>JANBXA010000730.1:29855000-30455000 GCA_030556225.1 Cricetiscus sungorus
TTAGTGATCAGTGGGGAAGGGCCCAGTCTATTGTGGTTGGGGCCATCCCTGGACTGGTGGTCCTGGGTTCTATAAGAAAGCAGGCTAAGCAAGCCAGAGGAAGCAAGCCAGTAAGCAGCACTCCTCCATGGCCTCTGCATCAGCCCTGCACCAGGATCCTGCCCTGTTTGAGTTCCTGTCCTGATTTCCTCTAATAATGGACTATGATCTGGAAGTGTAAGCTAAATAAAACCTTTGCTCCCCAACTTGTTCTTTGGTCATGGTATTCCATTGTATCAATAGAAATCCTAACTAAGATACTCTCTATACGAAAGATAAAGAGCTCAGGCTATTTTATAATTTTCAATATAACATCTTTATTAATTATTTGAGAATTGCATGCAGTATTTTTTATTATGTTCACCTTCCTACTCCTTTCAGATTCACCCCACCTCCCCACCCCTCTCAACTTCATTTATCCATTTTTTCTTTTTTTAATAACCCCTGAGTCTAATTTGTTCTGCTCAGATATTCTTGGGTGTATTATGTGTTTTTTAAGAAAATTTTTCTTTTTCTCTATAGGAAAATGCAACACATAACTTCTAGTATGTTCCCTGAAATTTTGTTTCTCTGCATATTTTATAAGCTAGAAACTTATATTGAATTTAAAAAAAAAGAAGTCTGGGGCTGCAGAGATAGCTCAGGGGTTAATAGCACTTGTTCTTGCAGAGGAGCCAGGTTCAGTTCCCAGTACCCACATGGTGGCTCACGACCACCTGTAACAACAGTTCCAGGGGATCTGTTGAGGACACCAGGCATGCATGTGGTGTGCATACATACATGAAGGCAAAACACACATTAAATAAAGAGATAAATGGATAAATAAGATGTAGGACACAATCAAAAGAAAAAAAATCTTCTTTCTAAATAGAATGACTTCCCCTCCTCCCATAATCACAACCTGCCCTCAATAAAAAAAAAAATTCATTTTTTTAATATAAGAATAAATAAAACTGCCGGGTGATGGTGGCGCCAGTTGGAGGCAGAGGTAGGCAGATCTTTATGAGTTCAAAGCCAGCCTGATCTGCAGAGCAAGTTCCAGGGCAGCCAGAGCTATACACAGAGTCCCTATCTCAAAAAAAAAAAAAAAAAAAAAAAACAAAGGAAAGAAAGAAAGAAAGGAAGGAAGGAAGAGTAAAACCTTAGAACTACAAGCTTCTTTGCCTTTTCTGTCTAGACATAATGGGTATTTTTATCCAAGGGTATGTCAGTGGCACACCCATGAGATTTATTGTTACGTATCTTCAGTGGGTTAAAAGACACTAGCATGAGAGAGCATGCCTGTATCCCCAGCACTTGGGAGGGAGAAACATGAGGATCATGAGTTTGAGGCTAGCCAGAGCTATATAATGAGTTCTAGGCCTGTACCACAGAGTAAGACCCCAGCAAAAAAAAAGCAAAACATGAATAAATAAGTAATTAAATAAATAACATGAGGAGTACAGAAGCTATCCAATTATAACAATAAAATTTTAGTACTAAACTCTTCTTAAAATCATAATCTAGTTCCACCCATTAGAAGATAAAGTTCACATATAATTAGTTATGTAGCCAAAACTAAAACTTAAAGCATATCCTTTCCTCAGAGGATGACTGCAAGAAACTGGCTCCCAAACAGATTTACTAAAAATAAATGTCATCTAAGTTTTAGTGGCTGTGAAGAGATCCGATGAGTACTCATTTACTGGTATTTTCTGTTCACTGCAGTGGAGCGCTACAATCCTCAGGAAAACAGATGGCACACTATAGCCCCTATGGGGACCCGAAGGAAACACCTAGGTTGTGCAGTGTACCAGGACATGATCTATGCTGTAGGAGGGAGAGATGACACCACAGAGCTTAGCAGTGCTGAAAGATACAACCCCAGAACTAACCAGTGGTCTCCCGTGGTGGCCATGACATCCCGCAGGAGTGGAGTAAGTACCAGCTACTGAGAGCTTTGAGCTTTGAAAACAAGCACCGAGAGGGAGATGTATAGAAGGAATGTTCCGAACTGTGAGCTACACTAGGACACTGAGAAGGTGAAGTGCTAATCTCCGTGTGCTTTATTTTCAGTTGTCTCAGCTGTCAAGATGCTTTTAGACAAAACAAGAGGGGGAAAAAAAACCCAAACCAAAAAGCTTGTGTTTATTTTGATTGCTTCTAACTCCAGTAGCTAAATATTTTCTATCCATTTATATATTTAATTGTGTAGGTTATTATTATTATTATTTGTCTTCTATCAGTTACTTCTCTGGAAGGTATCTTCCCTATATCATCTACTCCCCTATTTAACTTCTGTATATTAGCACTAACTATTCCTATGTAATATTTCTAGCTATCTTTTCCAAGTAGACTTTGCATACTAATACAAGTATTTAGGTAAAAAACATCTCTGCCCCTCTATACGTCTTCCAACGCTGGTTTGAGTCTGCCCCATCTACAATGGAGGCCAGATCTGGCTGAGTGTTGTCATGTTCTCAACCATGAATGAATGACCTGTCACTAAAAGATGTCAAGGGTGGAACATAAAAGCCACCCTTCTGGGAATGTTTGTCTCAGTGAAACCTAACCTATTAGCCATTAATCATAGCAGGAAAGGGAACAGTCCCTAAGGACTCCATTATCTGAAGATAAAAAGGAGCAAATTCTGGTTTGCAAAAGTCAAGGAGGCCTTGCCAAAAAGCACCAGCAAGTCAAAGACTCACATATCTGTGGCTTTTTATTACTGGAAACTTACATAACTTTTTAGTTATGCTCCAGTTATTCTCATTGCACCATTTTGATTGTATTTTCATTCATTTAGAAGGTAGAAATGTCTGCAAAATTCTCCTTTTGGAGCTCTCAGTCTGGTGAAGGAAACAAATGCTTATAGTAGCTACAGTAAAGGTGTGCTGTGGTAGTTGTGTGATAGAAGGGGATGGGAGAATAGGGTTATTTCACATTAAAACCTGTGTACTATTTCAGAGACTAACAGTTAATCCAGTGTTACCAGAGCATAGAGTACATTAGGAGATAGGGAGGTGTAGGAGATGAGGCCAAATGTGGTGGTCTAAGTAACATTGTAGACCTTAAACCTGTCATCAGGCAGAAGGGAGGCTAAGAAGTTTCTGAACAGGAGTGACATGCTTATATTTGTATTTTTAAGAATATCTTAGCAATTTAGAAAGTAGATTAGAGTAAGGAAACCAGAAGTAGAGCAGTTTGGAGGTTCTTGTTCGTACCTAGTGAATGGTTTTCTAAATTTTACAAATACATGTTCTGATTCTCATGTGCCTAATACTTAGTAATTAGATCCATAATTTAATGGTTCCCATAACTTCATAGATTACTGTTGCTTTTTCTTTCTGAATTCATATAAACTATAAAATGAAACCATAAGAGATTTGAGTAGTCTGTATAGAGACAGTCTAACATTTTCAGTGATTGTCTCAAAAGGCCCTGTGCTTTGCTCTTACAGGTTGGTCTGGCAGTGGTCAATGGACAGCTCATGGCGGTAGGAGGCTTTGATGGTACAACATACTTGAAGACCATTGAAGTTTTTGACCCAGATGCCAATACATGGAGGTAATCTTTAGACTGTTGCAAGTCTTTTCATTGCTGACTTGTAATCATGAGTTTGAGAAAGAGCATGACCTCCAAAACTGGGATAGTCAGTTCACTGAAGTCCTCCTGTAGTTCCCTGAAGGAGGCTGAAATAACCCAGATATGATGTTGCTCTAAAGTATCTGATAGGAAGTTCCAGAATTCTTCTAATAACCATCTCATTTTACATAAGTAGAGGTGAGGAAAACAATGAGGAATATCATTTCTCTTCTCATTGCTTCCTGCTGGCGAAACCAAAGCAGCCAAGAAAATGAAATGTGTGCTTTAAAAAGCCAGTGATATTATTAGACTCAAAACCTGGCCTTCAGTCCTCAGTTTGTCTTTACACATTCTTGTTTTTGAGAATCCTTATCTCTTGGGGGTAGAAATCCAGTTACTTTCAAAAAATATTTGAAAACCTATTCCTTCTTTAGCTTTTAAAAGTATTGATAAAGTCTTCTGTTGTGAAATCCAGTCTGTTTCAATGTCCACTTTTAAATAGGAAGCTACATCTTATTTCTGAGAGTTTAACTATGTTAAACTTCATTTTACACATTTTATGTTTCTTTTAAATCCTCAGGGTCAGGTTTGGACACAGTGGTAGAGTACATGCCTAGCTGGATGAGAGCCTGGGCTCAACCTCTAGCATTTTCCCTATCTCAAAGTCCAAAGGCAGATACTAAGCCCAGTTCTCCCTCCTGTTCCTCTCACAGAGAGTGAAATCACTTTCTTGGGATTCTCTTTGGCTGAATAGTCACAATGCTGACGTTGGATTAATAACAAAACAGGACTTTTTGCTCAAATGTTATATTTTTCCATGACCGTGTTCATGAGTATTCTGATCCCTGAAGAAACAAACGTGAAGAAGATGAAGTCCTTGCAGTCCTGGGTGGAAGTGTTGTGTGCTTAGCAAGCAAAGAAGGGGCCTAGGCTGACAGGAAGGGATGTCTATCTGTAAAGGGTGACAGGGAAGCCTCGCTGAAATGGGTAAGATTTGCACAAAGACAAGCCTGCCACTTGTGGAACATTTTCTTCTTAGTACAGTTTTTTTTTTTTTTTAATAGGAATTTAGAGTAAGCATAATTAAGAAGTAGCTACATTTACTTCTGTCTCATAGTTGCTATAAATTATGTATAGACTTTCATCAGTAACTATCACTAGAGTTAGTAATGTATGGTGAATAATATTCATGAAAATTTTCAAAATAATATACAGAGAAGTCAGTACCTAAGTATCTGTAGTTTTAAAAAGTATCTCAAACTTTTTGTTGGTTTGGATTTTTTGATTGTTTTGCTTCACTTTTTGGGTTGTATTGGAGGGGGACGCTTTTTTCTCTTTATATTTAAATTAAAAGCAATCTTATTTTACATACTCATCTCTCTCCCTCCTCATATCCCCCACCAAACCCCCCCCATCCCACTACCCCATCAGTGTCTCTCTTTGTAGCCCTGGCTGTCCTGGAACTTACTATATAGACCTCAAACTCGGAGATCCACCCATGTTTGCCTCCTGAGTGCTGGGCTTAAAGGTGTGTGTTACCATGCCCAGCCCAAATTTTTTTTTATTTTGTTTTCCTTTTGGGCTTTTTGAAGCATGGTCTCACTATATAGCCCAAGCTAACCTGAAACTTACTCTGCAACCCAGGCTGCCCTCAAATGCACAGCAACCCTCCTATTCCAGCCTCCTGAGTGCTAGGATTATAGGCATGGAACATCATGCTTGGTTGTTTTGCTTTGTAAGAAAACATCCTTCTGTAGCCCAGGCTGGCCTAGAACTATGTAGGCCAAGGTTAGCCTTAAGCTCTGGTAATCATCTTGCCTCACTCTCCCGTATTCAGTGATTACAGGTATGTGTTACCATGCCTGGTGCATATCCTAAATCAATTTTATCTCATTGCTGAATGAGGAGCTAGGGTTTTGTTTTGTTTTGTTTTGTTTTTAACCCTGAAAGTCTTCAACTTTGAAAGTGCTCTTGTTCACAAATCACAAAGAGACGATGGACTGGAAAGAAAGAACAGTAGTAAAGTGTGTACTGTGCAAGCATGAGGACCTGATTAATGTACAGATCCACATAAAAAGCCAGACGAGTTGGGGGGACAGAGACAAGGTGGATCCCTGGGCTCCCTGACTGGTCAGCCAAGCCTACTTGATGAGTTCCAGGCCATGGAGAGACCTGGTCTCAAAAAAACAAGATAGATGTCTAAAGAATGACATCTAAGGTGACCTCTGATCTCCAGACATACGTGCACCTATATACTGATATTCAAAAAGAAATGGAGGAAGGGAAGGAGGGAGGGAGAAGGAAGGAAGAAATTGAGCAGCTTGGCTTAGTGGCTTGTACCTATAATCCCAACCCTTTGGGATCTGAGGCAGGAGGCTTTCCGTGGGTTTGAAGCAACTAGGCTGGAGTAAGGACAGCTCAAAAATAAAAAAATAAAATACAAATAGTAATACCAGCACCTCCACAGCTATAGACCTAGGAAGATTCTAGCAAGAACCTATCTCATAAAATAACACATTAATAATTGAGAAAACTTTAGGCAAAGAGAAAATGTGTCTTGGAAAATAAATAGCCATGCACAAAATTAAACACATAAACGTAGAACGTGAAGTAATGTATATTAGAAGCCAGCCTGTATATTCTTTTGTTACAGTTTTAGAAATAAAGCTGGAGGGGAGGGGTGTCCCGCATGGGGGTCTCAAGGTAAGCGACCACGTGGGAGAGCATGGCAAGTTACAGAGCAGGTGAGGGTGACCAAAGTGGAGGAAATAACACACCAGGCAGATAGAGCTTGAATGAGGAGTTTATTTAGAAAGGAGTGAGGGAAAAAGAAAAGGAGACATAGAGGCACCAGGAAGAGAAGAGGGGGTAGGGAGAGGAGAGAGGGAGGGAGGAGAAACAGGGGGAAGGAGGGAGGGAGAGAGAGAGGAGAGCTGGAAAGAGAGCAAGAAAAGCAAAGAGCAAAGAGAGCGTAAGTGGGTGGAGGGTCTGTCTTTTAAATGGGTTCTTTGTACCTGCCTGCAGACTAGTACTCATGGAACCCTGGGCTGACCAGAGTACTGCCTAAGTGCAGTCTGCCAAATGACAGGGGCAGGCCAGCATAATGCCTGAATCCTTACACTGTGTGTAGAGTTTTAATGCAGAAGGTGAGCAGTCAGCCTCATTCCCTGGAGAGCGTTTCAGCCATGGTATGAATTAGTTCCTCAACTAGCTGTTCAATTTGCTTCTGATCTTCGGGGAGTTACATAAAACTGAAAATGCTGTGAGTGAAGTCTTCATTGAGAAGGAGCAGTGCTTTTCCCAGTCAGAAATATGCTTTTGTTTTTCTTTTTTCTCTTTGCAGGTTATATGGAGGAATGAATTACCGTCGGCTAGGAGGTGGTGTCGGAGTTATTAAAATGACTCATTGTGAATCCCACATATGGTGAACACAGAGAAGGTCTTGCATATGCTTCTTATATTTAGAAGAGCCTGGACTTGGAAGCTTTGTACAGCTTGAGAAAACATTAGAACAAATTTTATTCTTTGCCGGTGCCTCAGCCTACAGGACTACAAGTCTCTCGACGGAACTCACCTGCAGACGCCACCTTTGCACAATACCTTTCCGCTCTCTGCAGAAGAGTGTATATTTTTGGCTTTAATTTATCATGGAGTTTTGATGGGTATTTTTGTTTTTGTTTTGTTGGCTTGGGTCATTTGGGATTCTTTTGTTTTTTATTTTTTATTTTTACTTATTCTTCCTACCCTGAAAAAAAAAAGGAGAAAAAAAAATTTCAAGCTGCAAAATGTACTTTGTTTTCTAGGTTTTGGTTTGATTTTGAAAATACTGATAAGGACAGAAGGGCTATGTATGACCTGGTTGTTACTCCTATTAGACACTATCCATCAACAAAGCTTGCCAGTGATAATGATAGATATGCAAATTATATTTGCTAGTTACCATTCTTGCACTAAATATTAAAATAGTCCAAATTGTAAAGGGGACAGGAAATGGTCCAATAAGAGCATATGATGCTTTTGCAGAGGACCCAAGTTCAGTTCCCAGCACCACATCTGGCAGCTCACAACTGTGTGTAACTCCAGCTAGCTCAGTGGTTCTCAGCCTCCCTAATGCTGCAACCCTTTCATACAGTTCCTCATAAAATTATTTTCATTTGCTACTTCATAACTGTAATTTTTGCTACTATTATGAATTATAATGTAAATATCTGATATGCAGGATATCTGATATGCAAACCCTGTCGAAAACTCTTCGACTGCCCCCCAGGGGTCATGACCCACAGGTTGAGAACCTCTGAGCTAGGGGCTCCAGGACTCTGCAGGTACCTGTGTTCCTGTGCATTCATACACACACACACACACACACACCACAAGTGATTCAAAGTAAAATTTCTTTTAAATGTAAAAGAAAAAACAAGAAAACATTTCACTAAATAGGACAATTGAGAAGGAATATCAAATCCATAAAAGCAGGACAAGCTACAACTTTCATTCACCAGTGGACGTTTATAGCTGTCTGACTAAATTGCTTTCTACTCTGTTTCCCTTTTTTCCCTGTAATATTTTTGATAGCATTTCTGCCACATGTACCTAGGTCTCTGTTCGGTGCCTCTTACAAAAATAGTGTGAATCTCATTCGTTGTCTTGAGAACTCCAGTAAAATCAAGTGCAACTCTGTAAGAGTTTCTACTCACACATGTTACCACCTGCAGCTTTCTTTCCTATCTCCTCATTACCACCGGGGGCCACCAGGGAGAAATGATCTCTCTCCAGCAGTGGATTCTGATTTTCAGTTTACACTAGATGTTCCAGCCTGGTGAATCTGGGCTGACCTTCAGTAACACATCCAAAGGAATGATGTCTTCAGTTCACACTAGAAGTGCATGTGAAGGAATGCCAAGCCATTTAAAGCATCCAATCAGAGCTGGTCTTTATGCTAATTATATTTCACTAGCTTTCATCCCATAAGGCCACTATGTCTTTTAAGTTGCACTTTCTGATGAAAGGTTAAAACTTTTAAGGAAATAAATGAAAATTGTAGTGCCTAAGGTCCTCTCCCCATTATAGTCATCGACTGATTTTTCTTTCAGTGTATTTTGCAGGAAAACCTTTGAATGAGACTTTAGCCACAACCAAAAGGAATAACCTTGACCTTCTTCCTCTCCCTTACAACAAAATGTCTGGCAACTTTTGTGTTTACATTTAAACATCATTTGCACCTTTTTCAAGGAAAAAAATAAGTATTTGGTAAACAATTGTTTACATGTATCATTTATGCTTTTTTCTAGCATGTATAACTTTTTAAAATAAAGGTAGTATTTACCATAAACTGTTTTAATTTTTTGTTTTTGACTTTTTTACAGTGTGTGTGTGTGTGTATGTGTGTGTGTGTGTGTATGTGTGTGTGTGTGTATGTGTGTGTGAGTGTGAGCATGTAAGGGGTGGGGTGGAGTATGCCGCAGAACCAGAGGATGAGTTGCAGGAGTTGGTCTTCTTCCATCAGGTGGGTTCCAGGAATAAAACTCAGTTCATCAGGCTTGGCAGCAAATGTCTTTACCTGCTGAGCCATCTCTCCAGTCCTAATTACTTCTATTTAGTACTTCTTCTAACTTTAATGTTTGTTTGGATTTTTTTTTTATTTTTTGTATCTTACATTTTTTTATATATATAAAAGTTAGAAATGTTTCATCCTGAAAGTGACACAATGAAGACTTCTCCTGATATGTTTTATATTAACCAATCTGTAAATATATCTTCTGGTATATAAGAGTCCTACAACTCTGTACTGAAAGGACTAATACTCTAGTCCAACCCCATTCAATACACTTACCTAAGTGTGACTACAGAGGAAGTCTGCCTTTGTGTTTAATGATGGGTGTTACATATTTTCCCAAAGCCACATTCTGCTTCTGTGTTTATGCCACACATCCGCTAGAGTTCTAGAAACATAACCTACAATAAATAATGTAAGACTGGTACAGTTTGAGTCAGAAGTGTCTCTCAAAGGCCGATTTTAAAACAAAAGGTTGTTTCTAAATTCATAGGAAAAGAGGGCATATGCCCAAAGTAAATTAGATAAGTTTAGGGTTCACTAAGCAAGAAGAGTCCCTACCTTCAACGAGTTTGAGTAAGCTACTAGATAAATGGTTCTCAAAGTACCAGCTTCAGGCCCCAGGAGTCTTTCAAAGCTTCCATGAACCAAAGCCATTTTCTTAGTAAGATTGCATTTTTGCCTTTTCCCTGTGGTACAAAAGCAAAGGTAGGCAAAACTGATGCCTTACCACCATTGAAGATGGCGGCACCAAACTATGGCTAAGTATTCCCTACTGCCAACAGACACGAGTTTTGTTTGGGGTTTTGAGGGGGAGGTTATTTATTGAGACTGGTCTTGCAATGTAGTCCAGGCCCAAAATTTGTGGGCCACACTCAGCTTTGAATAAGGTAGTAGAGATTTGAACCTGGGTCTTCAAGCCACACCTGCATTCCCAGCACTGAAAAGGCTGAAGCCAGAGGAAATGCCTGTGTTATGTCTCAATCTCACTTCACTTTAGAAGCTTAAGAGTTTGTTTCACTTTCGAAGCTTTTTAAAAACATATTTGTTTTATGTATGAGTGTTCTGTCTGCATCTATGCCTGCATGCCAGAAGAGGGCATCAGATCTCATTATAGATGGTTGTGAGCCACCATGTTTTGCTGGGAATTGAACTCAGGAACTCTGGAAGAGCAGCCAGTGCTCTTAATAGCTGAGCTTTTAAAATTGTATTTATTTATTTATCTATAGGGCCTCCTGTGAATTTAAGATCCTGCCTTCACCTCCCAAGTGCTAGGGCTATAGGAGTACATCACCATTCCTGCTTTACATGGTGCTGGGGCTTGAACCCAGAGTTTTGTGCATGCTGAGCAAGTACTCTACCAACTGAGCTAATTCACAGTCCTATGTTCAACACACATTTTGGGGGTTTTGAGATAAGAGCCTTACTATAGAACCGAGGTTGGCCTTGAATGCCCACTCATTCACACACTCAGGAATCCCTTAAATGCACTTAACTGGCTGGGTGGTGGTGTCACACAAATTTGTCCTAGAAATTCAGAAGCATGGGCAAGTAGATCTCTGAGTTTGAGGCCAGCCTGATCTACAGAGGGAGTTCCAGGACAGCTAGTGCTGCATACACACACACACACACCACACACACACACACACACACACACACACACACACACAAACCCACAAACCTATCTCGAAAACAAAATACTAAACTATAAGCCATAACATATTTGCAAATGACCTGGTGCAGATGGCCCTGTGAATGCTGCTTCAGTCTCTGTGAGTTCATACGAGCTTTGATCATGTTGATTTAGGCTCTAAATCTTTGTGTGTGTGTGTGTGTGTGTGTGTGTGTGTGTGTGTGTGTGTGTGTGTGTGTGTGTCCTCTATCCCCTCTGACTCCTATACTCTTCCATCCTTTTCCACAGGATTCCCTGAGCCCTAAGAGTGGGGATCAGGCAGAATCTTAAGAGAGACATTCAGTTTAGGGGTGAGTGTTCCAAGGTCTCCCATTCTCTGAGTAATGTCTGGTCTCTGTCTTTTGTTCCCATCTGATGCAGAAGGAAGTTTCTCTAGTGATGGCTGAGTATAGCAAAATGTCACACTAGTCATTTAATTGCTATTTTTGTTCTTGTTTTTTAGAACAATAGTATTTGGTTTTAACCTGGGTTCCTGATGTTAATATTTATGCATTTGTATTGGCCTGCCTTTGGAGTTCTGACAAAATATGCCCTCAGCTGCTGCCACTAAGAGCACCAGCTGTGCCTATTTATGTTCCCTTTTAAAAGGGCTCTGCCCACTTCCCATCCTTCTCTCTCTCTTTCTCTCCCTGTCTGTTCTCCCCCACCCCCGCCTCTCTTTCCTCTTTCCTGATGCCGATGCTCCTGTCCCCCCACCCCTTTTTTTCCTCAATAGAAATTCCCTTTGCTTGAATTCTGTTGCATGGTGTCTTTCGCTCTAGCTGCTTTTTTAAAGTTACACAACACCTGAGCTATCGAGTCTTGGGTTCTTGGCTACCCAAACAGTGTTGGATATGGGCTCTATCTCCCAGAATGGGCCTTAAGTTACGTCAGATATTGTTGGTCACTCCCACATGCTCTCTGCCACAATCAAACTAGCACATCTTGCAGGCAGGACACTATTGTTGATACAAGGGTTTGTGACTGGATTGGTATTTATGTTCCTCTTTTGGAAGCAGGCAGAGTATTGTCCTGCACCAAAGACACTAGGATATAGGAGTGAAGTTTGTATGTAGGCACAAGATCAATTTCTTCATGTTCAATGAGTTGTGAAGGAGTCTTCAGCAATGGTGCCTGGCTGTCATTTTGTAAAAAGTACGCTACAATTTTGGCAATAGTCTGGGTTTGGGGGGATTCCCATAGGACCCCCTTTGTTCATCAACTCAATCAGACATAACCCAATCCTGGGACTGGAAGCTTCACCTGATGACAAGAGATGAACAATTGAATCTCTGTCTCCCCCATTATTTCACAATTTCAGTTGGATAGCCATTATATGTCTATATTTTAGGAAAATTTTTTTGTTTGTTTTTCAAGACAGGGTTTCTCTATAGCTTTGGATCCTTTCCTGGAACTCTCTCTGTAGATCAGGCTGGTCTTGAACTCATAGACATCTGCTTGCCTCTGCCTCCTGAGTTCTGGGATTAAAGGCATGCACCACCACTGCCCACCTTCTCGAGTACTTTTACCATTGTTCAGTGTTGGATTTTGCCAAAGACCTTTTCTGCATCTAATGAGATGATCATCTTCTCTTCTCCTTTTTCTTCTTCTTCAATCTATTTATATGGTGAATTACATTTATTGATTTACATATGTTGGACCATCCCTGCATCTCTGATCAAGCCTACTTGATCATGGTGGTGATCTTTTTCATATGTTCTTGGATTTGGTTTTGCAAATATTTTATTGAGAATTTACGCATTTATGTGCAATATTCCTTAATGGTCTGTATCTTAGTTGATGTTCTATTGCTATGAAAAGACCATGACCATGAGAACTCTTATAAAGAAAAACATTTAATTAGGGCTGACTTACAGTTCCAAGGTTTAGTTCATTGTCATCAAGAAAGGAAGCATGGCAGCATGCAGGCTGACATTGTGCTCGAGCAGTAGTTAAGAATTCTCTGGAGATCCACAGGCAATATGAAGAGAAGACACTGGAACACTTGTTTGAGCTTCTGAAGCCTCAAAGCCCTACAAGGCCATACCTACTCCAACAAGGCCACACCTAATAATGCCACTGCTTGGTGACCAAGAGTTTAAATCTATGACCTATAGAGGCCATTCCTATTCAAACAACCAGTGTGTAATACTCTTTGTTAGCTGTTTATGTGGTTTGGGTATCAGGGTAACTAACTGTAGAATTCTATACTAAAACCATCTGTCATTGGGCATTTTTTGGTTGGGGATTTTTTTTCCCCCCTCATACAATACATCCCAATGGAAGCTTCCCCTCCTGTACTCCTCTGAGTCCCTTCCCCACACCTCCCCTCTCTTTCTCCCAGAATGACTGTTTTTATTTCATTGTTATAGGTCTATTTAAATTGTTTACCTGATCTTGATTTAACTTTGGTAAGTGGTATATATGTCAAAAAAATTATTTCTTTTAGATTTTTCCAATTTGGCGGAGGGAAGGTTTTTAAAAGTATGTTCTTATAACTCTGGATTTCCTTGGTGCTGCTAAGTCCGCCTTTTCATTTCTAACTTTGTTGATTTAGATTTTTTCTCTGACTTCCAGTTAATTTGAATAGGGGTTTGTCAATCTTATTTTCTCAAAGAACCAACTATTTGGTTTCATTGACTCTGTATATTTGATTTCTATTTTGTTGATTTCATCCCTGAGTTTATTTCTTCCTGTCTACTCTTGGGTAAGATGTCTTAATTTTGTTCTAGAGCTTTCAGGTATGTTAAGTTGCTAGTATGCCGTCTCTTCAATTTTTTTATGTAGGCACTCAGTGCTTTGAACTTTCTTCTTAGAACCACCTTCATTGTGTCCCATAAGTTTGGGTATGTTATATAATCATATCTGGGACTCCAGTGGCCATACCTATCAAGATCCCATTAGATTTTCCTACCATGCAACACACAGACACCACTCTCTCCTAAGAATTAAGAGGGCAACAGAAACTAAGAAACAAAACATCTATCCAACAAAGACAGGACCAGATATCAGTGTCTCAAATTATAATCTTCCCAAACCAGATGTCTAGGTATCATCATTAAAAATATACTCAGTAACAGCCAGGACAATATGTCTCCAGCACAGCTAGCAGCTCTACCACAGCAGGCCCTGAGAATTGCAACATAAGTGAACTACAAGACAAAGATCCTAAAATAGCCTTTATGAGTATGATAGAAGTTCTTAAAGAGCAAATGAATAAATCCCTTAAAGAAACCTATAAACATACAAATAGTGGGAGGAAATTAATAAAAACAGTTCAAGATTTAAAAATGGAAACAGAATCAATAATAATAATAACTGAGGGAAATCTGGAAATGAAAAATTGAGGAACTTAAACAGGAACCACAGAGGCAAGCCAACAGAATAAATAACCTAAATCAGAAACACCAGATTTTAGATATGTTTATTTGATTAAGTTGGATACTTTTATATTAACAATTGAGCATCTTCTACAGCATTATACATAACATGTCCACAGTGATATGACTTGAACACAGCACTTGAACATGGCTCACCCATTACAACTGTGGTGTTCTAGATCCACCTAGGCAACTCTGAAGGCGCCATCAAAAACCAGGTACTACATTTCTTCCACTGTCCCACTTGGAATAGCAACTCAGGAAATAATTGAGAGGGTTTATAATAAATCATTTGTAGTCCATACTAGAATTCACTCAATTTGAAAAATTGCCAGTTCTGTCATATATGCCAACACACCAATGAGGTATTTATGACACAGAATCTGCAAAAGAAAAAGAAGATTTTAAAATTAAGATCATATTATGAAGACAAAGCAATTTGATGAGGGGTTTGATTCTACTTATTTATTTTTATATTATCTCCACATTTTATTTTTCATTTAATTTTTATTTTTTATTTAATTTTTACATACCAACCACAGTTCGCCCTTCCTCCTCTCCACTTTGTTTATTTTTAATTACACAGCTATGGGTGTAGGTATATGCACATAAATCCAAGTGCCAGAAGAGGCCAGAAGCATCTGATCTCTTGGAGCTAGAATTGCAGGTAGTTGTAAACTGCCTGGTATTGGTACTGGGAACTCAACTCAGATCCTCTGCAAGAGCAATGCAGTTCTCAACCAGATGAGCTTGGTTAAAACCAAACTTTAAAAAGCCAGAAGGTGTTGGATCCTCTGGAACTGAAGACATAAGTGATTGTGACCTACCCAATATGAGCACGATCAGTACATGCTCTTAATTACTAAGCTATCTCTTCACTCTGTTTTAGTTTTTTACAGACAGGGTCTTAAGTAACCCATGCTAGCTTTGCAACCCTATGTTGCCAAGGATAACCTTGAACCACCTATCTTCTTGCCTGTACCTCCCAAGTGCTAGAATTGGAAGTATGTGCCACTATATTAAGTTCCTTTTGTTTTTAATTAAAGCTTAGTTCTTCTCATCAAAATGACTTTCCAGCCTATTATATTTCATTTTGATCTCCAGTTTAAAAGTGTGAGTTATATAGTTCTCATGGAACATAAGACATAAAATTTAGTTCAAATAATGACTTTTGTTTTTAACTTATTTATTTTTGATTTTTTAAGACAGAGTTTCTCTGTGTAGCTTTTGGAGTCTGTCCTGAAACTCACTCTGTCAATCAGGCTGGCCTTGAATTCACAGAGATCCTCCTGCCTCTGCCTCCTGAGTGCTGGAATTAAAGGTGTGTGCCACCACTGTCCAGCTTCCTTTTCTTTTTATAAAAAAAAAAAAAATTGTTGTTTTGTGTGTCTTTATGGATGTATGTGCATACCACAACACATGTGTGGAAGTCAGAGGCTAACTTTCAGGAGTCAGTTATCTCCTTCCAACATGTGGGATCAAACTCAGATTATTCTGCTTGGCAGTATATACCCTTACCCTGTTAGACAATGTTTACTAACCCTGTACATCCATTTCTTCATAGTCTATCTTGAATGTGTCATCTAAACTTATGATGGCCTTGATTTCCTTGTCTTAAAATAAACATGGATTAAATATTGTTCTAAAAATTAGAATTAATATCTACTAGGCACAGAAAGACAAATATGGCATGCTCTCATTCATTGTAAAAGCTAAAAATATTGATCTTGATGAGTAATGGTACACAGACAGCTATGATCTCAGTACTTTGGAGGGGAAGTGGGAGGATTGGGAACTCAACATCATCTTAAGCTATATAATGAGTTCAAGGCTAGCCTGGTCTACATGAAACCCTTCCTCAAACAAAACAAATCTCATAGAAGATAATAGTGCTCACCAACAGCTAAGAGATAGAGAGGGATTATATAATGAATAGCAAAGTACAACCAGTTAGGAGGAATTAGTTCTAATGTTTTTATAGCACAGTTGGGTGACTATAATCTACAATTTATTAACTATTTCAAAGTAACTAGGATAATACAAAGAAAAGATAGAGTTGAGACTATAACTCTCAACTCTTTCTGTGTCATATTATACCTGTAAGTATGTACAAATAGGACAGAAAGAAAGTATGTAGCTCAGTGGTTGAGTACTTGTGGCTAGCATGTACAAGGCACTATGTTGAATTCCTACCATACACACACTAAAGGACAAATACACAAAGAAGTTTTAAAGTAGAAAGTAGAATTAAACTCTGTTAAGAGTGTTAACAGTGACAAAATAATACGAAAACAGTCACTGGATATATATAGGGAGGATGTCTACCTAAATATATCTTAAGGGGTCTAGGGAGATGGCTTAGTGGCAAAGAGCACTGGCTGCTCTTCCAGAAGACACAGATTCAATTCCCAGAACCCTTGTGACGCTCACAACCAAACTCCAGTTTTGAGCAACTATGTTTCTTTACAGAACATAAAAACTATGTCTCTCTGACTTCTTTTCTAATGGCAATAGAAAACCTAGAAGGTAAAGATGATATCCTGTCATTGGCTGTAATTTTATCCCACCCATACAAATGCTGTTATTAGCCAGACACTGGTGGTGCACGCCTTTAATCCCAACACTAGGGAGGCAGAAGCAGGCAGATCTCTGTGATTTTGAGGCCAGCCTGGTCTACAAAGTGAGTTCCAGGAAAGGCTGTAAAGCTACACAGAAAAACTGTCTTAAGAAACCAACCCCCCCACACACACAAAAAAAGACCTGTTATTTTAATAATTATTTCAAAGTATGTCAATTTTTAAAATATCAGTTGCTTGAGGGTAGTTAATATTACTCTGCTCTACAGTGCACAGTACGTAGTGCCCTTCCACTACTGGTGGGTCATTTACAAAGCACGTAATAAATCTTGAACTGGGTGCATTCAAGTGTGTTTCTCCATGGAAAAATATAGTCACCACACATTTGGAAAACATGATATGAAGAAATTTAATTAGATGTATTCAAACTTGTCAGGACCCGTATATGGAATCTATCCCACCTTGCCATGAGTTTCGAAGGCTCAAATCATTCCTATTGTCCTTAAGACATTAGCTTAATGGCTAAAGGATGCCCGGGCCTCTGTGGTGAATGGCTTCTATGTAAATAACAATAGACTTGGGCCCATATGGGTTTCATTCATCCTAAAAGCTAGAGAATATAAAGCTATGGAGTACCTTAAGGCAAAGGGTAAATGCAGTTATGGAGTGCCTTTAGGATTAAGGGAAGTAATTGCTATTTGCCCTTTATACATAATAGAAGTCTTCTGCCATTGTCTCAATTTTTGGTTGATTACTTAAGTTGGTGTATGAATAAACTGGGCACATTCAATATGGACTGAAGATGTCCTCCTGATACTATCTTATGTCTCTGTCTTTTATCATCTATAGCTAGCCTTTCCCTCATCCACATGCCCTCACTCAGGAACAACCCGAGGCTGATCGGCTGGTTCCGATTACAGCCCCACAAACACCAGTCCATGGCACAAACTAACCTTTATTTTCCCATCAGTGTGTGCTGAAGCTACAGATGTCGAAACACGAACCAATCTTGTGGCTGATAAGTGAATTTTGAAATGCCTATGGAAATGTGAATAAAGGCAGTCCATAAATAAGTCAACTTCCTCCTGGGTAATCTCCCCAGATGTTTTGTGGACACTATCCCATAAAGCTTTTGCATCCTCTGGATGAATTGCATAAGAAATATCCAAGCTTTGAGGGCTACAGGGCACAGACCAAAAAAACTCTGTAGTAGCCACATAATGGTCCATTTTGCACGCAGTCCACATAGCAGCCATCCAGGAAAGATTAAACGCACTGATTGTTAAAGGACTGAAGCAACAGTCAAAGGTTTTCTGAAACCAGCCTCCAATTAAAGATGTGTTGGACTCTGCTCCATTTGCAAGAAATAGGGGTAGACAGGTGAAATCTTCAGAAACAGTTTCCAGAAGACTCTCTCCAAAGACACAGCAGAACCAACCAGTCCACAACACTCTCCCTTCTCTGTGCTCACGGGATGACTGAGATTTTGAGAGAATCTACAAGGTAAAGCCAAAACAAGTTCATTAAATTCAAAAAACCATTTACTCCTAAATTTTATTTTCTCAAAATTAATGAGTATATTAAAAATAAGGTCAAGCATGGTGGCACATGTTCCTAATTCCAGGCTGAATCAGGAAAACAAGGAGTTCAAGTTTGAGGCTAGCCTAGTCTATGATATATATATATATATATATATATATATATATATATATATATATATATACACATATATACATATATGTATATATATATATATATATATATATATATATATATATATATATATATATATATAGAGAGAGAGAGAGAGAGAGAGAGAGAGAGAGAGAGAGAGAGAGAGAATAGTGCAATAGTAACAGAACTGTTGTGGGAGTAACTACTTTCTGATTAGATTTGAGGCCTGCTCCACAGGAAGGAATTCATGTCTGGGACTATAAACATTGGCCCTGGTGGGCAAAGTACTGCTGTTTTATTGCTTAGGGGACAAGTCGCCTTCTAAAAATATTTATGCCGTGCTCATAGATGAACAAATACTGCTATCATCTTTGGCCAGAAGTTTCTTTTTGCTGGCTCACAGTAAACCACAGAAGCTTACAACTGGCCAGTGCTGAGTAAGTGGAGGTTACCCCTAGCACTCAGGGAATAGCATGAATGGGAGAATAGAGACAGAGAAAGCGGCGGAAGCAATATGGGATGCTGTCTTCTGAACATAGCCTGGCAATTGCTCTCTTGAATTCTTAGCAGCTGTGATTACCTGCAGAAGATTGGGTTCATCAACATTCTGACTTGAAAGAGGGAGAATCTCAAAATCCCACAATGATTTTCTTTAGTGAAAAAGCCACTGACAAGTTGCCTGTGTGCCTGTAAATAACCCCTCACCCATGTTCCTGGAAACAACCCTAATTAAACTCCTGGGTCACTAAAAACCAAGACAGGAAAGTGGAAGGGGAACCAGCAGGGAAGAGGAGGGAGATCAGCAGGAGTGGGAGGAACTCAAGGGATAATGATGAAAATATATCATATATCATAAACATGTGTGAGACCCATCATTACACATGATTTACATATGCTAATAAAACACACTTTTAAAAAGCACATGGAACAAAAACCCAAAAAAGTGCTGGATACATGTGTGAGCCACCATATACAGCTCATTTTTAAAATACTGTCTCTCCCTTAATATCTATAATTAAATATGTATTAAAACTGAGTTTTAAAAAACTCCAACTTTGCTTCATTAAAAAAATAAAAATTAAAGTAATAAAAGTAGCTGATACAAAACCATAAAAAGGAGCTTCTCTACTCATTAATTAAAATATTGATTTTGGGGCAATCTTTTTCTATACTATAGATAGAGCATATGGCAAAATCTTGCCAAAAACCAAATTAGGAAATCCAAATTGGTACACTCAGGTCCAATATCTTGGGGGGGAGGAACCCTCAACTTTAGAAGGGACTACAGAAAACCTTTACGTCCAACAGCTTATGTTTTGACATTGAAGAGGAACATTTCCCACAGCACCTCTTTCCATCAACTTAAAATGCTTTTCCATGTTGCATAAAGTTCCCATCTACTGCATCGCCTTCTTCATTATGGGCAAATAAAACCTAATCTATCTTCTATAGGAAAAACCTCAGACATCTGCTGGTCCACACCACACACACTGTCAAGTTCAAGGTCTTCAGTGTCTTCAACCCATTCTTCCTAGGACATACACTCACAAGTTCCTGTCTCTGAACTTCTTATGCATAGGCGCCATCCAAAAGTGAACATAATTACTTCAGAAAAGTTTAATTACAAGGCCCTAAGAATCTTAGTGGCTCTAGATTAGAAAAATCAAAATCTGATTAGCTCATGATTTTTTACCTAGATTGTACTATTAATATAATCTAAGATTACAGACCTCTACTTTTTAGTTGACAGCTTTATATAAAAAATGCTCAGGGCTGAAGAGATGACTCAGCAGTGAGGAGCACTTGTTGCTCTTGTAGAGGACAGGGTTCAATTCCCACTACCCACGTGATGGTTTACAACTATCCATAATTCCAGTTCCAGGTGATCTGATGCCCTCTTCTGACCTCTAAGGGCACCAAGCACACATGTGGTCAGACATACATACAGGGAAAACACACATAAAATAAAATGAATAAATCTACTTTAAAAAAATTTTAAAGGCCTAATACATTCATCTTTGCTATTATATGTAAAATGTAAATCTCCCCTCAACCTATGTTAAGGCAGTAAAATTACTTCTACCACAATTTAAAGTTCTTTCAAATAGTTTAAAATTGCCAGGTGGTAGAGGTACATGCCTCTAATCCCAGCATTTGGAAGGCAGAGGCAAGCTGATCTCTGTGAGTTCGAAACCAGCCTGGTCTAGAAAGCTAGTTCCAGGACAGTTAGGGCTGTTATACAGAAAAACCCTGTCTAGAAAAAAAAAAATCTTAATTATTTTCCCATGACTAACTCCTCAAATTTCCCAGTGTGAATTACAAAGCAAAAACATACCTTCAAAATATTTCATAATAGTTTTTGTAAAGTACTTACCAGGGCAACATTTAAATTATTGCCCATCATAGATTTGTTTTTTGAGACAGAGTTTTGTTATGGAATATTTGTTTAGTGATGCAAAGATGTAATGCATTCTTTTATGTTGCATTTGTTTAACTCTATAAAGCTGTGTTACTTTACCGTCTAAAATACATGATTAGTCTAATAAAGAGCTGAATAGCCAATAGTTAATAGGAAAGAGAAATAGGCAAGGCTGGTAGGCAGGTAGAATAAATAAGAGAGAGAGAAGAGGGAAGCAAGATGCCAGGGGCCAGCCACCCAGCCATAGGGAAAGTAAAAACCCAGAGGCAAAAAGTAGATGGGATAATTTAAGAAAAGATGACTAGGAACAAGCCACAAGCCATGGTAAGGCCAGGCATTCATAAGTAAGACTAAGTCCCTGTGTGTTTATTTGGGGTATTATTTACTCTTTGGCAGGCTCCCAAGATGTTAAACAAAAAACAAACAAACAAACAAACAAAAAAACCCTGCTACCACTCTGGAGACCAGGCTGGCCTTTGCCTTCTGAGTGCTGGGATTAATGGCGTGTGCCACCAACACCTGACCCCATCATATTTCTTAATAAAGGATCATTTAGTTTCTTTTATCATATCTCCTTATTCAAGATCATGAAGGATTTAAACATCTCCAAAACCAAACAGACTGTGTGTATCACACTCTCATGACCTAAGAATCCAGGAAGTTAATCAAGAAATGAGATTGTGAAGCCCATTGCTTTCCAAAGTAGGTGTAAAACTTTTTTGCAATGCATGAGGGTTCCAAGTTCTCCACATATTTACTATTATTATTATTATTATTGTGTTCTGTTTGCTTTGTTTTGTTTTTGAGAAGTCACTACGTAGACCAGGCTAACCTCATACTCAGAGACCTATCTGCTTGCCTCTGCCTCTCAAATGCTGGGACTAAAGGCATGCAGCACCATGCCTGCTGCATTATTTTGTTTTTAATTTAAAGTCTGTGGTAGTGATCACATTAATGAAAGGCTTTGGTTTGCACTAATAGGAAAATGATCTTTTCATGTACACACTGGTAGTTTGTAAGGATTGCTTTGTGCTGTCCCCATTGTAAGCTACATTCAACAAAAAGAGACTTGAAAATCCTTAGAATAACGCTGTTTAAAATTTTGTTTTTAATTGTGTTTAATTACATTTTCTTCTTACTCCTTGAGTGTTGGGTAATCATCCCTAATGGGTAACAACTTCACTGCACCTTTGCTTTTTTTTTTTTTTTTTAAATTTTTCTCTTGACAGTCTTTCAGGTATTTGGGGTCAGAATCATTTGGAATTTGCCTAAGAACTGGGAGAGTCCTCATGCTATATGGCATTGCCATCACTGGAGGCAACAGTGAAGCTGCCATGTGCACCAGTTGGCCATCCCTCTACAGCCCCACCCTATAGGAAATGGATTTTTTCTTAAAGGGCCAGACAGTACCAGGCATAGTTGAGTACATTGTAATCCCAGTATCTGAGAGGACCAAGGGCAACTCAGCATGGCTTAATGCCACTGTGAGTCCAAGGCCATCCTAGGCCACATGAGATCCTATCTCAAGAAAAAATTTAAAACAAACAAAACAAAACAAAACAAAAAAGAGGTGAGGAAAGCCAGATATTAAATATTTTACTTTTGCAGGATATATGGTCTCTGTCACAACTAATTACTTGAAGTCTCTAGTTACAGCCCAAAGGTAGCCAAACACAATACAGAAGCAAATGAAATGGGATATGTTCCAAGAAAAAAATTTATTTACAGAAACAAGAAAAAAAGTTGGGCATGGTGGCATACACCTCTAAACTTAGTACTTAGGAGGCTGAAGCAGGACTATTCCCCCACCCCCCATTCTGAGTATCAGGTCAGCCAGGGATATAAAGCGAGACTGTCTTTTGGGAAAGAGAGAGCGAGCCAGCCTACACATTACTTTACTGATCTCTAATTTATACAAATGAATCTAGTCTTTTTCTACAGCTTGAGAATTAATTCCCTTTTTCAAAGGTTAAGGTGAGTTTATCTGAACTGGGAATAGTTACACAAACTTTTAATCCCACAAAGAGGCAGTCAGATCTCTGTAAGCTTCAGACCAGCCACTGTTTCACAGGAAGATCCTGGGTCAAGAAAAAGGAGAAAAAAAAACTGGGGGTTGGGAAGAAGATATGGACATTAGTAAATGTGGCAGGATGTGGTAGCACACACTTTTAATTCTGAACTCAAGAGGCAGAAGCTGGAAAATCTCTGTGAGTTCAAGGACTTTCTGGTCAACATTGCAAGTTCCAGGTCAGCCATCCAGGACTACACAGTGAGACCCTATCTCAAAAAACAAGAGCTAATCTCTTAGCTAACTGAAAGACAGGCTTGTTCCTTTTATGCACAACTTACAGGCAGAGACATGAAGCACTGCATTTCTGAGAGTCAAATGGCATCACATACCATATAGGATGATATAATGCACACGATTTTACTAAAATGTTGCTTCTGGAAGCTAAAACCTAAAAAAAGAAAAATCCAACGAATTGTAGTGTGCTGGTTAGTGTTTAGTCACTTTGACACAGCTGTTATAGTCATGTGGGAAGAGGGAACATCAACTGAGGCACTGCTATGTCAGACTGACCTCGTAGACAAGTCTCTGGGGCATGTTCTTGATTAATGATTGATATGGGAAGGCCCAGCTCACTGTGAGCAGTGCCACCCTGGGCAGGGTTCTGGATGATATAAGAGAGCAAACTGAAAAGGCCATGGGGAGAATAAGAGCGTTCCTTCTGCTCTCTGCTTGAATTCCTGCCCTGGCTTTCCTCATGAACTGTGACATGAAAGTATAAGCCAATTTATAAACTCTTTCCTCCTCAAGTTGCTTTTGGTCAGTGTTTTATCACAGCAGAAAACAACTAGACGCTGGGCAGTTGTGGTGAAAGTCTTTAATCCCAGCACTCTGGAGGCAGAGGCGGGTGAATCTCTGTGAATTTGAAGCCAGCCTGGTCTACAGAGCAAGTTCCAGGAGACAGGACTATACAGAGAAACTTGTCTCAAAAAAAAAAAAAAAAGGGGGGGGGTTTGAGGGGAAGAAAAAGAACTAGAACATTCACCTATATCTACAAAAATGCACAATTCTTCATTATGAGTAATTATCTACAACACTGATTAGCCAAAATACAAATTATGGACAGTGAGATCCCAATTTTAAGACTATATTGATTCAGATAAACAAATAGATGTATACCAAAATGTTAAATTGTGATTTTTAAAAACTTATTATAGTGTGTATGTGAGTGCATAATTTGAGGGCAAGTGTGCCAGAATGGAGCATAAGGTCAGGACACACCTTTGTGGGGTCAGTTCTCTCCTTCCAACTTTGGTCCCAGATATGGAATTCAGACCACCAGCCTTAACTTGCTGAGCTATCTAGTCAGTACAAGTCTCTTAAACTTCCTTTATACCTCTGTGTGTTTTCTAAGTCAACATCTTATTCTACCCACAAAAAAATTACCTACACATGTAGGAAACAAATTAAGTTAGTCATATTAAGTTAGAATAAGATTTCATGTGAAAAAAAAGGAAAAACAACAACAAAGAAGAATAAGATTTAAAAGCCATAAGCTCTGGGCTAGCAAGATGGCTTAGCAAATTAAGACAACTGGTGCCACACCTAACAACCTGAGTTTAATCCCCAGGATCCTATATGTTAGCGAGAACCAATTCCACTAAGTTCTCCAAATTCCACAAGTACACTGTAGCACACAATCACATACATATACACATAAAATTAAACACATAAATATAATCAAAAAACTTTTAAAATCACAAGCTTAGGAGTTTTAAAAGCCAACAACAAAAAACAGACAAGCAATAAGAAAAAAATGTAATTTCCATTCCAAACCAACAAAACACAGATTTTTTTTCCCTCTATGAAGCAAATGCTACGTACACACTACTATACCTGCACAAGAAATGCTTCAGGGTCCCTTTGTGTTCCTTTCACTCCAACTAGAGTGGAGAAAACCACTTTGATATTGAAGTCTTCTCCCACTTCCACAGCAAGTCCTTTTTGCTTTTCAGCAGCAATAAATGCACTCAGAAGTCTAGAATATTCTTTGAGATTAGTATAGGAGAATTTATACAGGGGAGTTAAACTATATACAGTCCATTGTTTGTGGAGAAGAAACGCAACCTTCTGAGGATCGATTTCTTCCTAAACCAAAAAAATAAAAATAAAATCAAGTAAAAATATTTTAAAAAGTAAAAACATGAATAAAAATGTAATCATAGTAGTGTATATATTTAATATAAATTTACTACTTGGTACATGATTCTGTGTTCCCAAGATTAATCTCAAATGGAGCTTATAGACTTTATAGGCCATTAAATGGTCCTCTGCCTTTGCCTCCCTTCCTGTGTGGAAAACTCTTCCCCTGGATGTTTATATAAGACAGCTCTCCATTTCATTCAGATCTTAGTTCTTATCTAAGAGGCCACTCTAAAGTAAATGTATCTCTCCAAGGCTGTCACTATCTCCTAGCCCTTTTATTTTTCTTCATAGCACTTACTATGATATGGCATTTGACCTGGGTGCATGTGCTATTTTTCTTGTCTACCTTTCCAATCAGAGAATAAGCTTGCTGGGGACAGGGTTTTGTCTACTTCATTGACTCTAGCTGCTGGAATATAAACAAACGACATTTCACAGGATTTCAAAAAATATTTCATAGGTAGACATTTATGTTCTGCTTCATATGTATCTTGAAAATAGTGGTGCTGTCACTTAATGGCATAGTGCTTGCCTAGCACATTCACAGCCCTGGGCTTTTACCACATATACAAAAGTATTTTTGAAGGATCTAGTTTGATTAGCCTTAAGTCATTTAAAGAATTATTTGACAGCAAGTCTACTTTATGCAACAAAGCCTAATTCAGTATAATAAATAAAACAGCACTTGGAAATACACTTATCTATCCTCTGTTAGCACCACAAGACCCCTCAAAAACAAAACACTTTGGTAGAAATTTAAACCAGTGCTCACTATGAAGTCAGTGTGGAGGATTTTTAAAACACTAAAAATATGACCCAGCTAAACACTCTTGAGTATATATCCACAGGACTCTGAGTAATACACCATAAAGATACATGCTCAATTCATGTGCATATTAATAAAGAAAATGTGTTAGACTAGGCATGCCTTTAATTCTAGCACTTAGGAGTCAGAGGCTGGTAGATCTCTGTTAGTTTGAGGCCAGCCTGGTAAACATAGTGAGTTCAAGACAGCCCAGGCTCTATAAAGAGATCCTGTTTTATACATACACACACACACACACACACACACACACACACACACACACACACACGAAAAATGTGGTATACACACACAATGATTTTTCAAGCTGTAAAGAAAGATAAAATTGTGACATTTGCAAGAAAATGGACAGAATTAGTGATTGTTATGTTAAACAAAGTAAGCCAGACTCAGAAAGATAAGTTTTCTCTAATATTCAGAATTTAGCAGAAAAAGAACTGTGAGAAGGAAGGATGAGTTCATAAGGGTATGGATAACAAGATAATATGAAGAAAGGAAACTATTTGGGAGAAAGAATAGGATCAGATGGGGTTAGAAGATGAATAATAACAATGTTAAGAGCACTGGCTGCTCTTCTACAGGTCCTGAGTTCAATTCCCAGCAACCACACAGTGGCTCATAATCATTCATGAGATATGGTGCCTACATGTCATAACACTGTATATATATTAAATAAATAAACCTTTTTTTAAAAAAAGATACTAAAAGTACTATAAATCATTATGTAAACTATATATTCTTATTCATATATTTTCAATCACTGATTATCCCAAAGGTGAATAAATCATACCTGCAACTGTGTACATTGGAGAATTTTCCTTCGAGGTGGACTGGGAAAAAATGAACTCTGCCTCCTGACAGATTCCAGTCGTTTCTGCAGAGGGGTGGCACCTACAAAGTAGTCTTTAAGATTTGAGGTTCTTTGTCTAGAAGTTGATCCTTGTAAATCATAAGGATCCATAGTCTGCAATGAAAAAAAAAAATAGTAACTCTAGAATTCCAAGCACTAAAATTAACTTGTGCACACTGCTCTACAGGTACTGATTTCTTACTCTCTTTCCTTCCCACTCCCCACCTTTCCCACAGCTTACTCTTATTTCTTGTCTTAGTCACTTGTTCTGTTGCTGTGAAGAGAAATGCTAAAACAAAAGCTTAATAGCATGAGCTCTAGAATAAGTCAAATAATGTGATATGTGTTGCCAACAAGACCTGCAAGACCACCATGAATGATGGACACAACAGGGGCTTCATGATGACCCTAAAGAGCTGCCTCTAATCTGGCTTGCCAATTTCAAAAAGTGAGGAAAGACATGAGGTGAGTTTGTGTGAGCACATGGAAAGACAGAATATTTATGACAACTGGCATGGTAAGCGATGCCTCTCTTCCAGGGTCCTTGGAGGTTAGAACATTCTATCAAGGGAATAAAGATCAGTTTTAAAAGGAAAGGCAGCTACCTAACAGTTGGCACCCCCACCTTTCCTGAAGGAGGCTGCAAAGCAACAGCAACACTATATCCAGGCACTAAACTGGCCCAAGATCACCAATGAAAATGAAAACTGCATTCCCAAATTGAAGCACTCTTCAAGGCTGCCGGCTTTACTACTTACTACCCTCGGCAGCCAGAAGAGGTGAACTTTCTAGTCAAAAAACCAGAGAACATCTTTACAGGCACAACCACCCACCAGCAACACCCTGTGGCCAAAACTTTACCTGCAGAGTTAGTGCCTCAACTGCAGCCTTCCAAACCTGCCTGAGGAAGGGATTTCCTTTCCTACTAATCCTCCTTCAGTCAGGAAAGTGACAAAACTGAACCAGATGGGACATAGAGTAAAAGAGGTTCAGTTGTCAACAGATTTGTTGATCAACAAATTGGGACTAGAGTAGCATCCTGTGATAATGATGCAGGATGACCCACACAGTACCTCAGGGTGCAAGGCCATTTCCTCCTCCACAATAGTGGTGTACCACAGAGGAGGGGGTTGGCAATATTCTCTAGGGAGGGTAAATTACCTGGAAGAGCCAGTTGTCTATATTAGGGGAATAGTAATCTTGTGCCATCAATTCCTCCTCTAACAGCTTCGGCACCTTAGCTTTATCTGGATTCTCAAAACCCCAAGGCTGGTGAGATGGTTCAGCAATTAAAGGCACTTGTAGCTAAGCTAGATAACCTGAGTTCAATTCCTGAAACCCATATAATAGAAAAGAACTGACTTCTGCAAGCTGTCCTCTGACCACTATACCCACACCAGAGTACAGGTGGACACACACGTTTAAAAAATAAAATAAAAAAACAGGATAGATAGGTATGCAGCATTTAAATAGGCATTTTTCATCTTCCCATAAGTATAAAGTATTTCCATGATGTGTGCCTTGACCACACTCCTGGTGGGCCTCCCAGTGTGCACTTCTGTGGGTTTAGATTACAGAATTTTTCTTTGAAGTATGTTATTGGGTACAATAATTGCTAAGCATTTGTTATTTTCCAAGTTTGTTTGTAATCACCTAACAAGTTTCCAGCCTTTAACATATGTTCTCTTTTTGTTTATAGTGAGTGTGTAGCTCAGGTTGGCCTAAAACTCACAGAAATTCTCTTGCCTCGTCCTCCCTTGTACTGGTATTACTATTTCATTTACTCCTCAAATGACCCATTATGTAAACTACTATGTTGCCAGTTGACAGACTGGAAGGGTCCGAAACGTTTCCCAAGACTTATCCTTTCAGCAGCTTTTTAGTATCCACAGAACAACATATCTCGCCAAATCCTCTTGCACTCAGTTCATAACACACAAGTAAAACTCAGTTACTCCTCTTGTGGGTGAATTAATAATCACTGCAATATTGGCACAACAGTCAACCGAGTGCTCCAATACCAAGGCTCACCTGAACGTTAGGTTCGGTGTGTCCCCGTCTAAATACCCAAAAGCATCGCAAAGACAGTGGCCACACAACAGAGCTCAGTGCAGTACATAGTCAATCCAGGACCCACCCAAAACATCTTACCAAAAATATGTCGTAATGACGCTGTCATCCATCCTGGATTCACGAATCATTCTTCAAGTCTGGCTCCAAGACTATGTCTTTTTATAAGAAAAAAAAAAAGAAAAGAAAAGAAAAAAGAAAAGGAAAGGAAAGGAAAGAAAAGAAAAGAGAAAAAAGAAAGCAGCCAAAATGACTGCTAAGCGAGAAGCGAAGCAGTCCCTGGTGAGTTCAGAAGAGACATCAAGGCCAGCGGGGGGACCTTGGCTCGCTCAGACGAGGGCAATAATACCTGAGCCTTCACCTTGGGAGAGACAGCCCCGCTTCTCTAGCGGCCCGGCTCTGCAACCCTCACTCCTCGGAGGCTAGCGTCTGCCCACAATAGTCAAGGCGTCCCCAAAGCCCCCTCGCCTGTGATCAGAAGTAGACCAGAAACTCCCTTCGCGAAGGCGCAACTCCGCGCACTCCACGCCCTCCTGTTTAAAATCGTTTCCCGACTTGCTCTGCGGCCGACACGGAAAGCCTCTCCCGTGGCCCGCCGATTTCACGTAAATTAGCAACTGAAGCCTCCATCTTAACTGAGGGCACGGCTTGTTGACTCGAATCAGTACCGCCAAATTCCCTATTGCGCCGCGTTGCTCTTCCGTTTTACAACCGGTGCGAAGTTTTCTCTCTCAAACTTCCGCCCACAATAAACATGGCGGAGGCGCCCTCGCTCTGATTGGCCGAATAACTTACGTGAGTTTGGCGCTCGCAGGGCGTGAGAGGGACTGATTTCGGGTGCGTGTTTTGTGTCGGGGTTCGAACCTCCGAGCATTTTGGGTTTGTTCGCCTTCCAAAACTGAAGATGGGTCGCCACGTTCGGGGGATTTGAGGCGCCTTCAGCTTATGCCCTGGTCGCCTTCGAGAAGACGTGGTGATAAAGGAAGGACGCGCGCCTGATGACCGGCCTCCCCGCGTCTGGACTGGGCTGGGGTCGCGCCGCCGCTGCGGTTTGGAATCTTGGTGTCTTCGGAGCGCAGCCTTGTTTGATTAAAGTGGGAACCGATGCACTGAAGGAGCAAAGGTTTTGCCCTGTCCACTCACCCAAAGGCCCTAGAGACCTTGCAGTATAGTCTACTTTGTAGATGCTTGGACGTTCTGCGGAGGGTCTGGGTGCATTTGAGTGGGAACTACAATTCCCGAAACCGAGTTTTGAGCACCACCACACCCGCAGCGTGGGATTCGTGACTGCCTTTCTCGTCCCTGGGACTTCAACATGTATCTTGGTTCTTGGTTAAGTCGTCTATGCAAGGGTTTATCCAGACCCATCGGAAAGACTACCCAGCAAATCTGGGGTTCTCTCTCCAGAAGTCTGGCGTTGAGTTCACAAAGAATTCCAGGTGAAAGCAGGGACGAGCTTCCGCCTGTTTTTGATAGTTTGTGTTCTTAGTCTTAACTGTATTTTTATAGCAAGCAGGTCATTCTCTTCGCTACTTATAATCAAGGTTTTTTTTTTTCTCCCTGATTTAAAAAAAAAATAATAATAATAATAACCGCACCTAACATAGAACAGTCTGTGTTCAGTTGATACTGCTAATAGAATAACTAAAAATAATAATCTTTTTCACAATTAATTATTGTATAAATTATTGTTATAAACCAGATTTGTACTAAAGCTGAATAGTAACTGCACTATCAAACTTAAGATAATTTCTAAGGTCATATTTCACTTGACAAAGAAACATGTAGTATTTAAAGTTGAACAATTACAATTTTAGGCCCATACAAGTGCCAAGTCATGTAAAAAGTTCAGATTCCTAAACAGAATGTAACATTTTACTTAGGGCCAGTAATTCATTTGGGCTTTGACACGTTTGCAGGTAAACACAATAGAGAAATTGTATGATCTAGCCTATTTATAAACCTCATCAGTATATCAAGACAGGTCAGTGAGTTGAGGCAGTTACTGCCAAGCCTGAGGACCAGAGTTCGTTTTCAGGACCCACAATGAGGATGCAAGAAGAGAACAGAATCAAACAACTCTGACCATGCCCTCTGACCTCCACTGGTGCACCATGGCACATCGGCTCCCACATGTGTGGTATACACACACAAACACACAAATGTAATTTAAAATTTTTATTAACTTCACCTATTGACCTGAAACAGCTAATATTCCATAAGTGGAGAACATTTTTTAAAAACTACAAATATTTTTCTGTTGCCTTTTATAATTTTTCCCTTTTTTTTTTTTTTTTAAAGAATTTAGTAGCTTTGTTGCTCGGACCAATACATGTGGAGAATTGCGTTCTTCCCACTTAGGCCAAGAAGTCACTCTGTGTGGATGGATTCAATACCGAAGGTAAACTAAGGCAAATGATTTAGGAATGCATGAAGGTTGTGTTCCCAAGCAATTCCAACCTTTTCTAATTTTTATTCAGTCAGAGAATTATATTTTGCCACTTTTGTAGTTCTCTCAGAATTCACTGCATATTCCATTCTGTTTTGCTTTGGAAAATTTTAACAGTGTCACTCTCATCTGTTAAAAGGTATAGTGACAAAACCTGGTCCACCGGTGGACTGAAATAATCATGAGCTAATGCTGAAAAGCTCTTACAACCAGCAACTAGGGATAGACTAGAATTCTGTAAACCAGCGAAAAAGCAGCAATGTCATAGGAGAAAGAGCTTGCTTTAGTAAAACTTTAAGGAGAGAAAAGGCTTAAAGAAAAAACATGAGAAGTGATTCCTTAGGTCCAAAACCCATTTGTTGTTTTTGGTGTTCATCTCTATGTTCCAATGTTCCAAAGCATGTTAGCACATTAATTCATATTGAAGAAATCCAAAATGTGGGTAGCTATTTGTCACTTAAAAAAATTTACCCTGGCTGTTAGAGTGCTTGGCATGTTCATATAAGTATTAATTGTCTTGGTAAGAATCTTGTCCTTAACTTGCTTATTTATAACTGTGTCAACACTATGCTGTGTGACAATACAGACTTATAGTTTTGCCATAGTAGTATTCTTGGAGCATTTCTTTTCTTTTCTTCTTTTTTTTTTTTTTCTGAGACAGGGTTTCTCTGTAGCTTTGGAGTCTGTCCTGGAACTCACTTTGTAGACCCAGGTGGCCTCAAACTCACAGAGATCTGCCTGCCTCTGCCTCCCAAGTGCTGGGATTAAATGTGTACTCCACCACCACCCAGCAAGCATTTCTTTTTAAACTGTATTTGTCCCCTGGATATCTGCAGTGTCACCTTTGTAGAGTCACATGTATGTAGATAAAGGAATACCTCTGCCCTTTTCAAAAGGCCTAGAGAACATACATTGGCTGTCTCTTTACCTTTGTGTTTTCTTTTTAATGAATTACTGGAAAATGGCTGTTCCATCGCCCCTCTCTACCCCCTTATGGGTAGGGGTATTTTGCATGTATGTATGTATGTCTGGATACCCACATGCCTGGTGCCCACAGAAGTCATAAAAGGGTGTTTAATTCCATGGAAACTAGAGTTACAGACAGTTCTGAGCTGCCATCTGGGTGCTGGGAATCAAACCTGGGTCTTTTGGAAGAGCAAGAAGTGCTCTTAACCTCTGAGCCATCTCTCCAGCCCATTTCCCTTTATTAATAAACTACATAAAGGAAGAAGGGTTTAAGTTTCATTTTCTTGAATAATAAAAACTTACTCTTAGAATTTATTCCATTGCATTGATACGAAGGGATAGGCAAACAAAGATGAAGTAAGTGCTTGTTTCCATTCAGTCCAATACAGTGTTTTGTCCTTGTTATGATACTCCAGTTAATGTAGCTCACTTACTTGGGTTGAAAGGTGACCGTCAACTCCTTGTACTTCAGACCTTTCCTCCACAGGTACTCTACATACTTCCGAACGACAGTGTGAGCTCTAAATGGTGTTCAGTGTTCCTGAACCATTCACATCTTAATCTTACACCTCTTATTAAAGGGGGCAGCTGTTAAAAGCTGCCTTCCCATTTACTCTCCCAGGCAACCAGCAAACTTGGTTTTTGTTGTTATGGTTTTGTTTTGAGACAGAGTCTACTGTGTAGCTGGCTGGCCTAGAATCCACAGAGATCCACCTACCGCTGCCTCCCAAGTGCTGGGATTAAAGACATGTGCCACCGTATTCAGTTACCAGCAATGTAAGTGTTAGTTGTTGTATAAAAATAAAACCATACTCCCAAGTTAAGTAAAAATGTTGTGCCCAGATTCCTTCTTGGAACATTAGCATTCTCTGAGAAAAGGCTTCATAGCCAACTTTTTCAAGAACAGTGACCACAATACCGTGTACTTGATGTCCTTTGCAGCAGAAATTAATCAGTCAGGCAGCCCTAACCATCATATGAGTATATCATTGTTTGCACACAGGGTATAGTTAAAGCTGATTCCAGACCATGTATTACAACCACTTATTTGATTTTAGCACATCAAGTTCCTATAAGGTGCTAGAACAAATGAGAAAGATAGTTCATCATCTTCCACAAGTAAGAAGAAAGGCACCAGGAAGAAGTAGAACTCTTCTTCAGAACCCATCAGATCTCATTAAATCTTCATACCTGTAGTTGACAAAAACCATAGTCCTTAATTTCTTAATATGAAAAATCCACTTTCCGTGTCACAGGCAAGATCAAGAAACGTTTTCAGGGGCTGGAGAGATGGCTCAGGAGTTAAGGGTGAATTCTGCTCTTGCAGACCCATACTTTGTTTCCTAGCTTTTACATCAAGCTCACAACTGCCTGTGACTCCAGCTCCAGGGGGATTTGTTGCCACTGGCCTTCCAGGTACCTGCATTCACATGCACATAACCACACACAGATACATAATTGAGATGAAAGTGGATCTTTATAAAAATAGCTTTCAGGCTTTTCTTCACCATGATTCCAGCTCAATAGCAACCTTCTTTTCTGCTGATAGTGCTTTATGTAAGAGCCTGGCACACAGGTCTGAGTCTCCATGAGGGATTTCACTGCAAACAAGTGATTACATGCTTCCCTAACACTGCAAAAGAGATGCTGGCAGCAACCACATTTGAAAACTAGCCAGGCGTGGTGGTGCGCACCTTTAATCCCAGCACTGGATCGAGAGGCTGAGGCAAACAGATTTCTGGGAGTTTGAGACACATATAGCAAATTAGTAGCTATATGAATAATTAATAATTTAAGTTGAAAAAAAAATTTGGCCAGGTATGGCAGTACATGCCTATAATCTCAGATACTTAAAAAGCCAAGGCGGGAAGATGTCAAGTTCATAGACAAATTCAGGACTAGGCAACAAGGCCTGATCCTTTCTCAAAAAGAAAAAAAGAAAAATGTCATAAGATAGTTGCATGAATATAAGTTATAAAAGTGCATAGTTATAAAATGGGGCAATTACATGGAACTTTTATTACTGGTTTTGTCTTTAAATTTTTGAGCTGAGAGACTTTATCCTAAAATATTCTTTCTTTCTCCATTATTCAGGCAAAACACCTTCTTAGTCCTAAGAGATTGCCATGGTCTTGTTCAAATTATCATTCCCCAGGATGAGGTAATAAAAAGTTTCCTACCATTATCTAAAGGCTTCTTTGATAGGATGTAAGCTAAATAGTTTAATCAGCATTCTGAAGTTTTAATTTTAGCAGGTAATTGTTTATAAAAACAAAACTATATATAATATTAAGGTGTGATGGATGAACTGAAAGAAGAGATGGCTAATCTGCTAAGAGTACATGCTGTTTTGTTTTGTTTTTTTAAGGACCAGGGTTCAAGTCCCAACACGTACATGGCAGCTCATAGCCATCTCTATCTCCAATTCCAGGAAATCCAATGCTGGTTTCCAAGGGCACCAAGCATATGTTTTACTCACATACATTCAGGCAAACAGCTAATACCATAGACAAAGGCCAATTTCTCTAGTATGTAAAAAACTATGCAAAAGGGGGAGGCAGGGCCTCAGGTGACAAGATGGCTCAGAGGGTATAAAGGTGCCTGCCACCAAGCCTGACAGTGTGAGTCCTTCTACCACATGGTAGAAGGAGAAAACCAACTCCCACAAGTTATTTTCTGACTTCCATGTGTGCCATGCCACACTCATGTGAGTGCCTGTGCATACATACATACAAAATAAATGTAATAAATAAATTAGCTATCAAAAAAATCAGTAAAGTACCCAGAATGTGAAGATGAAATATATAGGAAAAAAGCATAACCTAAAAATAATTTTCAAAGAAAATATGTCAAACATGATAGCATACACTTACAATCTCATCATTGTGGGGGCAGATGCAAGAGCTCACAAATCCAAGGCCAGCCTAGACGACATGAGACCCTATCTAAAGAGTTGTGTGTGTGTGTGTGTGTGTGTGTGTGTGTGTGTGTGTGTACACGCACATATACATGAAAGTATACCAAAGACAGAGATGTGATTTAGGGCTGTGGAGGTGGCCCAGTGGATAAAGATTCTTGCCACCAAGCTGGCAGCCTGGGGTTGATCTCTGGGACCCACATGGTGGAAGAAACACCAGCTCCCACAAGCTGTTCTCTGACCTCTGCATACAGGCCATGGCACATGTGTGCAAAGACAAACAAACACACACTCACTAAATAAAGCCAGCTTGGGCAACTTAGACTCTGTCTGAAAATAAAAGCTGGCAAGCCAGGCATAATGGTGCACGCCTTTAACCCCAGCATTTGGGAGGCAGAAGTAGACTGACTCGTCTGCGTAGTGAGTAGCCAGTGGACGTGGTAGTGCACACCTACAATCTCAGCACTTGGAAGGCTGAGAATTCAAATCCAGTGTGGACTATATAGTGAGACCCTGTCAAAGGAAAGGCGGGAGGGAGGGCTCTCAGTGGTCTTACTGGCTGTGTTATAGGGGGCCAAAGTAGCAATGGAATTTACAAACCGTTGTAATAACATCATTGAGACAGCTCTAATATTACAGCAAATAAGCTATGAATATCATTTTTCTAAACTGTAGGCTCACTGAAGTGTTGTGTAAGTTCATTTATTCTCAGAACTGACTCTCCTCCCACTTATTTGCAGTCGGCTGCGTCTGTGAAGAAGATACTATGTGAAGCCCCTGTGGAATCTGTGGTGAAAGTGTCTGGGACAGTTATCTCCCGCCCTCCAGGACAAGAGAATCCAGTCAGTAGTTTAGGAAATAGAGTTTATCTTTGTGCATTTTCAATACATTATATATATTAACAACATAGATTGAGTCCCTTGTGGACACTTAGCACTAAAGTTCCTAAGTTCCACTTAAGAACTTACAGAGTCAACACCCATATAAGTGTGTACAAAGAGACATGTCAATCTTGACAAATATGTAATGATATTTGCTGATCTTAGGAGCCACAGATATAAATAAAAATATAAAAATTATATAGATCTTATATGTGTATGTAAATGCATGTTTTTTTATAAATTTATATTGCATACATGTCCTGAAAAATGATTTTCTGAAATAGGTCTTTTTTTTTTCCTAAGAAAATGCCAACAGGTGAGATTGAAATTAAAGCTAAAACAGCGGAGCTCCTGAATGCCTGCAGGAAACTACCCTTTGAGATTAAAGACTTTGTGAAGGTGAGGGCCTCTCATTAATAAAATCAAGTATCTACAAAGTAATCAAAAAGCAGAAATTTTAAAGAAGTTTGCCTTCTATAAAATGAGTATCTTATTATTAATTATCCTAATGAATTATTCTACAAACTGATAATTTATTATGTTCTTGGAATCCAGACAGGTTGAAATGAATTCTGTCTTTAAGACTTGAAGTATTCTATTGTTCAAGTTTTTTCATTGCTATTGTTTAAAATGTTGAAAGAAAATTTATATCTAGCTTGGAAATGGCAAAGTTGGCATAGGGGAATAATTTTCCTATTAAGTTGAAACTTCTAACAGTAATAAAATGTATGCTTAGAGCAATTGATAACTTTTTAAACTTTATTTTATGTGCATTGTGTGAGGGTATCAGGTTCTCTGGAACTGGAGTTACAGACAGTTGTAAACTCCTATGTGGAATTGAACCCTGGTCCTCTGGAATAATAGCCAGTGCACTTAACCATTGAGCCATCTCTCCAGCCCTAGATTTAGGATTATCTTAGCCAAAAGTTTCAAAGCTTGATAGAGGAAGCCGGCACTGGTTATACCCAAATTAAAAAGAAAAGAAAAAAATGTGTACCCACATAATTTTTAACTGGTCACAATCATAACTTGCATACATGTTTTTTGTTTATTTGACTGGTTGGTTGGTTTTGGTTTTTTGAGACAGGGTCTTACTATGTAGCTCTGGCTATCCTGGAACTCATTCTATAGACGAGGCTGCCCTCAAACTCACAGAGATCACCTGCCTCTGCCTCTCAAGTGCTGGGATTAAAGGTGTTCACTACTATGCCCAGTTTATATACCTACTTTTTAAGCTAATCTACTAAGGTGTTTGTGTGTATGCATGTGCACATTATGTATGTATGTGGAAACCAGAGGAAAACCTTGAGTATCATTCCTTAGGCACTGTCCACCTTTAGACAGGGTCTGTCACTGACCTGGAACTTACAAGCAGAGTAGGCTGGGTGGCCAGCAAGCCCCAGGACTGTGCCTATGCCTTGTGCTAGAAACACAAGTGTACACTTTCGCACCCAGCTTCTTAGGTTCTGCTCAGGGTTGAACTTAGGTGCTTGAGCTCACAGGACAGGTCCTTTACCAGCAGTAATGGCTGGTTTTAAATCAGTGTAGAACAACCTAGAATCATATGAAAAAGCAGTCTTGGTGAGGGTAGTAGAAGAGGTTGGCCTGTGAGCATGCCTTCAGGGAATTTTCTTAATTGGATTAATTGATGTGAGAAAATGAACCCTGTGCTGTAGGAGGCATCATTTGAAGACCTGGGACCTGGACTGGGTGAAAAGGAGCAAGCTGAGCCTGTATGCGTTGACTCTGTATCCTTGCTCTCTGCTCTTGGCTGTGGGTGTAATGTGACCAGCTGCAGTGATGGGCTGTAACCAGAACTGAGCCAAAGTAAACCTTTCTCTCTTAAGTTGCTTTTGTGAAACTGAATGCCAACTAAACACTACTAGGCTGATTTCCCCAGCCATATCAAAATATTTTTAAGGCTGGGCTTTAGTGGTGCACACATTTAATCCCAGCACCTAGCACTCGGGAGGCAGAGGCAGGCAGATCTCTGTGAGTTTGAGGCCAGCGTGGTGTACAGAACCAGTTCCAGGACAGACTCCAAAGTTACACAGAGAAACTGGGAGGGAGAGAGAGAGGAGAGAGAGAGAGAGAGAGAGAGAGAGAGAGAGAGAGAGAGAGAGAGAGAGAGATTTTTAATTATATGCCACTAAGTCTTTTATTCAAGTTCATTGATTGAGAAAAAAAAATATAATTACAAAGTTGACCTTATTATAGATAGATAGATAGATAGATAGATAGATAGATAGATAGATAGATAGATAGATAGATGGATAGACAGACTTCCTAAGGTAAACATTCAGAAAAAGAAGTTATAGGCATTTCTACTATTTCTTTTTCTGGTGTGAAAAAATTGAGCTATTACCCACATTAAAGGAATTTTTTTTTTTTTTAATCAGTACAAAGATGAGTATAAGGATTTGCAGCCTTGAAAATAAACAAACCTGAACTGGAAAGATGGCTCAGTGGTTAAGAATATGTACTGCTCTTACAAAGGACATGAGTTTGGCTCCCAGTCAGTTGGCACCTCCCAAGTGCCTGTAACTCCAGTTCCCAGGAATGCCCCTGGCTCCAAGGCTACCTGCACTCATATGCACAGACTCATAGCAGACACACACCTACACATATCCCCCACCAATAAATAAATGTAAGTTTAAGAAATTAAAAATAACTACCTTTTTAATGCTCAAAACTGTTTAAGCATAAAAATCTTTCATTTGTGTAGAAAACGGAGGCTCTTCGTTTGCAGTATCGGTACTTAGATCTTCGAAGCTTCCAAATGCAGTACAACCTGCGGCTGAGGTCCCAGATGGTCATGAAAATGCGGGAATATCTCTGTAATCTACATGGTAAGCCTGAAGTCTATTCTGTTTTATTATATGTGCTCTTCATTGTTGGGTCGCCTGTTCCCAAAAGTCTAATTAGATCAGGGTGTAGACTGGTTGCTTACTGGGTCACAAATATATCCTTTAAAGGTAATCATGTCTCCAGGTAGTAGTAGCTTATGCCTTTAATCCTGGCACTCGGGAGGCAGAGGCTGGTAAATCTTTGTGAATTCGAGGCCAGCCTGATCTACAGAGCCAGTTCCAGGACAAGCTCCAGAGCTACACAGAGAAACCCTGTCTCAAAAAACCAAAAAAAAAAAAAAAAAAGGTAATAACGTCTATTACAGAAACTAGTATTTCCCACCACTACTGAGTGAGGACAGTCTTTGGTTGTTTCCTTGTTTCCTTATAGTAAGTTTCTCTCCTATACCCCCACTCCCCACTTCTAACAATTAAGTTCTCCTAATTCCTTTTGTTTGAAACAAGGTCTCACTATTACAGTACAGGGTATAGGACTTCACTGTGTAACCCAGGCTGGCCTTAACTTGAAACAGTCCTCCTACTTTAGTCTCACAGATTGTAGAATTACAGTATGACCAACTACACTCAGCTTATGTTTATTTGAGTTACGTTTAGGCTGACCCTGAACCCACAAACACCTCAGCCTCTTGAGTTCTGGGGTAGCAGGTGTAGACCACAATGCCCATGCTTTTACACCATTTGTTGGGAAGTCTGAGATTTCCCATGAGTAAACTAGAGCACTCCTGGGCACGTATATTGTTTGATCATTGCAGTTCTAGGAGAGCATTTCAGTAGACACGAATTCATCAGACGTTTAGAATCATTTCCTATTGTAAACATCAGCTCTATGAGCAGAATTACAAGGCTTAGCTTTCTTGAATTTGTGGAAACCAACCTGAGTATTTCTTCCTTCAGACATCTTCGTAATTAAAGGAAGCCTCTGATTTGTACTTCCCTGTTGACATTGTACTTGCCAAATTGCTATGTATTTAACTGAATTTTCTCTATTCTTAGGGTTTGTGGATGTAGAAACCCCAACATTGTTTAAGAGAACCCCAGGGGTATGTCTGTTACTTAATATTTTACTATTAATATCTTCATTATAAAAGTAATTGTTTTGCTTTTTATAATCACTTGGCTCATTTTATTTACTTTTATTATTACCTCAGGATTTTTGCATTAAAGATTATTAAAGGTTATTAAAGATTGAGAAAATTATGTGTGTCAGCATTTTAGATCAGAATGCCTTTATTGTGCATGAGTTTTCTATCCCTTGAATTTTATAGATTCAAATCATTAATGAATCATTCATTAAAGCCTTGTTCATTAAGAACTGTGTGAACTGGCCTGGAGAGATGATTCAGTGGTTAAAAGCACATAGGAAAACTCCAGCTCCAGGGGATCAGAAACCCTTTTCTGAGTTGTAAACACTGCATTCATGTACGCATACCCACATGCAGACAGACAAATACACACATATTTAAAGTAAAATCCTGGGCTGAAGAGATGACTCGACCATTAAAGGCTAGACAACCAAAAAGATGAAAATAAAATCTTAAAAAAAAAAACAAAAAAACTGTGTCAACTAAAAAAATAGAAAAAATTTAAAGAGATGGAGGTGTCTCTGTCTACTAAGAGTAACTGTTCCCTATAATTGCTGCTCCAAGTTTGCTTCTACCTTACCTCTGTGCTGCCAAGCTGACCAGGGATACTAATAACAAAAAAGCACCTTAGCTAATGTGGTTCCACACACCTTAGCCTCATTTGTCCTTAGCCAAAGCTTTGAAGCCAGCACTTGTCCCAGGAATATTGTCACTGCAGCTGAGTTCACTAAGGCTAGGACTGCCATGGTTGGGGACTGGCCCAGGTGGTAGGATTGGAACCATGGGAACCTCACCATTGCTTAGTATAGTAACCATTCCAGGGAACAATAGGAAACTCATCATTGCTTAGTATAGGAACCATTCCAGGGAACCATGGGAAACTCATCATTGCTAAGGACAGGAACCATTCTAGGGAACTATGGGAAACTCATCATTGCTAAGGACAGGAACCACTCTAGGGAACTATGGGAACCTCATCATTGCTTAGGATAGGAACCATTCTAGGGAACTATGGGAAACTCATCATTGCTTAGGACAGGAACCACTTTAAAGCAACAACTCTTCTGCTGTGCAGTCTGGCTTGGTCCCTAAGAAGCTATAGGGCCTTTTGATGGTCTATCTCATTCTCTCCATCAGTGAAGGATCTGTCTCCATCTTTCCCCTGTAGCTCTTTTTCACTATATATTCATTTTCCTGTACTTTTTAAGGAAGTGGGCAGAAAGTGGTTGGCTTGGGATTTGACACAGGAAAATAAAAGCTACATTAATAAGAAAAGAAGACTCAGACAAGGTGCTGCATGCCTGTAAGACTAGCACCTGAGAAGCTAAGGCAGGAGGATCACAACTTTGAGACCAGCAGCTCTGTCTACACAGATCCTGTTTATTCAATCTATACACTTTTTTAAAAGTTTAGGGGCTGGAGAAATGGCTCAGCAGTTAAGAGAACCAGCTGCTCTTCCCGAGGTTCTGGGTTCAATTCCCAGCACTCAAATGGTGGCTCATAACCATCTCTAGTGGAATCTTTTGCCCTCTTCTGGCATGCAGGAGTACAAGCAGATGGAATACTCATAATACATAAACCAAGTAAATGAATCTTTAAGAAAATAGTTTATGGATTAGGTATCTAGTTCAGTGATACAGTGCTCATGGAGCGTGTTCAAAGTCCAGTGCTCAAAAGCAAACAAAAGAAAACAAATCCCTGTTTTCATTTCAGAAAACATTTAAGAGTTACTTGCTGGGGCTGGAAAGATGGCTTAGCGTTTAAGAGTACTGGATGCTCTTCCAGCGGAAGAACAGGTTCAATTCCTACACGGCAGCTCACAACTCTCTGTAACTCCAGTTCCAGGGTACCCGACACCCTCATACAGATAAGCACACAGGCAAAACACTAATGTACATTTTAAAAAAATGAATAACTTGCTTAGGAAATGATGCACAAAATTTGTTCTGCTAATAATAAAATAGAGACATTGTTTACATACACATACACATAATAACTACTATATACAAGCAGTATTTAAAGCTTATTTTAGGGGTGAGAGAAATGGCCCAGCAATTACGAGCACTTGCTGCTCTTCCAGAGGACCCTGTTCTATTTCCAGCACCCAAGTCAAGTGTTTCTCAACAGCCTGTATCTCCAGCTTCAGAGGTTCTAATACCCAATTATAGCCTGTGTGTACCCACATAAACATTTGTACACAACACACCCACACATCACATATTATACACACACACACAGACATATAAAAAATACAATAAAGTTTTAAAACAGAAAGTTTATTGTAGCTGAGTATGGCATATATGTCAATTCCAGAACTCAAGAGGCAGGGGCAGGTGGATCTCTGTGAATTTCAGTCTAGTAAGAACTACACGATGAGACTCTGTCTATAAATAAATAAATAAATAAATAAATAAATAAATAAATAAATAAATAAATGTATGTTACTATATGCAAATTGTTATATGGACTATAAGATGAACAAGAAATAGTTTGTCATTGGGAACCTTGCTCTTTAATTTCCTTGGTGTGTTTTAAGTATTTACTTGCACTAGTCATTTATACTTTGAATTTGGTTTATTGTTAATTTTTTTCAGGAATTTCCTTTGGCTTTATTTTATGAAAACAGAGTCTTCTTGTGGGTCAGGGTACCCTTGAACTTACTACTCCTCTACCTGAGTAGACCTTAGCCTCCTGAGTGTTAGAATTGCAGGCATTTGCCATACCTGGCTTAGGTGTTTTGTTTGTGTATTTTTTAGTAATGTCTCTCTTCTTCCCCTCTCCCACCTCTCTCTCTTTAAAAGGGTGCCAAGGAGTTTTTAGTACCATCCAGGGAACCTGGAAAGTTTTATTCTCTCCCTCAAAGTCCTCAGCAATTTAAGCAGCTTCTGATGGTTGGTGGTTTAGACAGGTAAACTGCCTTTTTTTTTTTTTTTTTTTTTTTTTGGTATTGCTATCATTCATCCAAAAAGGGAAGAAAAAAGGCTGAGGGGAAAGGGGGTATGGTATGGACAAAACTTGTCCTCTCTGGGAATGGTGAGATGGTTCAGTGGCAAAAGTTGCCATAAGGCTAGTTATGTGAGTTCAATCTCAGAACCCATACACAAGTGGAAGGAGAGAGCTAGCCCCACAAAATTGTCCTCTCACCTACATATGTCTGTGTACCATCACCCTGTACCCACCCGTCACTCAGTAATAGCACAGAATCTTCAAGTTGTCTGATTTGAAGAGGCTAAGATTTGTACATGAATTTTGTGATTGCTTGTCTAAAAATTGTCTCAAAATACACACACACACACAAAAAAGAAGGAAGGAAAGAAAGAAAGAAAGAAAGAAAGAAAGAAAGAAAGAAAGAAAGAAAGAAAGAAATTATATTGTTTTGGGAAATATAGTAAGCATTGTAAGCAATCAGCCTGGAGAAATGTCTTGGGGCTTAAGAGCATGAGCTTTTCTTGCAGGGGACCTGAGTTCAGTTCCCAGCACCCCAGGTCAGGCACTTCACAAATGTCTGTAACTCCAGTTCCAGAGTGATCCAATACCTCTGGCCTCTGTGGACTTCAGCAAACATGCATTTACCCACACATGGACAAACACACTTATGTATCATTTAATTTTTAATTTTTAAAAATAATTCTAAAGAGAAAGAAAGAAAGCATGATATGTTAGACCTCCAGAGACATCTATAAAATACTAGCCTCTCATGGTTCCGCTGTGTATTTGATTAGATTTGAGTGTAATAAAATTTCCGAGGCTGGGAAACAGTTTCATATAATGCTTTCTTAACATGCCTAAAGGCCTGAGTTTGAGCTTTAGCACCACAAATAAAGTTTCTTTTCATCCATTTCATCGCCTGTACTGCCAAAACTTTGGAAAAAATAATTTGGATCATTTAAAAATCAAGGCTAGGGTGACTCATTTTCTTTTAGATTTATTTATTGTGTATACAGCATTATGTCTACATGTATGCCTGCAAACCAGAAGAGGGCGCCAAATCTCATTCTAGATGGCTGTAAACTACCATGCAGGTGCTGGGAATTTAACTCAGGACCTCTGGAAGAACAGCCAGTGCTCTTAACCTCTGCACCATCTCTCCAGCCCTTAACTCAGTTTTCAATTACAGATATTTTCAGGTTGCCCGGTGTTATCGAGATGAAGGTTCAAGACCAGATAGGCAGCCGGAGTTTACTCAGGTACTCAGTTATACATACTTGCTCTTACAATTTCATGTTTGCACAAATAAGGATTTTCAATACTAGGGCAGTAATTTTATGAGCTTTTAAAAGTTAACATAAAAGGTTTCATTTTCATATGCACTTCATTTTTATTGATCCTCTGTCCTGATTCCGCTCCAGTCCCTTACCTCCCACTGTTCTGCTTCCCCCAATCATCCTCCTTTTATATCCTACCTTGCTTTTTATTCTCCTTAAGATCTCTTCTTCCCCTGCTTATAGTTCCTTTTATAGTTGCATGACCTATATCTGCACACATGTATGCTCATATTGTAAAGTGGGAGAAAGCATGGGATACTTGTCTCTCTGAACCTGGGACACTTCACTGAACATCATTTCCAATTCCATTTTCCTGAAAATGTCATGACTTTCTTTCTCTTTATGGCTCAATAAAATTTCAGTGTGTGTGTGAGTGTATCTATATCTATCACATTTTCTTCATCCACCCATCCATTAATGGTTATCTTGGCTGCTTCTGTTTCTTAGCTATTGTGAGTGGTACAGCAATAAACACAAATGTGCTGTGGGCTGAGACTTAGAGCTTTTGAGTATATAACCAAGAGTAGGAAAACCAGATCATACAGTGATAGTTTGATCATACAGTGATACTTTTTTGAAAAGCTACATACTAGTTCCCATAATGGCTGCACCAGTTTACAGTCTCACCAGCAGTGAATAGTGTTCTTTGTTTCCCCCAGTGTCTGCCCAGCATTTATTGTTATTTGTATTCTTTTTATAGCTTTCTTTAAGACTTTTTTTTTTCAAGGCATGGGGCTGTTGAGACAAGGTCTAGGTCTCTCTATTGTAGCCTTGGCTGGCCTTGAACTCCCTGAGTTGGCCTCATACTCACTGGCCTCTGTCTTCTGAGTACTGACATTACAGGGTATGCCACCATGCCCAGCAAGTTTTCATTTTACATGTGTGACTATTTTTCCTACATGTACATGGTTGGTGCTCATGGGAAACCCTGGAACTGGAGTTATACGTGGCTTTCTGCCATGCAGTTGCTGGAAACTGAACTCAAGTCTTCTGAAAAAGCAGAAAGTACTCTTGACCACTAGACCATCTCTCCATCCCCATCCTTCATTTTCTTGGCTTTCTACCTGAGAAGAGATGGAATTTCAAAGTAGTTTGAATCTATTCCATTCATCCTTTTCATAAAGAATGCAGTTATCAACTAAGGCATACCAGATATTCCTAGTGTTTTAACATTTATGATAAAGTCCCTAAAACAAATCTTACCCACCAAAAATTATTACTCTAGGTAAAGGCACTCAGCAGGTAAAGGCACTTGCTCCTCAAGTCTGACAGCTTGAGTTTGAGCCCTGAACCCATGTAAAGGTAGTAAGAGAGAATTGATTCCACAGTTGTCTTTTGACCTCCATATGTGTTTTGTGGCACATTTGTGCCTACCCCACATTATATACTCACAAACAGAATAATAAATGAAAAACAAAGTTAAAGCCAGGCATGGTGGTGCACACCTTTAATCCCAGCCCTTGGGAGGCAGAGGCAAGGGAATATCTGAGTTTGAGGCTAGTATGACCTTCAAAGCAAGTTATAGGACAGCCAGGGATACACAGAGAAACCCTGTCTCAAAAAACAAACAACAAAAATAAAGTTAAAAGAAGAATCAAAACTCTACCAAAAACAGGACAGAGTTGGGACTGGAGAGATGGTTCAACAATTAAGAGTCTTTCAGAGGGCCTGGGTTCAATTCCCAGCACCCACGTGACAGTTCACAACTATTTGAAACTTCAGTACCAGGGAACCAGAATCCTCTTCTGGCTTTTATGAGCAGCAGCTGTGTGTGTATTTACACAGGCAAAACACTCATACACATAAAATATTAGAAGGGGAGGGGGGAAATGCTACCTTTAAAGAAAATAATTCTATATGCTGATATTTATTTATCTAATCTACAGATTTATCAAAACCCTTTGGCTTTGTTAAGATAGCATTAATTAATTAATGTAATTAAATGCAAAAATCACAAGTTTGGAATCATAATGACCAGGGTCAGGTGTAGCCTGACTAGTTACTGATTGCAGTATACAAACAATTTGCTTAGCTTCTCTGAGCCTTCAATCATGAGCTAGCTTCGGGAAGTAAACAAGTTGATGTATGTTAGGCAATAGCAGTCATTAACATAGAAGTGATGTATAATAGTATTTATACCCTTAATCATGTATTGTTTCTAGGCAGGTATTGATACGGTAACATAAAGCCAAGAAATATATGTTGTAACTATTCATGTTAGTTTCCATGTATTTTGGTTTCAGATTGACATAGAGATGTCTTTTGTAGACCAGACTGGCATTCAGCGTTTAATTGAGGGCTTGCTGCAGTATTCCTGGCCTAATGATAAAGATCCTGTGGCGATTCCTTTTCCTTCCATTACTTTCACTGAGGCACTGGCCACCTATGGAACTGATAAGCCAGACATTCGATTTGGGATGAAGGTACTTTCTTCATGTTTCCAGGACCACCTCCAAGTAGTTCAGGCAAAATCTTTTCAGGCATTTTGAAGAAATGTATGTGTTACATTGTTGAATAATATTTTTAATATTTCTTTATAGCAAAAAGAATAACATGTTAGCATTGCACTACTTATTCTTTTAAGTTCCCTTTCTAAAAGCAAGATGTGTGTTGGTTTTGTGGGGGTGTTTTTTGTTTGGTTGGGTTTTTTTTTTGTTTTGTTTTGTTTTTTTGTTTTTTTTTTTGTTTGTTTTTGGTTTTTTTCAAGACAGGGTTTTCTGTGTATTGTTTTGGAGCCTGTCCTGGAACTTGGTCTGTGGACCAGGCTGGCTTTGAACTCATAGAGATCCACCTGCCTCCGCCTCCCGAGTGGTAGGACTAAAGGCATGCGCCACCAACACCTGGCTGTGTGTTTGATTTCTTAAGATGAGTTCCCTGAAGTTTGTTGTGTAGCTGATGCTACTAGGTTCAAACTTGTGATCCTTGTGCCTCAGCCTCACAGATAATAGGGTTATAAGTGTGTGCCATCATACCCAGTAAGTGCAAGATTAAGGTATTATTAGGCAGCGGCGGCGGCGGCGGCGGCAGCGCACACCTTTAATCCCAGTACTCAGATAGTACAGGCAGGCGGATCTCTTCGAGTTCAAAGCTAGTCTAGTCTACAGACTGAGTTCCAGGACAGCCAGGACTACAAGAAAAACCCTGTCTTGGGAAGAGGGTTTGAGGGGAGAAAACCCAAAAACAACAACAAAAAAGAGTAGGATTAATATACTTGCTCATGTCATGCCTGAAAACCTGAATTTGCTCCCCAAAACTGACATGGTGGAGAAAGAGAACTGATCCCCAAAAGCTGCCCTCTGACCATAAACACACACAGAAATTAAATAAACAAATAAATAAATAAATGTAAAAAAATTTAAGAGCAAGGTTTTTATTATAAAGTTTTATTATAATATTTACCATTTACTGGTTTTATAGACATGAATAGTTATTTGAAAGAAAAAATAATTTTCATTTTCAATTTTTCTGTGTATGGCTCTCAGAAGGGAAATAATTGAGATACTAATTTTCCTTGGTCTGTAAAGAACTTAAATATGTGAACACATTCAGATTATCAATATCTGTAAGAGCAAAAGTAGAATGTTTATGTCGCAGTTTTATTAACAAGCCTCCTATTACTTTTCCTTAGAGACTAATATCCCTTGATCTTTGTAATGCTGATATCATTTCTGAATTTCACTTCTTGCTACAGTCTTTAAATATTAAAATCTGCCTAGTCTGTGAGTAGTCAGTACTCTGTTTTTTGTTTTAAAACAGGGTCCTCCTCTGTAGCCCAAGTAGGGGCAGGTGGATTGCTAAATTCAAGGCCAGCCTGGTCTACAGAGTGAGTTCCCAGATAGCCAGGGCTACCCAAAGAAATCCCGTCTTGAAAAACAAAAAACAAACCAACGAATATACTTATGACTTTGTGTGGATATTTGTTCATTGTAGGAAATGAGCTGGCAGGTGAACACAGAGAATCATTGTGAGTTTGAGGCCTACTTGGGCTACAGATTAAATATATGCATAGCAATCATTATAATTACCATAAATACTTTCTTTTTTGATTTTTTTTTAAGACAGGGTTTCTCTATGTAGCTTTAGCTGTCCTGGAACTCCCTCTGTAGACCAGGCTGGACTCAAACTCAAAGAGATCCACCTGCCTCTGCCTCCCAAGTGCTGGGATTAAAGGCATGTGCCACCACCGCCCAGCTAGTACATTCTCATGTACAACCATTTCGTGTTTGTTTGTAATACGGAATACTGGTTTAGATTGTTAGGCCAGTCTGGTCTAACATAGTACTGTCTGTCTTCTTAGGCAAACGCTGAACCTACACTAACCCCGTATGAATACATTATTGAAATGCTAAATTACTAAGATGGAGTTCTTTTTTTCAGGATCCCTTTGTCTCTGCCTCCCAAAGCCAGGTTACAAGCACATCATGACCATGCCCAGCTTTTACGTGGGTGCTGGATATTTGAATTCAGGTCATTTGCTTACATAACAAGCACTTACCCATTGAACCATCTCTCCAGCCTTAACTGTTTCTTTAAAACCCCATTTCTGGGCTGGCAAAATGGCTGAGGAGATAAAAGATAATTGCTCGCCTCCTGATGACCTGACTTCAATCCCCAGGTTCCACGTGGTAGAATGAGAGAACTAGCCATTAAATTGTTCTCTGGCCACCTCCCCACACACATTCCCCCTGCCACTTCTATGATAACCTGAGTTCAATTCCTATAACCCATGTAAAAATGAAGGAGAGAACTAAAATTGTCCTATGACCTTCCCATGGGCACTGTTTCACAGGCATATATATATACACACACTTCATGAGCATACATCCTTCCCACAATAATAACTATATAAAATTATCTTTAAAAAAATCTTACCTGTGGAATAGAGAAATGGCTCAGTGGGAGATGCTTGCCACACAAGTGTAAGGACCTGAGTTCAGATCCCCAGAAGCCATGTAAATGCTGATAGTCATGGGACCTACCTGTAATTCTAACATCTAAGAGTGGAGACAGCACGATTAGCCATATCAGGAGCTCTAGGTTTGATTGTCGCAAAAGATAAAATGGAAAAGCAATGGAGGATGATTCTTGACATCATCCTCCAGCCTTTACATGTATACCTACATATGTGCATGTGCACCCATACATGTGCCTGCATATATGCAACAATGCAACTGTACATACATACACAAACCAAATACACAAGAACAATATAAATAGGCAAAAAACTTTATTTGTAAAATATTTTGAGATGAAGATGACTTTGTGTTTAGTTATTCCTTTTTGTTACCCATTTTATAGATTGTGGATATCAGTGATGTGTTCAGAAACACAGAGATCAGATTTCTTCGAGACGCAATGGCTAAGCCCCAAGGAACTGTCAAAGCTATATGTGTTCCTGAAGGAGCAGTAAGTGAAGCACAATGCTGTTTTCTCAGAATGTATATTTTGAAAGAAAATATATTCAATACTGGTACAAGAACACTTAAGAAAGAGTAATATAACAATGTGCTTCCTCCAGGATGTATTCCTGGTGCACGAAAGGACTTTGGGAGCACATTCCCCATGGAGGAATACTCCCTTGGCCTAGAAGCAGGAGGGAGGGCCTAGTCCCTACTCCAAATGACTTGAAAGATTTTGATGATCCCTCCTGGAAGGCATCACCCTTTCTGTGGAGGGGGGAGGGGGAATGGGATGAGAGGGAGGGAGAGGGAACTGGGATCAATATGTAAAATAAGAAAAAAATTATATATATACATATAAATGTAAAATAAGAAAAAAAATATATATATATATAATGTGTTTTCAGTCAAGCATGTTGGTGCACACCTTTGACCCCAGCACTCAGGAGGCATAGGGTGGAGAATCTATGTGAGTTTGAGGCCAGCCTGGTCTACATAGTGAGAGCCTGTCTCAAAAAAGAAAAAGTGGATGGCACACACCTTTACTCCCAGCAAAGAAGCAGGTGGATCTCCAGGTTTGAGGCCAGCCTGGCCTACATAGTGAGTTCCAGAACAGCCAGGGCTAAGCAGAGAAACTGGATCTCAAAAAAACAAAGAAAGAAAGGAAGGAAAGAAGGAAGGAAGGAAGGAGAAAAAAAATGTATTTTATAGAAAGTCTAATTAGTGTACCTAAAATTATTATATAAATAATGATAAGATACTTTGGGTTTTTATTTATAATTACTTTTATTAGACAGGATCTCATGTAGCCTACACTGACCTTGACCTTACAGTCTCCCTACCTTAACTTCCCAAGTGCTGAAATTTTAAATATGTCAGACCAACCTTGTCCTAAAATTACTATTTTGAAAGAGATGTCACAAATTTGAAACTACTGAGAAATTTTCTCCCCCCCCCACACTATGTTATAATTCTAAAAATATGTCTATCTACTTGCTAAGTAAACATACTTGTTAACCTAAAGTTTATAATTAAAAAAAAGATTATAGCAAAGAAAGTCTATATCCATTTGGATACATAAGTAGCTGAATATATTTAATTGTGGTTAAAAACTCAATCTTGGGGTTGGAGACATGGCTTAGCAATTAAGAACACTGACTGCTCTTCTGAGGACCTGGGTTCAATTCCCAGTACCCACATGGTGGCTCATAACTGTCTGTAACTACAGTTCCAGGGAACCTGACACCTTACACAGGCAAAACACCAATGCACATAAAAATAAATACTTTTAGTCTTGCAGGACATGGTGGCATATGCCTTTAATCAGGAGTTAAAGGCAGGCAGCTTTCTATGAATTTAAGGCTACCATAGATATATTTAAAGGAACCAGAAATCATCAAAATCTGGATCCTCTTAATCTGAAAGTTGTAGAACTCACCTTTGTACTTGACATGCACACTGCATTCCAGTCTACAGGTGACAGTCACAGCAGTCTCCAGTGAGACCTGTGCAACTGGGAAACAATGATCCTGTGAAATTTATAGCAAGCCTTAAACCCTGTATCATTTTGAAGAAGAAATAGAGTTTTATTAGATCCCACTCTTGTAATGGAAAGACACAAATATGTTTATATCTTATTCGACACTGTGAACTTGTTCATAAAGCTGAGTGTCTTATTGATGAATATTCTTTGATTTCTTTCATCAGAAGTACTTAAGAAGGCAAGATGTTGAGTCCATTAGAGAGTTTGCAGCTCACCATTATAGTCAGGTAAGGAGCAGCATCTGTGGGAATCTGTTTCTACTAACAACTGTGGGGCTCTAGTTTTGGTTTGGTTTTGACTTTTTTAGATTTCTTTTGGTTGTGAGTGTTTTGCCTGCATGTATGTATGTGTACCAAGTACATGCCTGCTACCCGTGGACCAAGAGAGGACTCTGAACCCCCAGAACTGGCGTTACAGACCGTTGCAGTCACCTTGTGGGTACTGGGAACTGAGCCCAGATCCTCTGCAAGAACAACTGTTGCCCTTAACTGCTGAGGTCTTAAGTTTGAGGGTCATTATTTCAGATCATATTTTTGCTGTGCATCTATTTTTACTGAAAGACTTCAATTTAGCCAGTTGAATTTTTTTGTAGTTTATTTGTATTTTATGTACATTGGTGTTTTGCCTTCATGTATGCCTGTGTCAGGGTGTCAGTTCCCTGGAACTGGAGTTACAGACTGTTCTAAGCTGCCATGTGGGTGCTGGGAATTGAACCCAGGACCTCTGGAAGAGCAGCCAGTGCTCTTAACCACTGAGCCATCTCTCTAGCCAAAAATTGAATTTACTATCATCCTGAAGGTTAAACCATATTCTTTTCTCATATACACAGTATTTTAATCCAGTTTTTAAAATTAAATAAATGGGACTGTCTTCTGCTTGGAACAAGAAATCTTTGTTCTGTGAGAAAACAAATCCATCTCACTTCTGAAAAAAAATCAATAAGCCTTTTTCTTTATCAAGGAAGTCCTGCCTATATTCCTGAATGCTAAGAGGAACTGGAGTTCTCCATTTGCTAAATTCCTAATGGAGGAGGAAAGATTGGAATTAACCAGATTGATGGGGATCCGAGAGGAAGACATGGTGCTCATGACTGCTGGGGAACATGAGAAAGCAGTAAGTAAAATTGTCTCAGCACATGTTTATTTACATATTTAAAACAGACTGCTAGTTCCATAAAGCAGAGCTGTTCTGCATAAATTGCTATGCAAATGTCTTAATGTCTTTTAGTACTTTATAGTACACTATATAAAGCTAGAGCCATTCTGTGCATGGTGGTATGGAGAGCAGCACACCTAAGTTTGCGACCAGCCTACACTCCATAGTCTCAGTAAAGCAAACCAAAACTGGAGTCTTGGTGCAGTGAGGTTGTTGCCAAGTCTAAGGCCTGTGTTTGGTCACTGAGAACCCACATGGTAAGAGAGAACTGACTTCCAAAAGTCATTTCCTCTCTCTGTCTTTGTCTCTGTCTCTCTTTCTCCCCAACTCTCCCATTCTCTTTCACACACAGACACAATGAAAATTTTAAACTGGGATCTTTTCATTAGTTATCACCTTCATTGGCATTGTACACATCAGATCTGGATCTATTAGGAAATCAAACAACTATGAAGATACTTTGAAAGTTTGCAAAAGAAAGAAATTTTAATTAGAAACTTGTACACAATGTATTCCTAAAACCATGGAGGAACAGTTCAGTCCACTAGAGGAGGAGGGCTCAACTGCCATAGTCAAGGCAGGACTGTTTCTCAGTCACAGGTGGTAAGTGCAACCATGTACTAACAAAATCACTTTTTGTCAGGGAATCAATAGGAGAATAAGTATAGTTGGAGAGGTCCTTGTAAAATCTACAAAACATTAAAAGAGAAACATGAATATTAAAACTTGTAAGTGGACATACTAGCTCACACCTGTAACCCCAGCATTGAGGAGGCCTTGGCAGGAGGGAAGGCCACCTAGACCACACACCTGAGCCCATTAGAGGTTAACAGTTTTCTTATTGTAACACAGCTAGAAGGTGGAGAAGTCAGAAATCAGAGCTAAGCCATTAACTATTTCCGAATTCAGTGTGTGTGTGTGTGTGTGTGATATGAGTGTGATATGAGTGTGTGGTATGTGTTTATATGTGAGGGTGTGCACAGTGAGTGCCTGTGTGAAGGCCAGAGGTTAATATTGAGTATTCTTCCTCAATCTCTACCTTACATTCTGAAAGCTAGACTAACTGCTTAATGAGTTCCAGGAGTCCACTTGTCTCTGCCCACAAGTGCTGGGAATCCAAGCTCAGGTGCTCATGATTTCATGACAGGCATTTTACCCAGCTGCCCCCCAGCCCTCAGAATTCAGTCTTAAAACATCTAACTCATGCCACCTCTAATCATAGCCGACATTTTCTGACTATTAAGTGCGCGTCAGACAAATATCAAATCCTCACCATAGTCCTTCATGAACTGTAAAACAAAAACAAAAAACGTAGAATGAATGAAACTGGTCCCCATACTATATTGGGTTCTGTATCTTATTATGTATCTTGTCTCACTTAACTTTACCAATCGTATTCTGTGCACCTGTGGTCCCAGCTTCTCAGGGGGTTGAACCAGGATTGAGTTTAGTAGTTTAGGGCCAACCTGGGAAACAAAGCAATACCTCACCTCATTAAATAATGGAATTACTATAGTGCAGGAGTCATTATTTTATCCTGTTTACTTATAATGAGGTGTAGAGAAATTAGTAAGTAGACAAACGGGCTCAGAGCTTGGTCTGTGAGGCTCTGGTGCCTGAGTTCCTAGTCACTGTGTTATGAAATGCTCACACAATCAGCTCAGGCTAATAGTTGTGTGTGCTTATCCATCTGTCATTCAAATCATCCTCATATCTTTGTGTCCTGAGAAAGAGAATCTCATGTAGTAATTGGCCAGTCTTTTGCTAGAACGTGGCCTTCAAAATTGAGGTTGTGTCATCTGATGCCCACTCTGACAAGAAACTAACTTAATGTTTGTGTCTTTTGTTTACAGTGCTCTTTGTTGGGAAAGTTGCGATTGCAGTGTGCAGACCTCTTGGAAATGAGAGGAGTGGTACTTCGTGACCCAGCACTGTTCTCTTTCCTTTGGGTGGTAGACTTCCCACTCTTCCTTACTAAGGAAGAGTGTCCCACAGAGCTGGAGTCAGCCCACCACCCATTCACTGCTCCTCACCCCAGTGACATTCACCTCCTCCATACAGAACCTGAAAAGGTACTATCTTTTATTCTTCCAAATGAAAAGGAAAAATCTAAATATATACAATGAACTTCAATATTCACTTAGGAGAACCAAGGAAAAGACTGAGACTACTGTTAATAAATTGTGTTTAAGTACAGTATCTTAATCCTATAGAATTGAAAGCCAGGAATTTTCTCTAACATGAAAATTTTGTGAATTTTGTAGGTTCGTGGCCAACACTATGACTTGGTTTTAAACGGCAGTGAGGTAGGAGGTGGTTCTATCCGAATTCATGATGCACAGCTACAGAGGTACATCCTGGCAACATTACTAAAGGTAACAAAATGCCTTCTAGCCAAGCATTGATGGCGCACACCTTTAGTCCTACCACTCGGGAGCCAGAGGCAGGCAGATGTCTGTTAGTTGGAGCCCAGCCTGGTCTACAGAGCTAGTTCCAAGACAGACTCCAAAGCAATACAGAGAAACCCTGTCTCAAAAAAACAAACAAACTAAAAAGCCTTCTAATCTTGACTTACCTTTACTTTATGAAACATTTTTTTAAAAAGGAGTTTACTAGATACAAAATGTCAGTTTTCCTTTGTGTTTAATATAGGGACTGGGAAGATCAAATGAAAATATTTGCTTATTAATGTTTACTCTTTTAGTTCGGGTTTCTATTGCTGTAAAGAGACACCATAACCATGTCAACTCTATCAACTCTTATAAAGGAAAACATTTCATTAGGACTGGCTTACAGTTTCAGAGGTTTAATCCATTGTCATCATGGCAGGAAGCTTGGTAGTGTGCAGGTAGACATGGTACTGGAGAAGGAGCTAAGATTCTACATCTGGATCAGCAGGCTGCAGGAAGAGGCTGTTCACACTGGGTGTGGCTTGAACATCTGAGACCTCAAAGCCCACCCCCAATGACATACTTCCTCCACAAATCTACACCTATTCCAACAAGACTACAACTCCCAATAGTGCCAGTCTCTATGAGCCTATGGGGTCATTTTTGTTCAAACCACCATACTTATTATGTGCTAGAGGCTACAAGATATACAGGCAAACATGGCTCAGACTAATCTAATGCCAACACTTAGAAGGTTGAAATATGAAGGTTGCCTTGAGTTCCAGGCCATCCTGGGCTATATAGCAAGACCATGACTCAAAAACAGAACAAAACAAAAAAAATAACCATATGCACACTGGTGTATTATTTCACCTTCACAATAATTTTGTGAATAGATATGCTCATTATGCTCATTTTAGAGATGAAAAACTGAGTCACAAAGCACAGGGGTGGCACAAGCCTGAAATTAGCTTTCCAGAGTCTGAGGTAGAGTTGCAAATATGAGTCAGGCTTGGGCTATTAAAACCCCGTCTCAGGTGGTACTGAACTGAAGGGTAGCTCTTAAGACCAAGCTCCTAAAATGTCATTTCCAGTGAATGATAACATTAAGAAGAGAGACAGGCAGGCCTTTCTGTGGACATGTTAGTCTTTTGTGCCAAGGCTTGTAGCTCAGTCCAGGCTGGCACTTATTAGCTTCCTGTTTTCTCCAGAGTGCAGGAGTACAGGTGAGGGACTTGTCCTAGGCCATTGAACTTTAACCTTCTTAAAGCTTTGTTGTATCTTTTTAACATTTCCCAGTGCAGTCTCACTAGTGAAGTCATGTCATTTTTAAACTGAACTGCATTTCCCTTACTACTTATTTTAGTCTAACAGAAGACTTTCTTTCAGTTTATAGTCAAATATGTTTTGCATTTCAGGAAGATGTGAAATTGCTTTCCCATCTGCTCCAGGCTTTAGACTATGGGGCACCCCCTCATGGAGGAATTGCCTTAGGTAAACTGTTTGTCTTTTTATACACTGAATTCCATTTCATTCCATAGCACTGTCTTAAATTTAGACTTTCAGTTTAAGGGGAAGGAATTGGGAGTGTCTGAGTCCAAGAGTTCCATGTGAGTCTCATTTTATTTCAGTAATTTATGAGAGGTGAGATTGAGTCCAGAGCCTTGTACACCTATGAACATACTACATTTTTATTTTATTATTGTGGTGGTGGTAAGTGTGCACACACACAAACACATACACACACACACACAAGAGAGAGAGAGAGAGAGAGAGAGAGAGAGAGAGAGAGAGAGAGAGAGAGAGAGAGAGAGATATCATGCAGTTGGGAGGCAAAGGCAGGCAGATTTCAATGAATTCAAGACCAGCTTAGCCAACATAGCAAGTTCCAGGTCAGCCAAGACTACAATGTACAGTGTGACCCACACACATACCCTAAAAAACAACACAACAAAAAAGTACCTACTACTCTTGCAGAGGACCTCATTTTGGTTCTTTGTTTTTGTTTTTTAATTGGAGAAAAAAAATTTAGGGGGTTTGCATCAATATGACCTATCCAGATCTATCGGTAAGACCTAAGATTTGAGGATCTTAAGGAATAAACAACAATCTAATGCTGTAGACAACTTTATTCAGTTTCAGTGTACTTTTCAGTTTCAGTGTACAGGAGTGAAGCAACAATGATCCAAGAAAGGTTGCTTGAGTTCTGAAAAACATGTAAGTAAGCACCAGTAAAGCACATAATATTGACAGAGCAGACCTTTGCCAGAACTTTCTCAGGGCAGCCCAATTTAAACACAGTTACCTGGCATGTACTATAGATTCTATCTGGAAAAGCATGAGAGCAAGGCAGAAGGCTGTGTCCAGATTCAGGGTACAATGAGGACTCATCATGTCCTCTCACCATGGGTTCTTGAGCTATGATCTGACATCCAATAAGAATAAACATCTTATAAGTTGAATGCAAATATTTGTCATGGGAGGCACAAATAACATTTTAGAACAGTCCAAGGAACAAAATGCACCTGAGGTAAAAGGCCCTCTGCCTTTTTTCCTGAGGCCTCTCTCACAGTTTCCCAAGACATTGTTCACCATGTGTCTTTCTTTTGACTGTGATGACACAGGTTCAATTCCCAGTACCCGTATGGCAGCTCATAACTGTCTATAACTCCAACTCCAGGAGATTTGATACCCTCACACAGATATGCATGCAGGCAAAACACCAATGCATATAAACTACAAATAAATAATTTTTAAAAAGGAAAAAAATTCATACAATATATTCTGATCACAACTTTTTGTCTCCCAACTTCTCCAAGATCCTTTCCACCCAACTTTCTTTCTTTCTTTGGTCTGTCAAGACATGGTGTAGTCCTGAAAATCACTATGCAGACCAGACTAGCCTTGAACTCAGAGATCCACCTGCCTCTACCTCCCAATTGCACCATCATAGCCTGGCCTCTTCCCTTTTTTTCTCTTTTTAGAAAAAGAACAGGCAAACAGAAATATCAGTAAACATACAAAAAAAAAAAAAAAAACCCACAAAGCAGAAATCAGACAAAAGACCAGTAAGATAAAGAATGCCTAAACAAAGCAATGAGACAAAAGTCTACAAAAATACCATTGGGTTCCTTTTGTTTGCCATCTACTGCTGGGCATGGGGCCTGCCATTTAGTGTGATTAAATGGGATTCAGTTGGAAACAAATAATTTTTCCTTTGCAAGTAGATTGGAGATAGTCTCTTGGTTAGGGTGGGAGTTCATGCCCACTTCCCTCTCTTACCATTGGAACCCCCATCTTGCTTGAGTCTGTCTGAGCCTGAGCATGCTGCCTCAGTCTGCTTTCTTGTGTGCATGAGATACGGCCTGAATTTGAATTCCAGCATCCACACTAGGCATCTCATAATTCCTTATAATTCCAGTGCTGGGGAGCAGGGGGATCTGATCTCTGGCCTCTGTGGGTACCTGCATTCATGCGCACAAACACAATAAAAATAACAAAAATAAGAGCTCTAGGCCAGCCTAGATTATGTGAAATCCTAGGAGGTGGTGGCACATGCCTTTAATCACAACACTCAGGAGGCAGAGGCAGGCAGATCTGAGTTTAAGGCCGACCTGGTCCACAAAGTGAGTTCCAGGACAGCCAAGATAGAAAAACTCTGTCCCTCACTCTCCCACAGACACAAAAAGAATGAAATCTTGTCTCAAAAACAAAACAAAAAAATGTCTACAGGTTTTCTACAGCCCAGTGATAGAGTACTTGTCTAGAATGCATGAAGCCAGGTCAAAAAAAAAAAAAAAAAAGTTCTCTACATGTTTTAAAAAAGAACACCGGGCTGAGTGTTATGGCACATGCCTTTAATCCCAGCATTCAGGTGGCAGAGACAGACTGATCTGAGTTTGAGGCCAGCCTGGTCTACAGAGCAAGTTCCAGGACAGGCTCCAAAGCTACAGAGAAACCCTGTATCAGGGGTGGGATGAACAAAAGAGTTTTAATTATATAACCACTAAGTCTTATATTCAAGTTCCAAGACAGGGCTGCACAGTGAAACCCTGTCTCCCAACAAAAGAGTTTTTAAAAAAGAAAAAAAAAGTTAACCTCAAAGTTAAGTTCTATGCATTTCTCATCTGTTAACTTTTTATTTTACATCATAGGGTTAGACAGATTGCTGTGTCTTATCACTGGAGCCCCAAGCATCAGAGATGTGATAGCCTTCCCCAAATCCTATCGAGGACATGACCTCATGAGCAATGCCCCAGATTCTGTGCCTCTTGATGAACTGAAGCCCTACCACATCCAGGTCTCATGGCCAACAGACTCTGAAGAGGAGGCTTCATCAGCCACAGCTTCCAAAAACTTGACCTCTTAAGTTTTGTCTGCTTTGCTCTGCCAAACCTAAGATCCAGAGTCAGGTCTCCGTATGGAAGCGCTCATTACCATAGTAAGAAACAGAAGCTACCCAACTGTGATTTGGTAACATGTACCACTAGGACTCTGTGGATGGGGTTTGTGTGTTAAGTTTTTAATTGAAGCATTATAAAACAAAAATCTCTTTATTGGAGTGTTTTGAGTCTTTGTTTTCCAAATATGGTTTTCATAATCCACATGTTATTTAAAGGACAGAGGATATCAAGTCATAAAGGAGAATGTTTGCCTCTGTAGACCAGCCAGTTGATGCGCAAGGGTTTAAATTCACTAGTCTCACCAGAAAACCATATAAATTGAGCTTTGTGGTGACCTTTCAGCTATCAACACTAAGTATCGTGGTAGAATTAAGGCCCAAAATTCTATTCAACTTAAGTTACCAGCTTCTCTTATCCTTTCATGCTGCTTATATAATGTGAATGACTCTTGTCCTGGATATTTTACAGGACCCTTGTTGCCAGAATCAGAGGTAAAACAATACTATTGCTGAGAAGACACTATGACCAAAGCATTTAATTGGAGCTCTCTTACTGAGGTTAGCCCATTATCAGCACACCCAGTGCTGGAGAAGTAGCCAAGAGGTTTACACCCTAGGCTGGAAAGATGCCTCAGTGGCTAAGAACCAGGTGGACTTCCAAGGGTTGAGTTCAATTCCCACATGATGGCTCACAACCATCTGTAATGAGATCAGGTATCCTCTTATTGGCATACAGGCACAACAGACTGATCTGCAGGCAGGAGATATACTGGACCTGGAAAAGCTCACCCCCCCCCAAGTGACATACTTCCAACGGTGCTACACCTCCTAATCCTTAAGTGATGAAGCACTCAAATGAGCTTATGGGGCCATTCTTACTCAACCATAGCTCAGTGGTAGCTCTTGTATATATAGAATGTACAGAAATGTTCAATCACCAGCATCACTCAGCAATAGGCTCACTGTTGCAGTGTTCAGGTGGAAACAAAGGGAGGCAGCAGAATGCCTATATGGCATTATTTCTTTTGGTCCCTAAAATATCAGGGACTCTACTGGCATGCAACATGTCCCTATAGGAAAGGTTAGATCTTGTTTAAGAAATTAAGGGACAGGGAATGGAGAGATGGCTCAGGTTAAGCGCAATGACTTGCTCTACCAAAGGCCCTGTGTTCAATTCCCAGCAACCATAAATTGGTTCACAACCACCCGAAAATAATCTTAAAAATACCAAAGTCTTAACATGTGCCAAAACACTCCCAGCGCTTGTTGGCAGAGGCAGCTTTCTGTATGAGACCGACCTGACAGGCAGTTCCAAGCCAGTCAAGGAATTGAATTCCTAAAGACCACAGGAAAGCAAGATGGCTCACTTGCCCCAAAGCTCCAGGCTAGTCTCAAACTTGTATTCTTATACATTGTACCGTTTCCCTGTCTGTGTAGAACCCCTAACAATGACACTGTCATGTTCAATTTGAGGTCCCTAATGGGTAACACTTAATTACATATTTTCTGCAGTCACTCTAATCTGTTGCTTTAATGTATACAACATAGGTCCTTGAAACTCTAGGGTACTAACCACTGAAAGTATCTTCAAGAGATAATAGGGATGCAGGAAACTACACCCAGTTCTTAGGGTGGCAGCACTGTTCCCACATGGCTAAAACTTTCAAGATTATTCAACCTGGATGTTTTACCTTACAGTGCAACTTAACAGACCTCAACACCATGCTGTACCTGTCACTTGGACTTAATTTAGGTATTTAAAACAGCAGACCTTAGCACAACTGACCATCTGACCCAGGCTATTCTTGTTGAAATAAAGCCAAGATGTCATCTTTGTGATTAAAAGCTCACCTTGAGCTACTAAAGGCTTGTTAACAATGAAGTCACTGGCCAGCTAAAACCTGGCTTTAAACCCAGGCCTGAGCAGTCTTCTGTGGTAAATAATTACAAAAGGCACACTATTTAATTCCATTCCATTTATTTTGGTAATTCTTATATGAAGGTTACACCTGAAGTTATCTTCTCCCTGAGCCTTCATCCAGCCACCTGCAACAGAGAACCATGGTTAGGCACATTTCTACTCTTTGATTCTTATCTTAACTACTAATACAGAATATCAGATCTTTTGCTGTCATCAAATAATCAGTGAGAGAGTTCAAGTTGTAGTGAGATCATCATATATTCTGGAGTAGCTTCATGGTTAATTTTCCTGTCCCTGTCCACCCTCCATGGTTGCTGTTTTCAATTCTCACCTTTTAAATAGGTCAAAGTGACATAGTAAAATAAATTCCTTGTACATTTCTGCCACAGGAGCTCTAAAAAAGAAAACAAAAGTTTTCATTCATCTTGCTTAGACTTAATTGTAGGTTACATGTTACTATAGTAACCTCAGAAATAAAATGGAACGGTTTTAAAGGTGATATCACTATGTATCATTTGGCAGAATCATCACATCACTGGTTACATGCCAAATATAAATCTCTACAAAAAAAGTAACTTACCTTGAAGTTCAGAATGAAGGACCTGTTTGAGGAAGAGAAGAAATTAGATCAGAAATTCCCTAACCACTCAGTGCATTTTATACTACTCTTTGGACAGTAGTCTAGATGATGTCAATCAATTATCTTGCCAAGAGGTTTGAGATCTTACTGTTAAAAGCACCAAAACTAGGAAATTACTCTTGGCAATAAACAGTCAGGACCCATTAATGAGGATTAAGGTCAAAGCCTATAAAAGCCAAGGCTTCATGTGCTTGGCATTGGCCTTACAATCATGAAAACCTAGCTATTACCTTATACTAGCAAATAATGGAAGACAATTCTTTCAACCATTACAGCCAATACGTCAGATAGGAGCGAAAGACTTTAGGATTGTTCATCAGGTTAAGTCTGCTGAACTATGTTATCATCACAGTATTGGCATTTATTGGGGAACTGTCTAAACACTTTCACAAATGCATATTGTCAGACAAGACACACTTACCTTTGTGTAAAAGCTGTCTGGGCCTTCATTTAACGGGAGCCATGCTGACACCTACAGAAATCAGTTCCATTTTACAACCTGGCATTCATGAAGCAGACTTACACAAATTCGTAACTACTGTTTCAGCTTTAAGAATTAATCTTCAATCTTATTCAGAGAGATTCCCATCTGTTTAACTTTATACATCATCACTAACAGTAAGTACCAAGTATTCCTCAACAGTTGACTACAAAAAACACTTCCTTACCTTCACTGACTGCTCTTACAGGGCTTCATCATGGTATCTGGTGCCCTCTTCTGGATGTAAGCAGAGTACTTATACCTTAAAAAAAAACCGTAATTTTTAAAAGACCAAATTGGACCTGAGAAAAATTAAGGCACTGTATTTTAGTACTAAGAATTGAGTGTTGCACAGTATTGCAAATGACTATTTGCTAGCATAAACCAAGAACCCAGTAACTGACTTCTTACCAAAGCAAGCAATCCAAATGAAAACATGCAATCAGTAGCTAGAAATTAAAAGAAAACACCTTTTACAAATATGCTAAGCATTATTAATTATTCTTAGATGTTTGTCACAGGGTTCTTCAGTGTTTATATTTGCCTGTCTACAAGTTATTTTCAGGTCAGACATTTGAGTCAGCATCATTACAAAAACCCTGAATAGAGCATGGTCCAAGGAAACATTGATTATACAATACATGCCAGATGTCCTACATCTACAAATGTGGCATGCCTATAGCGTGTGTTAACCAATACTTACTTTAAACGAAGAGCTGTCCAATTTGAACACCTAAGAAAATTTCAGAATTTCAGTGCAGTCAAAAGACAATTTGTCCCACCAAAACCTAAGCAAGCCTGTATCAGATAGAGCTAATTAAGACCTTCATGTTAGTCAGCATTTGCTTGTCATCATGCAGGCAGAATTCACCCAGACAACACATAGCAAAAGTACTACACAAAAAGAACAAATATATCAAGCCATGTTTGCCCAATGTCTCCAATTTAACTCTACTCACATTTCATTTTAAGGTTTCCAGTAATATCACCTACAATTTCAAAGAGGTAAAACTAAGTCAGTTGTCTCATAAACAGAAAACTGACAAAATGCTTGAGTCCCTGCACAACCATGCTACAACAGCTGACTATCCTGGAACTCCTTTGTAAACTAGGCTGGCCTGAACTCAGATACTAGTGACAACACGTGGCAAGGCCACTATTTTAATGACATTTCCCTATAACCCAGAAGGAAGAACTATCAACACATGACTTAGGATGAGACTAAAAGCATCACTTAAGGCACAGTATTGGGTAAGCCCAACAGAGATAACCTGTTATCTCTCTTAATTCCAAGACCCTCTTCACAGTTTGAGACCTTGGCCTTAGATCTCCCACCCTCTCCAAACTGCATGCAAGCATTTCTGTCTATATCAAATTATGTTGGGGAGGACCAAATCTGTGCTCATTTCTTTTGAATAACAGGCTGGAATATCATTCCTCCCAATGGGATATACACCAAAATGCTCCTTACCGATGGTTAATCCAGGTTCTTCCATAGGCCCTGAAAAAGTAAACAGCTTAATGTCAACTCTGTCTATTCTGGTAAAAGATACCCAACGTCATCGTGTATGCCTCAGTTACATCATGGTGGTTTATGGTTATCGTCATCCTACTGTCAAGAGTAGCAAATAAAATGTCATCATTGTGGCACTGTTCTTCCTAACTTTCCTCTCACTGTACATTTCACTACTTACCTCAGTCTTCATCCGTCTTTGCCCCAGAACTGTAAGAAAAAATGTTCACAATGAGACCACCCCCTCCTTCATAGTTTCCCCCTTAAAGCTAGAATTAAAGCCTCAGAACAGTGTTTTTCAGAAATCCCTTCTGTCCACTACTCTCATACCATCATGGGCTTTTCGACTTTAAGATTTCTTTCCACTTTAAATCAATTCTTACCTGTCTACGTAATGCTTCCAAGAGCCCCAGTGAAATCCACATCGCCATTCCTAAAACAAAAAATGCTAATTTAGATCTTTACCAATTTAACTCGCTCGCACGTGCACACAAAGCCTCCCAAAAGATTACTGTATCTGTATCTCAACAGACACTTAAAAGTACCACAGGCCTTCCCCATTACTCAGCTGGAAGCTTTCTTAGCGAGATCACTAAGGCAGACTTTGAGGCAGTATTTACGAACTCCTTCAACCTCTAGATCTTACAATCTGCCCATAGGGCTGTTCGTTCCTAAACCACGCCAAAAATGCAGCCACTACAAAAGGCCTCTCGCGGTGACTCAGCACGCTCCGCCATCAGAGTCGTTGGTATTCATCAACAAGGTCAGTTGTCCCTACCAACATAGCCTTCATCATAGCGAGAACATTGGTGCCGAGTTTCCTATGAGGACTCTTTTGAGTTTAAACAAACCGGATACCATTTAGGCCCCGCGTGCTCGCATTACTACTTCAAGCTCCTGTAACCTCCAGCTTTTGGGCCTTAGAAAATCATTACTGGAATCCCACCAGTTTGAGGTGGGGACGCCCGGAAAGATACTAGCCTGCGAGGCCTAAAAAACCAGAGACGCAAAGGACACATAATTACCTGCACGAAGTCGCCCCCAGCTCCGAAAGACCGATATGGCGGTTGAGTGCAGTATATAAAGTCTCCGTGACGTCACGACGCTCGGTCCTCGGCTGCGTCCACCTAAGTCCCGCCCAAGCCCTCAGACTCCTCCCCAAACCCCACCTCCTCCCCGCCCTCAAGTACTCCCGCTGGCCCTGCCCCACAACGCCTGGGGGGCGGAGTCGCCGCGAGCACGTCAAGCCCAGCCTCTGTCTTCCCGAGGAGTCAGGGCTGAGGGGAGGGGGCTTCCGCAAGGAAAGCGCTGGGGGAGGGGCGGTGTGAGGGTGACTGATTTCCTTCCGGCACGTCGCCCGCTCCGGAGGAGGGGGCGGGGGGTTTCACTTCCGGGACGGTGTTCCGGCCCATTCCGGCCCATTTCCACCCCCGGAGGTAGGTGCTGTTCCTTGCCTGGCCTCGGGCCCCGCACCCCCGCCCCATTAGCCTATTCCGGACGCTCCTTAACCGCGTGTCGGCTGCAGCCAGCTCCTGGGGCGTGGAGCCGCCCCGCCCCACCTCCCCTCCCAGCACTCGGCGACCTTCCCCGCCTCTTTGGCTCGGGGCTGCAGAGCTTGCGGGCCCGCCCCCTTGCGAGCCCCTCCCTCAGGACCCCGCGGCGGGGACACACCCAGACACACCCCCCACCGCGGCCGCCTTCGCCGCCCGTACCGGTCCCGGGGCGCCGCCCCCTTCCCCCTCCTGCTCCTCACCTGAGCGCCTGCTCTCCTTTCCCGGGTTCTGAGCCATCTCCCTCCCGGCTTAGCCAGGTCCCCTTTTCCCATGCTCCCTGCCATACACGGAAGCTGCTCCAGTACCTGACTGGCCAACCCCAAGCGTTCCCGATTCTCCCTTTTACAGCTCTCGCCCCTCCAGTGCCGACGCTAGAGAAAGACTTTACTCCAGGGGCTTCCTCCTCTGTTTGGGAAGAGCAAACAAAAAGGCGCTGGTGTAGGCTCCAAAATAAACACCTGAATTCGTGATGGCATCGACAGAGGCTCTTAATGGATTAAAAGTATCAAAACAAACAATAACGCTTTGGAAAAAGGTCAGATTGGTTGAAGTTGCTACTTGAAAGCAGTGTTTGCACTTCCCTGTTTACTCAATAAGTGTTGTAAATGCGGGGTGATAATGTGAGCTTCTCAGGACCTTCCTGATGGGTTGTGTAGTCTCATAAGTATAGAGATAAATTGGATGCACGGTGAGCCACAGTCGTGATACTTCCGAACTACCCTCAACTAATTGAGACTGTTTGATGCAGTTGCAGTCTTTGTAGTGTAAACTTTTAAGCTTTATTCTTGTTAGCTGTGGGGAACCAACTTCACTGAATTAAGATAACATTGCCACTTTGGAAGTCCCAACCTCGAGTTTGTTGAGTAGAGAAAGACGAACTTAGTAGATTTGTTGGGTAGAGAAGGATTTACTTCATTTTTGCCTAACCTGGCATGGTGGTGATGGCACACCTGTTAACACCAGCATTCTTTAACCTCAGCAGAGGCAGTCAGATCTCTGAGTTAAGAGACCAGCCTGATCTACATAATGAGTGTCCAGAAATAGCCAGGGCTACATAGACAGGTCTCAAACAAATGCAGAGTGTGGTGGCTTAATCCCAGCAACTAGATCTCTGAGTTCCAGTCTAGCATGCTCTACGGAGCAAGTTCCAGGACATCGAGGACTAGCTACACAGAGAAACCCTGTCTGGAAAAAAAAGTGATAATACAGACCGTTCACATAGGAAAATAGTCACTTTATAGTCATAAACAGCCTTGATACGTGTAAATTATAATCAACCTGTGTATAATTACATTTATTCTAAAATTTATTTCCTCTAAAAAAAAGATAATGGATTTTTGTATTCAGTCTGAAATCCTTGTGTTTGATACACCTCCTTGATGAACTATCTTGATGTTATACAGCTTATTAATAAGGTTTGGTTGTAGCTTGAATTTTTAGCAGTCTAGCTATCACTTTTTTGTTGTTTTTAACAACAAAAATTACATTGTACTGTGAGATCTAAAACACCTCATGCCAGGCTTAGCTACTCACACTGATACTAGTACTCAGGAGGTAGGAGCAGGAGCATCAGCACAAGTTTGAGGGCTGCCTTAGAGTGAAACCTTGTTGCTAACAAAACAACACCTGCCGGCAATTCTATTTCTACATCAAGGCATCATAAGGAAGGTCCCTCTTTATACATGGAGATTTCAATTTTTTTTTTCTGAGACAAGTTTTCACTTATGTAGCTGAATTCTCCTGCCTTGGTGCCAAGTGTTAAAATTATATATGTGTACCTGACACTTCTGGCCAGGAGATTGTACATTTTTAGGGATGCTTGAACTAGAAAGCACAAAAGGAGTAGAACTGGTGCTAAGAATATGGTCTGCTCTTTCAGCAGGGTTGAATGTCTGCCTGTTCTTTCAGGCATGACCATGGAGAAAAGTGGGAACATACAATTGGAGATCCCTGACTTCAGCAACTCTGTTCTAAGCCACCTCAACCAGCTACGGATGCAAGGCCGTCTCTGTGATATTGTGGTCAATGTGCAAGGACAAGCTTTTCGTGCTCACAAAGTAGTACTGGCTGCCAGCTCTCCGTATTTCCGGGACCACATGTCCTTGAATGAAATGAGTACTGTGTCCATTTCTGTCATCAAGAACCCTACTGTTTTTGAAGAGCTCCTTTCTTTCTGTTACACAGGGCGGATATGCCTGCAGCTAGCAGATATTATCAGCTACCTAACAGCCGCTAGTTTTCTGCAGATGCAGCATATTATTGACAAATGTACACAGATCCTAGAGGGCATTCATTTCAAAATTAATGTGGCTGAAGTTGAAGCAGAATTAAGTCAAACGAGGACAAAGCACCCAGAGAGACCTCCAGAGTCTCATAGGGTTACACCAACTCTAAACCGCTCACTTAGCCCACGACATAATGCTACAAAGGGAAACTGGAGGGGACAGGTCAGTGCTGTGCTGGATATCAGAGAGTTCAGTCCCCCTGAGGAATCCACCAGCCCTCAGGTAATCGAACAGAGTTCTGATGTAGAGAGCCGGGAGTCCATTCTTCGAATCAACAGAGCAGGACAGTGGTATGTGGAAACAGGAATAGCAGACCAGGGGGCACGGAGTGGAGATGAAGTTAGGGTCCTTGGAGCAGTGCACATCAAAACTGAAAATCTGGAAGAGTGGCTTGGGCCAGAGAATCAGCCTTCGGGAGAAGATGGGAGTAGTGCAGAGGAAGTCACAGCCATGGTGATTGACACCACAGGCCATGGTTCTATAGGACAGGAAAGTTTCAATTTAGGATCTTTAGAAGCCAAGGTAGCTCGGCCAACCAGCAGTGAAGTTGACAGGTAAGTTTTGTTTTCCCATTTGAAGCTATTGTGTAAACTTTAAATGAACCTTCTGTGTTACATTTTTCTTACCTGATGTTCCTATTCAACTTACTTTGAGAGACTGGAAACATGCCAAAAGACTTGTGTTATTTTTTTCAAAGCAGGAAGCTCCTGATTCTAAAGTATTCACGATGTTATGAGAGCTATGGTAAAAATCAGATAGCATCTGCAGCCACTCTAGAATCAGTTATTGCCAGGGCTCTCTCTGAATTCTAGGCAAGGAGCTGATTGTCAGAAGGTGTCTGATAATGTTGCCCTTTCTCATTATAGCATCACACAGGTAGGTAACCTTGGAAAGTTTTAATTTCCTTATAGTACTGTATATTATTTCTCTTTGCCCTTACCACCAAATTAGAGAAAGTCTGGTATCATCAGTAATTGTTCTTTTTCAACTTAGAGTAAATATAGTACAATAATTATAAAGAACAGTGTTTTCAATGTCTTTGAAGTGTCACCTTACCTAGTGATGTTTCCCTTGAAGCTGCTACTACCCTAGGCCTAAGAGTGTCCTCACCAGTGCTGCCATCGCCTATGGCCTTCACTGTTTTTTTCCTAATGTACCAAATGTGTTGGATCATTTCCTTCTGATGGAAAAAGCAATGTCTTTCATCTAGTCAGTTGAAAGAAAATGGTACTAGTTTAGATTGGTAACATAATAGTTCTTTTTTTATTTTCACCTATTTATTTATTGAAAAAAGGTTTCTATAGCCAAGGTTGTTCTAGAACCCAGGTCTCAGCCTCCTGAGTGCTGGGATTACTGGCATGAGCCACCATGTTTGGATTTTGTTGTTGTTTTGTTTTTGAGACATAGTTTTTCTGTATAGCTTTGGCTGTCCAGGAACTCACGCCTATAGACTAGGCTGCCTATGCCTCTTGAATATTGTACTGTAATTAAAGGAGTATACCACCACCACCCAGCTCATGTTTGGATTTTTTTTTTTTTTTTAAGGCAAGGTCTCACTCCATAGTTTAAGATGATCTATGGCTTGCCTAGGTTAGCTGCAAACTCATGCATTCTTCCTGCCTTAAGCACCCAGGCCCTAGATTAAAGGCTGGCTTACTTGTTCTTTTCCCTGCTTGAAATAGATTGACATAGGTAAAGGCATTTAGAGCCAAGCCTGACCATCTAAGTTCAGTCCCTGGGACCCACTTGGCAGAAGGAAAGAATGGAATCTAATAAGTTGTTGTCTGACCTCTATACAGACATGCTAGCACACACATGCCTCTCATAAATACACAAATAAATAAATGTGAAATTGATCTTGGGAGCAATTAAAACCAACTAAGTCATTTCTTTGGTTGATAGCTGATCATGTAGACATTTAGTAGGATATTTTAACCACATAAGTTGTCTTGATTTGAGTATTTCCCATCATGTGACCTTAATGATCTAAATATGCTTGAGCACAGAATATATATTCATCCCCAGTGTTGGTAACTGTTGTCCTCCTGCATTAGAACTATATCAGAAGTACTACCTCCTTAAATGAAGGAAAAAAAAAAAAGCTTTAGGTTATATGAACTATGAGTGGATTGCCATAAGGGAAGGAACAGCCAAAACCCCAATTTTTAACATACAAGAAGAACCAAAATCACCAGGCAGCATGGAGCATGCCTAGAATTCTAGCACTTGGGAGGTTGAACCAGAAGGAACCTAGCCTGTGTAGTGAGTGCCAGGCTATCCAAGGCTTCATTAGCAAAACTATAGCTCATAAAAGCAAAACATAACTACAGACTAGGTTTCATGTATGTTTTTACTCCCTTTTCAGTACTTATTAGAGTAGATAGTTTGTATGTAGCCTTCACCTTCTCTTATGGTCTATTTGCTTTGTCACTCTAAAAATATTTCTGTTTTATTTAGTCCTATTCCTCAGATATAAGATAGAGGAGAAACAGCATTCAAGTTCTTTGGCACTACTTGTCTATTGGTCCCCTTTATGCTCCTTTTCCAACAGATTTAGTCCCTCCGGCAGTGTTGTTTCCATGACAGAAAGATACAGAGCCAGAAGTGAATCTCCTGGGAGAATGGATGAGCCTAAGCAACTTAGCTCCCAGGTATGTAGTTTGGGACTTAGGGTTGCTGTGTTGGTTGAAGAACTTGTCACTGAATAAACAGAATATAATGAATAAGAAAAATATAGGACAAACAACAGTAGCCCTGTTAAATCTTGGATTTGATATCTACTAGTTTTTTTCTTAATCTTGTTTGTGAACATGCTAGAATTAGAACTTGAGATGTAGGAAGAAAAATAAAATAACTATGGAGGTAGAATAATGGCTCAGCAGTTAGAAGTACTTACTGCTCTTGCTGAACCCTAGTTTGGTTCCCGGTGCACAATTGTCTGTAACTCCAGTTCCAAGGGATCCAGTGACTATAGATACCAGACACACACATGTTCCATGTGTGTGTGTGTGTGTGTGTGTGTCCTTTTTTTTTTTTTTTTTTTTTAATGTGGAACTTGTTCCTGATTATAGAAATACCTATAAATCTGAGAGTAAAATTAACTCCTTAACATTACACCTTTGGGTCACTTAGAACTTGGATTTAAAACAACTTGATTTGGGGTAGGTACAGAATATATGTATGTATATAGTTGCTAATCTATATAATATTTATGTATTTATAAGCAAATTGCTTATGCATTTCATAAAATTCTTTTGTTTGAATGTACCTTTGTACTGATTTGCATCCTGAATCTTCCATCATAATACAAAGTTCTAAAGGCTAGATGGGGTGCTGCACATCTCTAATTCCAGTACTTGGGAAATAGAGGCAGGATTGCTGCAAATTTGAGGCCAGCCTGAGCTAATTAATGAGTTCCAGGCCAGTCTGGGTTGTAGAGAAAAACTCACCAGGCCTTGGTGGTACACACCTTTAATCCCAGCACTCAGGAAGCAGGAGAGTCTCCATGAGTTTGAGGCCAGCCTGTTTTACAGAGCGACAGACACAGAACAGCCACTGCAGTTACACAGAAAAACCCTGTCTCCAGAAACTTAAAAAAGAAAGAAACAATCACAAAGACTCATGAGAATGATGTTTTCAGTCCGGTGGTGGCACACGCCTTTAGTCCCAGCACTCAGGAGGCAGAGGCAGGCAGATCTCTGTGAGTTTGAAACCAACCTGGTCTACAAGAGCTAGTTTCAGGACAGCCTCCAAAGTCAGAGAGAAACCCTGTTTCGAAAAAACTAAAAAAAAGAAGGAAGGAAAGAAGAAAATTATGTTTTCTATATTCTTCCTGACTATCCTTAGCTAATGAAGTAGTTGGTTGACATTTTTGTTTATCTTTCACAGATATTAATTATTGAAAATTGATTTTCAAAGCTGTAAGCCACATAAAACACAATAGATTAGAGACTTTAGCTGCAAAAAGTAAATAAAGTAGGTTAAGAGTGCCTAACTTGCCAGGCATAGTAATGCACAACTTTAATGGCAGTACCGGGAAGCAGAGGCAGGTGGATGGGTTGCTGACATTTAGAAGTAAATTCCAGACCAGCCAGGGCTTTGGCTACAAGGTAAGACCCTGTCTTTAAAAAAAAAAAAAAAAAAAATTGAAAAGCTCTTTTTTTTTTTAACCTCTATTACAATTTCTTGTTATCTAAAACACCTCTGGACATTTGCTATGTATTTTAGTATACTAATAGCAGCAAGATAATGTTACACACTAAATTTTTTAGTTTTGGGTTTTTTTGTTGATGGTGTTTTGAGGCAACATCTCCATAGCCCAGGCTGACCTCAAACTTGATCCTCTTGACTTTGCCTCCCTAGGGTTGTGATTACAGATATGTGCCAATACACCACACTGTTTTTTACTTTTGATTGAGTGTTGGAGAAGATGTTCAGAGCTAAGAGGAAAAGTAATTAGAATGCTTTTTTCTCCCAATCTCTCAAGTCTTATATAATAACATTCAAAGGTAAGTAGTTATACAAATAGATGCAGTGATTAGGGCAGAACTTAACAGGTTTATAGACTAATCATACAAATGCAAAAAAAAATATATAAGGTGCTTGAAGGCTTTTACCAGACTTAGTGTCTAATGCAAGTACTTAAATAGGTCTGTATATTTGTGTGTAAGGTACTTGTTGTGCAGAGGGTGGTGCACACAGATATATGAAGGGTAGAAGTAAACCTTAGATGTTGCACCTTTTACCCTGATTTTCATTCAGAGAGAGTCTCTCACTAGCCTCAGACTCTGCTAAGCTGGCTGGCCAGAAACCCCTGTTTGTGTCTGCAAAAACTCGTGCTGTCATACCCAGCTTTTTTTATACACGGGCTCTGAGGATTGAACTCAGTCCTAGTGTTTACATGGCATGTAAGTACTTTACCGACTGAACCATCTCCTTAGCTGTAGATTTTTTCTTGTAACTAAGCAGAAATTAACTGCAGTTTCCATCTTCCTTCCCTTTTCTTCCTCTTAAAAAAAAGATTATTTTTAATTATCTGTGTCTATGTGTGGTTTTGTATGAGTACAAGTGCCTTTGGAGGTCAGGAGAAGGCCTTGGTGCCTGCAGTGGTTTGAATGAGAATGACCCCCCCATAGGCTCATATAATTGAATGATTAGTTCCCAGTTGTAGAAGGATTAGGATGTGTGATCTTGTTGGAGGAGGTGTATTACTGAGGGTAGGCTTTGAGTTTTCAAAAGTCCACACCAGTCCAACTGGCTCTCTGCCTTCTACCTGGGGGTTGGATCAGATGTGAACTCTCTGCTGCTACTCCAACACATGCCTGCTACAATCTCAACCATGATGATCATAGACTACCCCTCCAAAATTGTGATCAAGCCTCTGATTAAATGCTTTACTGTATACATTGCCTTGGCTATAGGGTAGGGTTTCATCACAGTAATAGTAACCCGAAAACAGCTCCAGGAGTTCAAGAGGTTGTGAACGCTGAGAACAGAATGCAGGTCCTCTAGAAGAGCAACAAGTGCATTTAACTACTGAGCATCCTCTAACTCCATACTGCTACACCAGCCCCAGTGGAGACAGTGTAGCAATGCTGAGAGAAATCTCAATGGCTATCTGTCCAGAGGTCCGCACCACACGTGGTTACGCCTCCTGGGGAAAAGTGGTTCAGGTCCCTGCAGCTGCTTGCGTGGCTGGCTGTTTGGAATGGGTGCTAGATGTGTTTTGTGCTATGATAACAATATTGCCTTTTATTCAAGGGATATTTTAGCCTGTAAGCTCCACTAGTAATTCAGAGATGCCTAGAGAACACTTATAGTTTCAGGAACTGAAAGAGATATAGATCAGCAGTCAATAGATGGGTATTGCCCTCTGTGCCTTCAGACACAGATCCTAGGTGCCAATTGTGACTTCAGATGTCAGCCAGGGCCTGATAAATCAATTAGGGCTAAGGCTATAGGAAGCAGCCCACAATGAGACCCTGCCTGTAATTAACCCGCCCACAACAAACCTGCTGTGGGATTCACAACAATACTCTAATTTGGGATCTTAGGGCCCCTAAATCAACACTATAAAAGTTTACTATCTAGAGACAAAGATTAGCCTCTATACTCAACAAATCAAATCTCTGATATGCTGACCACAAGCAGACCAAAATAAACAGAGGTTCCTAATTATGCACTTACTGAGAAACTTCAAAGGGAATTGTTAACATCTATAGAATGCCTGTTTATCTTTAAACTGTGACCAAAGATCTGTTCTTTGAGCTTTCTGTATAAAAACCCAATACTTTGAAGTAAACTTGGCAGCAGTTCGCAAACCTCCTCAGGTGTGTTTGTGTCTGTCTGTCAAGCCGAAGCCACTCCTGACCTGGTCATCTGAGTCTTGATCTCCACACAGACCTGCAACCCACTGAGCAGTCTGTGGCATCCATCCTCTTCTATTTTGAGATACGAGACTCTATTGCCCAGGCTATTCTTAAACCCTTTGAGTTAAAATCTGCCTGCCTTAGTCTCTTCAAGTAACTGGGGCTACTGTTATGTACCACTCTGTCAGGATTTAAATGTTTTTCTGTTTTACCTCAGCCTTCCAAATACTGGAATTACAGTAATACAATACCATGTGTAGCCTAAATGTAGTTTGTAATTGTTACTAGAATAGAGATCATATTGGAATTTATAAGGGTGTTTACCTCGCTTAAGCAAAAGATAGTGTCTGTAAAGAAATAGGATATAAATAATACTACCTAAGGCTGGTGGAGTGGCTCCTTAGGTAAGAACATTTACCAAGCCTGATACCCTGGGACCACATGGTGAAAGGATAAGACTGATTGCTGTGAGCTGTTCTCTGATCTCTTACACATTCTCCTCCCCACCCCCACCCCCCGCCACTATAAATAATGTATAATGTAATTTTAAGATTTTTTTTTAGAAACTTTATTTCCATGGGATTGGGGGGGGGGTGTCTGATATCATGTTGAGAACTGAACTCGGGTCCCCTGGAAGAACAGCAAATACTATTACCACCAAGCCATCTCTGTTGTAGAATATTATTTTAAGGTGTGTTACTTTTGTTTATGCTCTGGAACATTTGTTTAATGATGCAAAGATGTGCTTGATTAAGTATAATTCACCTGCGGTCAGGAGGCTGGGTCAGCAATTAACTGACAAAAAGTTGTAGGGAAGAGCCAGGTGGAGAAGGTTTATAAGGAGGGGTGAGAACAAGCACCAGGAATTCTTGGAGGATGAGAAGAGGTGAGGTAGGTGAGCTACTTGCTATTCAACCTCTCTGGGAAGCAGGGTTATATATCTCAGCCTTCGAATCTTGAATTCTTTAGTGGGTCCGAGAGAGTGTGTGCCTGAGGGAACAAAATTTCCTCAGTCGTCAGCTCTTGCAGCCTATCCTCTACTGGGAGCAGCATAGTAGCAGTTGTACAGTAGGATAGCCATAGCTTAAAAGGCAGAAACAATTAAAAAAGAAAACAACACATCTCTCCCTAACAAATGTAATATTTAAAAAAAAAAATAAGTACTATCTAGAAATGATTCAAAGGATAAAATAGATCTACACAGTTTAATATATAATATATTAGGGTAAGTCCATTTACCAGTTATTTTCCTATGCCACAGAAGGCCAAAGCAGGGCAAAGATTTATATTTTTAGTGCATGTATTTGCTTTTGTGTGTATGTGTGTGTGTGGTAGGTATGCACATGTACATGCACAAAGGATGTAGGTATTAGAGAATGGCTTGTAGGAGTTGGTTCTCTTCTTCCATCGTGTAGACCACTGGGAATCAACTTAGGTTGTCAGGCATGGAGGCAGCAGGTACCTTTACCTGCTGAGATATCTCACTGGCCAACTTACATTGGTATGATGCATTGAAAATCCTGGAAAAACTGGGCAGTGATGGCACACACTTTTAATCCCAGCACTCAAGAGACAGAGGCAGATCTCTCTGAGTTCTAGGACAACCAGGGCTACAGAGAAACCCTGTCTCAAAACCAACCAATTAATCAAAACAAGAAAATGCTGGAGCAACCAGGCTCTGGAGACAGAGGCAGGTGGAGCTCTGTGAGTTGGAGGACACCCTGACCGAGTTTCAAGACAGCCAGGACTACACAGAGAAACGCTGTCTCAGAAGAAATAAAATAACACTGGAGCTGTAGAGTACCTACTTCGAAGGCATGAAACTTAGGCTCAATACCCAGTACAGAGAGAGGGGGGGGAGGGAGGGAGGAGAGGAGAGAGAGACAAAGATTTGCCTAATGTGAGAGAGAGAGAGAGAGAGAGAGAGAGAGAGAGAGAGAGAGAGAGAGAGAGAGAGAGAGAGAGAGAAGATTTGCCTAACATGTATTAGGCCCTGGATTTGATCTGCAACCCTTAAAAAACATACAGGCAAAACAAAAACAATCAAAAACTTGGGACCAGTAAGATGAGTCACCTGATAAAGCCCTTGCTTGTCAATCCTGATGACCTGAGTTCCCATCCCTAGCACCACATGGTAGGAGAAAACAGACTCCTACAAGTTGTCTTTTGACTTCTATGCACATAGTTCATGAACAGACATACAAATAAGTAGATGCAATAGAAGATTTTTAACTCATTGATAGATAGACTTTCTGACTATAATGGTGAATCTGCAACAGATTATCAAAGTTTCTTCTTAAAAACATTTTCTTTTTTTCTGCCACTGGAAAGTTAAAAATACTTGACCTAATTTTCCATGTCCATTAAAGTCTTTCTAGCTCAGCTGTCCCACTACTCATCAGCACTTACTGTCAGTTTTGACATGTAGACTTCTCAGTGCATGCTATAAACCCATCAGATTCTTTCTCTTGAGTCTGAGATTCTTCCCTTATCTGAGTCCACTGAAAGCTCCTCTCCCAAATTGTCCTTACCCTAATGAGTCCAATGCTCTTTGATCTTTTTCTCTTAAACCACTATTTTACAATTTCACATACTGTGCATTATTTGTTTTATGGAAGGCAAGCACTCTACATTGAAGAAAATCCTAAGCCTTTTACCTTTTTCTGATTCTCTAATTCATATAAATTGTTCCTTTCCCGGTTGTTTGATTTTGTGGTTCTTGTCAAATTGAAGTTTCCTTGAGAGCAAAGACTGTTTCTAAAAATCTTATTTATATCTTGGACATTGTCATGTCAGTTTTAGTCTAACAATAATAACAGTCGATTTTGTCATTGCAAATATCACAAACTGAAAGTTATAGCTACTGAATGGGATTATTTACTTGCTTGTGAAATTTCCAGTTAAAGGGGGAAGCTAAAACTTCCAGCTTTGAAGAGCTTTAAATAACAGTAGTAATTTTTGGTTCCTTTTCAGTTTTTTTGAGTATTTGTTAACAATTAAAGATTAAAATGATGAAAAACCTTGAAGTCCATGTCAAGTATATGGGATGCTTGTTTTACAAAATGTAGAAATTAGCCAAGCAATGGTGGCACACTCTTGAGTTCGAGGCCAGCCTGGTCTACACAGAGAAACCTTGTCTTGAAAAACCAAGAAAAAGTATAGAAATTTTCAGAGGCGATGGTTCACCGCTCTAATCCCAGCACTTGGGAAACTGAGTTAGAAGGATCACTTTGAGTTTGAAGTCAGTCTGGACAATATAGAAGTTCTAAGTCAACCCATGCTATAGAGTAATATTATATATCAAACTGACGAAAAGTAAAAGAAATTGTTCATTTACATGGATATGTTGTTTGGTTTTTCAAGAGTGGATTTCTTTGTGTAGCTCTGGCTGTCCCAGAACTTACTCTGTAGACCAGACTGGCCTTAGATTTGAGAGCCATCTGCCTCTGCCTCCCAAAAGACAAGTTGTGCCATACCTGGTAGAATAATTAATTCTTAACATTGGTTTTTTAACCAGGTACTGATTGAATTCATGGATATTTGGCAATGCAGAATATCCCTGTATGTATATACTATAGGAAATTGCTAAGTGGAACAGAAAAACACAAGAGGTACCCATTTTTATAGCCTTCATTTCTTTATTATTTTTTACAATTGTGTGTGTGTGTGTGTGAGAGAGAGAGAGAGAGAGAGAGAGAGAGAGAACAGAAGTAGCAGCAGACATAACTGCTGGAGGTCAGAGGACAATTTGCAGGAATCAGCTGTCTTCATCCACCAAGTGGGTCCTGAGAGAATTTAACTCAGATTATCGACTTTGGGGTGGGAGGTGTGCTGTTGTTTTGAGACAGATTATCTCTCCTGGCAATCCTCCTGAAACTCAACAGTGTAGAAAAGGCTGCCCTTGAACTCCCGAGTGCTGGGATTAAAGGCCCCAGTTGTCTGACTTTTCATCAAGTGTTTTCACCCACTGAGCCAACTTGCCATCCCTCCTCCTTTGCCAAAGTTCAAAGCAAAATATCTACCAAAAAAATCTCTTTAATTGCAACTTTACTACAATCATTTTAAATGAGATTAGTCACGGTGATTCATTTTTTGTAATCATAGTTCAGTGGTTATTTAAAATGTATCATTTCCTGTATGCACAGAACTGCTGTGGTGTGACTTTCTTCAAAATTAGGAAGTTCTTTTTAGGAAATGATATCCTCATAATTATAAATAAAATAAAATTGAAATTGACTTGCCACCTGAGGTGAGGAAGAGAACTGGATGCAAAATATATGTACATTCATATGAGTTTATAATACTTAGCATATACACACAAATATATGTTTGTAATTTTTAATTATTGCTAACAGTTATTGAACTAAAATATTCAAGTGTATTAGTTTATTCAGTACTAAACATAGCCTCTGAAGGAAATGATCAAGAAAACTAAGGCTAATAAATAGAACTCAAATTTGAACCCAGGGCACTCTTAACTGTTAATGTGATGTCATGCATTCAAATATTTCCAAAGTACCTGAGTTTGATGATATAATACTAGCCATACAGGAGACTAAGCAGAAAGATATCTTTTTTTTTTTTTTAATTTATGTTTTATGTATGGTTGCTCTGCATGTATACCTACATACCAGAAGAGGGCATATGATCCTATTATAACTAGTTGTGAGCCACCATGTATACCTACATACCAGAAGAGGGCATATGATCCTATTATAACTAGTTGTGAGCCACCATGTAGGTTCTGTGAATTGAACTCAGAACCTCTAGAAGAGCAGCCAATGTCTAAGCAATCTCTAGCCCAGGAAGATATCTTGAGCTAAGGATGTTTGAGGCTAGTCTGGGCAATATATTTGGACTTAGTTGCTAAAATAAGATTTTGTTTTTTGTTTGTTTGGTTGGTTGGTTTTGTTTTGTTTTTTTAATGTTTTTGTTTTTTGAGACTAAGTCTCACTTGTAGCTCTGACTGATCTTGAACTTGTGGTATTCCTCTTATGTCTACCTCAGTGCTGGAATTGCAGATTACAAGTGTGAGCCATCATGACCATTTAAGATTCTTAAGTCTATATCTCAAGGTACTATTAGCAATTTTTAATCTCATGAGAATGCTACAAAGTTGGAACATCATGTGATGACCTTTTTAATGAATGGAAAAATTGAACCTCAGAGAAATTGCTCTGTGTTTTGTCCCTGATCACTTAGGTTTTATTAGTAAGATATTTCCTTATTCTTTCTGTGAGTTCTATTTTGATGAGCTAGAGAAATGAATAAAAATTCTGTGTGAAACAAATCAAAGTTAGGTGCTATGGATCATAGTCTGTACTCCTTACTGGGTAAGTTGAGGCAGGAAGATTGCCAAAAGTTTAAGACCAGTCTGGGCTACAAGTGAGATCCTGTCTTAAAAACCCATAAACCTCAGTATACATTTCACCTGTGATTTTACATACTGATTTCCAAATCTGCTGAGGAACTGCCTCCTTTGGAAATACTGAAAAGCCCTGTCAGGCTAGCACATGAGAAAGAGACAAGTGATTGTTTTTAGAAACTAAAACATATGGGCATAAGTGGCTCACACCTTTAATCCCAGCACTTGGAGACAGAAGCAGGCGGATCTGTGAGTTCAAGGCCAGCCTGATCTACAGAATGAGTTCCAGAACAACCTACAAAGCAATACAGAGAAACCCTGTCTTGAAAAACCAAAAAAAAAAAAAACTAAAACATATAGAGTTGTTAACTAGGTGGATCTTTAGTTAATCTAATATTTTATTTTCTTTGCACTAATACCTTGGCTTCTGTTCAAAATTGTAATTATTTCCTACATGATTTTGTTTTTAGAAAATTGACTATAATGACTTTAGTAGTCAACATCATCCCCCCCCGAAAAATTAGTAATTTCTGAATAGTGATATTGAACATAAAATTTTGAGCTAAAGTATTTATCACAGTAAAACATATTTTAAGATTGTATTTGTTTTATTTATTAGACAGAGTTTGACTATGTAATCCTGGCTGTCCTCAAACTCACTGTGTAGACCAACCTGTCCTAGAACTCAAGATCTCTACTGGCCTCTGCCTCTCAAGTTTTGGGATTAAAGACATGCACCACCATGCCCAGTTTTATTATTTCTTCAAATTATGCATGTTTCTGTGGGAGTAGGGGCAGGCTATGTGCAAATGCCTGAAGAAGCCAAAAGCATCAGATCCCCCTGGATCTGGAGCTACAGGTAATTGTAAGCAACCAGACATAGGGTGCTAGGAACTAAACTCTGGTCCTCTGCAAATGCTTTGCACATTTCTTAACAACTCAGCCATTTTTCCAGAGTCTTATCCTACCAGGGTTCAGATGAGAAAACACATTGTCTTCAGCCAGTTTACTCTGAAATCACTTAAAGCTGTTTCGTTTTTAGGGGACTGGAGAGATAACCCAGTGGTTAAGAATACTGGCTGCTCTTCTAGAGGACCCAGGTTCAATTCCTAGCATCTACAAGGGACTCAAAACTGTTTGTAATGCCAGTTTTAGGGAACCTGGCATCCACTTCTAGTGTCCAAGAGCACTAGGCATACATGATGCATAGACATCCATGCAGGCAAAATACCCATACATAAATAATAAAAAATGTAAAGAATTTTTTTTTTAGTTTTTAGCATGATAATGATGTCTATGGTTGCCTATAAATTGTCTATATTTTTTATAAAGCTAGCTAACTGCTGGCTAACATGGTGTAATGATAGTGTCATAAAGGACAATTTGCCTTTATGTACTCCACACTTTCATATATAATAGACATAAGCCACATTTTAATTTTGTTTTAATTAGTTTAAAGCAATTGAGATTTTTCCTCAATTGCACTAGGCATATGACAAATGCCAATAGCCATGTGGTTACTACATTGAGTAGTTCAGATTATTGAACATTTCCATCACAGAAAGTTCTATATACTCTGTAGTTGATTATCTAGAATATAGTTGTAAGGATGGAATCAGAGATAGTACTGTGGGCTCATATTTTCCTATTACTGTAAAATAGTACTAAAGAAGCTTTCAGTTTGACTTTTGGTTTTAGTTTTTTAAGAACACATCTCATGTAGTCCAGGCTGGTCCTCAACTCCCTATGTAGCCAAAAATAATCTTAAACTCCTAATCCTGATGTTTCTACCTCTCAAATGTAGCAGAGGCTTAAGAAACATTCAGTTCATCAACCAGAATTTTGGGTTGCTCTTTTTTTTTTTTTTTTTTTTTTTTTTTTTTCCTTAAAATGTATTTATTTTCATCGTATTTGCATTGGTGTTTTGCCTGGTGTGTGTGTGTGTGTGTGTGTGTGTGTGTGTGTGTGTCAGATCTTGGAGTTACAGACAAGTTGTTAGCTGCTTTTTGGGTGCTGGGAATTGAACCTGGGTCCTCTGGAAGAAGAGTCAGTGCTTCCAACTGCTGAGCCATCTCTCCAGCCTCTGTGTTGCTCTTTTTACAGCAATGGAATAAATAATCTCAGATTTCTCTCTCAATACTATTTCTTTGTTTTGCTTTGCTTTTGAAACTGTGTTTCTTGTTGCCAAGTTCTCTTTTTTCTTTTCAATTTATTTTATGTGCATTGGTGTGACAGTGTCATCCCTTGGAGCTAGAGTTATATACAGTTGTTAGCTGCCATGTGGATGCTGGAGAATTGAACCCAGGTCCTCTGGAAGAGCAGCTAGTGCTCTTCTTAATCACTGAGCCATCTCTCCAACCCTCCCCCCCCACAGAATCCTTATTATGTTAATATATTTACTTTTTGGTAGTAATGAATTTCCCTCATGGCTCTCTATTACAAGTAAGAGTGTTGGGATAGGACTGTAACTAAGGGGTACAGCATTTGCCTAGCTTGCACAAGGCCCTCATTCTATTCCTTACACTACACAGACACACACATCTTAGTAACAGGAATAGGTAGATTGGGTTGCTTTTAACATATATGCTTAATGTTATATTATAGTCATTATTTTCTTCTGACGCAGGTAGAAGAGTCAGCAATGATGGGAGTAAGCGGCTATGTGGAATATCTCCGAGAACAGGAAGTATCTGAGCGGTGGTTCCGGTATAATCCCCGTCTCACCTGCATCTACTGTGCCAAATCTTTCAACCAAAAGGGAAGTCTGGACCGCCACATGCGCCTGCATATGGGAATCACACCATTTGTCTGCCGAATGTGCGGAAAAAAGTATACCCGGAAAGATCAGCTGGAATATCATATCCGCAAACACACAGGCAACAAGCCCTTTCACTGTCACGTTTGTGGCAAAAGTTTTCCTTTCCAGGCCATCTTGAATCAGCATTTTCGAAAAAACCACCCTGGCTGTATTATACCCCTGGAAGGGCCTCATAGCATTTCTCCTGAAACAACTGTCACATCTCGGCAAGCTGAAGAAGGGTCACCTACACAGGAAGAAACAGTTGCTCCTGGGGAATCTGCCCAGGGCTCAGTGTCTACTACTGGACCAGATTGAAACATTGAGAGGGAGGAGGCAGACCCTCTTCCCCTTTGGGCCGTAACCAGCCCATATCAGGACCATGGGCTGGCACTTCAATTCACAAAATGCCACATTGCTCAACTAGATGTTCCATGGTGTTGCCAAATTAGAGGGTCAACATGCAGCAAGCACTAAAGGCTCTTCTCTTTCCCACCTCACACTTTGGAAAATAATCAAGCAAATCAGCTTCTAATTCAGGGATCAACAGCCTTGGTTTGTTAACTTTATAAGAAAATAATGTTTTTAACAAAACTGATCAGTAAATGGTCATTTATCTACAAGTCATGATTGAACATTGTACTTAGGTTCCATATCATCTTGGTGGGTGAAATCCTAGACCTTTAAAAAAAAAAAAAAGCGCAGCAGGATCTTTGGCCAACTCAATCAGCCATCAGAAGTGGGAAATGTAGTCACAATGGTGAGAAGGAAATCTTTCCTTCCTGTTTCCTGCCAGAGGATGCATTTCCATATTTTAAGGAAAAGAAATGAATACTGGTGGTTCTTACTATTCTAAAAGGTTAGACTGTCTTTGCCCTGGAGAGGCATCTACCACTTTGTCTGGTTGTTTCATGTGATTGGCTACGTTGGAGCAGTAGTATGGTGAGCAGCCGTCAGCTGAAGAATGCAGACAGGTAGAAGTAAAGGGAGCAGCCCAGCACTTACAGTGAGTGCTTCTACATGTGGGAGCTTGAGAAGGGGGAGCAGGGAAAGAAGTGTTCATGCTTTGCAAATAGTACAGTGCAGAGCCGAACTGCAGCTTTCTGATTGGTGTTTGTAAACCATAATACTTGGGTACATCCTTGGGTGTTAGAAAAATGTTTCTAGTTGTGTTTGTTATCCTGTTAGGCTGACTACCAAAATGTCATCCTCTGCAGCTCCTAGTTTCATATAACAGCAATATTGTACATCAAAAATGTCACCTTCCAGTGAAAAAATCCTGGATTGTATTTTTAAGTCCACAGGTCTCTACATTTGATAACTTTTATATGAAGTTTTTAACAGTTTTTTTTTTTCCGGCAGTGTTGTAGTTGAAGAGAAATTCAACACTGTTGTTCTTATTGCAACCACAGTTTCATTTCCTTCTATGTCTTTTGTACTTTATATTTTCAGTCTATTGAATAACCTCACTTAAATCTGTGTCTTGGATTTGCAAATCTATATATAATTCATAAACCAATTTTTAATAATACACTACAGGGCACTTCACTTACAAGAAACTATCTTGCACAACCGTGTTGCAATAAATAATCAAGGGATCAATTTTTATCAGGTATGGGTACATAATCATTCCTAAGATTTTTGAAATTTCAAGGGACTTTTTTAATGATTTTGAGTTTTTCTGAGATTCTTAATCCAGCTCTGAATTTACCAAACCCATAGAGCTTTATATGCCCTGTCTTGCATGCAGAGAGAGGAGTAGGAATGCTAAATAATACAGGTAAAAAGATGCCTGAAGTCTACAGTGCAAACAGAAGTCTCTAGCTTCTCTTGAGTGATTTTTAAAGAATATTTAAATGTGTAATGGTTTAAGTAATTGTTTTGGTACAGGGATGTGGATGGTTCTAAGCGATCTGGGAGCGGGGCTGGTCCTGCCTGCACTAGTGAGCCGTTTGAGAATGTGAAGTTTGTGCTCCTTCCTTATGAGCACCTTGTGGTATGGAAAGGTGGGGAAAATACACTTTTGATGATAAGAAACTGGAATGCAAAGGGTAGCTTTAAGCAATCTGAGAATTGTATATATTGTATCACTAGAGAAAGGTTTTTCTCTTCTGAAAAAGTATAGAAATTCATCTTTTAAAGGAGTTTTATGGTGCTCTGATCGAAGAGCTGCCCTTAAGAGCAGCACTAGAGAGTAATGTCTTATCTTTGATAATCACAGGCAGATTACTTGCTTCTTAGTTGGGCAAGAGCATGATAGAGTGAACACTGTCTCCTAGAGCCACTGTAGAGATGACTATGCTCTGTGGCAAAAAAAACAAAAACAAAAACAAAAAAAAAAAAAAACCATGAAGTTTTCGGGAAACATTCTAGCTTTTGGTGGACAGATTCTGTCATTACTGAACAGGCAGGTAGCTGGTAAGTACAGAAGATGCTGTTTTAGATGGTTTTTGTTTTTGTTTTTTAAATGCAACCAAAAATATTCTAAGTCTACCCTTATTTTGGAAAGTTAAGTTGTATGCTGAAAAGTTGTTTTTTGCATTGTTAGCTTTTTAGGTTAAATGTGAGAAAATAGAACTTTTAACTATTACCAAATTGTATAGTTCAAATGCAGTAAATTCTGTAAAGAGTAACTTTGGAGCACTTATCAGCACTCCATCCAAGGTCAGCCACCAACATCTTGAATGGGGTAGAGACTGTTGTCATGTGGACATGTGAGGCATATTTGGTGAGTTCCCTTCTGTTTTCCCTCATTTCTAATAGGTTTTTACTGTATTGATACTGTGAATAGAGTGCTTCCAGTCCTACAACCACATCAGCACAGTTGCCTTTGCTGGTCTCTCCTCTAATTGGCCTAGCCAGAGCCATGAAATTCATAAGACTTCTAGCCAGGCTACCTTTGAAGCAAATTAAAGTTTTCAAAAATAATCATCTGTTTTAGCTAGAAGTAATACCATTCTAAATATCCAGGATTCATATCCAGATTCACTGTGACATTGTTCTACTTCTCTGCTAGCATCACTGTAGTGTCATAAGGGTTAGTAGTATACTATCTATATTAATGAATGTTGGTGTATTCAAGAGGTATGCTCATGAAGGGTGTACTAAATGGACTTGAGTTGATGCTGAAACTTACTACCAAATCTTGACTTGCACACGTCACCTTGTGAGGGGAACTGCATTAGCAGTGAGAGCTAAATCAGTAGGTAACTTAATGCCATGAAATTGCAGTATCAGAACTATTATCATTGAATGGCATTCAGCAGAGGAGCTATCCAATATTGTCATCAAAAGCAGAGAGTTGACCACATAAGTATCTATTTTCATTTTAAATAGACTTTTTACTCTCTGAATTCTGATACTGATATAAACTGTGGCATTCACATGGCAGTAACACAGTATTTACTCAGAAAGGCTCTTCCTAATGAATTCTTCTCTTTTTACTCAGAACCATAATTACCTCTAAACTGAGTTGAATTTTATGTAAATTCCAAGCAACTCCATAGTTTGGGAGGGTTTGTTTTGTTTTTGATATCTGAGACAGGTCTTTTCTATGTAGCCCCTTGCTGTTCTAGTCCTCACTATATAGCTCAGCAGGGCTTTGAACTCATAGGAATCCTTCTGCCTCAACTTTGTAAGTACTGAGATTATAGGCATGCACCACCACACCTGGCCCCCATTCCATTTTTTTCTACTAAGGAATTAAATCTAATCTGGACTACATAAAACTGAATTAGTTTGTTAAAAAACAAACAAACAAAGAAGAAAGAAAGCAGTTAAGAAAAGTTTTCTTGTATTTTTGCATTTTTCTGTTTCCAGTTCCCTTGACATCAGTGAAACAAAGATGATATGAAAGTAAACAGATTGTCCCTGTCTTCATAGTGGAAATCCAGCTTCAGGTCGAATTGTCTGGTGAAAGAGTGATGTTTAGAACTTCATTTGTAATAGCTGAGTAGTCCTTTGTCCAAGAAATACCTTTTACACAGTCTTACTACTAGCTCACATTAGTTGTTCCTTTCACTGGTATAATCACTTTTTGTTTAACTGGAAGGTTAATACAAAGAAACAAAAGCAGTGGAAAGTGCAAGAGGAAATACTTTCTTTTCCATTTTCTCCTTTTCTTTGTTTTTTTCAAGACAGGGTTTCTCTGTGTAGTCCTAGTTGTCCTGGAACTCGCTCTATAAACCAGACTGGCCTCAAATTCAGAGATCCACCTGCCTCTGCTAGGACTAAAGGTATTCACTATCACTGCCTGGCAAGGAAAGACTTCTTAATGTAGTAGAAAAGCTCTTTAATCAGAAAGGTTTGGAATCCAATGTGTAAGTAGGTGTAATTTATTTTTTCTCTTCCAAATATGCCCTTTTCATTATTTGTACACTTACTTATTCAAGCAATACTGAATGAGCAGTCTTTATTGAGCAGTCTTTGAGAATGGTATTGTTTCCAAAAGGCCATAATGGAAAAGAACTTAAAATTCTAAAATATTTTCATAACTGAATTAGGAAAGGAACAGCAAGCTATCGCCAGATAAATCACTGACTTTGAGAGTAGCCTTCAGTAAAGCAGATCCCTAGGGCTATAAGTCAGATCAGGGTTCAGCTACCATAACCTTGTGTGAATATTTGCCACCTGCTTATACAAAGAAAATTAAACCTTACACCTATTTGCTTTGTTATTGTTTATGGTTTCTTTGTACTATAACAATAAAGTTGAGTACAAGGCCAACAAAACCTAAAAATACTGTGTCTGGAAGGTGTCAAAGAAGGTTTGCCATCTTCTAGCTTACTTCCAGAAGGTTAACTCCAAATGATTACACCTTTAACATGGTGTGATAGAGGCTTGAGAAGAGTGTGTCATCTTTTTCTAGATCCCCATAAACCCTCTTGGGTTTTTTCTACTTGATTCCCATTCCAAAAAGGGCAAATATAATGGGTTATGAGTCAAAAAGAAGCAGGATTACGATATGCCCTGGCCCAAAAGGTATAAATTGATTAAGTTTAGAATAGTAGTTGTTTATAGCAAGATACCTCTTATAAGAAAAATTCCACTTACAACAGGATGGAGTTAAAAGGGTACCCTGTTCAAAAGTTCATGCTTTTGTGAGTTTTGTCATTTCTGATCTTACTTAAGCTGATTTGCACAATAATGACATAAATGAATTTAACCTCCTAGAATTAAAGAGTAATTTCTGTTATGGATAGTTAGAGCGCATTACACTTAGTCATAATAGGATTTCTGATTGCTCTGGGACCTGTTACTTGAGAGAGAACTTGGCTGCAGATAACTGAATCATCCAGCTATGCTATGTTCCAGGTCTTGCTAATAGATGTCATTTAAGTAGGAATGGATAGAGAGCATTGAGGTTTGCCCAGCATTATGACTAATCCTCAGTGTTTTTGCTTCTCTGCTTTCCAGTGTTTTTGCTTCTCTGCTCTCCAGTGTTTTTCCTGGTCTTCAGAGCAGGATTTTTAAGAAAGTGGGCTTTCTTCCTCAGGTCAGGCCAAAGTTGAATAGTATAGTATGAGTATGTTAGGACACCTAAGCTTGTTACAGTGCAAAGAAAGTAATTGTTGCTAGGGAGAGTGACCTCAAACCCTTAGAGATGTCTGTACAGATCATCCTTTCTGTTGTGTTAGAAGACCATCTTTTCTCAAATGGCACACAACAATGCTAGGAAGACACATAATTACCTGAAATCCACATTATCTTACAGCGGCTATAAAAATAATTTTTATAAATTCTAATCTCACATCCTCCCCCTTATATATCAGAATCACTTCTTAACATAGTTAAAAGAACCCCAGTAGCTCAACTATTGGAAGCTTTAAACAGCAAAGCCAACTTATGAAAGCAGAGCACTGTGTGTGTGTGCGTGCGTGCGTGAGTGTGTGTGTGTGGCAGGGGGTGCTTCTCTAATGCTTGTTATTTGTGTCTACTCAGTAGGTCCTGTGGAGGAGTATCAAATGCACCACCCAGTTAAGGTAGTCTTCTATTGAGCATCCCATGTGACCAACACCATAATTGAATACGATGAATCTTAGTATGTGAATTAGTCCATAATGCCAGAAGTTAAAGTATCTCATGGAGAAACACATAATGCAGTTACTTATCTTCACTGGTAGGTAATATTCAGGAAACTATGTCCATTAAATAAATGTTAAATACTATTTGGTACGAGACAATGTGGTTGGAATCTGTAAAACAAAGCCAGCTTTTTATTTTTGGTTTTGTTGTTGTTGTTGTTGTTTTGTTTTGTTTTTTGTTTTTTTGTTTTGTTTTGAAAGATGAAAGACAGAGTCTCTCTAGGCAGCCCTGGCTGTCCTAGAATATGCCAGGCTGGCCTTGACCTCATAGAGATCTGCTTCCTCTGCCTCTTGAGTGTTGGGACTAAAGGTGTACTCCACCATGCCAATCATGGCTTCCCATTCTTGAGAGTCCTACACCTACTTTTTGGGAGTCAGAGACATGATTTTTTAGAGAGCTTGCACTTTTTACTATAGAGAGGGAAGTTCTAGGGAAGCACTTACCTGTACTGTGTGTTCTACTTGCATAACTGCAATTATGTCAAAATATTCCCGAGGTGATAAGAGTAATAATAAAAACAGTCAACTTTTTTGAGTGTTTATATGCCAGGCACAGTTGTATGAATTTATCTAATCCTTGTCAGTCTGTTGTGATTATTGTTACCTTCATTTTAGAGAGAATGTCCTACCTTGTCTGTACATAAGCAGTCTAACACCAGATTCTCTGGATAGCCTCCAGTGCCTTTAGTTATGGCACATTTTATAGATGAGGGTATATAACTTGACATCTTGTATTTACCAATCCAATTCCAAAGTCCAGACTACCTCTACTTTATCACATTTACTTTCTGTGCAGTATCTAGTAATATTCCTACTTTTAGTGACCTTGCAATCAAGAGTAGAAGCTGGAGGAATGGTTAAGGCTCAATTGTTAACAGCATAGCTGTTCTTCCTGAGGACCTACATGAAAGCTCACACTGTCTGTTATTCCAGTCCCAGGGTATCCAAAGCCCCTTTTGGCCTCTTCAGGTACCAGGCATGCACATTGTACAAAGACATGCATGCAGACAAAACACCCATAGACCTATAAATAAGTAAAATTTAGTATAACACAAGAGTAAGTTATTAGTATATTTCTTCAAAGGATCATGCAGTTGTTCTCAGTGCAGACTTGAGTAGGAACATTGCTCACTTATTCAGAAGAATTGCCTTTTTGGTATGTCTAATTTTGAGTAAGTTGAGTGAGTTACTGGTTTCTGGTTATTTATTGCTGTGTAACAAAGTACCCTAAAGTTTAACTTGAAAGTGGCTTAACAACCGTTTTATAAATCTTGACTTTGTAAAAAATTAGAAGTGAAGGAAGGGCAGGTGGTTGAACTGGTCTGGAAGGTCCAAGATTATGTCATGTATGCTTAATGTAGAGAGACCTGAAAAGCTGGGCTTTATAGCCTTTCCATTGAAGAACCCTTTTTTTTTTTTTTTTTTTTAAAGACAGAGTTTCTCTGTGTAGCCCTGGCTGTCCTGAAACTCACTCTGTATACCAGGCTGGACTTGAACTCAGAGATCTACCTGCCTCAGCCTCCCAAGTACTGAGTTTAAAGGTGTGCGCCTCCACCTGGTAGGTAGTTGGGCTTCTTAATAAGCAGCTCAGGCCAAAAAAAGCTAGGCAAAAGATCTTGTCTTCCTTTTTTGTTGTTGTTGTTTTTTGAGACAGTGTTTTCTCTGTATTGCTTTGGAGTCTGTCCTGGAACTTGCTCTGTAGACCAGGCTGGCCTCAAACTCACAGACATCCACCTGCCTCTGCCTCCCCGAGTGCTGGAACTAAAGGCATGTGCCACCACCCTCTGGCTAAGATCTGGTCTTCTTAAAGGCCAGGCTAACAGTCATCATGGGATCACTGCCATACTTAGTCAGTGGTGAGCCCAGATCTTAGGGAAGAGGAAATACCCTAACACTTTATGAAAAACATAGAGATTTGAGACCATGTTTAACTGTTTACAGATAACTTTAAATTTTTTAATTTTTTTCCTAAACCTCTCATGGTCAGTTATTAGTGCCATTGAAGCCATTTATTACATCTACTGTGGGGCAGTAAAAGGTCTAGGAGAATGAGACAAATACTTGAGACTCTATTAGTTACTGCCTTCCCTTGAGTTCCTTTTAAAGCAGTCATTCCTTTGCAACTTTGTACTGTGATCCAGGGTTCAGCTTTCACTGTAGTTGCTGTGAAACCATGAAGCTATATAGGCTGAGCCAAAAATACTCCTTAGGAAGTTAAAAGCTCACAGTTTGAAGTTTTGGGTTATTTTTTTTTCTTTGAACAGCAATATTTTAAGCTTATAAATAGGTAGAAAACTTCTATGATAGGGCTACTAAGTCATTTTCAGGAATTTCTGTTGTGTGGCTACATAACATATTATTGAGACCATAAGATGTTCTTTTACTGAGGTCTCAGTGTGTCAGGTAAAAGTTGTAGCCACTGAGCTACACCTCCTGTTTATGATAGTAAACGTTTTACCTACTTGTCTTACTTCATCTCTATCTCTACCACTTCTCTCATGTAATTTTGTACTGAAAGATGAATTGGCTGATCCCATTCTTACTGCTTTTCTTACAGGAAATTCAATTGCCCACTTTTGTGTGTCATTAGTCTGTGTGTTACCAGTCTCTCTCATTCAAAGTCATAGATCATTGAAGTTTTGTTTTGTTTTGTTTTGTTTTGAGACTAGAGTTGTCAGATTTATAATGCTTTATTTAAATCCCTTGTGACTTAAAATAATAGACTAAAAAACTTAAACTATCCTACATTGAGAAGAAGATGGTAAAGAACTGTGCTCTACTAATTATTCCTTTCAGTGACCTTCCCAGAGAAGGGAGGTTTGAGGTAACATGTGAGTGCATTCCCAGAGAAGTAGCTGTAAAGGCTTCTGACTCATCATTCCTGTTCTCATGCCATATAATGATCCCTGTTGCTAAGTGAGGCCTAGGGAGGCAGAGGGGGACTAGGAGCCAGGTACTTATACAGTGTTTTTGGATACCCAGACATAGAGTGTAAAGATTGGGAGAAGTCTTTCATGATTAAAAGAATAGAACTTAAAAAATTTTTAATACTCATTTCCACTGTGATATAATCTATCCCTGCCCTTTTTTTGAGGGGGGTCGGGGGAGGCAGGGAGTTTGAGACAGGATTTCTGGCTGGAACTCACAGAGATCCACCTGCCTCTGCCTCTCTAGTGCTGGGATTAAAGGTGTGTGCCACTGCTGCCCAGAAAACTCTATCTACCCTTCTTGATAGAGAAACTTTGAAATCAGAGTCCTAGGAAATGGCAATTTTACTGTGATAGTCCATGTTATGACTCACATACTGTTATCTGGCTCATTGGGAACTTCTCTGGAATCTCTGTGGTTTCGAGGTTGGAGTCATTGGTTGGTTGCATAAAAAAAGAACAAGACAAGAAAAGGGAATCATAGATTGACAATCTTTCCTTTCCTTTCAGCATCACAATCACGACATCCCGAGTGAGTAGACGCTACTTGAGGGTTAGAGTTCCATCCTTAGCCTCATCTTGAGCAGATGCTGATGACATTTGAGAATGGTCTGTTTCCTGTAAGTCATAGAAACTCAACTGCAGTGGTTAAGAACCACTCAAAATCAGAGATGCTATGCAAGGAACAAAACTTAAATGTGTTTCCTCTGGAAGCCAGATTACTAAAGAGGTCACTAAAAGTGTGCTGAGAGGCACCTCTGAAATGCTGTCAGATGGCAGACATATTTAGAATTTATATGGAGTTTCTAGTATTTTTACAAAAATAACTTTTAAGTCTGATAATGAGTCTTCTTGTTTATTAATGAGCCTGTTTTCTTTTTGGAAAAATGGCTCAATAAAAATATCACTAAAGAATTCAATTGTATATGCATGTACATTTAACACAGAGTGGTATACTAAAGATAGTTCATGCAAATAACTTTTATGGGAAGTTTAGCTATTTTCTTAATGTCTTTTTCATAAATGTATGTCTATAAGTGTATTTACTCACCCACCGTGGTCTTGGTAGCATAGAAGCATTTCATTAGTTATAAAAATTGTACTAAAAATTAAATTCTTGGCTAGTAGGTTATGAGAGCCTTAGTTAAATTTGTATTTGGGCTAAAAAGAAAAAAAAATTTCTTGTACTTTCTGTTTATAAAGATGTTATAACACATCTAACAGTTAGTGCAGCTGCTTTTTTTTTTTTTTTTTAGAGCCAGCAGATATAAGTATTAAAGTGATATATATGCTTAAAGCACTCAAAAAAGAAAATATGCTTATAGCTTCCTGAGAAGGGTTAGGGATCAATCCACAGAATACATCCTGAAAGTAGCTATTGAGATGAACATACTGTTGCTGTGAATTGCAATATATTGCTGAGTTGTCAGGTATATGTGTGTGAATTGTGTATATGTAAGGAAAAGATGTTTAATGAAGGTGCAGAGAAATCAGTGTAAAATATCCTACCTCCTGCTAAATACTGAGCATATTCAAGATTGTCCTGTAGCCTTTGGACATGAGCCTGATTCCTCAGCCACTCTAACCCCTCCTTTTTCATATACATTTCTGCTCCTCTACCTCTGAGCATTTCCCTGAAAAAAAATAAGGTAGCTTTCTAAAGCTAGTCTCAAAATACAGAGTTTTGATATTTGATCTGTACTGCCCGAGCCACACATCCGTCTGGTAGAAAGGTCTAGTAGAGGTAGACAAGAGGCTTTCTTGGTTCTGCTCTCTGTACTGCACATATACAGAGTTTTACTGTGTTACCCAGACTGGCCTCAAGCTCTCCATCCTCCTGACTCACCCTCCATCTATGCTGTTTGTTTGTGATGTTCCCAAGGACAGAACCCCAGGCCTTGCTTTGTAGCTCAGGCTGGCCTTGAACTCTTATTGTTTCTTCCTTGACCTCTTGAGTGCTGCTACCTCCAGCATGTGCCACCACACCCACTTTTTGTATTTGTTCTTAAAGATGTCCGCAAGTCCTTTGAGTGATGTGAAACATCACTGCTCTTTCGCTGCCCTTCCGAGTTCATTTTGTAGGGACTGAGGTGTTAACTCCATCTCCTGACAATGAACCCTACTATAAATGGGAATAAATGACAGGGTTTTTGGAAGATTTGTTTTGCTTTTGATTACTCCAAAGAGAGATGTAATTTTTTAAAATGCCAATTACTGTGGTAATAGTCAAGATTTGGATTTTGTACATGGCAGAAAAGTTCAACAGTAAAATACCACCTAATCCGAACTGATTTCTCCTTGAGGTAGTAGTTTCCAATGCCAAATCAGCTTACCTACATCTTAAACATTTGTTACTGCTGAGGAGTAAATGTTGGCTCTAACAGCTATCCTGGAATGCTTCCCACCTTTTCATTCAAATTCTCTGTCTAGGTTATAATGTCTAAAACCAGGAATTTTCTGGCTAGAAGTGAAAATGAACAAATTATCTATTTTCAGATCTTTAGGGTTGCCACTTTTTTCTTGGTACTGGTTCCTTTGACATTAGGTAGGATATATATAGAATACAGACAATGTGAAATTCCCAGTAGGGAGAGACGCATTCCTTGTAAGTGACTGTGAGTAGTTTGTGAATAAATCCAGTATGAGTTCTCCAGGGAGAAAGATGGGTAAAGCACATTGAATCTGTTCACCACAACTGTTTAATTGCTAAACCATAGAGTCATTATCAATCTTTTAGCCATGCTATTATTTTAGACTCAGGAATTGTGTTGTGCTTACAAAATTTTATTCCTCTGGTTGGTGCACAGAGTCTTGTCCTAGGCCTTCCCCCTGATGTCTTGCTATCAGCTGTACTTTAAAAAACACATCCTTATTAAGTCCTACTTAATAATACTTTGTTGTCAGTGTTGTTGCCTTTTGGGTCAAACAGATTTATTTGGAAAGGAAAAAAAAAAGTAAAGAAGTGCCCAGGTAATTTTCTAAGTTATATTAAATTCATGAATCTAGAAGGAAACAGATTACTTTCTTCCTCCGGCTTGGATGAGCATTGGCTTTCTGCTGTCTATTTAAAATCATTTGAAACCCCTTCCAGACATTCACATTTGACTGGTCTGCTATGCAACCTGGGCTTTTAGATCCCTAGGAATGAAGTGGGAGTGTGGTGTGGCTTTGCTGCAGAGCTCCTACTTAGCATACACAAGCCCCTGGGTTCACTCCCCTTGAACAACAATAGAAACCTTGAACCAACAATAGATGGTTCTGATGTACAGCCAGAATGTGAAAGGACTTTTGTGAGTCATTCTTGGTCTTGGGCAGGATATCCTCAAACTAGTATTCTCTTCTTTCCCCAACTCCCAAGTGAAATGCAGGTGGGTTTTTGTTTGTTTGTTGTTGTTTAAAGAGAGAGAAAGAACTCCCTGGAGTGGAAGGAACTCCAGGAAATAAATTCCTGAAGCTAGTTTTCTTGATCTAGGTACCTTTGCTGCTATCCCAGGCATGCCTTTTGGCTTAAAGCTGGCAGTGGGCTCAGACTCATCTGTTTCTTCTCAGAGTAGGTCTGGAAGGAAATATTACACTCAATCTACTATCCTTTGTGCCAAATACAAAGTGTGAGTAAGTAAATGAAATAAGTTTTCAAGGCCTGTTCTCCAGATTCCTTTTCCTCTGCATATGTGATTTGAGTGCAGATTGCTCAGTTCTGACAGCTAAAATAGAGCAGCACTTGAGTGTATTATAGAAACGCAAAACCAAGCCCAAGCTGTCTGTGGCTACTTTTCTTTGTATATCAAACAGGCAGTGTTGCATGCTTAATGGAGAAAAGAAAAATCCTGTCTTGGGTGATCATAATATTTCTGATTACTTGTCTCTTAGCCTGGTAGGATTTTATGTCAATCAACTCTTCCTTTTCCTTAGCTGTTTCTTTCTGAATGAAATGAACTAGCCAAGGCTTAAATATTTCTGACTAATATGTGAAATTTTAACATCTTTGTTTTACGATGTTAAAAAGGCCTAAACTAGTAATTCCCAAATGACAGTCCATAGCTTCCATTCTTAACCTAAGAGATGTGTAATGGCATGACAGTTTATGGTAATAGAGCAGGAAGAGTTCTGTCTGTCAGCCTTAAAAAATGAAAACCACTTTTCCAGTGTAGCTACTAAGCTGCTAAAAGAAATGTGTACTGTAAGAAGAGCAAGTTCAGTGTAGCAGACTGAGTCGCCTAGACACATAGGTGATTGATAATTTGGACTCCAGAAATAGGTAGTGGAAGAAAAGGTGAACTAAGGAAAAAAGTTGGCGAGAGCAGAGGACGAATCAGAATACAAACTCTAGTTCTGAGTAGCATTAAGGCCTTGGTGTTGATTGGCTGTAAACGCTACAGCATCAGATACCCAACTACTTCCCTAGCCTTAGGGAACTTGCTGAACACTTGCTGGTTGTGAGTGGGATGGAAAAGCAGTTACTGTGGAAAACCCCTAGGGCTTTCATGCTGTAGAATGTCGTGGAGTACTGGGAAATTTGTTGAACTTTATGCAAATTATACCACTGGGCTTAAAGATTTGAAGAGACAAAAGAGGAAGGTGGGGAAGTGGTAGTAAAAGAATGTTTCAACTTTTGATATTTTGAGCAAGGGGTAAAAGAATTTCTGCTGTAACTGTAAAGTCAGATCATCTTCTGCCCTAATTCAGTGTCTTATTCAGTCTGCCTCCCTTGTCCCCGCTTTTCTTTTCTTTTCTTACTGGGTATTGAATCCAAGAATCTGGAACATGCTGGGCAAGCATTCTGCCACTGAACCATATAACTGCAGATTCTAATTCTTTCTGAAACAGTTAAGCAACTGTCAGTCTGGTCACAGTGTGACCTTGTTCCATCTCCTGGCCCTCAGTAAAAGCAAAAGTCATTACCAAACCATAGGCCAAGGAAGTGTGCTCTCAGAGTCCCTTAGCTCTTCACCTGCTGTGGTCCTCTTCAGAGTTAGGCTGTTGCATTGTTTTGTGTCCTAATGAATTTATTACTCAGGCTTTCTTCCCTTTAAGACATGTTAAGAACAGCACTCTGGACTTGTGCTCTAGCACTCTACCTAAGGAGGTACATTGGCCAAGCACTTGGATTTCCTGGTTTGTCTTTTAGGATGGGGCCCCCTCAGGCACTGCTTCTAAGTCTGAGGGTTGAAAGAGGAAAGGCAATGCAGCAGAGATTTGATTCCTTCAGATGAACCTGTTCTGAAGGCGCTCTACCCTTCTCTATGGTGCTTATTTAATGGGTGACAGCTATATCCCAACTGTCCCTGGCACTGTGCCTTCCCACTGGTCACTGTGAAAAGTAGATATCACACTGGACTCAGAGGCCAGAACCCAGGACAAGATCCCTCTTCTTGATCCCATTACTTTTTCATGCAGCTTCTAATGTAGCATTAACTTCTCTTTGAGAACAGTAAAACATTTACAAGAAAATAGAAAAGTAGATTTGGGTTATAGCTGTCACATTAAGAAATCACAGAAAGATTTGCTGCTGAGTGACAGCAAGGATCAAACTGCAGTCTCCTCCTGTTTCTGAAGCTGACACAGTAGCATTTGTAAACAGCAGACTCACTTAGACAGTTTCCTCAACTGTTCATCAAGGAGAATTCATATTGAAACAGACAATCACTTTCTAAAACATTAGTCCTGGATGGGAATGGGATAGATTATTTTTAACTATAAGAATTTACCAGTCTGCTTTCTCCCTATGAAAAGAGTCTTAACATTTGAGATTTGTGTCTTTTATCTGCAACAATTACTCCATTAATAGTAAAGATGCCTCAGAAAAGTGTGCCCAGGAAGCGCTCCCACACCACTGAGAACGCTGGGCTGGCTGTGTGCATCTTATCTCCTAAGACATTGGTTTTTGTTGTGACCTTGATTATAAATATCTATATATAGCAGTAGAATTTTCCCTTCCCAGCCTCTTTTAATCATCACTTAAGTGTAAACCCTTCCCCTATACTCAAAAACAAAACAAAACAAAAAGTATGCACTTTAATTCTAAGGAGTGTGGCTGTTCCTGGCCCTGAAGCCAGAACTCAGGAGGAGAGCTGGAGGGGAAACTCTTGCCAGACCCTGTAAGATTTAACCAAATTTCTTTACCCCTACCCCATAGTGCTGGGGATTGAGCCCTGGACCTTACACATGCTAGGCAACTGCTACCCCAGTCACAAAAATCTTAACGTGAACACAAATTACTATCTGTTTTTAAGCTGCCACCAAGCACTCACTGCCAAAGGGGGAAAGAACCAGTTTTTTAAAAAGAGTTCAAAATACCTACCCTGATTTTAGAATTTTTCCTGAGGGAAATTTTTTTAAATTTATTGTTTAGCTACCAAATTATAATAATAATTAAAAAAAAACAAACCTTTGGGTGTTTTGTTTTGTGATAAGCTTTTCTTTCTTTTTTTCTTTTCTTCTTTTCCTTTTTTTTTTTTTTGATTAAAGATCAAATGAAAAATACAACAATGCTAAAATATTACTCAGAATTATGTGACATCTAAGTATTGGGTTCATTTCCCCTAAATTTGACAGGTGTCTTCGGACTCTCCTCCTGTAGATTCTGACTTTCCCCTGGTGACAAGCCAATAGTTCTTGGAGGGTAAGCATGTCTCCTAGAGCCCTGTTGTGTCGGGAGGGGGGAGGGCAAGAGGGTCAAGGGAGGGGAGATTCAAAGAAGAATTAAGATGTGGGTTTATATAAACATATTTAAAGCACTTAGCAAAAGCTTTCTTGTTGAACAGCTTTAAGAACAATGTGAATGAAATCTTAGCAACTTGGATAGTAATCTGAAAAGTCTATTAATGTATACTTGAAATTCTGTTTGTATAAAAATGCATTTCCTCTTTATTTTGACACTGTGTATAAGAACATTATGCATGTGAGTGGTTTGAGAAATAAAAGGTTTAATATTCATATTTGAATCTCTGTCTTTTCCATGTAGAGATTAATTAATTTGTTTATACTCTTGGGACTTTGGAGTACGGTAATAATACTGAGAATTTAAAGTCCCTCCAAGATGAAATGGTAACATATTTACTTTTTATTTTTATGGGTTTCTTTTCTGTGTTTTGGGGAGAGGAAGTCATCTTGAGACAGGGTCTGTCACTATGCAGCCCAGCTTCAACTAGCCTCAACTCCTGATCCTTTGCTTCTGTCCTCCAAAGTGCTTGGATGTAGGTGTCTGCCACCATGCTGGCCTCTTCCCCTTTATTTACCCAGAAGTTGTTGCCCACAGCATCTTATCTGTGCTTCAGTGTCTTGTCTTCATTTCAAGTGGAAAAGTCCATTCTTGTGAAGTGGCAGCTGTATTTATTTTTACTTCTATTCACAAACACCAAAACAGGAAGAGGTGCAAAGATTAAGAAAGACTATTTTAGTTCATACAAGGATTAGCCACTCTCCCCATGAATATAATAGTGTTCAGAGCAACTTCCCTTATAAGTACCAGGAAGGGCCTGTTGGCCTTGAAGGTCACCCTATTGGGGTTCAGTGAGCGGCCAGCAATCACGACGGCAGTGCTGGCTGCTGCTTCACTCCCTTCCTCATTCACCTGCAGGTCACACAGGAAAGAAATGTTAGCCACCCTTCAGTCCATCGTAGATGTGTGTCATGCACAGACCCTGGGGCTCCTCACACTGCTAACACACAAAGTGAACACAAAGGGACCCTGCCAGAAACTGCTCATCCAAAGCCTTGCAAGATTTCCTCCCACAAGTGTAATTCCCGAACTAGAAGCCACATTCTGGTAGCATGGTTGAACACTATTAGAGAGCATTGTTTTGAACCAACTGCTAAGAGAAATTCAGGATCAAGATCAGAGATCTGTAATGGAACAAAAAATCCCAGGTATCACTAACTACCCAACAGCTACGTAGAACCTGTGGCTTATGAAAACACAGTCCTCCAACTGGATGACATATTTTTCTTGGCGTAGTACCTGAGAAAACAATATTTAAATGACACATCTGAAGGGTTGCCTTCAGAAAATGTCTGACAATTGCTAACATTGCTGTGTTAACAACTTCTCTGGGATAGGATCTTGCTGTGTTCTCTAGGAGCTGAGGCTAACCTGTCATTCAAGATTCTCCTGTGTCAGCCACCTACTCTGGTTTCTTTTAAACAGTCTCACTATGTACCCTTGCTGGCTTTTAGCTTTCTTTATAAACCAGGCTGACCTAGAACTTGGGGCAATTTTCCTGCCTTTGCCTCCTCTCCTTGACTCTTAAGCACATGCGATCTCTGTGCTTTGTGAGGTTGGTTAATGGTTTTTCCCCTTTGCCTTTGTTGTCCCACATCTATTTCTTTCTCATCCTAGGACTAAATTTTTGAGAGGTGTGAAGGTAAGATCCAGCCATCTCAGACCTCCTATCCCTCATCCTGAGCTTGGATCCTACAATTAGTTCTCTGGTGTCATACTCTGAACCTGATTGCAACCTTTCTTTGAAAACTCAAGTCCTGTAAACTTTGTATAACATTGGCCTTCCACTCAGTTTTAGCCATCAGGAAGAACAGCCTACACCATTGGGCCTCAAACCTGATTGTATGTGAAGATATCCTGCAGATCTATGCAAAGCAACAGATTCTCAGGCCCCACTCCTGGGACTCCAAGAGTAAAGATCTTTACCGAATGCTGTGGAGCCACACACCTCAGTATCTGAGACCAGAGCAACAAGCTGCCACACCCTACTCTAACATACAGTTTTGTGCTCACATCAGGTGGGGAAGACAAGCTGAGCAATACTCCACTGTTTCCCTCACTGGGACAGCTCATATCCCAGCACACCATTGTGTGTAGTTAGTTAATCTCTCAAGATACGCATGTGCCTGCCTAACTAGGCTTCCTGAAATGCCGTATTATCTCAATAATTCTCCTAGAACACTATTAGTAGCCCCTTCTTATGTTCAGTTGCTCTTCACCCACTTAAGCACATGCCCCTCCCTATTCTGTCCACATTAGATTTCAGTCTTTTACCCCATACTTTCCATATTGCTGAAACATCTCGGAAATCCCTCCCTGTGGCCTTTCCTGGCTTCTTTTCCTCGGGCTACCCTCTAACTCTTTCTCTGGCAGGAGAGGATGCCATCCTGAGGCAGAAACTTGAAGCTTCTCCATGGGTGCATGATTGGAGGAATACTGCAAACTCACCTCTCCACAGCTCCATCCTGCTGCTAACAAACCTGCTGTCTCTACCATAACGTCATAGCAGGAAACTCCAAACACTCGTGCAGCTTGATAAAATACAGAAAAGACAGGGTGGAGGGGAATGGACTCACCTCAAGAAATGCTTTGTGGAATGCATCAGAGACATAGAGGTCATTCCTGCCTTCTGCAACAATCCCTGGAAAGAAGACCAGGAAAGAAAGGGATGCTGTGATTTGGCTTCAGGTCACACAGGAGATCAGTCTGAATAAAGATACCCTTCTGGATGGTTTGAGAAAAAGAAGACTGGACTTCCTCTAGTAATAATCCCCACCCTTTTGATGGATACCTCTTAAAAGCAGGGAGGTATTTTGTCTTGTTTGGCCTGGGTCTTGTGAATTTAATCTCATGGTATGTCTAATAAAAACGTTTTTCCAGTATGGTAACATCTTTGACTTTCAAAGCTAGTTTAAAGGTAGCACAGTAAAGACTAGATTCAATTACCCACTCAAAGTCTTTCTTACAGTCTCTTCATGCAGTCTGGGCTGGTCTTAAACTGTCACCCTGCCACAGACTTGAGTGATGAGATTATAGTTGGGTGCCCCATGCCCAGCTCGGGGCTTTTAGACAGAGATGTGCTGGGGCCAGTGAGATTGTTTATCAGGTAAGGTCACTTGCCCTGACAACCTGAGTTTAATCCCTGGGATCCACATGACTTTGAACTCTTCGAAAGTTCTCTGACTTCCACACACAGTGGCATTTGTGCACACATACCATATATAATAACAAGTAAATATGGATATGGATACATAAAAGGTATTTCCAGACATGTGGCACACACCTATAATCCCAGCACTCAAGGTGGAGATAGCACAACCAGTTCAAAGCCAGTCTTAGCTGCACAGTGGGTTCCAGGATAACCTGGGCTACATATGGCCCTGTCTCAACCAAAACCATAAAAAAATGAAAAGGTAAAGGTGTTCTATAGTACATATGACTTACTCTCATATTTTTATTTTATTCAAGATTTATTTTTTCTTCTTTATTTTTATCTTATTTTTTTCCAAGGCAGGTTTCTCTGTAGCTTTGGAGCCTGTCCTGGAACATTCTGTAGACCATGTTGGCCTTGAACTTACAGAGATTCACCTGCCTCTGCCTCCTGAGTGCTGGGATTAAACGCATGCACCACCACCAGCAGCAGCTTATTTTTTTTATTTGTGTGTGTGTGTGTGTGTGTGTGTGTGTGTGTGTGTGTGTATGAGTGCTGGCACCTACAGAGTCAGATTCCCTGGAGCTGGAGTAACAGGAGGTTGTGAAATGTCTGCCTTGAATTCTGAAAACTGATCCTGGGTCTTCTGCAATAATGAATGACCCATGCTCTTTAATTGCTAAGCCATCTCTCTAGCTCCTATTTTATTTTACTTTTCAGACAAGTAAAATAAAGTCTTGTTAAATAGCCCAGGTTGGCTTAGAATGCTATCTTCTGCCCCACCTACCAAGTGCTGGAATTATAAGCATGTCCCAGCATGCCTCGAGTTTAGTCCCTATCTCTTTGAATTTCAATGCTTTTTCAAATCCTTTCCCACCTGGCTTCCATCTCCTCTATGAGATACAGATTCATAGGATAAGAGTACTGGCTGGACTTCTGGAAAGAAGAGCAAGCACCCTCTTCTACAAGGGGGCTGGGAAGGGCAAGGCACCAATCGACACAGCTTATCACAGAGCGGGGATCAGAATCCAGATATCCTGTGTGTTCCTCTGCTCTCCCATATTTGGTCAAACCTTTACCTTGGAGTAGAGGGGAGCGGGTCTCTCCTGTACCAACCTGGGAGTTGGGCCTTATCAGGATTGAACAGATCAACAAGGCCCATGTCTTGCAGCTGCTCCTTCAAACTGAAGCTGTCCTCGGAGCGGAAACGGGGCATATGGACCACAAGCATCATCTCAGTCAGCTCATCTAGCCATTCCTGCAGCAGCTCTGGGGTGAGTTCCTGCTCCACTTTGGCCAGGCTCTTCTCAGGCTTGGGCAGGATGAGCACCATTGTGATATCGTCCCCCTTGAAGGGCAGCTCCAGCACCTGGGTGCCTTCTGCCACACGCTTGTATTTGAATTTGCCTTCCTGGTACATCATAGACACTGGGCATGTCTGCCCATCAACCTTGTAGAACAGCTCCTCCCTTGTGTTCTCGGGGCTGAACTTTGACTTCCACAGGCCCTGAAAATGTCAGATTGGAGAATCAAAAAGTAAAAATAAAAATATCCTAGCAAAATATTAACTATTATGGGACATAATCATATTGTCTGATTATATCAACATATAAATGTGTTATTAGAAAAACTAGATGTCCTAAGCAATAGTGGAGAGGCTACCTTTAATGCCCTTCCATAATATTGAGATTGATGGACTACCTTATATGCTATCATAGAGCCTTCATCTAGTATCTGATGGAAGCAGAAGCAGACACCTACAGCTAAACACTGAGCCAAACTCCTAGAATCCAGTTGCAGAGAGGGAGGAGTGATGAGCAAAGGCGTCAAGACCAGGCTGGAGAAACCCACAGAGACAGCTGATTTAAACAAGGGGGAGCTCATACACCCAAGTCTGATAGCTGAGACACCAGCATAGGACCGACCCAGACCCCCTGAATGTGAATGTTAGTTAGGAGGACTGGGTAAGTCTATGGGGCCTCTAGTAATAGATTAGTATTTACCCTTCGTATACAAATAGATTTTGGGAGCCCATCCCACATAGAGGAATACTCTCTCAGTCTAGACACATGGCTGACCCAAATGATATGACAGACTTTGAAGACTCCAGGTGGAAGGCCTCATCCTTCCTGGGGAGCAGAAAGGGGATGGGCTGGGGTTTGGTGGGACAGGGGAGGATGGGAGGGTGAGGGAACTGGAATTGACATGTAAAACAACCTTGTTTTAAATTTAAATTTTAAAAAAGGGAAAAAATAAAAAGAAAAACTAGATGTGTTAGAAGGCTAATAATTATTGCCTGTGTGGTACAATTACTTCTGTGTGTTTCATTTTGTTTTTTTCTATACTTGTCAGATTTCCGGCAATATTATTATTATTTTACATTTAAGAGCAGGCGTGTGCCATTGTGTGTGGACATCCAAGGACAACTTATCAACATGGAAGAACTGGTTCTTTCCTCCTACTATGTAGGTTCCATGATGGAACTCAAGTTGCCCAGGCATGGTGACAAGCACCTATACTATTGATTTATTTTTTTAAATCAGAAAAGTCCAAATCCAAGAATAACCTACAGACTTCTTTGCAAGTTCATTCTGTCTTGTGTTGTTTGCTGTCTATCACCTCTTTCTCAGTGACAACCTCCAGAGCTCTGTGCTTTGTCCCTGATGAATCAGAAGCCAGACTCAGATAGCAGTCCCAGGAATTTGTCTGGAAGTCCTGCCAGACAGAGGATACATCCTGCACCATCCCTTATCATTTTCTGGCTCTTGTCTCTTTGGATAAGTCATTTAACTTTTTTGAGTGGTGTGGTTTCTCAACATCAAGTTAGGAATTGGAAAGAACCCATGACTTTAGAATGTTAACTGTGTACTCTAAGGATGTACAAATTCTCACTAAGCATTTCACACGTGTTCACCCACTTTGCCCCTTTGCTAATCCTATAAAGCAGGTGGATCCTCATTACTATTTTATAGAAACCAGGCCATAGCAAAGTTCCAATAACTCCCCAGTAATTCACAAGCATTCATACACTTACAAACAAGGAGTCAAGATTTACAACAAAGAAATCATACAGCATAAGTGACCCAAGGTCTCACTTGCAGTGTATGAGGATCAAACTGTAAATGGGCAACACCCTGTAGAAATGCTGCCTGTTGTTCTGGAGGAGAAGGAACCCCTAAGAGGCAGTGATTGACACTCAAAGTGACTGGCTAAGTCGCTTGGCCACAGGGAAAAAGGAGGAATGCAAACAACGCATATCTAAGTCAGGATGAAGAAATACATGTCACAACTCCAGCTGCTCTGCGGTGACAGTCCTCCACAGTGTTCATGGTGTTTGTTCCCACTGTCCTCTCCCACTCCACAAATGTAATCATTGCAGCAGTCCTTAGAGCCTGGACTCTGAGGACAAGCCCTGCATGGTCACTTCACAGGCCCCTTAGTCTGCAGTGAGCCAAGCAGAATCCCAAGGAGCAATATATGACAGAAGTTGCTCTAGGCAGTGTAGAAACCCATCAATAAAATCATTTTGTTTCAGTCAGGTGGTGGTGGTGCACACCTTTAATCCCAGCACTCGGGAGGCAGAGACAAGTGGATCTCTGGGCCAGCCTGGTCTACCAAGCAAGTTCCAGGACAGCCAGAGCTACATAATACTCTGTCTCAAAATTTAAACAGGAAAAAGGAAAAGAAAGCATTAATTGAACTGCAGAAATTGTCACACAAGTGCAAAAGCTACTCATCATTCATACCTGGAAGGATGATGGGTTGTAAGTTCACATGTTCTGTCCCAGCCTGGGGACATTACTAAGCCCCTGAACCTCTGGGCTCTTGGAAAATGTATATGGTTGCCTAGACCATGCATGGACCATTTCTCGGGAGGGATCAGACTACACATGCCCAAAGATGTGGAAGAAGGGGAGCTTAATAGTGATAGGGAGTCCCTGGGGTCTCTACAGGACCAATTGAGTACCTTGAAGTAAATGGTATTAACCAGCACCAGGGCTGTGAGATCGTTGATGGCTCCTTGGGGGATGACGTCTTTGATGCGGCCTTCAGTCTTATTAGCTACCCAGTTGTTGATGGTCATTCTGGATGACTCTGCATTTTCCTAAAAAAAAAAAAACAAAAAAAACAAAAAACAAAAAACAAAAAACAGGAAATAATTTGAGTGCCTATGCAACTCAGTCAGTTTTGAAATTTCAGGTCCCCTTGTAGAATGTATTTTGTTCATCATTTCTCTGCTCTTTTCCAGTGTTTGGTTAAGAAGCCATCACTTTAGCCCTCACCGAGGAAGGAGGTCTCACACATCTGATACACTGTCACTGATGTTTTCACAAGTTAACGTTTTGTGGAGCCAGTGGCCAAATCCAGGGACCAACCCACTAATAAATGTTATAGGAAGAAAAAGAAAGAGGAAAGGCTCAGGAAAGATGAAAGAGGACCACAGTCTGAAGGACAGAAGGGACAGTGTTATCTACCCTCATTCTGGAAAACCTAAACTCACAGAAACGTCATTTCCAAATATGGTCTGTGGGAAGTAATGAGTGATGACACAGGTTAAGAGGACAGGAAGGGCCAGTGCCCCGTGCTCAAGTAAAGTTAGAGAATGCTAACTGGCCAGTGTTGGTGCATGCCTTTAATCCCAGCACTCAGGAGGCTGAGGCAGGTGGATCTCTGTGAGTTTGAGGCCAGCCTGATCTACAGAGCGAGTTCTAGGGCAGCCAGGGCTACATAGTGAAAGAAAATACTGACTGACTGAAGATGAGGCGGTTTGAATGAAAACAGCTCATACATTTGCATGCTTAGTCCCCAGTTGACTGGAGTAGGTATGTCCTGTGGGAGCAGATATGTAACTGGGAACCGGCTTTGAGGTCTCAAAAGCCCATGCCAGCCCATGTCTCTCTGCCAGCTTGTGGATCAGGCTTGTGCCTGTCTGCCTGCTGCCATGCTTCCTGCTCTGATGAAAATGGACTAACCCTCTGAAAGTACAGGCAAACCCCAATTAAATGCTTTACTTTTTTTTTAAAAGATGTATTTATTATGTATACAGTATTCTACCTATCCCTGCAGACCAGAAGAGGGTAGCAGATATCATTTGTCAGCCACCATGTGATTGCTGGGAATTGAACTCAGGACCTCTGGTAGAGCAGTCAGTGCTCTTAACCTCTAAGGCATCTCTGTAGCCCCTAAATGCTTTGTTTATAAGGGTTTCCTTGGTCATTGTATCTCTTCATAGCAAAGGAACACTAACTAAGCCAGAAGTCAAAGAAAGTATTTCTTTGCTATATTACTTCTTGGAACACTTTATAGGCTTGAGTGCTTCATGAATCTCCAAGGGAACATGTAACACGTATCGTATCATGAAGTAATTTTATTTGTCCATGACATATTTAAACTTAGCAAATAAAGTGAAAAGGTAATTCCTTATATAACTTTTTCAGAGTAACCTCTATAACAGAAGGCATGAGTACCATTATTCTCTGAAGCCTTAAAAGTTACTGTTCCAAGGCTTTTGATTTGTCCTCAGCCTCCACCACCCATTGGCAAGTACAGTGGTGTTCATTTGGATCCTGTTTCTCTCCCTTCTCAATATGAGTGAAGAGGACTCTGACATCCACAACTCACCTTGAAGTCCAGGGGCTGGAGCTTGGCTCCATAGACAACCTCACTAATGTCCTGATAGGTCTCGTTGAAGGTAAGGGATTTGTCTCCAAAAAGACGGTTGGCTGCTACCAAGTTGGAGGATTTGTTGGCTTTTCGATAGAGTCGGCAGTTCAGTTTGGCAAAGAAGAAATGGATCTGATCCGATGTTTTCTCTGAGATGGTATCAAATTTAAAAACCTAAAGAGGACAAAGAAAACAGTGGTAGGTGCGATTAGGCAGCCAAGTACCAAGTACCACGTTGGACCAAAAGCTGTCCAACTATTTAGTTCCAGTACAGTGTCTGGTTCAGCATAAATAGTCAGCTCATGTTCTGAAAATGACTATGCAAGAAAAAGAAGAAGAAAGGGGGGATGTAATGGGGAAAGGTCAAGAAACAGGAATGGCACCTGCTGTCTGTAAGGGGCTGTAGCCCCACACAGGGCGCTTGCTTTCTGACTGTGAAAAGAGAAGTCATCTTAGTAATTCTGCACAGATAAAGGAGCCAGGATAGTGTGTCTCACTGTAACAAGATTTCCACCATGTCTACTTGGGTCAGCACCTTTTGAGGGCTCTGGAATCCTGTCTGTAGTAAGGCTAAGGAAGGCAAAGATTGTGTCAGCAAGGACATAAATGAACCAGAATCAAAGTCTCGGGGACTTAAAAGTCCTCCATACCAGTCAGAGCCACAGAAGCTGTCATAGACCCAAACAACTACCTCCTTCACGGCCATGCAGTGGTGAGGCTGCCCCTCCCCTTCCTAGGCTCTGTCGTCAGTGTACTGGTATGTACTCTGCTTGTGTGTGTGCTGTATGCACATAGGTATGCACACACATGCATGTATGCATGTAAAAGTCAGAGGACAAACTCCAAATGTTTATGTAGGCAGTGGTGAAAGAATGCCTCCTGTGTGGGTGCCTACAGAGTCCAGAAGAAGGCACTGAACCTTCTGTAGCAGGAATCACAGGAACTTATAAACTGCTGGACATGAGTGCTGGGAATGTACCTTGAGTCCTCTGGAAGAGAAGGGAGTTAGTTCTTTTAACCTGTGAGCCGTCTCTTCAGACCCATCTTTCCCCCTTTGTGAGACAGGGTCCCTCACTGGCCTGGAGCTGGCTGATTGGGGTAAGATGGCTGGCTGCAGGGATATGCCTATCTCTGCCTCCTCAGTTCTGGAACTACAATTGTGTACACAGTGCCCACCTTTCTGTACACGGGGCCTAGAGATCAAACTCAGGATTCATGTGTGCAAGGCAAGCACTTTACCCCTCTCCCCAGGTCCCTTTTTAGCACTCTTGGTTAAAAGCTCCGTGGGTTTCTGAGAGAGAGACAGAGACAGAGACAGAAACAGAGTCACACCTGTTTTTTTATATGTGACATCGAATGTTTGCAAGGTCTGAAGAAGCAACTCAGAGGACGTGTTTGGATTAGAAGAGATATTCTCTGTTTTTCTTCTTGCTTTTATTTTGCATTGATAGACATTAAGCCAAGAGCTCTGCACATTACTAATCAAAAGTGCTCTACCAGTGAGCCACGTCTCCAGCTCTTGTTTCTTTTTATAGGCAGGGTCACATTTAAGCCCACATTTGGGGACAGAGACAGAATATAAGGAAGTGCTTGAGGCCGATGTCAGTGTGTATGAACCTTACTGATAGACCCCAGGGGGCAGCTTTTGTGATAGGAATTTCTAATGTGCTGTCATTCGGGAGCACACTGTGTTGTCAACAGGAGGAAGCAGAGGAGAGCCTCTGAAAGCTAAGCCTTCTGCTGTGGAGTGGAGGTGTGCCTGAGTCTGAACAAATGGATGAAGTTCAGTGGAAACTGGCCACTTGCCTAGAGGCAAACATTCCTAACTTGCAGAACTCAGTGTCTTGGAGTCCCAGACTATTATATGCTGTGCTGGAGTCTCTTCTGCCTCCCTGGCATTTTGTTTCCAGAGTGAGAGTCAACCTGGAGAAAGCCAGCAGGGCACTCCAGCCAAAGGGCAGGTTCTAATGTTCCCACCATGGCTTAGGATGATGCTAGAGGCTACTTCATTCATGGCATTTCTTATATCTCACTCCACTTTCATCTCCCTTCTCCCTGCCCTGCCAAAAGGGGTGGAGAAATCACTGATCTGAAACAATCAGTACTTCCCATAGCTCCAAAATGTCCTTTGTCTTCAAGGCTTCTCAGCTTCATGGGGCCCAGGTCTGGATAAAGAGCTCCAGAATCTACCCCAAGAGCCAATGTGCTTGAGCCAGCAGATGGCAAATTGTTTTTCCTTACCAGGGCAGGGACTAGAGTCTTCACCCAGCATATGGCCCACCATAGAGGTAGTGCATATATATATGTGTGTGTGTGTGTGTGTATGTGTGTGTGTGTATGTGTATGTATATATACATATGTATGTATATATAGTGCATATATATGTATACATACATATATATAATCAAATAAATGACTATACAAATAACTGGACATGTATTACAGAGTACCTGTAATCCCAGCACTTGGGAAGTAGAATCAGGAAGACCACAAGTTCAAGGACAATGTGAGTGAGACATTGTCTCAATGAATGAATGAATGAATGAATGAATGAATGAATGAATGAGAGAGAGAGAGAAAATGACTAAAAAGAGAAGTTGCAACACTGGCCTTCTCCCATTTATGAATAGTATATGGCAAGAGGGGTTAACAGGTACAAGCACTTCTTGTCAACCCTGACAGCTTGCATCTGACTCCTAGAACCCACAAAAAGCCACCTGAGTGCCTTGCATCTGAAATCCCAATACTCCCATAACAGCACTGTGGAGAGCAGAGACAGGAAAATCACCTGAAGCCTACAGGGCAGCTCATCTGGACTATGCAGAGAGAAATGAGACACCTTCCCTCAGCAAGGTAGGAGGAAAGAGCCAGCTCCTGAATGTTATCATCCTCAGACCTCCACACATGCCACAACACATGTGCACCCCCTCAAATAAGTAAAATAATTAGTAAATAGGAGAGGCTAGGAAACATTTATAATGAAGACTAATTAAAGAAAAACAATTAGTCACATGGTAGCTAATACTTGTAATTCTGCTATTCATGGGGCTGTGTCCAGGTGATCATCACAAATTCAAGGCCAGCCCAGAACTGTTTATAGTAAGTATGGGGTCAACCTGGGGTACGCAGTAAAAACCTTATTCAAAAACCTAAAAGCCTGGCAGTGGTGGTGCATGCCTTTAATCCCAGCACGAGGGAGACAGAGGTAGGCACATCTCTGTGAGTTCAAGGCCAGCCTGATCTACAGAGCAAGTTCCAGTACAGCCAGAACTGTTACACAGAGAAACCCTGTCTCAAAAAACCATAAAACAAAAACAAAACAAAAATCCCAAAACCTAAGAGTCATTTTGAAAAATAGTCCTGGGCTGGAGAGACTGCTCAGCAGTTAAGAGCACTGGCTGCTCTTCCAGAGGACCTGGGTTCAATTCTCAGCACATACATGGCAGCTCACAACTGTCCCTATGTAACTCTAGTTCCAGGGGATATAACAGACACACATGCAGGCAAGAAAATGCACATAAAATAGAAAATATATCATTAAAAAAGAAAAGTAATCTTAACACATGAAATAGTGATTCAAAGAGAATTATAACCCACAGTGAGGTCACCTACACCATCTAATGTGTTGGTTTAGATGTCATTAGACATAAAGAAGTCCAAGAGATGTATCCCAGTACGCAAAGGGGTCGAGTGTACACTGTACCTCCATCAGCTGCTTGAGAGTGTCATTACAGGCACCCAGCTTGGTCATAGCAAAAGCAGTGGAGATGCTCAAGGGTGACAAGAAAATGTTGTCATTGTCATTCTTGGAGTCTGCCAGGTGCTGATAGAAGATGGTAGCAAATCGAGAATTGGCTTTGGACAGTTCCCAGACCCGACGGTTGGTGGCCTCTGGGACCTTCTGCTCTAGGCCATCTTCATCAGTGGCCTTCTTGGCTGGAGAGCGGTAAATGCACATGGGATTCACAGGGATGTCCCGGGGCTTTGCTATGCAGATGTCATCCACAGGGTTTCCATGACAGATCACACAGCCCCAGGCACCAATGAGTAGCAACAAGAGGAAGCACACCTTCCTACAAGGGGAAAGAACAGTTACTACCTATCCCCATTGGCCACCACAGTCTTATCCCTGAGAAGCATAGGATTCTGGCCTTCTTTGCATTTGAGCCAAGTATCACCATCCAGGAGAAGAACAGTCCTAGGCTCCTTGCCTGGGCACAGTTATATACTAGAGGTATGTGTGTGTTCATGCTCAGAGAAGGATGATTCAGTTTCCTTTGATAAGTGGAACATGAGCCCTCTGGGGAGTCAGAGAACAAAGGGAGCCCCCAGACACAGATGAAATGTAGCCCAAACCTTAAAGGCCAGGAAGGCTTTGACCAAGAGGGTGAGAGAGTGAATGCAGCCAAGGCAGCATCTGGGATGATGATTCCCAGATCCATAGCTCCAGCCTGAACTCTGACCTCCAGACTGACTATTGGCTGGACAGTACCGTCTGAAAGGCCTGCCACTTCCATTGTGAGATGTGACCCACTGAAGTGTTCTCACCACACACCTGTTCCTCCATCCTTCAACCCATGAATCCTGACACCAGGCCAGAAACCTGGAAGTCACCCTGGATCCCTCTCCTCTTTGTTTAGTCTGACCCCAGTTCAGTTAAGGCTACTTCCTTACTCCCTGACCTTTACTGCCTCTGCCTTAGTTATGCCCTCATTCTTTTCTGTCCCCTGAATTTTTTTCATAGCTACTAACAGGGGTCACTAAAAGTAAAGATAATCTCACTTTGACGGTGCTAGGGATTCGGATAGGGTCTCAGTAGTCTAAACTGCCTCATCCTCAATATGTATCTAAGGATGACCTTGAACTTCTTGTTTTCCTGCCTCTGGATCCCAAATGCTAGGATTGTAGGCATGTGCCACCATGGCCAGCTTGATACCTTTCTAAAAAATAAAATAGTAGCCAGGTGTGGTGGGGTATATACCCTCAATCTCAACATTTGGGCGGCTGAGGCAGGAGAGTCAGGAGTACAAGGGCAGCCTGGGCTACATAATACCTAAATTTTAAAAAAAATGTAGTGAGATTGGCAAAAGAATTTGAACACTCAATAAGGTAAACCAAGAAATAAATTCTCCAGAATATGTCTATAGCTAAGACAGTATGGGCCAGGCTACTGAGTCTTGAGAAGGGAGTCTATGCCTGGGCACTGGGTCTTTCCAGTCCCCTTCTGGAAGAAAAAGTCAGTGCAGAAAAGACTTGTTGAGGTAGTGTGCTCGTGGGAGAAGGTCTGACCAAGCTGAAGGCAGGCAAAGGGTACCTGGAGTTTTGTGTGGTCTGAAACCAATTCCACAGTTGGAGAAATGGAGACAAAGGGGAAAGAAGGAGCATAGGGTGACTAGGGAGGAGGGGTGAGGGAAGGAATAGAGAACTATTACCCCCATCTCCATTGCCTTGTGTTTCCTTTTTGTTCTTCAGGGCATTTGGAAATGTGAGTGGAAGGTGGAGGGAGCCATGGAACTCTGTTGGCATACACAGAAGCCACAGTGGTCAGGCTGACCTCACTCCCAGCTTCCTTCAACATTTAAATCAAGAAGGATGTGGTATCCAGGAGGGAATCCCTCTGTGAAAAGGGACAGGGCTTTAGGAGTTGATCAGAGGTCCCCAAGACAGGGGGCAACTGAGTAGGAGAGGAGCATAAAACAAATTAGATGACTGTCTGGCCATGCCCTCTAGTTTGCCCATCTCTTCCCATGGAGGAAGCGATCTTCCAAATAGGGAGAGGGCCCAGTCTTCTCAAGTGTCAGAGGTCATCCTTGTGAGTCCTTCAGAGGTCAGAAAACTCAGCAAGGGCTGGAAGAGGGATAGCCCACCCCTTACCTCGTTCCAGCAGCCGCACTTCCTAAACCATTGGAATACATGGCTGTTGTGCTTCTACAGAGACAGCAAGTGGAGATGGTGCTGTCTCAGTCACTCACTCTGAAAGCTGCTTCTTTCACCTAAATCTGCAAGAGGTCCAGAGGCCAGGTGGGGGAGGGGAGGGAGCTGGTCAGGAGAGGAGGGCTGAGGTCAAAGGCTGATGACCAGTTCCTAGGGTTAAGCAAAGTATAGAACTCAGTGTTGTTTAATTAGTAGAAAAGTTAAAGTTCAGTCAGGCCTAGGGAAAGTGTGGCCCCCTCTCTTGCCCACAGCCCTTCATGCTCCTGTCACCTTTCTGAGGGAAAAGGGAGACCGTCGAGAATTCAAAACAGTTAGGAGGTACCTGACTCGGGAGGGTCTGTAGTGGGGATGGAAATCTGATCAATCAAATCAGGAGAGCAGAAGTGGAGGGTTACAAGTGGCAACAACTGCTTTTATTGCTCCCTGCCTCACATGGGCTGGCCTCACATTTGTTATGAAGCTGAAGTTGACCTTGAACTCCTGCTCTTCCTGTGTCTACCTTCCAAGTGCTAGGACTACAGGTGTGAGCCTCCCAAACTGTTTCCCTTTACTGTGAGCAAGGGCAACTATTGAAATATTTCTTTTCTAATCACAAAAGTTTAGTTAGCAAAAAATTTCATATGAAAATGTACATGACCCAATTCTAGACCACAGTCAACAGACACTTCCTCTGCTGAAAGCTATTGTTTAGGCTATTTCCAAGCCTTCTAACATGATGATGCTGTTCCTTCGTGTGACCACCATGCCAGTGTTATTCAGTCACCCATCTCCACACGTGTTTCAATCACAAGATTCATAAAGGGCCAGGCAGTGGTAGCACATGTCTTTAATCCCAGCACTCGGGAGGCAGAGGCCAGCTTAGTCTACCGAGTGAGTTCCAGGACAGCCAGATCTATTAGATAGAGAAACATTGTCTTAGAAGATTCATAGAGAGATCAAAGCCCCATAGTATTCCTTGTACATGTCTGCCACCATTTAACTTCAACAATAACTTCTTGTTCATCAATTTCTTCACTTCAGGGTTGGGGAAGTTGGCTCATGATGACACCTCAGAAGAATCCTCATGACTCAGAAAATATTTGTGTTTGATGTTTGTTTTGTTTGTTTTTTTTGAGACAGGGTTTCTTTGTGTAGCCCTGGCTGTCCTGGAACTCACCCTGTAGACCAGGCTGGCCTCAAACTCAGGGATCCATCTGCCTCTGCCTCCCAAGTACTCTGACAACACGATTGCCTGACTTCAAAATATTTCTTAAAGATAAAACAAGCCAAGTTATGTCTGTCTGTATTTTTACTAATATTTTTTCAGTAGATTTGGAGATAAAGGGCTATTTAGCTCTGTTTTCCTCTTCTAAATAGCCCAAAATCCAGTCACCAGGATGGCAGTTACTGTGTTCAGCATTCTGTGATGTGAAGACTTGAAGTAGGGAATGCTTTACTCTCTGGATAGGAAAGCATCAGGGCCATCTTGAGTTCTTCCCTGGTGAAGCAGGATACTTCAAGGACAGATGCTAGTGTTCTTTGCTCAAAGGTCACCATCACTAAAGATAACTGAAAAGTCTCCTGTTTAGCAAATAGAGAGGCATGACCTAGTCCAGGCATGTGCTAGGTACCGTGTGAGGTTCTACTCAGGGTCAGAACCAATATACACAAAATGGGTATAGGGCCAGCAAGATGGCTCGGTGGGTAAAGGCACCTGCTACCAACCCAATGATGTGCATTTGGTCCCTGGGATTCACATGGGGGAAGAAGAGAACTGACTCCCACAAATGTTCTTTGCCCTCCATATGCACTATGGCATGTTTGTAAGATGCCCACACAACAAATAAATCTATAACTATTGTGACGCGCTATTAGTATGTGTATGATACACATATAGGTACACATGTGTAGTAGCAGGTGTGGAGGTCAGAGGACAGCTCTGTGGACTTGGTTCTCTGTCTACCTCCATGTGGTTACTGGGGACTAAACTCAGGTCCCCAGACCTTCTCCATGGGCCAACTCCCTTTCAGTCCAGCTCTTTGTCCATCATGGTTGGTGTTTTTGAAGTGTGTAAGCCAATTAATTTTGAAGAAAAATCTCAGTGTGCAGTAGGTACCCTCATAATTGGGTTCCCATGATCCTCTTGGGGACAGGAATGAACTGTGCCCTGAGCCTGTCACTTTGGGAGGATGGTCTTCCCAAGCTGCTGCTGCTGGTGATCATTGTTTGCCTGAGACAGCTGTCAGGCACATTTCTCTGCTGTAAAATTAGTTCTCCCCTTTTTGTTAAATAGCATGTGGAGGCTTATAAATAGTATACAAAGCAACATTATTAGATTATCTATAAGTAATATTAGTACTGTTTTATTCATCAGATTTTTCACCTATTAAGCAACTTTCAACAGTATTTTGGAATGGTATTTTAAGCACTATTTTTCCTCTGATATTTCTATCATCCTGGCTGGGTGTTGGTGGCACACGCCTTTAATCCCAGCACTTGGGAGGCTGAGGCAGGAAAGTCTCTGTGAGTTCTAGGCTAGCCTGGTCTACAGAGCTAGTTCCAGGACAGGCTCCAAAGCTATACTGAGAAACACTGTCTCGAAAAACCAAATATATATATACATATATATATATATATAATTCCTATCATCCTGAAAGGAGTTCTCTCTCTGTCTCTGTCTCTCTCTGTCTCTCTTTCTCTCTCTCTCTCTCTCTCTCTCACACACACACAGAGTAGTACACAGTTATAATATCAACACTGAGGAAATTAAGACAGGATTTGAGAGGTAGGAAACTAGCCTGAGATACACAGTGAGTTTATGGCCACCCTGTCTTTAAAAGAGTGAGAAAAAAGAATTCAAAGTAGAGGACACACTGTAGCTAATGCTATGAGGAAGCAGGCCCTTTCACTGATTGCTTTGAGGAATACTAATGGCTGGAACTCCTTGATAGGAAATTTGTCCTTTGAGCTGCCATTCTACTTTAGGAATCCAACCTACACATAGACATAAACTCCATCACCAACTGGAACCTGAACTGTCTTTTTCAAGACAGAGTTTCTCTGTGTAACAGCCCTGGCTGTCCTAGAACTTGCCATGTAGACTAGACTGGCCTTGAACTCACAGAGATCTGTCTGCCTCTTCATCCCAAATGCTGGGACTAAAGGCATGTGCCACCACTGCCCTTCTGGAACCCAATTTGTAATAGCAAAAAAGTTGGAAATAGTTCCCAGTTGGAGGGGACCAGTTAATAAAGCAGGGCTGCATCCCTACAAAGAGCCATGAAAACAGTGGGTCCTCTGTGTGCTGATGAAGAATTTCTGGAGCATCTAAGTGGAAGTAGCAACTGCAGAGCGCTATAGTGCCTTCCCTCTGTGACAAAAGGAAGGTGATTGAGAAAAGGATGTAAGAGCCCATAATCTGTAAAGACCCCTATTTCTTTGAGCCAGGGTCTGCTCTATCTCAGCTTGGCCTCGATGCATAACCAAGGCTGACCTTGAAGAGCTGGCCTTCCTACCTCTGCCTTACCCATTCTACACAGCTCTGAGGTTCTCCACTGGAGCTTCCTGAATTCTAGGCACTGGGCTTTCTGTTTTTGTTGTTGATGTTTCTTACTTAGGGTTATATTGCTTCGATAAGACACCATAAAAGCAACGTGCCCCAATCACAGTCCCTCATCCAAGGAAGTCAGTAAGAATTCCAAGTAGGAACTTGAAGGCAGAAACTAAAGCAGAGGCTAAAGGGACACTGCTTACTGGCTCGCTCTTCCTGCCTTGCTCAGCCTGCCACTTTATAGCAAGCTGGTATGGCCTCTTCTATCCATGACCACCAGCTTATGGGTGGCTACTGTCTGCCCACAGTGAACTGAGCCTTCCTACGTCAATCATCAGTCAAGAACATGCACCACAGGCCAACCCAATGGGGACATCATCTCAATTTTGGTTCCCTCTTCTCAAACAGTAGCTTATGTCAAGTTGACATAAAACTAGTCAGAAAAATGCTTATTTGTTTTCAAGACAGAATCTCCAACATGGACTAATCTAGGCTTGACTTCATGATACACACCTGCCTCAATCTCTAGAGTTCTGGCTGGGATGACAGGCATATACTCACCAGACCAGATTTAGTTTTCTAATTTTTTTTTTAACCCATAAATATGTCACTTATGCAAAAAAGATTTTGACTTGATGAGCAACAAGGGTGTCAGTGCTGTGTCACAGAGGCTTGAGGAGAGGGATCCTAGTGCAGGATGAGGGTGGCAGCACCTAAGAGAAGGGACTGGCTGATTTCTGAGCTAGTAGGAGGGGAGAGTAGAAGAAGCCAACTTCAGTGTCTGCTGGTCAAGGAGAGGTGTTTAGGTGTCTGCCTGGCAAAATAATTTCTATTAGTTAATAATGTTCTACTGTCTGTAATGTAACCATTACCTTGCTGTTAGCAACTGGATCATCTCAAACTCCAAATAGTCAAGGGTGATAGGTGCCATTTCAAATACTATGTATACCAGAACCTCTGCTGGCTGCTTTCCAGACATTGCCTCATCTACTCTACCCGGATGTTACTGTGCTCTGCTTACAGATGGGAAAAACTGCTGTTTACTTGGTTTGAGTACTTATCCCCATCACAGTTAGAGGAGGGAAGGTTCAAGCCATGTTTCTTGACCAAGAAACACACACACACACACACACACACACACACACACACACACACACACACACACACACAAAGCAGCAGCAAATATATGTCTTACTCTTCGCTGTCCAGCATTGCCATTAGGAAGACGACATAGCCACATCATCCCTGGCTACTACCCTCAACACCTCCGTACTGTAGCTGTCCCGAGAGTCCTTCCTGCCAGCCTGACTTCAGCTCTCACACATAGCTCCCCTTGGCTTCCACTGTTGCATGATCCCAAATCTCTTCTTTTGGTTCATCTTAGGTTGGTTCAAGAAAGGAGGGAAAAACCAGGTGGTGGTGGCTCACACCTTTAATCCCAGCACTCAGAAGGCAGAGACAGGTGGAGACCAGCCTGGTGTATAAGAACTAGTTTCAGGACAGCTAGGGCTACACAGAGAAACCTTGTCTCAAAAAAACAAAAATAAAAAAAAAGGTGGTGGAAGTTATATGCCAGGCAAATTAACTTGCAAATGTATTCCCCTTCTCACAAAGTATCTTAATAATTGCATAAAACATAGTAAAAGCATTCTACATTTTTATCCAGAATTAGAGGCCAACTTTTTATGAGGGGGTCAGGGATGCAGTTCAGAGGTAAAGTGTATACTTTGTAAGGGTAACCAGGGTTTGATCCCCAGCACTGAGAACAAAACTCTAAAGACAGTCTTTTTATTCCAGTGTGTGATATGTGTGCCACTGTGTGTATACTATGGCACATGTATGGTCAGAGGACAGCTTTTAGAGAGTTGATTCTTCCCTTCTACCTTGTTGTTTTTGCCACGATGCATATTCCAGGCTGTTTGCTCTCGAAATTTTAGGCCACTCTGTCTCTGCCTCCCATCTCACCATTGGAGTACTGGGGTTTCAGGTGTGTGCCACTGCAGTTGGCTTTTTATGAAATTCCAGGAATGGACTTCAGGTTAGTTGTGCACCGCAAGCACTCTTACCTACTGGACCATCTTGCTGGCTTCTCAAATATTTATATTAGGTAAAAATTGGGGGGAGGATTCCCCACCAATTTTCTCCATTCTGAGTGGTTTGGCAAGCATGCGTGGGTCATCTGGTTCTTTGCTGTTAGGGTTTGACTTGACAATACATTGCAAGAAAAGAATATCACGTTTGGTTCCCCTCTCATTTTTCTGACCTCCTTCAGGTCAGTGGTTCCTGTCTCCACCAGTCTCAAATGTGAGTAGTAACTCCTATAGGAAGTTAATTTATGTGGCCTTTGCCTATTGTCTCATCTCCTGGGCCATGTGTTCTTGTCTTTGGCCCCCACAGTAAGACCTTGGCAAGGAGCAAACAGTAGCTTGGTTTCTCCTGTGGTTACTGAGTAACTCAATGCTTGGCCTCTCCATGCAGCTTTGGCACAACACATAGAACAAAGCAAGGAGTCTCCAGTTCCTCTGTATTTCCAAAAAAATTTTAGGGTAATAATAGTATTTTAGGACAGTAACTAAGGTGGGATGAAGCTTATCAAAAGACAAACCATACATCATCACATTGGCTGTTTTTTACAGAGTCTTGAAGCATCTGACTGGAATTTGCCCCAATCCTCAGAACAGTTAGAAAGTTCAGTTTGGGTTTCAGGGAAATCAAACCAAACAGCAAATATTTATCGAACTCTTCCAGTGCACACAGCTGTGAGTGTTGAATGTTCTAGGATTTAATAAACATATTTTAAGAGGTGCAAGTACCAAAGGATTTTGCTGAATTATCAGATAGACTTTCTTGATGGAAAGATTATCAAGACTTTTTTTTTTTTTTTTTGAGGCATTACCATTTCTTAACAGAAATACTAAGCAAGGTTGGGAAGTTGCACAAGAGACAGCTGCACAGGGTCAAAGCTCATTGCATGAACATTAGTTGAGAAGCTCTAGGTGGTAAGAGAAAACCACAGGGAAGTGGAAAAGCAAAGCACAAAGGCAGTGGGAGTGGAAGAAAGTCCCCAGAGTCACTGAGGTGATTTAGTTGCCCTGGAAGCAGCAGGAAAAAACAAGGTAAAGCTGGGGCAAATGTGTGTGCTATGATGACTGTAGACTCTTAGGCATATTTTCCAAGCCTTACTCTAGAAAATCTCACTACGTTCATTTAAGGGACAAGGAGGACCTGAGGCCCAGGGCTATAGATGGCTCAGCAGTTAAGACTGTTCCTCCGGGTTCAATTCCCAGCACCCACAAGGCAGCCCATAACTGTCTAACTCCACTTCCAGAGGATCTGATGGTGCCTTTTGTATGCATATGATCCAGATACACATGTATCAAACAAACAAACAAACAAACAAAAACAAAGCAAAAACATAAACTCATACAGCTTAAAAAGGAGAAAGGCCCTCCCACTGTGGGGAAGCAGACATGCCTTGAGTCTAGGTATATCCTAACCATCTAGGGAGTGAGAGGCTAGACATATGACAGGCATGTGTCAAAGGGGTACAAGAAGGGGCACCCTTAGGTTTTAACTGGACTTGGGAGGTTTCCGAGTATGACAGACTAAGATAACTATGGGTTTTCCCTGCAACTATTTCAAAGGGCTTGGTCTGTTTGGTCAACATTAGAAACCCTGTCATCAGTCTTCAAGTTACCATGCAGATCTGCCAGTCTCTCAAACATCTTCCTTCCACTTCATCCCTCTGAGCTGATTCAGACCCTAATTTCTTTTCTTTTCTTTCTTTCTTCATTTTTTTTAAAACTAGGTAAGCTAGATTTGGATTTATTGTTCCTTACTTTTTGCTGTGAAGGATGCTCCCTCCCCAGACAAACTGTTGGCTAAAAAACATCAATGACACAAAGTCCACACCCTGAAGCAGTCACACCATGCAACACGAGAGAGAACTAGTTCCAGCACCAGAATGGCAGGGGTTCTAGGCCAGCGAAAAAATGAATGATGAATGAGATCTTACCAAAAAGTTTAACCAAGATAAGAAACATGCCCATGTACAATCATGCCTATGTCAATGAGCAAAATAAGTTTAATCACAATGCTTGCTTGTTCCTGAACATTTGACTGAACACACCAACAAATTAAAAAGGAACTCTCTAGAAATTACCCAAAAAGAATATACTAAAGCTGTGGTGGTGCACACTGATTGGTGATCCCAGGATCTGTGAGGTAAAGGCAGGAAGATCAAGCCAACAAGGCTAGCCTTAGTTACATACTGAGTGTCTGGTTAGTTTGGGATATGAGAGAGACAGACCTTCTCTCAAAAACCAAACCAGAATTCAGCAAAAACATACTACTCAAAATTATACTATGAAAACAATGCAACAAAAAACCTCTCCCAAACTTACAGAGCATTTCTGGTTTTGTGGCTATGACTTCTATATGGTTAGCAGCTACTTGTAGCTGCCTTTGGATTTAATATTCATCTGTAGGAGGAACACAGCTTTCTCTGACTGGAGTTGTTTGAGGAATCCATGATCCTCACTTATTTAAATGCAAGATTCTAGAGTTTTGAAATATTAGTCTAATAGATTAAGTCTGGATTAACTGAAGTAAGTGGTAAAACATTTTGAAATATGAGGTCATTGAAAAACATCTGTGCACTTAAAAATCTGGTTTGTTCTGGTATGTGGGCATTGCCTTTGATGAGTGGATGAATGTATTGTATTGAAGCACAGATCAAGATTCACGGGTCCAGGCTCAACATAGGTTAAACTAATTTTATTTGGGGAGAAGTCATTTACACAAGAAAACAGATGACAGCCACAAGTTCTAGCTCCAGGGATCCACTCCACACAGGCTGTCCTGGCGGGGAGGGGCGGCGCAACAGGAAGCCAGAGAGCACTCTGGAATCTGGACCCGAGACCTAGTCCTACCCTCCAAATGAGCGTGGCTGGCGCTGGAGGGTCACACTACACTATGGAGGTTTTGATCTATTTAAGCTTTAGATCAGTCATACACCTGTAAGTTTAGGGTCGCTACTAAAATTTCACTGTTGAAAATATCTATATGCTCAGGCTTGAAAGCATAGGTTTTTTAATCTCAGCCCTTGAGTGACAGAAGCAAGCGGATTTCAGTGAGTTCAAGGCCTGCCTGATCTACGTTGCATTCTAGGGCAGATAGGTTTATATAGTGAGACTGTCTAAAACAATAATAATAAAAACAAGTAGTGGGGATTTTAAGGAGAGGATGAGATGGGATGTTTCTTTCTAGGTTTGCTATTCCAAGGGCAAATACATCTCCTGCCCAAATCCTGACTTTGCAGTAGCAACCCTGCACCCTTAAACGACAGTGCTAAGCACCTGCCTAGGACAACACTGTGCTACTCCTAGTACTGCATTTGCTACAAGACCTGATCCACTGAGTAAGTAGATGTGTATCGACACGTTTCTCCTTGGGCCTTGGTGGAAATATCTTCCCTAGAGCATTGAACTCTCCTCCACTCCTCTCATCAAATGCTCGGAGAGACACACAGCAGATCTCCCTAAATTTAGGGTAAAGTGAATCTCGACAATTTAGCTCAGGAGTCAGGCTGAAAAAAACTTCAAGTAAGTTAGGAGACACAAGTTGGAAGTAGGTCAGGAGTTAGAGCTTTGACAGTAGTAACTAGTCCTCATCAGAGCCTGGCCTTGTAGACGCTTACCTGTTTTAGCACCGGCTGGAAACATTCAGCAACGACCGAAACCACAATGGACCAAGGATGGCAGTCTTCATTTTTTTTCCAGGTCTGCGCATGTGTCCTACTCTTTCAGTAGCTCCCCTAGCCCGCCAGGCCCTAATTTCTTAAGTTTATTACAGCTGGGAACCCTGCCTCACTTTAAACAGATTCATCACCTCAAGTTCAGGCTTGGCATCTGTACTGGTATTTAATTGGTGTTTTCCCTGTGAGTATGTCTGTGTGAGGGTATCAGGTCCCCTGAAATGGAGCCATAGGTAGCTTATGTGGTGCTGGGAATTGAACCTGTGGCAAAGCAGTCAATGCTCTCAACCACTGAGCCACCTCTCCAGCCCCTTAAAACTATGTTTAACTCTGGGCGGGAGAGCTGCCTCAGCAGTTAGGTCCACTTGTTCTTGCACGGAATCCAGGTTTGATTTCTAACTTCTTGACTTCCATAGGCACCTACAATAAATCTTAAGACCCACAACAAACAAACCAAAAACTACCTAAACTCCTGAAAGCCCCTTGACCTTCCCATCTATCCCATTCTTCAGATGTACACCCAGCTAAGGCTCACCCTGCTACCTATCTCCTTAGATTGTCTTATATCTCACCATTTCACTAAAATTTAAGTCTTCAATAGCCAGAAATAAGATGTTTCTAAAATTACCTGTCATGGTGAGCCTTACTTAGCATGCCCTTTGACCAAGCACAGCACCTGCATCTCTGTGATCATGTTCTTCCAAGCCCCACCTGAGACCAGTTGAAACAGGATGAACCACGCCCCAGGGAATGCTTCGAATGTGTGAGCAGATCTTGGAACTTGCAGTGTAGCTGAAGCTGTCTCGCCTTGGACTTGATCTTCCCAAGTACTAACCTGGAATTTTAGACTAGTGCCACCACACTAGTCTGCAGCCCTTGTGATCTGACCCTGCCTCCTTTCCAGTTGCCCTCTCAATAGCTATGACAGTTCTCATTTCAATTCAGCCCTTTCCCTCAGAATTCACATATCTTCTCTTACTAGGAATCTCTAACACCCTATTCTCTCCATACTCCATATCTTTACCAATCAAGTTGTGTAACTTTACTATATGGGGTGGCACTAAGGATCAAACCTAGGGCCTTATACAACGAAGTTAAGCTTTCTTTAGTCTCACAGTTCTGGAGGTAATTGTGATTCTTTGCTAATTCTGTTTACTGTCGTTATTTTATTGAGTCAAAGTCTCACTACATAGCTCTGGCTGGCATTGAACTCTGTAGTCCAGATTGCTCTTGAGACTCACCTGCCTCTGCCTCCTGACGGCTGGGAATAAAGGTGTGTGCTATCATACCCAGCAGGATGAAACTATTTAAAAACCCATGTCAAGTTCCCATAATTAGAACTCACTGAGAACATATGGCACATCTCTTGTCTGCCACTTTGTTAGGCATAATAAACTATAGGAATAGTTGAGTAGTTGATAAATTCACTGTTTTGAGACATGGTGTCAGCCTGGCCTGGAACTCACTATGGAATGTTAAGTTAGTCCCCAACTCTTTTGTTTCTGGAGTGTTTGCGGGTGTATGCCTCCAACCTACTTTTTTGGTGTGGGGAAAGTCTTGGTTGTCCTAGAACTTGCTATGTAGACCAGGCTCGACCTTAAACTCACAAAGGTCCATCTATCTGCCTCTGCCTCCAAGTACTGGGATTAAAGGTGTGTGCCATTACACACACACCTGGACTTCCTCCCTCCTAGTCTTGAAACAGTGTATCTCTGTGTAGCCCTGGCTGGCCTTGAACTCAGGGAGATCCACCTGCCTCTGCCTCCCAAAGGCGTGCCCCACCACTATTTCTTAAATGTTACATGTTCAAAACATTTTTAAATAGCCAAGCAGGTTGGAAAGTATGATTTAACTAGCTGACCATCACATTAGCTAGTCACTGGGATAAAACATTTATGTACACAAAACAAATTCACTTTAGAGTTTCAGCCCCAACAGGTCAGATAGTTCCTTCCTGCTTATATTATAAGCAGGGCAGGACTAGTAAGTGGCTGACAGGCTTTGTCTTTAGAGCTCATCATCTCTCAAGGATGTTCCTGCATTTACTATCTTATCCCTTCTGAACTCCTTTACTATGGCGCCTCCTGTTGAGGTCAGTGGTTCCCAATTTAGTAATTGTTGACAGGAGATGTTACAACACCTCCATTGCTGGTGATGCCTATTCATTTCATTAGGAAGTATTTTAAAGTAAATTCTAGACAAGATCAATTTATGCATCTTTAAAAAATATGAGGTCCGGGAAGACAGCACAGAGAACCTGGGTTCTAGTCTCTGCACTCACAGTGGCTCACTGGCTCCCTCTTTTGGCCTCCACAGGCACTGCATGCATATGGTTTACAGACACACATATAAGCAAAACACTGGCACACAAAATAAAAACCTTAAAAAAAAAAAAAAACATTGTGTTGTTACTATCAGCTGAACAAAGAGATCCCCTCAGTCTTACCGTCTAATATATTCAACCCATAGACATTCCTAATAATTATATAAATATATCTATTAAATAGCAGAACCTAGTTGTTGCTGGAGTTTTTCTTCCAAGCTTGGTCCTGCTGCTCTTCAGCCCCAAATAAGCACACAGATGCTATGTTAGTTATAAAACTGTTGGCCAATGGCTAGGGCTTATTGACTATGTTTTAATTATTAACCCATTTCTATAAATCTATGTATTTCCACATGGTCTTGGCTTACTGGAGAATGCCAGACCTGTTACTCCTTTGTGATCTACCATGGTGTTCCCTTGCAGTCTCTCTCTGCCCACCTTTCCTAGAATTTTCATCTTCCAGTCCGGCCTACCTTCCTGCCTCTATTGGCCAGTGTTTTATTCATCAACCAATAAGAGAGAAACATATACAGGAGAACATCCCCCATCACCTATTAATTTATTTCACAAATGTTTTGAAATGTGTAATCACTAAAATGTGTGCGTGAGGACAGAAAGCCAGTGTTGAGCTAGAATTATAAGTGGGTCCTGAGCTGCCTAATGTAAGTGCTAGGTATTCTGGTTCTCTGGGAAAGCAGTCAGCACTTTCAACTACTAAGCAAGCTATCTCCTCCAACCAGTCACCTCCCTTCATATCACTAAACTGTTAGATGCTCTTGTTTTGATTTGAAGTCATAAAGTCAAGCAGTGACAGCTTACTGAATACTGGCCCTAGTGATCTCAGAACCAAACCTCTCTCTCTGAAGGGTGTACACACTAATTCCCATGTTAGAGAAAACTGATGACCCTCAGTATTTGTACTTACACAGATTAGCTTTTTAAATTTTTCATTAATAATCCCCAAGATGAGAGTGAGATGACAGGCTCCTTTACAAGAAAAAGACTACACATTGTTCCTCCTCATTAATTTATCATTTAATATAAATGCTGACAGAAAGCAGATAAAGACCTTGTAGACACTTTCATATATTTACAATCCAAAAGGTGAATCACCTCCTTCTTTTTGTTAAAATGAATCCTTTTATCTGCAACTCACAAGAGCCTTAAATCCTAATTAGGAGCAACAAGAGGCTGAGTCAGTTTCCAAGGTACTAAAGGAAATGGCATTTTAACAAAATGTGGCATCTTTATATAAACAACATGCACACAAATAATACAAAATTGAGAAAGAAGGCCTTAATCTTCTCAAAAAAGCAAGTGGACATGTACTCATTCAGATCCAGAACACAGTAGCCCTAAACATACTCCTAGTTCTTTTTTCCCACCTCATTTGTTTTGAAGGCTGTTTTTAAAAGAGGGAATTACTAAACAGACTAAACAAGAAAGGGACTAAAAGGAATGTTCCATTTCAAGCAAGGCTTTTTTCCCCCCCTATTCAAAAAGAACTTGCAGAAGATAATGCCTCCAAATAAAATCTCAGCGTTGGCCAGAGGCTAAGGAGTTAGTCCTGGGTTGGTGAATTTCAACTCATCTTTTGTTCATAATTGAAAACATTTGGAAAACATGAAAATTCACAAAGCTCACTGACTAAAAAGTCAGCTGTTACTTTAAGGCTCAATTAGAAAAAAAATCTGAGCAGGTGGGTAGAGAATGACATGAAAATAGGGAGGCGACACAATGAAAAATATAGGAATATATATATAAATATATATATATATATATATATATATATATATATATATATATATATATAAACCTTAAAATGGGTATTTACATACTACTACTGATTTTAAGAAGGGAATTCATACTATCCAAAACTGCAATTTCATAAAGTCATTTCTATTCTGACTCAAATCTCATGGGCTCCTTTATTAACTTAGATTACTTTTGTTAAGTATACCTCTGCAGGGCACAATCACATACAATCAATACGATTGGTAAATTACACAAGCTCTATCCCAAGCAAATATGAATCAATGTTAAAGTTATTTTTTAAAAACAACAACAACAACAAAAAGAAGTAAAATCCACCCAAAAAGGTGATAATGACTGCAGAATGTCTCAGGAGACTGGCATGAGCCAAGAGACTGATTAACCATAGTCAGGGAAGACCCAGCAGGTGCAGAAGGGAAAGACCACACACAAAGAGGAACCTCACAACTGGAAATGTTTTGGTGGGTGAAAGGTTCATTCACTTTCTGGATTACTCCTGAAAAGTCAGATTCATTACAAAGGAAGATACTAAAGCCCATGACCAGTGAATGCATTTTTTTTTCTTTCAATTCTTTTACATCCAGAAGGTGAGAAAACAAAGGTGAGTGGAGAGTTAGGAAAAAACACGCAAGAGGGAAAATCTCTCAGGACTGTTTTCGTTAAACAGGAAATGCAGAGCTAAAAAGCAAACGCTTTAAAGGCCTGTAAATAGGGAAATAAAATGTTATGGGGTGGTTTGGATATTACTGTGAAATGCCAGCCAATCAACAGAGACAGGCTGCACCAATAAATTATAGAAACAACAATTTAAAAAAGGAAACCAAAAACAAACAAAAATCCCATACCATTATCCACCCAATGTTTGTCTGCTTCCATGCCCTGGATGGGGGGAGAGGGGGGACGGGACACCACCTGACAGTTTCCAGTTCTAAGATGACTCTGAGTGCACAACCTAACATGGGAGCCAAAGACTTGTGATCTGCCTACTTAGCGTTAAAAGACAAAACACAAAACCAAATGAAGAGTCACTAGAAAGTGAGTCTTCAATACAAAATAAGGTCATCTTATCTACTAAATACCATACATCAGGATAACAAACTCCACAGGATTTCATTTTTCTAAATACACATTTTTTGACACAGTATTGTCTTAAGGTTTAAGTGTTCCACCTTGGACTACAACAACTTACTTTCTTGTAAAAATAAAGTTATTTTGCTCAAGGTTAAGTTCAGGGAAATTCAGTGTCTGAAATCCAGAGGTTCTAAGAACTATCCCAGTGCTAAGGATGGGATGATTCCAAGGGTTATTTACCCAGTTTATTCAGTGTAGCATAAAAAACTACCTACTGAGAACATACCTATTAGAAGGTGGTACTTAATCCTGGGAGTGGCAGTTTCCTCTTCTTTATTAATGTAACTAGTATATCAGTTAAAATATGTTACTTATGAAAACACCTTTAACTATAACAGAAATAGAATCTTAAAATTCAAGTAACAAAAAGGTTTTATTTAAAATTACACCTTTTGAAAAAAACAAAACAAAAAAACAAGCTCTCTCTGAAGTGGCTCAGAAAATTGAATGAGAACTTAAAATTTACCAAAAAACTCCCAGCAAATCATTTCAGCAGTTAGTTTTAAAAAGCTGAGTTGAAGAAATACATACAAAAGTCTTAGCTGTCCAAGGGAGACCTGGATGTGTCTCTGCACAGCAAGCATGCAGATACAAAGGTCACAGTAGTAGACTGCGTGTTCAACTCTATGGTGGAGAGGAAGTTGTCTCAGTGAAGTTGGTTAATCTGAACTCTATTTTCAGGGAATGAGATCCCTTTGCAACACTACAAACATAAATTAACAATATAGGTTTTAACATACTTGAACATTTTATGGGGCAAGAGTGTATAGTATAATACTGCAGTTTATTTGCTTGGTCATTAATTTCTCCTTAAAACTAAAATTAGGCCGTTAAAAGATAAACCATTACAGATGATTTTTACACAAAGATTTTACATATTCAACTCTTGATTTTTAAAAGCCCAAATGGAGAATATGGAGAAATTTCATTCTATTAACATTTGTACATATAAATAATAGCACATGAATTCCATTTAGTGAGAGTAAGCTGTCCCTGAACATAGCTGAACAAAACTACAGTTAATTATTTCTTACAAGTCTCAAACTCAGGAAGAATCCCTAGCCCCATGACTTGACCATAGTGAAAGTACACTGTCCTGTAGGCACACGTGAAAATACAGAGACTCACAGAAGCTACTATTACATCAAGATAATCCCCAAAAGGGAGAGTGAGTTGCTTAAACAAATATTGTCAAGGATATTAACTGATTTAGAGAAACTGATGAATTTTCATTACATTTTATAAGGCCAGCTAACCTTACAGTTAACTTCAGACATCTACACAGTACAATCAACTTACAAATACTACCAGGTTTCATAATCAAAATGGCTACTATTTCCCCTAAAACCAAAACAGAGTAAAGCACAAGTCTTTGGCGCTCCTTAAAGAAATAGCAGGTTATCATTCTTGACCAGACCTTTGCTTGCCTGCCAGTAGGGCAAATACCACATCTGTGCATCACTGAGTAATAACGCCATTAGAAAAGGCAACTTCACAGAAGTCATTGGCTAAGCGAATTCATTTGAATGCTCTGTTTAGAGGCAGCAAACTGTCACTGTTACAGATTGGGTAAGTCAAGGGGAAACTGCAGGATGGCAAGGGGTCAAAAAGAAGAAGAAGGAAAAAAAAAAGATCATCATGGGAAACTTAGGAACTAAATTTTAAGCTCCCACACTTAAGTTCATGGGAGTCTGGTGGGATCATGTATCCAAGTAGCAGTGAGAACCAAATCAATCTTCTGCTTTTAGGCAAAAGAATACATGGGGGGGGGGGGGACAGAAGGGAAGGAAACGAGAGAAGGGAATAACCCACATTAATGCCGTACCAAATGATTTCTTACACATTCTGAGTAGTTGAATATTTGTAATTGACATTAATAATAGTGTCTTGTCACTTAAACATTACTACGAGAAACCTATGCTACAAGTTCTGTTTAAAAAAGTAGTAAGGAATAATAGCTCTTTGGTCACATCAGACTCTAAGTTCTGGGAGAGGGCAGCTATTAGCCTTATCTTGTGACTATCAATTAGGAGAGTAAATCTAAGTATTTCATTCTCAGTTCCTTTATCATTTTCTCAGAGACTCACTGGAAACAGAATGAGCCACAATATTTTTATATATTCACTACAGTAACACACTGACTTCATTTCTGAACAAGTATGAACATGTTCCTTAACCCCTCCAGAATTTTCCGTGTTCATCTTAGATGATTCTTGCTCTTAAATAGAGTGAAAAGAAAATAGTCATCTTCAGAAGAAACCATTTAAGTGAAAAAACATACATACTGCTGAGCATGGTGGCACATGCCTGAAATCCCATCGCTCACGGGGCTGAAGGATCTTGAGTTCAGAACCCGCTTGGGCTACATGGTAAAAACTCTTGTCTCAAAAAAGGGTGGTACTGCTGTAAAGTTCTGTTTTCTCTCTGATGAGTTTCATTTTTTAATGTCTATAAAGACACAAATATAAATCAATGCTTTTCAGATTCTGACAAAAACAGCAGTTAAGGGTCATGAAGTTATGCTTCAATTTATTGTTGCCTCATAACACAAAATTTGTTAAAGGGAGAAAACATCCTCAAAGAGGTGTGTGTGTGTGTGTGTGTGTGTGTGTGTGTGTGTGTGTGTGTTTTAATCGAATCTCTAAATCTGACAGTGGGCACAAACAACTTCCACCCCCAACACACAAAACACACTTAAGTATTGATAAGGAAAAATAACCAATTAATAAAATAGCAAAAATGCAGGCACATCATTTCCCACTTTCTACCCCATCCAGACTGGCTTTACAGACTGGGGCTTGGGGAACTCAGGCTACCATTTACGAGACTAATTTTCTCCCTAAATGAAAATAACTTATAAAGGGTTACTAGCACACCACAGCAGAGTGCATTCTGGGGGTTTCACATATACTGCAAGGGACATTTACTTATCCTTAACTCCAACAAAACCAATATGCAGATTTTCCCCCTAGTCATTCCAATTTCCAAAATAAACCACCTGCTTCTAAGACTTAGAATTATCTGACATGGCCAAAGGAGATAAGATCTTCTCAAATCTGTCTATCAAAGGCAAGAGGCCAATAATGTAACATTTTGTAGATGTGCAGAAAAAAAAAACTGTCAGATATAACATTCTTACCTTCTCTCAATAAATAATGAGCATTTAAAGTATACATGTAAGAGATGTTTTATCTTAAAAAACAAAAAAGGCCAAGAAAGCAAATGTACAAATGTATATTTAAAATGAAAAGAAAAATGTATGCATCAACTGAAAACGCCTCACCGTCATTCAGTACTTCTACCTCCCAATCAGTCATTTTATTGCAACAGCTGCGCTCATGCGAAGACATCTTTAAAACATACCCAATATATATACAGATATAGCCATGTATATATGTATATATATATAATATATATATAAATTTTTATTTAAATAAAAAAGAAAGCTCGAATCCCAAGCCAATATGTGTATATCAAATCCTTGACCAGCCAGGTCTGTAGGGCATAATCAAATTCAATGTGAAATAGTATATAAACACGGTGCCTTGACTGGGCAAATTAAATAATCGCTACTCAAATGAGTGTTCTGTTTGGATTTCCTACTGGTAGGCAATGGCAGGACTATTTTACCCTTCCCACCCCACCCCCACCCCCTTGTTTCCATTAACAACATGACAGACACAGAGCGTAGACTGAGGTAGCTCTGACCTCAGAAAGAGTTTACGGGTAAGAATATAAGAAATAAGAAAAATATAAACTTTTGCTTTTACCCAACCAAAGCAATGCAATAACTTATTACATAACCAGTGCTTTCTTGTTTAGTAGTATTGTCTAGAAAGGGAAACTGGATGTCAGGCAATGAAAGGGATGCAGTGACTCTATGAAATAGTCCCCAATGAACTCATTTTACAGGGGCTTGGTAAACTAAATTACAATGGTAGCATTAGAATATGTGCAGCAGAACTAAGTAAAAATCCTCCTTACTCTTTCACAATGTCGTCATAAACGTTTTTAATGTCAGAAAGCTAAGTCTAAAAACTCATTTAGTTATGCTAGTAACTCTACCAGCACAAGTAATCAATGCATAAACTATCTTCAAGCTCAGTAGTTCTGCCAAATCTTTTATGCTTGAGAGGAAAAACAAACATTCCATTGAAATAATGTGTCCCCATTTATTTAAGTTCATATCAAGTGCTATGCTTTATTTTGATCTTAACATGTATTTTATGTGTGTGTATGCACATGCACCCGTGTGTGCTGGTGCCACAAGGCCGGAAGAGTGTCAGATCCCTTGGAACCAGAGTTAGTTACTGGCATTTGTGAGTCATCTTGTAGATGCTGGGAAGAACTTGGGTCCTCTGGGAGAGCAGCCAGTCCCTGCCAAGCCATCTCTCCAAGTTTTAGAACATGGTTCATTGTCCTGATTTTTTTGAGCATTCTAGGGTTTCAATAAAAGTTTAATTTGTACACACAGCTCAGCACAGGAGACTAGAACTGTCTGTTTTCACTAATAACAAGTTGAAGCTCATTTCTTTTCTTCTTTTTATTTTGGTTTTCTCCTGCCTCAGCATACTGAGTCCTGGGAGTATGGGAATGAGCCACCATGTCCAGTTTAGAGTTCACTCTTAAGGTACTCTTCATTTAATCTAACTGAGCAATGTAAACACCAAATAGGTTTTCAGATTTTATGGAGAAAATGTAAGGAACCCTTAACATGGAAATGTGTAGCTCTAACAATCAACTACCTATTGAAATCTCTGAAAAGTTGAAACTAAAACCCTATCCTACTTAAATAAAGTTTGAATGTTGTAAGAAAGAAGTCACGAAGCTAGTGATCCAGAATAGTGTGGGTGCGTGTTGGCTGAACAACGGCTATAATAAAATTAGTTTGCTGCACAGTTTCTAATAACCCAATATAATATCACAAAATTCTTGGAAACAGTGCTTTCAGTTTGCAGGGTTGTGAGAGTTGGAAAGGACTGAGAGAAAAAGGAATTATACACTGGGTATGTAATAATACCAAAATACAAGGAAAAACCTACTTCATTAAGATCATACAATTAATCAAACAGAGTGTATATATAATATCTTTTTTTTTTTAAAGCCCTGGATCCAAGGCGTCCAAAGTTATTAAAATAAAGTTCATTCACAGAACAAAAACAAATTTAATCTGAATTGCTTGCAGATACTGCTAATTTTCTTTTTCTTTAAATTAAAAAAATGCATTAATGTGAACTATGTGCAGGGTTTGTTTAGTAGTGGTGTTTGTGCACATTGCCTCCGATGCTGTTTTTTCCTGGATTTCACTGACCACTCGGAGAAAAAGTTTAGAAGTTATCCATTCTTCTATCCCTATGTCCTATGAATTGATAAGGAGCAGAAGGTAGAAGCAGGGCCCCCCATATTCTAGGGAGCAGAACTGGAAGTAACTCCTGGTCTCTGAGAATCATTGTTATCTCCTCCTTCAGGGTCTTCTGACAGGTTCAAAGAGCTGGTCTTGTTTGATAGGAGGCTAAGATTCTCTTGTGTCAAAGCTGATCCATTCGGTACATCACTGTTAATCACATGAAAAAAGTTAGAACTTTTAAAAGGAGAAAAGGTTTATCATTTAGTATTATAGGAAAATATGAGTCAGGAATGGTGGCACATGCCTTTAGTCGAAGCAGGAGCCAGGAGCAGGCTGATTTTTATTAACTCCAGGCTCATTTGGTTCCAGGCAACCAAGGCTACACAAAGAGACTCCGCCTCAAACAAACCCAAACAAAAAAGCTGTATATAGCTTCCAAATTTTTATTGTAACTCCTCATACACATTGTAGCATATAGCTGATAAACTAAAGCTGGCAAGTTCTAGAAATTTAGTTCTAGAAATACAGATTTTGTTAGAACACAATCTGCCTATTTGCTTATGTATCTATTGCTACTTACACATTAGAGGACTGAACTACAACAGGCATGGTGATGCCCAGCTCTTGGCAGGCAGGGGTAGGTGGTGAGAAAGCCCTCAGCCCCCCCCCCCCCACCCCTTCCAACACTAAGACCCATACCTTAAAATAGCTGCTGCCTGATATCTGAAAAAGGTTTAAAAAAAAAAAAAAAAAAAAAAAAAAGCTAACCTCTGACTTACCAAGTTTATTTGTATGGGAATTTATTTTAAACCTGGGACAGCATATAGATTTAAAATAGCCAAAACCCAAGAAAAAAGCAAACAAGGTGATTAGAAATTCTTTGTGTTTTTTTTTTTTTTTTTATTATTATCTTTTTATTTTTGTTTTTGAGACAGGGTCTTTCTACATAACCCTCGCTATCTTGGAACTCACTATGTAAAGCAGGCTGCCCTAAAATTTACACAGTGAAAGCCAGGATTAAAGGCAAGTGCCACCATACCCAGTAACATTAGAAATGAGTGTTATAGGTCATGAGGAGGGTGACATAGGACTATACATTCAAATGCCTCAAAGATGCCAAAGAAAGTAAGAATAAACAGTAACTTAATTAGCATGTTATGAGAGATCAAATTAAAGATGTGGCTGGGAATGGCCTAGGGATGGTGGTGCATGCCTTTGATCCTACCCTGTCTCAAGAGACCAAAACAAAACAAAAAAACCCAAAAAACCCCAAACACCCCTCCCCCCAAAAAACTGAATCCACCCAGAACACAAAGCAAGGCTAAATGCTAAATGTCATTAAAAAATAGGCAATATAATGATGGGAGGTAGAATTATGGATGCTTTAAAAAACTTGTATCTTTTAAAATATTCTGTCACCTGTGGCTAAATTTTTGGTAACATAAGTGAAATGGGGAGGAGTCCCCAGAACACAGCTCAGTGATGAAGTGCGCTTTTAGTACTTATGAGACTCTGAGTTCAGCACCTATCATGAAAATAAAATAAAAACAATAAAAATATAACAATAAAGTGGGTTGGGCAGTGGTGATGCACACCTCTTAGTCCCAGCACTCAGGAGGCAGAGGCAGGCAGATCTCTTGAGTTCTAGGCCAGCTTGGTCTTCAAAGAGAGTTCCAAGACAAACTTCAGAGCTACAGAGAAACCCTATCATGGGGAAAAAAAACAAACAGAAAAAAAAAAAAAAAGACAAAAAACCCCAAGCCCCCCTCCAAAAACCAAAACAACAAAAAAACAAAGTTGGAGATGGGTAGGCTTTTAGTCATTTATTAAATTCTAATTTTATAGGGAGCCTATATTATGTTTTTTAATTCAAAAGCTACACTTAAACAAGGAGAAGGAAATGTAACCAGAAAATATATTTGTCAGGAATTAATAGATAATTCAACCCTGGTTAAGTGCTAAGTCTTATACATACATATGTTGAAACGGTCTCATGTTGGAGTCCAGAATGGTCTACAATCCCTATCTTCCTACCATAGTCTCTCCAGTGTCCATGATTACATTCTACCTCAGCTCCTGAGGTAAGCTTTATCATTTCTACATTTAGTAGAAACATATTCTTTTCTTCTATGGAGCAGTGTTGGTGATGCACACCTTTTCTCCCACCACTCGGAAGGCAGAGGCAGGCGGAGTCTGTGAGTTGGACACTACCCTGGCCTACAGAGTGCGTTACAAGACAGTTAAAGCTATACAGAGAAGCCCTGTCCCCCCCCCCCCCAAAAAAAACAAAACAAACAAACAAACAAACCATACATACATACATATATATTCATATTCTTTTTTCACTATATAAAAAATAGTTATTCTAAAAATCATAATGTATTGGGTATGGCCAGATAATACAATTATTTCTTTTTCATATATGGTTAGTAGGACTACAGAAGTATCCCATTACCTGAATGTCAATGTAAGGTCTTCAGCTGGGACTTTGTTTTGTGGGTCTGGCTGCCCATTTTCTGCTTGCTTACTTGTGCCCAGTTTGCTTTTCATGTCCATTGAACACTGGTTCTCCTTTAAAAGAAAAAGAAATAAAGTGAGTAATCTGTGGTTTAATGGGTCAGAGCAAATACAGACAACACTAAGTGATAATTTAAAAAAAAAAAAAATCCTAGTTTTATTAAGAATTAACAAACAAAACAAACAGGGAAGGAGATGACAGAGAGTATACATAAAAGCATAACAGTACAACCTACCTTATCACTATCTTAGGAAAATGCCACAAACTAACATTGAAAATTCAGCACAGAGAATAGTGTATAAGCTATAACTACTTTATAAAAATAGGTCATCAATGCCTTACAGGCCATGAAAACTAGCATTTTATTGTGTAAATGTATCTTAGGTTTCTCTGTATAGCATTGGCTCTTGGCTATCCTGGAACTAGACAAGGCTGGCCTCAAACTCAGAGATTCACCAACCTCTGCCACCCAAGTGCTGGGATCAAAGGTGCACCATACCACCACCCAACATATAAATATATCTTAATGTTACATAGAAGTGCAAAAGATTAATCGTCATCCCATCTGCTTCACATATACGTATGTTAAACAGAAACTTTAATGTTTCCAATTACCTATTTGCCTCAAATGTGAACAGAGAATCAAGTCTATGGAAAAGGACAAACCCAAAACAACAAGAACTAAGAGAAGGATTATACAACCAGGTAACAATGCACCTTTATGAGAACTTCCCCCAAATATCAGTCATTCTTCAGGAAAAACTCCAGATGATTCTAAATTAGAGCTACACAGAATTCATTTCACCTTCCTCCCCTTCCTTCCCAACATCAGCACTCACCATACTCAATTCCCGGGTTCTCTTCCCAATTTCCCTTTCCACCTGATGCAGTTCCAAGCTTAGCTGCTCACTGGAGATCATTCCAGGCCATTTTGGAGGCAGTGGAGGGGGCTGTGGCTGGCTTGCCAGGGTGTTTACCTCCCTCTGTAACACCAGTCGGTTATTAACAGCCTAGTGCACAAAACCAAGCACACACACAACTCAGCACACTTCACATCATATATAGAATAAGTATTCACATTAAACCAGTCACTTGTTTGCAATAAAATAATCCTACTACAAACACAAACTCTTTATTAGTAGCATTTGAATAAAAATGGTTTTATTTTTAAAAATGTATGTGTGGGGCTGGAGAGATGGCTCAGAGGTTAAGAACACTAGCTGCTCTTCTAGAGGTCCTGAGTTCAATTCCCAGCAACTATATGGTGGCTCACAACCATCTATAATGAAATCTGGTGCTCTCTTCTGGTGTGCAGGCATACATGCATGCAGAACTGTATACATAATAAATAAGTAAATCTTTTTTTAAAAAAAAATTGTGCCTGTGTACTTAAGTTCAGGTGTCTATGGATGTCCAAAGAGGGTGCTAGATCTCCAGGAACTGGAGTTACAGGCAATTGTGAATCAGGAGCCAAACTTGGATCCTCTGCAAGAACAGTAGCCATTGATGTATGTGATGGTGGCTCACACCTTTAATCCCAGCACTCAGGAGGCACAGGCAGGTGGATCTCTGTGAGTTTCAGGCCAGCCAGGTCTACAGAACAAGTTCCAAGACATGCTCAAAAGCTACACAGAGAAACCCTGTCTCAAACAAACAAAAAACCCCCCCAAAAAAACAAAAACAAAATCCCCAAATGAACAGTAGTCAACTATCCAAGATCAAAACTATTGTAAATGTTTTCCCTTATTTCAAAGAGAAGTGTCAATTATATTTATATATCTTTCTTGTTGTTTTCCCTGATATAAATCCTGTAATTTTTTTTTTCTATTAAAACTCAATGATGGAGGCTGGAGAGATAGCTTAATGGTTAAAAGTACCAGCTGCTCTTCCAGAGGACCCAGGTTCAATTTCCAGCACCCACTGGCAGCTTAAAACTATCTGTGGCTCCAGTTCCAGGGGACCTGACACTCTCACACAGACATACATGCAGGCAAAACACAAATATACATAAAATAAAAACAACAAAAAAACCAAAAACCTTTAATGATGGCAAGGATTGTCTTTTTCCCCCCTGGTACTAATCTCAGATAATTATTCTTTTTCTATTAGTCAAGAACTAAAACTATTTCTGAATTCCTTAAGAATAGATATCTATACCAGCACTTAAGCAAAGTACCTGCTTAAGTACTGTTCCTCAAAAATTACTATTTAAGAGCACTGGAGAAGTGGTTTGCTGGTTTAAGATCACAAACTGTTCTTGTCACGGCCTGAGTTCTTTTCTGCACCCATGTCAGGATGCCTACAAGCACCTGTAACTCAAGATGGAATCTTCCTCCAACACCTCTATTCATGTGCACACCCTACCCCACCAAACACATACACATAATGAAGGAAAAAAAAAAAAAGGTTTTTAAATCCAATTTAAAACTCTTGGAAGCTCTTCAAAACTGGAGCACAAAATAACTGGAGTGGTGGACACCTGTAACCTCACTGTAAGTACTAAGGTTGGTCAACACAGGAAGATCAAGAGTTTAAGGCCAGTTGGGGAGCATAATGATACGTCACAGCAAAACTCCCAACACAAAAGTGTCTGTAGGTCTGTACCTCCAGTCCACGAAGCTGGGTCTGCTGGCTGATCTGATGGTTCAGTTGCTGCAATTCCAGCCGTAGTTGCTCTCTTTCAGCAGACAGAAGGGGTTTGCCATGACTGACCACTTCTGCCATGGACATTTTCTCCCTTTGGTAAGAAAGAAATGAGGTAAATTCTGAAGTTTTACTATGTGAAATCATTACTACTAGAAAAATAAAGAAAGCTGCATGCTTTAAAATATTTACAACAAGTAAAAAGAACAACTTGTACCTCTCGATGAAGTGTCCCTGAGGAGGTATGTTTGGATGAGGTGAGTATGGAGAATCTCCCCAGCCACCATGAGCTCCATATGGACTGTAATCTGTAAGGGAACAGTTTATCCTGGTAGAATATAATTCACAAGTTTGATTCATTTTCTATGCTACTATAATCTAAAAAGCAAAGGCACTTTTATAACTCTCTGTCCAAGAAGTTATCTGCCTAATTTTTATATATTTTCTCTCAGTGTGTGCACATAAATGTTTGAATGTAGAGGTGATGGTTGAAGTCAGGTTACCATCACAAAACACTGGGATTATAAACACAAGCCCACACAAGTCTGAATTTTTATATGGGTAGTGGGGATCCAAACTCAGATCTTCTTTATCCAATCAGTCACTACCTCACACTCCAAAAACAGTTAATTTTAGTTTATAGTCCTAAAATCCCCTGAGGTGTAAGTGCTTTCTTACAGGGAAAAGTTTAAAAACCATTGCCTTAAGATTCTTAAAAGCACTGATGAAGTACACTGAGAGTCACGAATACTCTGGGATTCTTACCTGAAATGCTAATAGGTTTTGTGGGTGCTCCCTGTGGCGCCATGGCCTGCATTGGGCCAGCACCCTGATACAGTGTTTTGGATGTTCGAGAGATGGCACCAAACCGAGATACTGTTGGTCGGTCTCCAAATGGGATGAGGTCATCATCACTAGTTTCCACCGCTCTTCTCTGAAGATCCAATCTCTGGTCTCTCGTTCCTTTACTGTCTACATTCTGACGAAAAGCAAAAATGAGATGCTGTCGAACATAATTTCCACTAGCTTTGTAGAGAGGTTAATAGTATGATGCTCTTATTATTAAGAATAAGTCTTTAGTTATCTTTGGCTGTCAAAACATTGCTTTTAGAGCACAATAAGAAATATATGACCAATTTTTTAAAAAAGATTTATTTATTTACTATATATACAATGTTCTGTGTGCATGCATCCCTGTAGGCTAGAAGAGGGCACACGGATGGTTGTGAGCCATCATGTGGTTGTTGGGAATTGAACTCAGAAACTCTGGAAGAGCAGCCAGTGCTCTTAACCTTTGAGCCACCTCTCCAGTCCCTATATAGCCAATTTTAAGTACAGATTTTTTTATTCCTCAGTACTATGTACAAACATTAACTTTACCACTAAGCTGTATCCTAGCCCACACCCCAATACTTGAGAATCATGATTATGACTTTTTTTTACATATTTGAAAAAACTTTTAATGGCATCTACACTAGCAGGAAAAGTAAGTTTTTAAACTGTGAAAGTTTCACCCGACTTTCTGATCCAAGCAATACTTATTTTGGTTGTTTAAATTATAGACTCAAAGAGAGAGAGTTTTTTAATTTACTTGGTAAATAAATCCAAAATCTTTAAGTAAAAAAATTATTATTTTGATTTTTTTGAGATAGGGTTTTCTTTTTTTTTTTTAATACATCTCTGGCTATTCTAAAACTATGTAGATCAGGCTGGCCTTGAACTCACAAACCCACTAGCCACTGGCTCCTGGATGCTAAGATTAAAGTCTCGAAATATCATGGCTGGCAGATTATTTTAATTATAAGTCTTTGTACATCTATGTGTGGGTATGTGCACTGAGTGCTCCAACAGAGGCCAGAGGAGGGCACTGGATCATCTGGGGCCAGAAAGACTGCTGTTCTTCCAGAGGATGCAAGTTCAATTCCTAGCACCTACATTGGCTCACAACTGTTTGTAACTTCAGTTTTAAGAGAGCCAATGCACTTTTCTAGTCTTAGGCACTAGACAGGCACCCAGTGCACAGACATACATGCAGACAAAAGACCCATACACATGAAGTAATAAGTTGAAAAAATTAAGGGCTGGAAAAGTAGCTCAGCAGTCAAGAGCATGTGTTGTACTTGCAAAGGACCAGGGTTCAATTCCCAGAACCCTCATGGTGGCTCACAACTATCTGTAATCTCTGTTCCAGAGGATCTAACAGGCACACACAAGGTACACATAGATGCATGTAGGCTAAACATTTATACACATAAAAGTAAAAATAAATGGATCTTTAAAAAATAGAACGATAACAAACCAAAACCAAGCCTCAGGTCCTCTGCAAAAGCAATATGCTCTCTTAACCACTGAATCATATCGCCAACCTGAAATCTAGCATCTTGATTAAATGTCTAAAATTATTTAACTTGGGTTATGAACAATTGCTGGGAAATTTCTATCTAAAAATGATATATAGCAGATATAATAAAATACTTAATTTACAATTAAATGAAATAAAGCAAAACTCAACTATGTCACTAGCCTTTAGTAGATGAGAATTCATGCATCTAGATTTGTATATTTATGGCTTTGCCATTACACATACCATCATTTCCACACTCCCTGCTGCCACAACATCTTTGGGTTTTGCATCTTTGGTTCCAATGTAGGAGCCGATGGTATCACATGACCAAGGAGAATATTGACTATAATCATTTGCTTTGTACTTCCCAGATACCTTGAATTCTTCATCCAAAAACTATAGATGGAAAGGGGGCGGGGGGAATAGGAAATGGGTCTGTGAGTTAACAGGGAAAGCAAGAACTCCTTAGAACATCAAATTGAAGCAATATAATGAGTTATTTGATTAAATGTCAGAATAGATTTTTATAGACTGGAAAATATGTGAAGATTATTGTAGCCTTCATATTTGCTATTAGCAGTAAAAACAAACAAACAAATAAATAAATTAGTATTTCAGTATCTTTCAGTGAATCAAGGTAGGATCCTAAGAGGTTTACTCAGCATTTTATCCACTATCTTAGATAAAGTCAACATCTAAGTAAGTATAAACCATGCCACACATTTGCTAGATTGTCCCCACTGGGCCTTAGTAACTAACACCTCAGGTAAAAGAGAACACTAAGCATCTCAGATATTCTATGAGGTGGGTGGTGATGCAATAACACTTTCCTGATGCTTCTTCAGTAGCAAGGTTTCCTATCTTGAAAGCACTCTGACACTGTGGTTGATTAAATTAAGTAAAAGGGCAAGACTGAAGTGCTGTGGTTATCCAGTAACAACCCATGTTTTTTTAAATTAAATTGCAACATTTACAATTCTAGAATGCTTAACATTTTAAAAGTCTGTTCATATATACTATCTCATGTACAACACAATTTTTAAAACATATTACCACCTAAAAAGTATATCCTCCCATCTGAATGTTATATATCATACAGCTACAAAAGAGAAAGGTAAGTGCACATCCAAGTTAAGCAAAAAGAAAAAAATCCACAAAAACAAACACACACCAAATGTGTTCATACACATAAAAAAGTTGAAACACATAACAAAATGATCAGTCATTATGGGAAATGAAGTTTGAAGAAAGCATTCTTTCTATGTTACACATTTCTGTAATGTATGAATTTAGTACAACTATTTGTAGGCTACTTATGCTCAGAATGGAAGCTTAAATATAGAACTAGTCAGGCATGGTGATGCATGCCATTAATCCCAGCACTATGGAGAGACTGTTACTATGAACTTGTACTTAGATTACCTTCATACATTAAAGAAGTTACTATTTGCTGTATACAAACAATAACCTTCACTTTACTATTTTTTGAAATGGAATCTTGCTACATGTAGCCTGGAGTGTTTTCAGATACTCTTGCTCCAACTTCTGAAGGGGAGAGATTACAGGCATGTATCAGCACACCCAGCTTTCACTTTCCAACTTTCATTGTTTATTTTGTATGGTTTGTCCATTAGCAATATTGTTTAGACTCATAATTCTACACATAAAAAATGTAAATCATTTTATTTGTTTGTTTTTCGAGACAGGGTTTCTCTTTGTAACAGCCCTAGATGTTCTGGAAATCCCTTTGTAGACCAGGATGGCCTCAAACTCACAAAGATCAGATTGCCATTGCCTCTGCCTCCCGAGTGCTGGCATTAAAGGTATGCACCACCACGTCTGTCATAAAACATTCTTTACACTTGAAAAAAAAATATGTACTCCTTATGAATAAAGTATGAGACATGGTTTCATGTATCCCAGGGTGGCTTCAAACTTGTTGTCTAGCCAAGGATGACTCTTGTCTCCTTGCCCAATTTACAAGGTGTTATGGATTGAACCCAAAGATCTGTGCATGCTAGGCAAATACTCTACTAATGTAGCTACATTTTCAATTTGTCTAATTAAAAAGACTTAAAAATGATAAAATTACTAACAAGACTAAGCAATGAAAAAATATTAGCATCAGAAACAGATAAATGAGGGCAACACACACTTATGACAGCTATAAGTAATGTTTTGCTGGGTAGAATTGTTTACACTTGTAATCCCAGCACTTGAAAGGCTGAGGCAGGAGACCCTGAGTGTAAGGGTGTAAGGACAGCTTGAGCTACAAAATGAATTTAAAGTGAATCCAGGCTACAGTTGAATGGCCCAGATCCTCATCTAGGACTCCTGCTTTGGCAGCCATAACAGGCTTTAGAAAAGATCCAGAAAGACAAGGGTCCCCAGACTCAGCAACAATTGCTGAGCTTCTGACCTTGCCCGACCTTGCCCTAGACACTAAGAAGCTAGAACCAATCAGAATTTAGTTGGTGGAGTCTCCAGATGTGCTTTACAAATAACAATGGAATGCAGAACCTGGCTACCGCCTTGGGAGGGCCTCTAGGTATAGCAACCTTCCTGCAGCTGAGGTTGACCAATCAACACAGAACAGGTTGCCTAAGCTAGGATGTGCACCAATCCTGAGAGTATTGCTATACAACTTGCCGGCCCCAGACACTCCTCTTGTTCCCTCCTGCTTCACGCCCTGTGTTGGATGGACAGGGAACTGAGTTAACTCATAAAGAGTCTTTGCTTTTGCATCAGATTGGGTCTCTTGGTGATTTGGGGGTTCACAGTTTGGGCACAACACAGTATGAGATTCTGTTGCAAAAATCCCCAAACCAAACCAAATCTATGAGCATTATTTTATAGAAACATAATGTAATGCTCAAAGTTATGGCACTATGGTACATAAACCAAGCAACCCCTCTGAAGTTTTACTGTCTATACTCATTTGCACACCTTTCCTATTTTTTCTTTTAAACCACACCATTGTTTTTATCACTGAATTAAAATACATCTTCATCTCTGTCTCACTTACTTAAAAAATTATGGCAATAGACTTGTTTGTTGGTTTTTTGAGACAGGATTTTTCTGTGTAATAGCCCTGGCTGTTCTTAAAACTTGCTCTGTAGATCAGGTTGGCCTTGAACTCAAGAGAAATCTGCCTGCCTCTGCCTCCCCAGTTCTGGGATTAAAGGTGTGCAGCACCACTACCAGGTTAGGAATAGACTTCTAATCTGACAAAAAAAATTCTTTATTGTTTTTAAGCCAAAAACACTAATGTAATGAACCATAGTGATAATCGCCAAAAGCTTTCTCTACACAAAGACTAGAGGCAGGAACACCTACTACCACTCTTATTCAATATCATACTGTAGAGCAACAAGGTAAAAAAATGTGTAAAACTGAAAAGGAAAAAAAAAGTGATTATAAACTAGAACACAACCAATACTTAAATTAAGAAGACAATTTAGCAAACCTGTTGAAAAGAAGAATCAGTAAACAAAAATCTAATTCTTTAAAAAAGGTAATTACATTCATGTGCACACTTAAAGACTATTTCTTTTCAATAGAAAACAGAAACTGAGGATTAGCAAGATGCCTCAGCAGGTTAAGGTACTTATCAGAAAGTCATGCTGTTAATCTAAGCACTCAGGGCACAAAGGAAGGTGAATCTCTACAAATTCTGGCCAATCTGATCTATGTAAGTGGTCTATATAGTGAGACCTTACCTCGAAAAGCAAAACAAAACAAAAAACTTAATGCAAGATTTGTTTGGGGTACTGAATCTTTGGATCTAGAGTGTATTTTATGTGTACAGAGACTCAGTGTATGTTTTCTGTTTTTAGCACATAATGTGAGTTTGAATCAGCCACATATTATGGACTTAACAACCATAGGTGGCTAGTGACTACCATATTGGCCAGCACTGATCCATCCAGAGAGTCAATAAATCCTGATAAAAACTGAAGCAATTATTTTATGAAAATAAACATGCTGATTCTTTTATGGGTTTGTTTTGTTTTAAAGGTGCTAGGAACTGAACCCCAGGCCTCACACATGCTGATCAAATAATTTTAGTATTGAACTAACCACCTCTAATTCCCACCATGTTTACTTACTTTTGAATTCAATACTGAAAATCCTACAGGAATGAGTCAAGACATCAGAGTGAGGGTCCAGCCAGATAGCTCAAGTGAGGCACCCTGTGCACATCTGACGACCCAAGCTTTTATTTATCCTTGGAACCAAAGGACTCACTTCTAAAAGCCATCCTCTCATCTTCACACCCACTCACTCCCCCCCCCCCCAGCCTCAACACACACTGAATGAATAATGAATGAATGAATGCAGTACTGGTTTCAGGACAGAACTAGATCAATGAGACAGAGCTGCTCTCTCTGTAGACCAGGCTGGTCTCAAACATATAACCTTTATGCTTCAGTATTCTACTATGCTAGAATGACAGATATGTGCCATTGTACTGGCCCTAATAAAGTAATCATGACAAAGCTGACTGTGGAACATAGAAAAAAAGAATGCTCATATCATTAAATGGTATAGGGCCAATGAGCTACCCCTACAGAGGAAAAATGGGCCTTGAGTTTAACATTACACATAAAACTCAACTCTAAATGGGTTATGGGTCTAAATGTAAAATAAAACAATCATCTCTGGAAGAAAATAGAAAAGTAGCCTCATAATTCTGAGGCAATAAATATCTCCTTGGGAACAGATTCATTCTTTCTCTTTCCTTCTTCCCCTTTCTTTTTTTCAAATTTCTCTGTATAGTCCTTGTCATTCTCTAGATCAGGCTGGCCTCAAACTGCCTGCCTCTGCCTCCAAGTATTAAAGGTGTGCACCAGCACCAACCACTCTGCTCTCATCATTTCTTTTTATTTATTTATTTTTCTCATAATCTCTTTAACAGGCTACAAAAATAATAATGGTAAAAATAATAAGCAGATTAAAAATGATATGCTTACTTCCTCTTGATGGAACGCAGGAGGCAGTGTTGGTGAAGGCGCAAAAGGAGGTGGAGAGATAACCTTTCTTTCCTCTAGTTGGGCCATTATTTCCTTCCGTCTACGATGTAGCTCATCCAGACTAGGATGGGGTTGGGGAGGAGGAAGCCGACTATAAGGAGGCTCCTGAAAATTGAAAAATTATTTAAAATTGATAAAGAATTCCACCACATATTAAGTATATGTATTTAAATCAGAAGCAGAATATATGCCCATCTTAATATCCAGAAATATCAACACTAAAGAAAGAAGAAGAAGAAAAAAAGAAAAAAGAAAGCCAACCCAAACAAACTCTTAAGATCTTCCAAATTTCCTAGCCAACCTAGACCATATTTAGACTGGTGAAGCTTCCATTTATGTTTTAGGACCAGGGAGATGGCCCAACAGGTCAAAGCACTAGCTGTTCAAGCCTAATAATTCAGGTTTGACCTCTAGAACCCATGAGAGAGTAAGATGTGATGGGACATATGTGTAATCCCAGTCTGCTATGGCGACATGGGAAGGATAGGCAGAAGAATCACATGGAAGCTTGTAGACAAGCTAACCTGGAGTATGCTGAGCAGCAGCAAGAACAAGAGACCCTACAAACAAGGTAGAAAGTAAGAACTTACACTCGAGTTGTCCACTGACCCAAGTGTGTGGTGACACACATACAGCTGTGCTCTCTCTCTCTCTCTCTCTCTCTCTCAACACACACACACACTATACATACATACATACATACATACATACATACATACATACATACATATATATATATATATATATATATATAAAATAAAGTTTCTAAGAATTATTTAAGAAGTAGATGTTTTCAGGGCTGGAGAGGCGGCCAGGTTAAGAGCACTGGCTCTTCTTAGAGAGGGCCCAAGTTCAATTCCCAGCAACTATATAGTGGCTCACACAACTATCTATAATTGAGATCCAGTCCCCTCTTCTGCCTGTAGGCAGAACACTAGATACATAATAAATACATCACTTTAAAAAAAAAAAAAAAGAAGCAAAAAGGTTATTACTGTAGCAAAATATGAATGCTCATAAATATAAATATAAATAAGTAAAAAAAAAAATAGCATACCCTGGTGTATGAAGGTCTGATCTGAGCTGGATGAGGAGCCACTGGATAGTAACCCTCTACCTGTTGGTATCGTTCTCTGGACTCTGGCACATAGGATGGTACTGCTGCAGATGGAATCTCAATGGGTATAGGGCTTTCCCGGAAAATCTCCTCTCTTGTATAAGACTGAGCAGGGTATACACGACGGCCATCATAGTGAGGTGGGTACATAGGAGCGTACTGTTGTGGCTGTGTGCCATACTGAGAGTTTATGACGCGATCTTGGAGGTAGGGTGGATAATGATCCAAGTATGGAGGACCAGGTTCAGGAGCAGATGGTGGAGGTCGTACAAAGCGGGACACACATGGTGGTGGAGGATAGTACATACCTGTACAATACAAAAGAGAACCCAAAACAATAGTGATGAGCACATCTGCTTGTCTATATAAGCTTTTATTTTTCCTTTTAAAACATTGAAAGCGCATCTGCTTTTCTATATAAGCTTTTATTTTCCCTTTTAAAACATTGAAACATGTAAGGGTTATAAACTTTTACAATACTTGTATATTTAGGTTAGCTTTATGAAAATTCCTTAGGATCAGGAGCTCAGCTCAGTGGTAGTGTTTGCTTGGAACTGGCAAAACCCTGAATTCAATCTCAGAGAAACCATTTCTTCTTCCAAATAACTACTGAAAATAAATGGAAAAGCAATCTATATATTGTCTAAAATAGTAAATTGATCCTTCCTTCTGGTTTGTCCTAATGCAATACAGTCACTGAAATTTTTTTTTTTTAATTTTTAAAAAAGACTTATTTATTATGTATACACTGTTCTGCCTGCATGTCAGAAGAGGGCACCAAAAATCTCATTATAGATGGTTGTAAGACACCATGTAGTTGCTAGGAATTGAACTCAGGACCTCTGGGAAGAGCAGACAGTGCTCTTAACCTCTGAGCCATCTCTTCAGCCCTAGAAATTTTTTAAAGTACATTTCACAAGCATCCTAGATTCTCAGGCTCTACTTTAGTTTTTCATCTTTAGACTTTTATATTCAAGATTGCATGCATATTGGTCAAGCACTTTATTACTGAGCTATATTCTTAGCCCTTTTTAAATATTTCGTTTTGGGACAGGGTCTTCTGAAATTGTCCAGATTAGCACCAAACTCACTTTGTAGCTCAGGCATGTCTAGAACTTGAGCTACTCCTGCCTCAGGCTCTTCAGTAACTGGAATTAATAGGCCTGTTCTACCAGGCCCTGCTCCTGTAGAGTTACAACTTAAAAAACTATTATGTGCTAGATGTGATATGCCACAGGTCTACTGTTCATAACACAGCTTGCACAAGACCTGCACAAGCACCAACATAGAGGAGGGAAGGTGGACATGCAATCCTACCACTAGCTGAGGAACTATTAGCATTTGACAGCTGCTGAGAGAGGGAGAGTCACTTTTCCTAGTAGGCTGACTACTACCAAGCAGGTCCTACTCCCAAAATTAGCTGAGCAGCACAGCAACACAACCTGAACTTGATGGGGAAAGAAAATAAACAGTGAAGAGACAAACAAAAGGCTGGGTAGGAAAGGATGGGAGGGTGGTAAGGTGAAGCACTGACAGAAGTATGTTCAACACATTGCATCGGACTCTACATAATTTAAAAATGAAAAGGCCCACTTTTTATTTTTCTAGTGGTTCCTCTGGATCTAGAGTTCTTGAGACAACTGTGGTAGCAGACTCTCACCTGGAACCACCAGTTAAGACCAAAGGTTTATTTCTGCTCTCCACACCAGCTATGTAGTGTTCTTCTAGGATTTATTTTCTAAAAACCTAGCTTAAGCTTGCTCCCTTAGTACTTCCACCAATATGGAAGGAACCCATTCCTCCACTAAGCCTTTGTGTGTTTAATATAGCTACAAAGATTTCTGCTTTTGGTAACTGAACCCTTCCGGATACAGTATAATGCTACACACTGGCTGTCCGAATAAAAACAGCCACAACTTTTTCAGAAGTTAGATTCTTTCATAACCTCTATCAGTCATGTTATATTAACCAAAATCTATATGTATACTGGGTGCCTGCAATTTCAGCACTCAGGAGGGTGAGGCAAAAGGATCCTCATATTCAAGGCCAGTCTGGACCACAGTGAATTCTTCCTTCCTTCCTTCCTTCCTTCCTTCCTTCCTTCCTTCCTTTTTCTTTTGTTCTTTCTTGTTTGTTTGTTTTCTGAGACAGGGTTTCTCTGTGTAGCTTTATAGATTTGGCCTGCCCCTGCCTCCCGAGTGCTGGGATAAAAGGTGTGTGTCACCACCGCCTGATATACACACTGCAGGAAACTGCCTCAAAGAAAGTGAATGAATGACTGACTGACTGAATAAAACCCAACCAATAAATAAGCAATAACAAAACTGTAAAAATTCACTAGTTCTGAATGAAGAAATGACGTGTGACTTAAGATGAAAACCGACATTTTAATGGCAATATTTTATTGCCATTAAAACAACAAAATCTGTCTATGACAGAGCCAATATTTAGTTTGAAATTTCAGCATTCCCTTTAATCTTTTCTGCCTCTGCCCTGAGTGCTGGGGTCAAAGGCATGTACCAACACATTGACTTATTCTTTACTATTATTAGGCTGACTTTATACTATAGAACCCCAAAAGCAGTGGTTCTCAACTTTCCTAATGCTGCAATTCTTTAATACAGTTCCTCACTGTTACTGTATAACTATAATTTTGTTCCAGTTATGAATCGTAATGTAAATCTTTTTGGAGATGAAGCTTGCCAAAGGAGTCATGACCCACAGGTTGAGAACTGCTGCTCTAAAGACTTGAATGCAGAACCTTTTCAGATGTATTCCAAGGTCAATACTGATAACTGAAAGGAAGGAAACTACTAGCTAGTCTTAACAGCAACTTGACATACAAACCAGAGGGATCTGAAAGGAGGGAACCTTAATTGAGAAAATGCCTCCATAAAAATCTCACTGTAAAGCATTTTCTTTCTTTTAATTTTCTTTTTGGTTTTTCAAGACAGTGTTTTATTGCGTAATAACCTTGGCAGTCCCTGAAACTCAGAGGTCTCCTAAGTGCTGTGATTACCACCATGCTTGGCTGTAAGGCATTTTCTTAATAGTGATCAATTGGGGAGGGCCCAGCATTGTGAGTGGTTCCATCCAGGGGCTGGTGGTCCTGGGTTCTATAAAAAAGTAGGCTGAAGAACCCATAAGGAACAAGCCAGTATGCAGCACACTCCATGGTCTCTGCACCAGTTCCTGCCTATTTGAGTTCCTGTCCTGAGTTCCTTCAGTGACAAACAGCAAATGTGCAAGTATAAGCCACATAAATCTTTTCCTCACCAACTTGCTTTTTGGTAATGGTGTTTATAACCCTTAACCAAGACAGAAACCATATAATAAACTTAGTTTGCATTCACTACATATTTCTTTTTCATTCTTGGTCAGGTTTACTCAATATACTTACTCAGTAAATGTTAATCCAGTCTATATAACTGACAGCTTTATCCTTTTTACCTGTATGATAAATATGAGTGACTTAAATGAAAGAAAGACATTACCCTGCTGATAAGGTGCTGGCTCAAATGCTGGGGCAGTTCCTCGAGGATCTTGATAATAAACATCTGCTTGTGGTGGTGGATATAACTGAGAACCTCGAGGTACCATCTGAATTGGTTTGGTGACAGGCATGGGAGGCAGATCTGTTGGTCCCCTTGGAGGTACAGGATGTGGATTCACAGGTAAGGCAGAAATACTCTTAGGGGCAGACTCCAGCCTAAGCAAACAAAAATTATACAAGACAAATTTAAAGTCTTTAAAATATACTTTTAATGTAAATTAAAAAATAAAAATAAATAATAATAATAATAAAAAAACCAAAAAAAAAAAAAAACTAATAGTATTTGGGAAACTGATACATTCAAATGTTAATCTCTTCTATACAAATTGAAACAAAATTAACCTTCCATTAAAGAAAATAACATTAGTGTAGGAAAAAGAAGTAAAAGGCAACAAAACAAAGGCAAATTATTTTTGGGGGCCAGAGGTGGTAGTGCACACCTTTAATCCCAGCACTCGGGAGGCAGAGATAGGCCGATCTCAGTGAGCGAATTTGAGACCAGCCTGGCCAACTTAGCAAGACAGTCTCCAAAGCTACAGAGAAACCCTGTCTCAAAAAACAAAACAGACAAACATATATGTATATTTTTGGGTCGGGATGCAGCTTAGTTGTTGGATTCATTCCCCATCACAACATAGATGGGCATGGTGTTGCATGCCTGCAATCCTGGTCACTACCTAGGAGCTGAGAGTAGGAGAATCAGATTTTCAAGGTTATCTTAGGCTATGAAGTGAGTTAAAGGACAGACTTAAAACAGAAGAAAAAAAACAAACAAAACCCAATAAGCACTGTCTTTAGAACTGAACATTTCTTTTTCCTCTACTCAGTTTACAAGGAAGAACCATGAAGACTTACAGGTCAGGAGGAGAACCAGGAGCACTGCTGCTCAGGTGGTCCAGCTTCCCTGGCTTCAGACTAGAATCGTAGCTGGGATCTGTGCCACGTGGAATCAGCTGTGTCACTGTGGCCCCTGTCGATACAATCCCATTTGGTAGTGTAGGCGGCTTCCTGCTGGACAAGTCTACTGCACTTTCATCGGGAAGTATAGGAGCTGAAGGCAGGCCCACCTCATTAAGTTGACCCAAAGAGGCACTCAGAGGTCTTCTGGGAACCAGACGTTTGTTCATTTTACGAAATCTATATAAAAAGCAAATGTTTCAGCTAAAAATGTATTTTGCACTTAGTGAAATTTAGTTAAAATTATTTAAAAGTACTAGAACTTTGTGTGGAAATTACTCCTTTTGTTATCTAGTTAATGATAAAATATAGCTTCCCATTTATAGAACAATGGCAATAAAAACAAACAAAAAAACCAAAATACAAAAAAAAAAAAAAAAAAGAAAAGAAAAAAATCTTTTAAGAAATATTCCTTAATTCACTTTAATCCCAGTACTCAGGAAGCAGAGGCAGGCAGATCTTTGTGAGTTCAAGGCCAGCCTGGTCTACAGAGCAAGTTCCAGAATAGGCTCCATAGCTACACAGAGAAACCCTGTCTCAATTCCCAAACCCCCCAAATTAAAACAAAAAACAAAACAAACAAAAAACCCCCAATATATGTGTGTGTGTGTATATATATATATACACACATACACATATACATACATATACACACATACTTAATAATACTTAATTCATAAGTTTTTTTATGCATTGAAGAGAATTAGATGATTCTTTTTTTATTTCTTAATGCCAACAAATTACTCCTTATCCCAAAGTATATGTCCCATGGTTTTCATACTTACTTTTCCAGTTCTTCTTGTGAGTGTGCGAATGTACAGCTGGCCCCACGAGGGCATCCTCCCCTCTGCTTCATATCTCGACACATATATGTTTTGTATTTGCTATGCTGTGGAGGCTAAGACCAAGACCAAAACATCAGACATAAAACAAACATATAATAACAAATATAAATTTTATGTTAAAAGGTTAGGACTCTGAGAGCACAGAAGAATTTAAGTTACTTCTTACATGTATCTAAACTATCCAGAGCAAAAGTATTGGGGGGGGTGGGAAGGGAGAAGTCTCACCGTTCAAAACTAAATTTTAATTATTTATTCTTGGGGGGAGGTTACAATAGAAGTCTGAGGACAATTTTGTGGAGGTTCTTTCCTTATACTTTTACCTGGGTTCCAGGTAATGAACTTAGTTACATAAAAGCTTTTGCCTGTGGAGAGATCTATCTTTTCAGGTCCAAATTTAAAATTTTAAAGTAGTGGAAGAGCTCAAAATTAAGGCTGCTCTTCAATTCCCAGTGCCCACATGGCAGCTTACAACCATCTAGAACTCTAGTTCCAGGGAATTAAAAATTAGGCATCCTCTTCTGGCCTCCACAAGTACCAAACACATACATGTATACGCAGACAAAATACCCTTACACATTGAAAATAAAAGTGCTTCTATTAAAACAATACAGCCTGAGGGTTGGAGCAGTCCTGAAATGGGGTTGATGCAGCTCTCAGGTTGCATCAGAAAGTTTCTCTGTGCAGTGGAAAAGGATGAACACAGAAACTCACAACTGCTCACAGTGCAGAGTGAAGTGCTCAATCACAAATGAGTCAGGTCTATGTCATACGTGCACTATGCACATCTACGCGCGCGCACACACACACACACACACACACACACACACACACACACACACAATACACACACCTCTACACCAAGGCTTGAGACCATCATAGATTAGAGATCTGGCAGAAAGACTGTACATGAGTCATGTCTATGTCATACATGCACACTACGCACATCTACGCACATCTACACACACACACACACACACACACACACACTCCTCTACACCAAGGCTTGAGACCATCATAGATTAGAGATCTGGCAGAAAGACTGTACATGACAAGACCAGAGCACAGGAAGAGGCTCATGAGCTCCCGGCCCAACAGAGGAGCTCTCAACAGTGCATGGCTTCTGAAGGAAGACTTGAAGTATGCTCCAGGGGCTGGCCTCACACTCAGAAGTATACAGATATTGCAGTTAATGGGTTATTAAAGTTGGATGTATGGAAGAGTCTGGGAGGAGTTAAAGAGAGGAGCTGGGGAATGAGCATGACCACCATTGTATAAGCTTCTCAAAGAAAAACAATTTTAAAGTCTTTTTTTAAAACATGCTGATATTCTCAAATACATGTGGCACCAAAAATTATAAATGAGCAAGATCTGACTCAGTGAAGAGCATTTTGTAGAGGACTGGGATTCAGTTCGGTTCCCTGCACCCACACACTGACATAGAGCCATCTATAATGAGTTCAAGGGGATCCAATGCCCTCTCCTGACTTATGAGGGCACCAGGCCTAACATGGTACACATACATACACAGCAAAATATATACATACACATAAAATATTAAACATTTCTTTCTCAATAAATTTCCAGGTTCTTTTTTCATCCTTGAAAGAGTTTAAGACTTTAAAATGTATATGTGAGACATTGTAGTACATATCAAGGAGTTCAGTCTTTCTCAACTATACAGTGACCTCATGGCTAGATAGTGGCAGACCAGATTGACTCCATCTTGTTACAAGGTCAAAATAAGTTCATTCCAAGTTTTTGTAAAACTTGGGTTTGACCATGTCTTGACCCATTTTCTGGAATTTGACAGGTCCCACACCCTATATCCTGACCTCCACCCTGATAAGATATGTTGTCAAATAATTTTTGAGATGTTCTAAAGTTCCTAAATATCTGAAAACCCCATAGCCTTGCAGTTTGGGGGCTAATATAAACCCCAATTGAGGGAAATAGCCCTGTCTGACAAAAAAATAAAGCTTGCATAATTTGATCAAAGAATTTAGTTAATGGTATTTATGCTCATCCTGTGGGATTAACAGTGAACTACATGAGACTGTCTCAGTAGGTAATGCTGCCAAGTCTACCAACACAAGTTTGATCTCTAGGACCCACAAGGTTGTCCTCTCACCTCCAAATGTATGCCCACACATATACACAAATAAGTATAAAAAGCTTTTTAAAATTAGAAGATAATTTGTCACACTAGTGTAATAAGTATTGTAAGTACTAGTGGTAAATAGCATTGGTACCAAAAAGTAACATTATCAAACTGAAATGTACTATGAAGTGAAGACGGTAGCCATTTTTATTTATTTTTTTTGGACAGTAACCATTTTTAAATGGAGTAAGCTTTACCATAGAATCTACTTTTATCCAAGAAATATTGCTTTATCTGATGTGAAATAATCCCAGAACAATGGCCATTAAGAATTATTGTCAGATAAAATTATTTAAGCAAAACTAACACACTGCTAACCATGCTAACTTATAAGCTCTACAGAATCTTTTTAAAAAATACTTTAAATTATTTTATATGTATAGGTGTTTTTGGCTACATCTATGTTTGTATACCAGTGCATGCCTGGTACCCACAGAGGTCAGAACAGAGTATATGATTCCCTTGGAACTAGAGTTACAGGAGACTGGGTGCTGAGATTTGAACCTATGTTCTCTGGAATAGCAGCCAGTGCTCTTAACCACTGAGCCTCTCTCCAGCCCTTACAATCAGTCTTAAAATACTCATTATTTTACACAATCAGCTGACCCAAGCTAGTGAGAGATCACTGATTCAGGTCTGACAAATGGGGAATCTGCAGAAGACCAAACTAGACAATGGTGACAATAGTGTGACTGGGACAATATATGAGGCCACTAGCAGTGGATCCAAGACCTAACACTAATGCACAAACTAACTTAGTGGAGAGATACCCTGCTCAGCCTAGACACAGGGGTGTGGGAGGTAGAGAGGTACCTTGGTCCTGCCTCAACTAGATAATGTGACAGACTTAGTAGACTTCCTATGGGAGGCCTTACCTGATCTGAGGAGCAGATGGGAGGAAGGTGCAGTGAAGGGAGTAGGAGGAATGGAGGGAGGGGGAACTGGGATTGGAATGTAAAAAATAAATTAATAAAAAAATGTTACTATTATTTTCTGTTTTGCATCTATACCTACACTGGCTGGTTTCTAGGTCTACCCCAAGTGGCTTATTTGCAGATTTCAAACGGCAACCCTTACCTGCTGCTGGTCTGCTCCTTTTTTGCTGTGGTTCTGAATATAATCAACTAGTCCATGTACTACTGTACGTACAGCAACCAGGCCATTTTCTAGCTGTTCCCAGGTTGGAGGAGGTGCATCTATAAATTTAAAAATTAAACAAAACCTATAATCTATACAATATTTTATATGATATTAAACCAATGAAGGAAATACTATCAGCACTTTGAATCAATCAAGTAATCAGTCAAGTAATGAGTTAGTAATACCACTTACTCATCAGAGATGGTTAGTGGTATCAACTTAAAAGAACCAGGAATCACCTGAGTATGCTTGTCAGGGATTATTTTATATTAACTAAAAGTTGTAGAAAAAAGACCCACCTTTACTGTGACAAGACCATTCTCTGGGCAGTTCATGGATTGTATAAAATGGACAAAGTAAGCTTAAACAATAGCTTGCATTCATTCATCCCTCTCTCCTTTTCTGATTGTGAATGTGGTATGACCAGCTATTTCAAGCTCCCACAGTCTTGACTTCTCTGCCATAACAGCTTGTACCTTGAGCTGTGAGCTAAAATAAACCTTAAACTGCCACCAAACACACCCATGTACATGCAAAACACACAAAAGGAAGTGAAAAGACACTTTCATAGATGAATTCTATATAAGACTACTATTGGTAACATTTGAACTGTGTTTTAAACATATATGGCATTTCAACTCTGGGAGGGAGAATCAGGTTTGAAAATAAAAATAAAGAGCCAATAATCACACAAAAGGACCACATTTTGAACCACTAACCCTATCTGAAGTATTATTATTCTAGCTGCTGGAGAGGTAATAATAATCAAAATAAATTACCCCACTATACTTGAGGTAAAGATCTAGACAATAAAGACAAATGATAAAAATATAAAAGTACTTAGATAATGATAATTAAAAAAAACAGAAAAAAGAAAAGTGGAACAAGTATGTGTAAACTTTAGACAGAGAAGGTCTCCCTGAAAATACAGATGAGGGATATAGTACAGGGGTACACTGTTGTCTAACATGCTCCAAGGCCTTGGTTTCTACTCCTGAAGCTTTAAAAACTAAACAGGAAAAAAAAGTAAATAAAAATAAAAGTTAAATATGGTTAAAGACCCAGAAGATGGGGTTTTAACATGTTCAGTAAATTATTAAGAGAGAAACATTCTATTCAGAAAAGTATAAAGACCATGGTGTGGGAGTATGATTGGCATCTTCCACGTGGTGGCAAATTTAGAAGTAATGGAAGACAAAACCATGATCAGAGATTACCTTGGATCACCTTACATCACACAAAAAATTTTAATTTTTATCCTGAGTGAAGGAAATATATTATAAAATTTCTGAGCAGAGAAGTAACAGCACAAAGAATTGAAATGCCATGCAAAACAGGCAATTAGTCCATAATCCATATGGAGAGCTGAGACTTACAGTAGAGAAGGTCACTGGATTTTGAAAGAGCCCAGGCAATGTGCTGATGAATTTTATATATATGTTATATATAATTATATGTATTTGTATAATTATATATAATTGTATATACATATATGCATATATAATTATATAACATACATATATACATACACATAATTATATATAACACACATATATAATTATACATAACACACACACACACACACACACACACACACACATATATATATATAAAAATGTCATGAGAAACAGGGTCTAAGGATTCTGGACCAATAAATGGAAGAATGAAGTAGCCACTAGGAAGGTAGGGATTAAGGCCCCACATTTGGACAGAGGAAGCCAGAAATGTTTACTAGACGTTTAAGAGGACGTGCTAGACTGGGAGAGCAACTAGATGGATACACACACAACACAGTGCTAGAGAAATGGGTTTAGACCTAAAAGACCATCAATTAGCACACATGCCATTATATTTTGGGGAAAAAGATGAATTTATAGCACTGTACAAAATATAAATATATTTCATTCAGTTTTAGAGAAAAACTAAGTTTAAAACAAAAACAGAACAAAAAGCCAGGCGTTGGTGGCACATGCCTTTAGTCCCAGCACTTGGGAGGCAGAGGCGGGCAGATCTCTGTGAATTTGAGGCCAGTCCAGTTTACAGAGCGAGTTCCAGGACAGGTTCCAAAGCCACAGAAAAAAAACGAGAAACCCTGTCTTGAAAATCCAAAAAAAAAAAAAAACACCCAACAAAACAACAAAAAAACAAAAAACAAAACCAACTGACAAATTCTGACTGCACAATGGCTCATAACCATCTTTAACTCCAGTTCCAGGAACTCTGACACCCACTTTTGACCTCCAAAGATACCAGGCATGAAGAGGAGAGTCACACATGCAAGCAAAAAGCGTAATATACAGAAAATAAAAATAAATCTAAAAATGAATTTTAAAAATATTCCAGAACTGATGAAATGTGCCAAATTTGTTCAATAATGACATTCAAAGATATAAGATAATCTTGGGAATGAGTATAAATTGACATTCAAAAGGTCAGAGATTATAGAAAGGTAAAATCATCAGATGGCAATGATAACTGAAATTCAAAGACTGGGGTGGCCCAAAAGTCAAGAAAAGTAATTCAAAGACAAAGAGCAACAAGCCTTGCTGTGGGGGCTAGAGACAGCCAAGCAGTCAAAAACAAGCACTGCTTTCCAGAGGGCAGCTTACAACTCCAGCTCCAGGAATGCCAATGCTTTCTTCTGGCCCAGGGGCCTTACCAAAGAAGACAGATCAACCCTATGTTTCAAAGGGTTGTATAGCAAGTGAAAGAGCATTGACACAAGACAAAAGAACACAGCTGGGAGAGCAGGTATCAAAGATGAGCTCACTCTGAAACATGGAGCAGATGATGTTAGACATCAAGAAGATTTGGGAAAAGAAAGGGGTCTGGAGTGATGACACCAGTCTTGACAGAGCTTTCTGGAAATCTACTTTATAAAGAGAACACTTCATGCTAAGAATGCAGAGGAAACAGCTCCAACGGTACAGACACCACTTCTATGGATGGGAGTAGGGTAAACTGATGCATAAAAACAAAGCAGCTGAAGCTTTTCTGTGTCAAAGAAGCATCCAACATAAGTAATGCTGAAAATATAGGAAGGAGTTTAAGTACTTGATGTCATTTCTGGAAACAGTGAGTAGGAAACTGTAGTAGTAGTAGTAGTAGTAGTAGTAGTAGTAGTAGCAGCAGCAGCAGCAGCAGCAGCAGCAGCAGCAGTAGTAGTAGTAGTAGTAGTAGTAGGAGGAGGAGGAGGAGGAGGAGGAGGAGGAGGTTAGCTCTGAAGTAGAAGTAAATGCTGAGATACTGTTTATTGGGTACATTTTCAGGGCAAGGAGGGGTGAGAAAGGAATGCCAAGTAAAGCTATGAAAGAGAATAATTAGTGGAACAAGGTATTATGAGAAGATAAATGAAACTGCAACTAAAGGAAAGCTGAGAAAACAAGTTGTGACAAAGATTTGAAAAGGTTAAATAAATACAGCATGCTGTGGCAAGATTATGAAAGACAACCATTTTCTTAGTGAAGTAAGCAGTAAAACAAAGTACTGAATGAATTTTAGTGGAGGCAAATTAATGAGATAAAGGAGATATTATCTGGGGCAAAACCTAAAATATAGCTGAAAAATATCTGGGAAAACCACTTTGGGAACCTTCAGAGGAATATAACAAAAAATAATTGAAGAATCACCAAGCAGTACTGAGTTACACATAAATAGTCCATTAATTTCTCTTGCCTTTACCTGGACTAGGGTCAATGTTTGCTAGTAGCTCCAAGTGGGGTCTCAGTCGGTTCAAGTTCGCTGGGTCTCCAGTTCGCTGGAGAGCAATAGTTAGCTCCTGAACACTCTGTGCAAAAGAGGCAGGGGTCTGTAACTTAAAAAAAAAAAGGAAAACATTAATTTGCTATTTAAAAGATCAATAATCCATTCAAAACACAGTTTACTTACACCTTCATTTCTACAATTTAATCTTAGTTTGTGTTTGTGCACCTAACCTATGCTTTGGGCAGACTGAATTGCCTACTGCCTAAACAAGATCTTTTTCTCTACCCACAGCTGGGTACTATGTTTCCTCTGCTATCACATACTTCAGATGTGAGGCCTTTCTTCTGATTATCACCTTTTAGTTGGGTTCTTGATAGTCTTTCCAAATACTGAAATTGGAAGTATAATCTAGAAATAATGCCAGATGACAGAATAATGCCAATGACTACTAACAGTCATGTTGAATGAGTTCAAAGTTCTTAAGACTAAAGATTAGGACATTAAATATATAAACCATACAACTGAATTTCATCTATTAAATAGTCTAAATAATTTCAAATGTCTAGGACAGCTGAAAAAAAAAAAACAAAAAAACAAAAAAACTCCTGTTATACCTTCATTGCAGGACATATAGAGAAATCAAACTGGAAATGATAGGGATCCTTCCTCCCTCCTGGCTAGCTGTCATAGTGCTATATAGCTCTATGCCAGCTGCTGGAGTTGACAATCAACAAAGTCTCACCCAGCAGCAGACCCTGCATGCGAACCTGTACCTATCAATACAATGTGGCATGAAGGTTATGGGTTAACCAGTAGGCCTTTTAAACTGGAACATAAGCCTACTCCACATCTGGTATTGTAAACCTGTCAAAAAGCATGGCCAAGGAGGTCACAGGCTCTATGGGTAAACCTGCTCCTGTTTTGCTAGATGGATATGTCACCAAACTGCCTTAATATTTTTATTTATACGTAGAGATCAATGAGTTCTTTTCTCAACCTTGCCCAGAAATGCTTCCTTATGCATGGCCAGCAGTTAGAGACTTTTAACTGATCAAAAGTTCCATTCAGACCTAAACAGCACATCTCTAGCATACCACCACTACCAAGACTAGGGAAATATCAAAAAAGGAGTGTAAAAAAATGTGAACTGTGTTCTAGACATGACACAGCTGTTATGCTCATAAACTCACGGTGGCTATGGTTCCCTGAACAAAGATCAAGCTAGTCACCACTCTAGCATGTCAGGGGGACTCAGGAGACTCCGCCTCAGCTGACAAGATTTTGGTAGTTGATGAATGTTGGAGAAGAGATGGTTATTTTTCTTCAGGGATGTGGCCTGGTAGGTTGCCCATGTTCCTATGGACATGAACGCGATGCTCATGTGCATACAGGTGTCACTTATTAGACTTGGTGCATTATTGGGGGGAGGGGAGCCAAAAAGAAAATAAATATGAAGGTATGAGGAAGACATTGTCTTGGTGGCGTGGGGGGGGGAGGGAGGAGTTGGGGCAGCTGGAGTAGATATGATCAAGATGAACTGATCAAGGAATAAATATTTCAAAAATAATCTGATTTAGTTTGAGATTCTTGAAGGTTGTATATTTCTCTAAAACTTTTGAGACATACTCTCACACAAACTCCCCTCTGCTGATCATGTATATTGGACTTTCAATTGGGAAAATGTTGATTTAGTAACAATGCCTGAGTTCTTACTTGAAAACATTTAGCATGGTGATATATTATTTATGACTTAATAAAGATTGCCTTAAATATTAGAAAGCAAAGCCAGCCACACTAGTTAGCTGTAGAAGCTATGCACTGGTGGCACACGTCTGCAATCCCAAGACTAAGGAGACCAGAAGAATCTGAGTTCAAGGCCACTCTGACCTACACAAGAGTGAAGAGTAATAGAGCTAATACTTTTGATCATAGCATTTATGATCACATGCCTTTAATCCCAGCTCTAGGCAGGTAGAGACAGGATATGGCTGAGAAGAGAAAGGAGTATAATGAGGAGGAGATAGGAATTCACAGATTTTGCCTCTGAGAATTCATGGAGACAGGATTGCCATTTCAGCTTGGTAGGTAAGATCTATTGGCTTGGCTGATTTGATTCTCTTATCTTCAGCTTGAAGCCTGAACCCCAATATCTGTTCCTGGTCTTTAATTTTTCATGTTATAATTTACCTCTTTTGGTAGCTAATTCCTCTCTCAAAAGGTCATTCTATAAAAGGTTATTTCAAAAGCATAAATTAAAAAAAAAAAAAAAAAGGAATTAACAAACTACCATTAGAATCCTGGCAAGCCTTTATATTTTCATGTACTTATAGTTTTAAAAATAAAAGTCACTGGGCGATGATGTTGCATGCCTTTAATTTTGGCACTCAGAAGGTAGAGGCAGGTGGACCTCTTCAAGTTCGAGACCTACCTGGTCTACAAGAGCTAGTGCTCCAAAACTGCACAGAGAAACTCTGTCTCGAAAAACAAAAACAAAAAAAAAATAAAAATGAAAATAAATAAAACTCAAACTCAATCAGCTAGGTATAGTAAAGCATGCCTTTAACCCCAACACTTGGGAAGCAGGGGCAGGCAGATTGCTGAGTTCCAGGCAAGCCTGGTCCACACAGAGTGAGTTCCAGGACAGCCAAGGCTACAGAGAAACCCTGTCTCTAAAAACCATAAACAAATTCAATCAGTATAAGTATCTTAATCACTGTTTTGAATGTGGTCTTGATCTTCCTAGAGAAATAATAGGATCTTCCAATAGAAATAAATGAGGCATGTACTACTATGCCCAGATTTAGATGTATACTCTTTAATCACTGAGGCTAAATTCTTTCCTACCAATTAAATATGCTAATATATTATGATTAATGTCTTTCTTGTTTTGTTTTTGAGACAAAGTTCCCATACATATCCTTGGCTGTCCTCAGAACTCAAGAGATCTGCCTGCCTCTACATTATTTTTTAATAAATTCTCAATTTGTCCTTTACAACGACAGACTTATTAATGTTTGGTTATTTATACTTAAATTAATTAGGTTAAAATTTTCAGTTCAAATGGCAGCCTCTTGGAACTTGGGAGTACACCATGGCCTTCCTTACAAAGCTCTGCCCGTGAAACTGCCTTCACCATTATCGTCAGGTTCAGGAGGTGCTGAACATGCTTGGCACTTTAAGAGAAGGAAGAATTACTGCTACTGGCTGGTAGCCAGGGCAATGACCAGAGCTTTCAAAGTGTATGCAAGCCCGCAAACTGAAGAATTGGAACCTGAGAATTAACTGAATTACAGCTGCCTCCCAGGAACATGGCTTACAGTACCCATCATTCATTGTCAAGGTAATTAAATGCCAGGTGAAGCTCAACTTGTGTTAAGTATTTGTGGGCCTGACCACCTATGAACCAAAAACTCTTAATCTTTGCCTGCTTTGGCTAAGAGGAGGTAGCAGGAAGGATTTGTTGCAGCTTTGAGGGATGAAAAGGGACCTGTTGTCTTTTTTCCAGAGTGGTGCAGTACCAGTGAAGGCTGCAGTACTATGGAAATTGTCATGAACAAGACAGAAGCAAAAGGACTGTCTAGTCACCAGTAAGGCTGATTTTATTATTTATATGTTAGGAACAGGCCTAAGAGCACAGGTTTTTACACAGTGGCATAACTCTGTGCGAGACATTTGAATAAACAGTGTAAAGATGTGTCACCATTTTTACCTTGTCGGTCTAAGGCACCTGAATGGTTTAATAAAGAGCTGAATAGAAATAGGCAGGAGAGGTTAGGCAGGATTTCTAGGCAGAAAGAGGAACTTGGAATTAATCTAGGCCCGCAAGAGATGCCAGAGAAACAAGGAGTCACACAAACGTATAGAATGGAGGAAAGGTAAAAAGCCTTATGGCAGAATATAAATGAACAGAAGCAGGTTAATTTAAATGATAAGAACTAGTTGGGAACAAGCCTAAGCTGCATCATTATTGGGGAGCTGGTGGTCCCAAAAATGCTGTGGAACAATCTTTGTATTAATAAAGAACTGACTGGCCTTTAACTGAGCAGGAAGAAATTGGGCAAGAGAGCCAGAATAGAAGGGGTGTGTGTGTGTGTGTGTGTGTGTGTGTGTGTGTGTGTGTGTGTGTGTGTGTGTGTGTGTGTAGTCTCAGCAAGAGGAAGAGGAAGTGTAGAAAATGAGCTAGCAAGCTACAAGCCACTTAGATTAGAACTTAGATAAGAATATGAACTTAGATAAGATCGTGGGTTAATTTAGTTTGTAAGAGCTAGTTACAAGCCTAGGCTATGACCGAGCATTTATAATTAATATCAAGTCTCTGTGTGGTTATTTGGGAGTTGGCCAGTGGTCTCTGTGTACAGAAAGTCCAACTGCACCGCCCCAAAGCTGCCCTGTAAAGATTGTACAAATAAAGCTTTTAGAATGTTTAAAACAAACGACAACAACAGCAACAAAAAAATCTGTTCAAGCTGAGCAGAGGTGGTGCACACCTTTGACCCCAGTACCTGGGAGGCAGAGGTAGGTGAACTCTGTGTTTGGTAAGCTATAACTTTGTAATTTATTTAAACATTAGGTTAGTTTTGCAGTGCTTTAACCAGTGCTCTCTTTCCTATGTCCCTTGTCACTGCCACTCTTCTTTGTTTATTGTTCTCTATGAATCTCGACTGCTGTAATAGAAAATGTTTGTAGGCTTTTGTTCTGTGTATATTGCTCTTTACAAACTGTCACTCTGATGGACTAGCTGTGACACAATGCTTGGCCACAGTGAATCTCACTTACAGAAGCCTAATATATACTACCCACATTAATATTCATTAATTAAATAAATTACAAAGTTATAGCTTACCAAACTCCTAAATTATTTAACAAATAATGAATAAAAAAGGCCCTACCTTGTAGCCAGGCAGTGGTGCATGCCTTTAATCCCAGCACTTGGGAGGCAGAGGCAGTTGGATCTCTGTGAGATCAAGGCCAGCCTGGCCTACAGAGTGAGTGCCAGGATAGACTCCAAAACCACAAAGAGAAACCCTGTCTTGAAAAAGTAAATGAATAATAAGACCCTACCTTGTCGATAATGGACTGCATATGAGATTTGTGAGACTGGTCTCCGTAAAGCAAAGAGGACCACTGGTCTGGTGCAATCCTTAAGCCTGCTTCCATAGCAATTTGTACTATCTGGGAATCATGTTCTCGTCGCAGAGCTTCGTAAGTCCTAAATTCTTCCTTCAGCTGCATCAAAGAAGAGTCTTCATCACGTTTGGTGACCTAAAAAGACACACGAAAATCTACTAACACAAGTTTCATACTTTATATAAACACATGTAGACCAAAAGAAAATTGTCACTTAAAAAAAAAAATTTTTTTTTGATTTGCATGTCTTAGTAGGAGATGTACACGCACTGTATGTAGCATGAATACAGAAGTTAACGCCCAGGAATCAGTTCTTTTCTTTAAGTATATGGGTCCCAAGATCACCATTGAGTCATTGTTCTAACAAAAAAAAAATTCAAAGTAACAACTTTCTTTTAGCAGCAACAGCAAGATTAAAATGAGATACACCATCCTGCCTACAAAACATCTCCCATTACAGAAGTCAAACTCTTACCCCTTTTTAAAGACAGGTTTGTGGTAGAGTATTATTTTAAGGTGTGTGACTTTTGTTTATATTGCATTTGTTTAACTCTGTGAAGCTGTGTTACTGTGTCTGTTCAAAACACTTGATAGTCTAATAAAGAGCTGAATGGCCAATGGTGAGGCAGGAGCAAGGACAGGTGGGACTGGAAGGCAGAGAATACAAACAGAAGGACGAGAGAACAAACAGGGAGAGGAAGGAGGATGTCAGGTGTCAGCCACCCATCTAGCCACAGAGTCAAAGTAAAAGATTTATAGAAAAGGTAAAGGCCCAGAGGTAAAAAATAGATGGGATAATTTAAGAAAGCTGGCTAGCAACAAGCCGAGCACTCACAAGTAATAATAAGACTCCATGTGTGATTTATTTGTGAGCTAGGTGGTGGGCCCCCAAAAAAGCCAAAAGAGAAAAAAACAAAAAACACAACACAGGTTCTCACTATGTAGCTCTGGCTGGCCTGGAACTCATAAAGATCTACTTGTCTCTGCTCCCCCAAGTGATGGGATTAAAGACTTGCAATACCACATTTAGGCATAGATGTTTCTTTTCATTTTTTTGGGACAGGGTTTCACTCTGTACCCCTGGCTGTCCTGAACCTCACTCTGTAAACTAGGTTGACTTCGAACTCACCGAGATCTTCCTGCCTCTGCCTCCCAAGTGCTACAATTAAAGGTGTGTGATACCACCACCCACCTAGGAACAAGCTTTATGGTCTTAGTTGGTGTGATGGCCAGATTTATGTCAACTAGACACAAGATAGTCATTTGGGAAGATAGGACTGGTGTGTAGTCAAACCTGTGCTGCATTCTCTTGATCAATGATTGATGTGGGGGGACCTAACTCACTGTGAACAGTGTCACCCCCGGGGCTGCTGGTCTTGGGTGCTATAAGGCAGCAAGCACTTCTCCCTAGACTCTGCTTCAATTCCTAAATGACAAGACTGTGGTATCTAAGTATATGAAAAATAAACCCTTTCCTTTCAAGTTCCTTTTGGTCACTGTGTGTTATTATTGTAATGGATACCCTAACTAAGTAGAAATCCTAACTAAGACAGTGGGAAATAACAGGTGATCTTCATCTAAATTTAAGGGTTGGGGCTGTGTTTCAGTAACAGAATACTTGTCTAACCTATATGCAAGGCTCTGGGTTCAATCCCCACCAGTGCAAACAGACAAACCAAAAACAAAACCAAATAAATGAAATACAATAGGATTTAACATACAATCTGCATTCTTTAAAAAAGGAAAAAATGCTGATTATTTCCTGAAAAGCACAGAAAATTTTATTAAAGTACAAGTTCAATGTTTAAGTTTGGAGAAAGCACACTATCCCAATCTAAACTCAAGTTTAGGTTCATACCTTGAAGCAGGAGGCTCTGTAAAGGAGCTGAACAACATGTCCAATGCTGGTTTTAGAGGCTTGAGGAAAACGAGGCTCCAGTCTTTGCACCACAAAGAGAACCAACACTTTCCGTGACAAAGCAGAACCATCTTCCAAAGCCAGCAAGACAAGTTTCAGAGCTTCCTCCTGCATTGCTAGGAAAAATGGTACAATCAAAGTGTATTATGAGCAAAGATGACATAAACCCATTATCTGAAGAACAACACAATTCCATGCAATTAACAAGCAATATGATGAGCAAGCATGGTGGTGCACATCTTCAATCACAGCTTGAGGCCAGCTGAATCTACAGAGTTCCAGGATAGCTACACAGCTACACAGCAAAACACTGTCTCAAACAAAAACAACAAAAAGCCAAGCAATACAATGTACTTAAAATTACACTTTTAAGCCATGCTTGTGGGCAATTCCATCTTATATATTTTATAAAGTAGATAAGTGATTAATATAGAGGAAAACATTTCAAAATGAACTTTTGTTATCAAGAGAAAAGTCTGAATTCTCTGAAAAATTAACATAAAGCCAGGATTATCAATGGAATGGTACTCGATAACAGAATTTAACAAAACATGAGGGTTTGTACATTGCTTATGGTTTTTGTCCTATACTGTTAGAAAATCTTGTAAAGGTGGGGTGGGCCGCCAACAGCAACAACCAAACTTTAATTACATACCTGGTCCAAGGAATTGGCAGCCCCTAGCTCTGACAGCTGCCCAGAGATTAGAGGAGAGTTGCTGAGGATTTTGGTGCTGGAGAATGAGCTCTGTAACTGTGCGTTCACCTAAAGATCGAGCAGCCCTCATAGCACGGATCCTGCCTTCTTCTTCCACTAGCTGGCAGTGGACTAGAGTCACAAGCTTCCTCTGCATTGGGCGACTTAGAACACTCTGAGTAGTGCTGTTCAGACCCACTCCTGCAAAGGAGAACACAGAAACTATCTCTAGGTTTACTGAGCAATTTTATGATCCAGGAGCTCTTCTAGAGTGGTTGACTTGTGGCCTTGTAACTAGTTCTTGGTCCTAGTAGAGTATTTAAAGTAAACAATAAGCCAAAAGTTTGGTGTCCCATGCTTTTAATCCTAGCATTTAGTTAGCAGAGGCAGGTGGGATCTACAGAGCAAGTTCCAAGGCAGCCAGAACTACAGAGAAAAGCCTGACTCTAAACAAACAAACAAAACAAATAAATGTAGAGCAAATGTATATAGGAATCATTCATTATGACATTCAAAATACTACAACTCATTTTAATCATAAAAGAAAAACTGACAGAAAGCAATAGCAATTAAATCAAGACCCTATGAGGAAGCCTCATAGGGAGAAATACTGATTCCTAATATTATTTCATAGTGGTTAATCTTACTGTCCAGTAAAATTACTGAACAGTAAGATTAACAATAAGCAGGCCTTTTCTGGAAGGTAATGACAACTTCCATTTTCTTACAACCTAGAACTAGACAAAGATAGACTATTCAGAGTTATCAATAAGAGCTGGAGATGTAGCTGCCTAGTGGGCTTAATTCTCAGTACTCCATAAACTAGTAATCTCAGCACTTGAATCCTACTAGAAACAGTAGGATCATAAGTTCAAAGTCATCCTAGGCTACAAAGCAACTTTAAAGCCAATCTGGGCTAAAAGAGGCCCTGTCTCCATAGGTGGAAAAAACTGTCAAAAGACGTAAAGCCCCTCTAAATCACTATCGTATGTAGTCACTTCTATAGCCATTCAAATTTCCAACTCTAGATTTAGTACTATTTTATGTGGTTTACAATATTATTTAGCATGAAGTAGGTTCCGTATACAGTGATTAAATAAATCTCATTAGCATTGACTACGTAGAATAGCTCAGTGGTAGAATACTTGCCTAGCAGTGAAAACGAAGTAGAAAAAAAGAGTGCAAGAGGGAGTGAGGAAGGAAGGAGAAAGAAGGTTTTCATATGTCAATATTCATTTATAACACATAATTTTTAACAGTATTTGGTCAGGTGTGATGGGGCACAACTTCAATCCCAGCACTTTAGAAGCACTGGCAAGTGGAGCACTGTGAATGTGACCAGCCTGGTCTACATAGTGTCCCAGGCCAACTAGGACTACACAGTGAGATTCTGTTATAAAAAACAAACAAACTGTTTAGCATGGGTTTTATAATTACATTTACCTCTAGCACTGCTGAGTGGTTTCAGATACAATGCTAATTCTTCTACACATTTCTTGGCTTCCTCATAATGCTTTGTATCTTCAACCCCACTACACAAAGTAATGGGCTGTTGCTCAGGGATCTGGAGGCAAAAAGAAAAGTTTTGAGTATTTCATTAATTTATTAAATGTTTTATTGAGTACAATTTATCTACCTATAGTCCTGGTGCTTGCATCATTAAAATGACTAAGCTTGCTAAATGCTTTCAAAAATTTTTTCTTGTACATATATATCCATTATTTTTCCATAGCAGCCTTTTTAAAAGAGAATTCAAATACTACATAATTAACTGAAATTTTTCCTCACTCACAAAAGAAACAAACTTTTTTTGCCCACTCCCACTAGAAGGTCTCAATTGCATAGCCTTGGCTGACCTAGAATTTGCTATGTAGCCCATGCTGTCTGTCTGTCTTTGAAGTCTGGGATTAAAGACAAGTACCACCACATATAACAGCATCATGTTTTCAAGGGTCAACCAGATTGTAGTAAGTACACTTCCTTTCTTTCTTCTTTTGATAGATATGTACAGAGACCAGAGGAAAACCTTAGCGGTTGTTTCTATAAAGAAGGTTTCTCACTGGTCTAGAACTTTTCAAGTATGCTACACTAACTTCCCAACAAATCTCAGTCTTGAGATTCTAACTGTGTGCTACCATAGTCACTTCTTTCATAATATTTATTTAATGTCTATTGGTGTTTTGCCTGCATATATGCCCGTGTACCACATGTGTAACATAAGTTTGGTTGTGAGCTACCATGTGGGTGCTGGGAATCAAACCTAGGTTCTTTAAAAGACCAATCAATGCTTTAACCGCTGGGTCATCTCTCTAGCCTCCGTACCCACTTCTTCTATCTGGAATTAAACTCAAGACTCCATGCTTGCAAGGAAAGTACTAAGTAAGCTATGTCCTCTGTCCTAAATAAAATAATTCATTTATTTTTATTTCTAGTTATTATTTCATTATGTAAATATATCTTATTGTGTTTATGTGGTCTCCAATAGATAAAATAATTTTCCTATGTACCATTTAATATACTTATAACCTTTTTTTGTTTTTGAAGTAGGGTCTTAACAACACAGGCTGGTCTTGAGCCCCGGCCTCTCAGGTGCTTGGACTACAGGGGTGTACCACCATACCCTACTTTATCTTATAAAACCATGGCACTGGATACAAAATTGTACCTTAATATATTTTTTTTTTAATTAAATGTTTTAGTGTTGAGCATAAATATCAATGAAGTACAATGTGATCCCCTGATGATATATATATATATATATATATGCTTATAATTTGCAATAATTAAATCAAGTTAATTAAGAAAATTATCATGCAGGGTGGTGGTGTATGCCTTTAATTCCAGAGACAGGCCGATCTCTTGAGTTTGAGTTTACAAGTCAAGGACAGCCAAGGCTACAAAGAAAATGTCTGGAAAAAACACAGACACAGCAAGGGAGGGAGGGAAGGAGGAAGCCGGGCCAGGTGGCTTCGGCACATGCCTTTAATCCCAGCACTCAGGAGGCAGAGACAAACTCTGTGAGTTAGAAGCCAGCCTGGTCTACTGAGTAAGTTCTAGGATAGGCTCCAAAGCTACAGAGAAACCCTGTCTCAAAAAAACAAAACAAACAAAACAACAACAAAAAATGGTCGTTTCATATATCTCCTCATAAAAATATTTAAAATCTCTCCAGTCAAAGTGGTGGTGCATAGTTTAAACTCAGAAGGTAGAGGTAGGTATCTGAGTTCAATGTCGGCCTAGCCTATATATCAAGTTCCAGGGCAGCCAAGGCTATGTAGTTTCAAAAGATTAAAAAAAAAAAAAAATATGTTTAGCAACTTCAGAATATACATAAACTGCAGTTAGCGTATTGTACATATCACTAAAAGTACACTCTTTCCTACCTGAAACTCTGTACTCTACCCTCAATAACCTCCCTTTCCCCCATTTGCTTCGCATCTACCCCCACCTCACTGTGGCTTATATATTAATTTCCCAAAGGGATAAATTTTTATGTGCCTACTGTAACTATGTCTACTTTTTTGGAGACTTGCCAAGTTGGATCACCTACCAATTAAAAACAATTATTTTTTTTAAAAGAGGATCATGTGATGACTCACTGAGTAGGCTTGCTCAAAAAAAGCCTGGTAACCCAAATTTGGGTCACTGAGACCCACATGGTAAAAGGGAGAAGATGCCCACTGAGTTGTCCTCTGACCTCCACATGTAAGCCACAGAAAGCTCATGCTCACACTTACAAAAAAATCCTAAGTGCAAACAACACTCTGGGGCAGATAAACAAAACTATCTGATATAATCTGAGCTTGCTCTAGCTAAGAAGTCTAACCTATTCCAATATTGTCTTCCCCATAAAACAAGCTATCATATAGGCTCAAACTGTTTTTTATTTGTTTGGTTTTTTTTGTTTTTGTTTTTTTTTTTTTTGTAGTTGTTATGGAATTGAGGCAACAGCTAGAGGTGTATGAAAAAAAAAAAAAAAACAAATTTCAGCCTGGTCATGAATGGAATTAGAGAAGATGGTCATGCTTCCTGGGACCGTTTTTCTCTTGGTTTCTCTACATCTGTATCTGCATCTGCACCTGAGTCCAAGTCCAGTCAAAGCTATTAGTGCCACTAGGTGCTAACATTAGTCACATCTGCCATTCACTGAAATTATCCCAGAGAATCAAAGCATCAGCATTTTCAACTTCATGTCACATAAAAAAATTTGATTATTCAGTTCCCCATTAGACTTATGCCAGAACTTTTACATCCTATCTTGTTAATAGTTTTACAGATGGTATACAAGATGAAGGTTAGAATCTTCAGAAATAGAACACAAAATGTTAAAACTGAGATATGCAGATGGCAAAAGCAAAGCTGAAAACACTTGATATTGTACCAAACCTAAGTACCCTGGATTAAACTGTACACAATTTAAACATTTATTAAAGCCTTGTTATGAAGAACTTGCAAACAAGCATCACACATCAAAATGAACAAGTTAACTTTTTAAATATTTAAACTTTGCTTTTCTTTATGTGTAGGAGTCTGAATGTGAGTAAGCAGGCCAGATGAAGGCACTGGACCCCTTGTAGCTATAGTTACTGGTGACTATGAGCAGAGCTGACTGATGCAGGAGCTGGGAACTCAGTTTGGCAGCAAGCACTCTTACCTATTTACCTCTCTCTAGTCCTTAATCTGTAAAATTTGATGGGATTGCCTATAGGCCTTTGTTTTTCATGAAGCTGGTATATGTGTTGTGTATGACACCAAGTAGGGGAAAGGAATTTTAAATAATAAGTAGTAGGGATATTTTTATGCCACTAGAAGGAGCTTAAACAACAAAGACGTAGAACAACCAACCCGAAGCAGTGCAGGCGTGTCTCATCCCTCAATCTGTCACTCCAATCAGTATTTCCAAGGTAAACTTGAGTTTTCAGGGCCAAATGTATTACTCAGATATAAAGTTATCACAAGGTTTAGTATTGAGTCACAACATTTACATCTGGAAAGATTTTTCTGATACAGTTGAGGTCTAGGAAATGTTCTCCCACTCAACTACAATACCCTTTGGGAGACTGTTGTGATTAAAACACAAATATCAGCATAACTTAATTTAAAGATTCAGATTCTAGGCCAGGTGGTGGTGGTGGCCTGCCTTGTCTACAAATCAAGTTCCAGGACAGCCAGGGCTCCTACACAGACAAACCCTGTCTTGAAAAAAGCAAAGCAAAGCAAAACAAAACAAAAAACCCAAAACACCATTTAAAAAAAAAAAAAAAAATCAGATTCTAAAATTCAATGGCTTTGGTGGGAAGGGATCAATGCTTGTCCATGAGTTCCTTGCTCAAAGGCTTCTTGAGGTGATACTGTGAGTTCCCCTTGACTACTCTCATTCCCTGTATTTAAAATACATAGGAATATACTCTTGAATATCTAATCATATGTATGGTGATTTACAGAAAATAATGGTGTAGTGAGATATTCACTTTGTTTGCACCTGTGGCACTGACCATGCCCATTGGGGGTGGGGACAGAGGCGGAAGTGACCTGGAGAAACTATGTCTGGAGAAGGACACCTCCCCCTTCTCCCTGACCCCCTTCCCCCAGCACTCTTTTGCTTGCAGCACAGGGACAGAAGATCTAGAGGCATCCTTGGGACTAGGAACCTGCTGGTGTTCATCTGTTTATGTTCTAAGTTATTTCTCCCTGAATAAACATCTATTCAACCTATTTCTTTTTCCTGATCCTTATTAAACCATGGTATAATGGTATGCTAGACTTCATCACTGGATCTGTTTATTTGTTTTGTTTTGAGACAGAGTCTCACTCTATAGCTCTGGCTGTCCTGGAACTCACTATGAGACCAGGCTGGCCTCCAACGAACTCAGAGATCTGCCTGCCTCTGTCTCCCAAACTGACAATGGCTTTAAAAATGCATTTGAGAGCTGGGATGTGGCTCAATTTGTAGAGTGTGTTTTAGAGTGTTTTTCTCACATGCACAAAACTCTGGATTCAATCCTTAGTGGCAAATAAATCAGGTATAATGGCATATGCCTGTAATCCCACCACAGAGGGAAGGCAAGAGGATCAGGAGTTCAAGGTTACTCTGTTACACAGTTAATTTGAGACAGCTTGGGCTCTTTTTTTTTTTTTTTTTAAATCTTGCTAGGCAGTGGTGGCACATGCCTTTAATTCCAGCACTCAGGAGGCAGAGACAGGTGATCTCAGTGATTCTGAAGTCAATCTAGTATACATAGTGAGTTCCAGGACAGCCAGGACTGTTACACAGAGAAACCCAATCTCAAACAAACAAACTAACTCAAAAAAATCTTAGTTTTGGCTTTCACCATGTAGTTGTGGGGATTTAGGAAACTTCTGTAAATGCATAGTATTTCTGTGGTATAGCCTACACAGTGAGTTAGTTCTGATGTTTAGGCTACTTCTATTTTGTTGCTTTTATAGACATGATGATATTCCTCTATATGTCTCCCTTGTTATATATATATGTTAAAACCAGCTGGTCTGACACCTGTAAGTACAGCTGCTATATTTACAGAGCTGTGTGCATTTCCAATTTTATTTTCGAGAACCTCCCAGTTTGTACTCTCCCTAGCAACATGCCATGTCTGTGACCACCACTAGTCAGACACTGGTTTGTAGCATTTTCCTGATTACTAATAAGATTAAACACTTTTTTCCTGATTTAAAAAAAAAAAAGATTTTATAGAAGCATTTTAAATTTACAATACAGTGGCAAAGACAGTTCAGAGAATTTTTATCACACCACACCTCATCATCATTATAAAGTTCTGTTGGTAGGATACATTTACTGATAATGTTCATTATAGCTAAAAATCCTGATTTTACTCAATGCCTTACTTTCGCCTAATAGCCTTCCAGTGTTCCAAAATCTCATCCAGAATACCAAATACATTACTTTTTATAATATTCCAGAAGTTTTTACACTTTTCCAGTACTTCCTATGCTTTGAGATTTTTAGCTTTCACAGTACTTAGTATGCATGGTGTATACTGACTTTTGACAGAATCTTGTTTTTCTCATAAAGAGACTGGGGTTAGATACTTTAGGCATTAAGTCCACAGAAGAGAAAAATGCCATTTTCATCATATCATACTAAACATCTACTATGAATATGACTTATTTCTGTTCACATTAATCCAGTTCGCCTGGCTAAAACAGCATTTGTCAGATTTCTCCAACATTAAAATGTGTGTATGACTTAAGCTATCCATCAAAACCACTCTTTAATCATAGCAATGAACACATGTGCTACTTAAATGAACAACTGAAAAAGTCAGAGATTACATATATTTTTTCAGAACTGTAATAAAGAGCTCAAGATGGCTCAAAGGACGAAGGTGCTTGCCACCAAGTCTGAAGACCTGACATCAATTTCCAGGACCCACATGGTGAAAGAAAGAAGCCAAACCTCTACCACTGACCTCCATATATCCTCCCATCAACAACAAACAATAAACAAAAATACAATTTTAAATAAAGGTGTAATCAAAAAGAAAACACGCTTAACAAACAAAACCAAAAACATGAGATCATTCATCACATAAGTAAAAACCAGACTTCCTGAGGACTGATAAAACAGTAGTCAGTTGAAAATCCTATTAATCCTAGTCTTGCTAAGCATTTTAAACTTATTTGGGATAATGTCACACTTACAGAAACCTTGAACAGTCTCTGAATGTATTCTTCCTTTTTGTGTGACAGGTTTTCTTTCCTTTTCAAAAATATCTAATCAAAAATTTTATCTCAAAATGTTGTTTGTATGGTTGTTCCTTACAGTCTGTTTACAAGTCTTGTGTACATGCAGTTAGGAGAAAGCTTTTTTTTAATCACCTGTTTTCTTTCCTGTTTCCTTCTCTTTTTGCAAACACCACTGCACTTATGTGAATATGCTACATAAATCGTTAAGGAAGATCTATTCAGTCCTTATTGCTCATCTTTAAAGAGTTTTAAGAGTTACTGTGGTTATAGCAAATTGGTAGTTACATGGACAATCTACTTCCCAATAAGGACATAGTTAGCAACTTTTTAAAGGGCTGGAGAGATGGCTCAGCAGCCAAAAAACACTTGTTGCTCTTCCAGAATACACAAATTCAATTCCTAGCACCTACACTAGGTGGCTCACAATCACTTATAACTCCAACATCAAGGGATCCAATACACTCTTCTTAGTTCCAAGGGTACCTGGACACATAGTGCACAAACAGAGTTACATACATAACAAGTACTTTTTGTTGATTGTTTTGCTTTTAGACAAGGTCTCACTATTGTAACCCCGCTTCCCTGGAACTTATCAAGAGATTCGCTTGCCTGTCTCCCCAGTGTTATGAACAAAAGCACGTAACATTTCAGGGCTCTGGGACAATGACTTTAAATTTCCTAAATGAAATTAAATTACAGGTGCAAAAAAGAAAAAGAAATAGCTTATAACTGTATCTTTGTGTCATTTTCTACTTCAATTTTATCTGCATAGAGCCACTGATTTTTTTTTTTAAGGCCCTGTTATAATTCAGTACATGACCATGTTGCTCAAACCCTTTCAGCTTTAGCCACTGGGAGCGCTTTCAAACAGCTCTGGTATGCCTTTGACATGGTCCCATCACTGTGTGGATGCTTGGACAATATACTCCAGGCTCATTTGAGTACTTGCTGTCCTAGTCCCAAAACTGACCATTTCTCCTAAGAGTTCTGGTTCCTTTTATTGGAGAATTGTCTAGAAACCAACATCCAAACATGAGGTATGTACAATGCTATTGGAACTGTGATGCCCTTAAGATTATCTTGGCTTATAGAGCAAGGAAATACACAAATAATCAAGGCATATACATATCTATAAATAGTTCTTCAAACATTAAAATAAACACACCTAAACACAAACACATAAACTAAAAAAGTCAAAGACAATAACCAGTATTAAGTATCTTACCTGAGCACCCACTAGCTGCAGTAATGCTGAGTTCACAGGAAGGAGCTCAATGTCTGTATTGATAGTGGTCTGGTCAAATGGGCAAGCCTTACGGTGGAGTTTATTCAGGCACATTTTGCAGACAGTATGGCCACAGCCCAAACTGATGGGCTTTCGAATTGTTTCGTCGAAAGTCTGAGTGCAAATTGGGCAGGAAAGGAAATCCGTCCATTGTGGAGCTTGTACAGGCATTGCTTCTGGAGTTACAATTCACTAACTAACACATACACACACACACAGACACACACAGACACACACAGACACACACAGACACACACACACACACACACACACACACACACTAAAGCAAAGATTCCACTGGAATCAAAATCTTGGAAAAAAGTTTATCTTTTTTTTAAATATCTTCTGTAGATACAGTCAGCACATAGTGTGAAATATAACCTGAAAAAAATAGAAAGGAAAAAACAAGATTAATCTGTTGTTTCTTAATTTCAACCAAAATATTGAAAAAAAATCGTAAGTCTAATTTTGACTCTACAACCTTCCATATCATGACCTTTGAAGTTTACAGGAGGTTGGAATTAGGACCTCATTCTCTAAAGACAGACAGCATAAAACAAGTCTCTATATACAGAAGGAATGGCCTGCCTTTTGTCTCCCAAGTGCTGAGATTAAAAACTGTCACAATGCCTGGCCCTCACAATCCTTTTTAAGGAAACTAATTCCATTTCTTGATCTACATGGATCTGTTGTAAGAACTCTCATGTATGTGCTTTTATGTTATGTATCCCTCGTACTGGAGAAGTCAAAGGTCATCCTCAGCTCATAACAAAGTTGACTAAGTCTCACAAGCAAAACAAAACAAACTTTAACCAACCCCCCCCCACTACTTTTAAATACTTTTTCAAATATGGTAGGAATACTAAGATAAGAGAGATATGCAATTCAATTTTTTTAAGTTTTGGACACTGCTAAAAGTTTTATATTCTGGTAGATTTTTATTTTAACTATATGGCCTACATTTCATTGCTACATACTGTATTGATGATTGGCTAAAATGTCAAAAAGAATTTTAAATCCTCAAATTTAAAGACCAGAAAATTACAAGTAACTTTATCCCAAACATAGTTAAATTTCCTCATGTATGTTTTTTTTGCTTAGAAATAAAAGCTAAACAGAAATATCTTTATTTTTAAATTTTTTTTATTTCATTTATTCATGGGAGAAGCACACACAATTGCACACATGTGGAAGTCAGAACACAACTGGTAGGAATCAGTTCTTTCCTAGTGCATGGGTCCCAAGGATTAAACTATGGTTGTCAGTCTTGGCAGTAAACCTCTTTGTCCTTTGAGCTAACTCACTGGCCCTGTTAGAAACTTTTAAAACTATAAAAAACCCAACCTAAAACCTTCAATATATGTCTTTTGCTTTGTTTTAAGATTAAACTAGGTTCTTGCACATGCTAGACAAGCATCCCAACCAACCAGCTACAAATCTAGTCTTCCAAACAACTATTACTTAATTTTAGGTTTGTTTTGTTTTGTTTTTTGTTTTAATTGGGAGGATAGGAGATGGTGGTGGCCAAGGTGTTGCTATATGCCCAGGATGGCCTGGAATTCATCACATAGTAAGACTACCTTTGCCTGTTTCCTCAGTGCTGGGATTTATGGTGTATGCCACCATGTCCGGTATGCCAGGTGTTTTTATGGCATTGAGAAAAAACTAGTAAAATAACATTATGCTATTAATGATTTGATAATGCTCAGTAGTATGCTTTCAAAGATGGAAACAAATATTATCTCAGCTGTAATTAAATAAAAAAAATTACCCACTGCATCTTATTTTTAAAGTAATTATAAGTAATTTACATTTTATTAAAAGTTTTCAATACTGTGAAGTGTGGTAGCTTAGAACCGCAAGCTCAACTGCTGTGGAATAATCCTTCTGTACACTATGTGAATATATGTCACTATGATTGGTTTAATAAACAATCAGACTGGCCAATAGTTGAACAGGATAAAATCAGGAAAGTCAAACTGACAATAAGAAGGGTGAAGTTAGGGAAGATCACCAGTCAGACACACAAAATGAGATAGAGGTAAAAGCCATGAGCCTCAAGATAACACATAGATTAATAGAAATAGGATAAGTTGTATGCGCTATTTAGTAACAAGCCTGAGCTATTGGCTGAGCATCTACAATTTATATTAAGTCTCTGAGTCAGTTATTTGAGGAAGTGTCTGCAGGTTATTTGGGAGCAGTTGGTCGGGCAGCAAAATTCCACCTATATCAACACTTAGGAGTCTAAGGCAGGAGTACTATTCCAAACGTTGAGACCACTGCAAAATACATGGTGAGTCCTAGGTAGACTGGGCTGTAGTGTGAGACTCTGTCTCAATAAAACAAACAAAAACAAGAAAAAAAAAAAAAGAGAGATAACTCAACTTCGAACACAAGCTCAATGTTGATGAGAGAAAAGTTTCTATTACTAGATATGCTTTAAAAAAAAACCACCTTATCCATGCATTCAACAAATGTTTACAAACACTATTGTGTACCAGACTTTGAATTAATTGTGGGGGATATAACAAAACATCACAATCACAGCATGTGCCTTCATGTAGTCATCAGCCTATCGAAATACAAACCTGTGTTTAATAAAATATGCTGCTAGATGATTAAAATGAGATCTCATGGGGAAACTGGGTGGGGGGAGAGTGGGAAGTTGGAGGATAAAGGGAGGGGCTAGTCAAGGGGGAGGGATGGAGAAGGAGAGCAATGAAAGAATATTTTGATGGAGAGAGGAATCCACAACAATGATCCCAGCTAAGACTCCTAGCAATAGTAGAGACTGGGCTTCTCCTATAATCTGATTGCTGACTATCCTAATTTCATCATCCAGTGACTGATGAAAGTAGATAGATGTAGAGATCCACAGTCAAGTACTGGGAGAGTCCAGTGGAAGAGAGGGAAGAGGGATTGTATAAGCAAGGGGGTCAGGATCACGAAGGGGGAAATAAACACAAAGGGGGGAGCCTGCACGTGACTGAACTAGGCCCTCTGCATGTGGGTGACAGCTGTGTGGCTTGGTCTGTGGGGCCCCTGGCAGTAGGACCAGGATCTATCTCTGGTGTATGAGCTAGCTTTTTGGAGCCCACTTCCTATGATGAAATGCCTTGTTCAACCTTGATGCTGGGGGGGAGGGGCTTGGCCCTGCTTCAACTTGATTTGCCAGTCTTTGTTGACCTCCTATGAAAGAGGCCTTACCTTTTCTGAGGAGTGAACTTGGGGGCGGGGGAGAGGGACAGGAGGAGAGGAGGGAGAACTGTGGTTAGTATATAATAAAACGAATAGAAAATTTAAAATGAAAAAAACATTTAATAGCTTACTAGACTATTAACAAATCAACTTTTTTTTTTTTTCTTTTGAGACAAGGTGTTCAGTCTGGAATGACTCACTGTAATTGGCCTCTAGCTAACAGTGATGATTTCATATGCCTCTGCTTCCCACATGTCTTGACTGCAGATGTTCCACACCTGTCTCATTTTTTTTTAATTTTATAAACACTACTTAAAACAAAATTTGCAAACAAAAAAACCCATCGCACTGTAACCAGATCCACATTCCATACCTCTTCTGAAGTCAGTTACTTGTATGTGTTCAGATGGCTCTCATAAACACAAATAGTATAACATGACACTGCCTATATTTTAACTTCTATCACATATTATACTTTAAGCAAAAGTCACCTATAAATAGTGAGTACCTAACACAGAACTGTTAAGTTATTACCACTTACTATGAGATATCATGTGGATGTTAAAAATTAGATAGAACTATTACAGAGTCAAATGCTACAATGAAAAGTGTTTGTAGTATGCTCCAAGATAAAAGAACTAAAAGTGTCAAAAAGATGAGATATTCAAGCCAAGACCTAGGCAATAGAAAATGGTGGGGAGTGAGGTGGCTCAACAAGTAATGGTGCTTCCCACAATGTCTGACAACCTGACTTTAATCTCCAGGACCCACAGGGTGGGAGGAGATAACTCCTTAAAGTTGTCTTGCCCTCCACACATAAACCACGGTACTTAAGCACTCATACATTCACACAAATAAAGAAATAATGCTTTTAAATAAAAATATTTGCTAAAGTTCATTTAAGTAAAGTATCATCTATATTACCTTGTTTAAGAATCTGACCATGCAGATATTCCATACAAGATTAGTTCATTCTTATTATTTATGCAGCCATATGCTAAATTGTACTAAATGTTTCACATAGGGCAAATATATAAAAGTATATATTACTGTCATCCCACTTGACTTTTAAAAAAAGTTCATGCAAACAAACAAAAAGCTGGCTGGTGGTGGCGCATGACTTTAATCCTAGCACTTGGGAGGCAGAGACAGGCAGATCTCAATGAGTTCAAGGCCAGCCTGAGCTACAGAGAGTTTTAGGACAGTCTAAAGTTACAGAGAGAAATACTGTCTTGAAAAAACTAAAGAGAGAGACAGAGATGGAGATTAAGCAACACCATCTAGTTCAAACCCAGAACTCCTGCCCCCTTATTCCTATTAGAACAGACACAAAGGATGAAAGAAGGGAGCTCTATTTGCAACTTTACTCAAAAGCTACATAGCAGATAAAGCTGGATATACACTGCCCCAAATGTGCATTCCAATAGCTATAAACTTCATTACCATTCTATGCTAACAAATCTAACTATCAGGCCTACACTCTAAAAGAGGAAACAAGTAACATTTCTAATCTTCCCTCCCTACCCATGATGTAATTCAGGCTGGTCTTGAAGTAACAATTCTGACATAGTCTCAACCAATTTATGTACTGGGGATAGAACCTAGGGCTTGTGCATGCTAATGCTGGTCAGGTATGCTATACTGCCATCCTTCAACACTCTTATAAAAAATATTTCAGTGGTAGTGGCGTACACCTTTGATCCCAGCACTTGAGAGGCAGAGGCAGGTAGATCTCTGTGAGTTCAACACCAGCATGGTCTACAAAATGAGTTCCAGGACAGTCAGGACTATGAGACAGAGAAACTCTGTCATAAAAATAAACAAATAAATGACAAAATCCCAAGTAACATTAGAGTCAAAATGTTTTAAAATGTTCACAGTAAAATGATCTTCCTCTAACCCTATCACTCATCTCTCCAACTCTATTTTCACTCTAAATCCATAAACAAAACACCTTTACTCCCCACTGTTTCTTCATGTATGTAAATACACAATATTAATTGTCAAGGAATTATTTTACATGTTATTTCCAATTCTTCTGTCTCTTAAGTCAGATTATTCTTAAAAAGTATAGTTAGAATAAATGATTAGTGGTAGTATTAAAAGAAGATATTTATATCTGCTCCTCCAGGCTCAGAGCCGTGCAGAAGAGGTAGACAGGATGAAGAGCCTGAGGATGGAGGAGAGCTGTGAGTTGCTATCTTGTGGACAAGGCACAGCTACTGCACACACGACCTCACAGCAGCTATGGTTACCTGTACAAGACCAGTGGGAGAACAAGCAAATCAACAATTCAGCATGGAGAGGAGAGGGCTCATGAGACTACATCACTATTGGCTAGTGCAACTGATGACTTCGAAGAGAGGGGGAATCTTTTTCTTTGCAAATGTGGCCGCTGCTAGGTTGTCCATGCCCCTGTGGATGGCCCCATTCATGTTTATGCAAGGAAGCACTAGTAGGATTTGGGTTATTTTCATAAAAAAGAAAGGAAATAAAACAGGACATAAAGATACAAGGGGAATGTCTGGGGCAGTAGGTAAAGTAGGAGGAAGTGTTGGGGGTGGATAGGATGGAAATACATTGTGTAAGAATATAAAATTGTCAAAAAATAATTTTGTTTTGTTTTTAATTTTTTTGTTTGTTTGTTTTGTTTTTTTGAGACAGGGTTTCTCTGTGTAGCTTTGGAGGCTGTCCTGGAACTCACAGAGATCCGCCTGCCTCTGCCTCTTGAGTGCTGGGATTAAAGGCATGTACCACCGATGCCCGGCCAAAAAATGATTTTAAAGATACCCTTTTAAAAATAAATTATAGTTGGACATCTTCCTTCTCAGTAAAAATGAAACATTTGAGCTTGGCATGGTGGCTAACATCATTAATCTCAGACTGGAGACGTAGGCAGATCTCTCTAAGTTTGACTGCATTATGAATGAGCAAATTTGGACAGAGATGTGTGGGATGCTGTGTACTAATATAATAAAAGTTAGAAGATAGGGTAAAACTAATACTCTAGATAAAAGAAAAGGCATAACTACAAATTTCTGAGACTAAATAGATGATAAAATAAGCGAAAGACCAAAATAAAATAAAAGTAAAACCAAAATAAAGAGCTTTAACAATGACACAAGGGTGAGTGAGATGGTTCAGTGAGTATTGGCAGTAACCACCCAGATTTGAGAGCCTGAGTTCGATCCCAGGAACCCACATGTAGTGGGAGGGATTTCTACAAGTTGTTCTCTCACCTCCACATGCACATCATGGCACACACTCTACATGCAAAAACAGCATGGGGCCACAGAGAGACTGAGAGCATTTGCTGTTTTTCGAGAGGACCTGCACCCAACACAATGGCTCACACTAGCTGTAATTCCAGGTCCAGGGAATCCAACATCTTCTCGGTCCCTACCAGCAGACATGCACACAGACACAGACACAGACACACAGACACACACACACAGAGTACATCATAGGCAAAACACCCACACACATAAAAATAATTTTTCTTAATTTAAAAAGAGTGGCCACACAAAAGAATTAGCAAAGAGAAAACAACATAAGACCTTCTAACTCATTATATTCATTCTGTGAGAGGTGGAATTTCATGCATCTACTGCCACAGCAAACTGATTTTTGACAAAGGTGGTAAAAATATAATTGGAGAAAGGACAGTCTCTTCAATAAATAGTGCTGAGAAATTTGATGTCCACCAGAAGAATGGTAATGGATCCCTCTTTCTCACCAGTTGTAGGAACCAAATACAAATGAATTGTGGACTTATATGAGATCTGAAAATGCTAAGAGAGCACAGGAAACTTCAGAATGCTTCAATAGGCTGGGTTTTTGTTGCTGTTTAAGGATACCCTAAAAAAAAAAAAAAAAAAGCTCAGGAAGCAAAAATAGAAATTGAATTACATCAATTATAAAGCTTTGAAAGTGTACCTGGAGAGACAGCTCAGTAGTTAAGAGAACTTGCTGCTCTTCCAGAGGACCTGAGTTTTGAGTCTTAGTATCCAAGCAGGCCGGTTCACAACTTTTAACTCCACTTTCAGGGACCTGACACCCTCTTCTGGCCTCTGTGGGCAGCTCACATACATGTTCATACATACACATAAACTGGAGACAGAGGGTAGATGGTGCTTGTTGGTCACCAACCTAGTCCAGACTTAACAAGAGATCTTATCTCAAAGGAATTAGGAAGCAAGTAATAGGGCAGACAGCTACCTTTGAGGTCCCCCTGTGGCCTCAAAGCTCAAATGCACATAAACCATATTTATTTATATTTTTATCTCTCCCTAATTAAATTAAAAATTATTAAAAAAAAAAAAAAAAAAACTGTAAGTCCCCAGCACTCAGGAGGCTAAGGCAGGAGGAGGATGGATTTCTGTGAGTTTGAGACCAGCCTGGTCTACAAGAACTAATTCCCAGACAGCCTCCAAAACCACAGAGAACCCCTGTCTCAATAAAACCAAAAGAAAACTATAAGTCACCCTTAGATATTCTATCACAAGAACAATAAACTGCAAAGACTTTTTGACACTCAAAGTTTGAATTAATTGTACAAAATGTTCCAAGAATTCCTACTTTCTCATTCTTTAAGCTTCTTTCTCCAGCCTCATTTTTTTCAAATATTCAAAGCTTACCAAATAAGGTTGTTCACATCATCTTTAACATATATATGGTAACACATATACACATTCTTCTACTTGGGCTAAGAGTAAACACATGAAATAAAATTATTAAAATACCAACATCCTGATTCTTGGACATAGGAATGACTCATCTCCTAGATGGCCCAAGATTCCATCATGTTACTCAGAACTAAGTATAGTTTAAAATTTATAACTTATTTCTGGAATTGTTATTAATATATTTTGAATCACTGTTAATTTATACTGTATATGCTACCTGTTTGTTACTTAATAGCCACCTTGGTTGTCAGATCCCTGATTCAGAGAAAGAGCAAATTTAAAATTGATCAACTATCTGTTTAAACTAGTTCTCCTGAGGCACCATTACAGCTATTTATATATGATAAACTCTTGATGCTGTTTGGGCAAGGGGACGACATGAGATTTGACTATAGAGCCCTTGCTGGCCTGGAACTCATTACATACCCATCTGTGTTGAACATCCTCTCAATAAATGGCCCTAAAGTACAAAATCAATGATGCAAAGGTGGGATCAAGGCATGAATCACATAAGACAGACTATGCTCTATCCATAGAGTAGCACCACCTATGATTTAAGGCATCTGCTGGGGGTCTTGAAAGTATCCTACAAAGATAAGGGGATTGCAATGAAATGCTATTAATGCTGTAATACAGTTATTGCCCAATTTAAACTTTTAAAGGGCTACATATAGAGAGGTACTTAAAGTAAATGGCAGGACTATAATTCAGAGAAGCCAAACTCCTAAGCTGCTACTTTTAAACCTGTAATTTCTGTTACCTTACAGATGTAAGTTGAGAGTGATTAACATTAGGTTTTTTTTTTTTAAATCACAGGAAATCTAAAGCCAGATTAACTGTAACAGCTGCACAACTCTCTCTCTATATATTTTCTTTCCAGACAGGGTTTCTCTGTATTGTTTTTGGGACCGGCCCTGGAACTAGCTCTGTAGACCAGGCTGCCCTCAAACTGCCTGCCTCTGCCTCCCAGGTGCTGGGATTAAAGTGAATTCTACACTTAAGTGAACTTTATTTTCTATAAACTATTCATCAATAAACCTGCTAGAACATTAAAAGATTTTTTTATAGCTTTGTTTCACAAAAGTCTGTATTTCTAAAATGTCCACTGGTCAGATTTTTCTATGAGCAGAGCAATAGCCCTACTAAACAGCTAAATTACACTGCTGTGAAATATTAAATGTCACAACCATATTACCATCTCTTAACCATAAAATTACAGGTTAATTTTATGTCCCTGGTTTAGAAAAAAATAAAAACTAAAATTCATAATTATCTTTTGTAAGCAACTTCTCCTGACATTAAGTATACCTGTTTGTAGATGATAAACATTTGATAGTGGGTAGCATTTTCAGCTAATTAACTCTTGAATTAGGAGTAACAGGTTTTAGTTCAGGTTTAGGCTGCCTAAGAAAACTATTAAAAACAAAAACTTATTTATGTAAAGAGAAAATTCTTAGATCATTTCTCACCCTACCCAACATGGCAACTGTTGTGGTGTGAAAGAAAAAAAGCTCCCAAAGCAAGTGGCAATATTAAGAAATGTGGTCTTGGAATAGGTGTGGCATTGTTGGAGTAATCGTGTCACTGTGGAGGCAGGCTTTGAGGTCTCATATGCTCAAGATACAGAGCAGAGTCTCAGACCACTTCCTGTTGCTTGTAAGATGTAAGACTCTCACTTCTCCAGTACCATGTCTGCCTGCACACCACCATGTCCCTCTATGATGATAATGAACTGAACTCTGAACTGTAAAAAAGCCACCCCAATTAAACATTTCCTAAGAGTTACCATGGTCATAGTGTCTTTTCACAGCAATAGAAACCCTAAGACAACAATTTCTTAAGAATAATTATTCTTAGCTGGGTGGTGATGGCACAAGCCTTTAATCTCAGCACTCAGGAGACAGAAGCAGGCAGATCTCTGTGAGTTCCAAGGCCAGCCTGGTCTATAGAACAAGTTCCAGGGCAGAGTCTAAAGCTACACAGAGAAACTCTGTCTTGAAAAGCAAAACAAACAAATCTTTCTTGACCTTAACCTAATTTTGCCACTTCTGTGGAACATTTCTATAGCAACCAGCTTGAAGGGACCACATCAAAGAAGAGAAAATGTGTAACCGTCCTGAAAACTGAAGCTAAGTAATAAACAACCCAAAGAAAAATAAAGGCCTAGTATTACACTTAAGTATTGTAATTCCCAATGGAGCATCAGTAACTCACAGAAAAAAAAATAGTCTGCAATTTGAAGATTAGAAGTTTCTAGTAATGATACCCTTTTGAGGAAAAACACAATTTTGATTCTAAAAATATCTCTTTATAAAATATATGGCTTGAATTCTAACCATACAGCACACAAATACACTAGATATAATTTCATATGCTGTTTCTATAAATGTACAACTACCCAAGACATATATGAAGTGAAAAGGTTAGAGGGTAAGAAACCTGAAAACTTGATTTATCAGCCCCCTAGTAGGTTTTTGTTTTTTGAGACAGGGTCTCTACATGTGCCTGGGTTAGCCTGGAACTCACTAAGTCAGTGATTTTCTGTGGATTGCAACCCCTTTGGAGTGGAAGCCTCTTTTGCGCATCAGATGTTTACATTACAATTTCATAATACTTGCAAACTTAGAGTTATGAAGTATCAACAAAAATGATTGGGAGTTACCACAACATGGGAAACTATATTGAACAACCTTAGGCAGGTTGAGAACCACTGTCCTAAGTAAACCAGGCTGGCCTTGAACCAGGGATCTCCTTGCCTCTGCTTCCAGCTAGCTAACTGGCTCAGAAGCAAAGAATCACGTTTAGGTTCAACCTAGCACCAAAACACAGCAAGAAAAGCAGTGACAAAAGATAAAAACCACTCCTGAGGAAGGTACCTGACAAGAGACTAAAGCACAGTACTCACAAAAGTGTTCACAGCAGCCTCTAACTTTATGTCCTCTAGATTCAAGTCATAATACATTATGTGAACTCTGAAGAGGGAAACAGCAGTCACTAAGGAAGTGAAGGAACGAAGCAGCCAGACACAAACCATCATTTTACAAGGAACTTAGTAGCAAGGACAATTTACAGATCGTGTCAAAACTGCAGTTATTTTTTAAGCTTTCTATGTTAACATTCTATTAAATATTACCTACACTATACTGACAAGTACATAAAACAATGTTATCTACATTTAATGCTAAGCCAGTGAGAGCTGATTACTAAAATCAGTAATAATTTGGAACAAATTCACTGTGCAATTTATTTAAAATCTTTTTTCACTGCTTTTAAATAAAACACAAATTCCTAAAATTGATTCTTTGTAAAAGATGTTGCCACCTTTTCAATTTAAAAAAATATTTTTAAATTATTCTTCTATGTGTGTCTGTGGGGTATGAACACGGCTGTTGCTAGTGCCCAGAGAGAGGGTGATGGGACCCATAGCACTGGAGTTACAGGTAGCTGTGCGCTAACAGCCACAGATACTGCAAACTGCACTTGGTTCCTCTGCAGTTTACTTTGGCTTTTGTTTTTACTTTGGCTTTTCAAGACAAAGTTTCTCTGTGTAGCCCTGGCTATCCTGGAACTTACCTTGTAGTCCAGGCTGGGCTTCTCTTCCTCTTAATATTTAACCAATCTCTTTAGCACCTTGCTATTTTTTAATTACAAAGCTTTTCTAAATCACAATATTCCAAAGTAGAAGATTCATGAACAAAGCTTCAAGATTTTTATCAAGACTGTTAGTGGTAGTTCAAGCCACCTTTATAAATCAGCCCTTCTCTGAAAAAATGTATTTTATTTTTCCTAGGCAGGATCTCACTATGTAGCCCAGGCTACAAATTCACACTCTTCCTTCCTTAGCTTAAGATTTAGCCAGGCAGTGGTGGTCCAAGCCTTTAATCCAAGCACTCGGGAGGCAGAGGCAGGTGGATCTCTGTGAGTTTGAGGCCAGAGTTCCAGGACAGGCTCCAAGCTATATAGAGAAACCCTGTATTGGGTGGAGGTTAAATAAAAAACAAACAAACAAACAAAAAAACAAACAAACTTTAAGAGCCAGGGAAATGGCTCAGCAGTTAAGAGCACTGGCTGTTCTTCCAGAAGACCCAGGTTCAATTCTCAGCACCCACATAACAGTTCACAACTGTCTGTAACTCCAGTTCCAAGGGATCTGACACCCTCATACGGACATATATGAAGGCAAAAATACCAATGTACATGAAATTGGGGGAGTAGGGGGCGGTAAGATTTAGACATATGCCACCATGCCTGGCTGTAAAATGGTAGGTTTGTGTTTGTAAGGGTCTTCCAATCCTTAAGTTATTTTGAGTCACAATGACAAATCTGATTGGCAAACAATAACTCTGAATATAGAGACAAATGTTCACAATGAAAAGAAAAATCTTCTTGTGCCTAGTTCATTTTTCAGACTGGTTAACACCAGCTTTTAATTCTGTTTCTTCAATTTGTCCCTCTTTACTAGTTCTTGTCCCAACAGTGTATATAAATGACTGCTCAGAATGCCTGAGGGTGGGGAGGGGGAATATGTCTCCAACCTTTGCCTCTTATTTTAAAAAAGGAGAATGCCCTCGGGCACAGGCCTTTAATCCCTTCACTGGGAGAGACAGATGTAGGCAGCTATCTGTGATTTCCAGACCAAGGCAGGACTGCATAATGAAACTTGTCTCAAACTAAACAAAACTCTCCCAACCCTGTCAAACTTCTAGACTATTACCATTTGCCTTCTAATTATTCATGTTGAAACTACCACTCAACTTAGTTTAACCACTAATTTGTAATATATCTTTAACATACAAAAAAATTTTTTTCATGAAATTCAAAGATTACCCTTCAAATCTTAACTCTTTCTATAATGCATTTAATAATGTCAGCTACTCCTACAAACCCTGCCTAAGTAGTTACTAAATGCCAAGCTCTCCTTGACTGTTAAGTGCTGCTTCTTTTCCCCACATTAGATTGATTGGTGGTGGTTGCTCTAATTCTTTCAATTCTCTTTTCTATGTTGTTTACAGCGATTTAGTCTATTTTTATGCTTCCTATTACCAACTAGGTCCTGCTGACTTTGAAAGCAGCATCTCAAATTCAAACATTGTTTTTGAATGCCAAGAGTATAGTATAGTATATTAAACAAATAAGGCTCAGCTAGGCTCTCAATCTTCCTAAGTCTAAAACTACCTCATCCCCCAAAAACCTTCTGCTTTTTGTTTTACAAGACAGGACTTTTCTGTGTAGCCCTGGCACTCTCTGTAGACCAGAGGCTGGCCTCAAACTGAAGATCCACCTGCCTCTGCCTCCTGATTGCTGGGATTAAAGGCATGAGCAAATACCATGGTGCTAACTTCAGTTTTTGTGGTCAATAGCACTGACTATTTGTGACAGAGGCATGAAGAATCATCCTTGACTGTTTTCCCTCATGTCCTGATAGCAACATTAAGGTGAAACCATTGTCTCTTGTTCTTTTCTTTCCTCCTATCTTCAGTACTAGATACTGAATACAGAACCTTGGATATACCTGGCAAGTGCCCCTTCATTAAGCTAATTTCCAACCCTTTTTTATTTTTGAAACAATGTCCCATTAATGATGGGCCACCATTTCTGATCTCTGAAACAATTCTCTTATTTAATGAGGGTGAATGGGAAGAAGGAAGGGAAGGCTCAGACTTATAATCCTTAACACTTTCGGGGCTGAGTCAAAATGATTTCTGTAAATCTGAGGCTAGCCTGGGATACACAATGAACTCCAGGCTAGTCTGGGCTTCAGTGTGACACCTTGTCTCAAGAACAAGCAAAATAAAAAATGACATGTTGACAAACTAAACCAAGAAAATTGAAAGTGTATACAAATTAGTAGAATGACAAATGGAACAAAAAACATTATTACTAACCTTACAGAAAGAGACCAGAGAAAAAACATAATATGAAGACTTCTAACAATTGAGGATTTTATTAACAATCACAAAACTCTCCAGCTGGGTGTGGGAACAATCACTTGAGACAGCAATAAACATGGGAATGCATGTATCTCTTTGGTATAGTATAGAGTTCTCTGGATATATGCCTAGGAGGGAAATAGCAGGGTCATATGGTAGTTCTGTTTTTAATTATTTGAGACATTTCCAAGCTGATTTTCATAATGGCTGAACTACTTTGCACCTCCACCAACAAGGAGTAAGGCCCCTTCCTCACCACATCTCTCTAACATGTGCCACATTTATTGATGACAGCCATTCTGACTCGAATAAGGTTGAATCTCAAAGTGGTTTTAATTTGATTTCCCTGATGACTAGGGATATTGAGTGTAGTTTTAAAATGTTATTGGTTATTTGTGTTTATCCACTTCAATTGTCCAGTTGTTGTTTGGCAATTTTATTTCCTAGGTATTTAATTCTGCAATTCTGAGTATTTAGTCTCTTGTCTAAAGTGTAGCCAGTAAAGATTTTCTCTTGTTCTATAGGCTGTTTGCTCTTTTGCTCTTACAATTTCACTAAAGCAAGGAACTAGAATCAACCTAGTTGTTTATCAACAGACAATAAAATTTTGGTATAAATAAATATACAACAGAATACCATTTAGCTCTAAAGAAAAATATAATCACAAAATTTGCAGAAAAATGGATGGACTTAGGATATATAACATTAAACAAGACCATACAATCTCAGAAAGAAAAATAACTCATGTTCTCCCTTACGGGGAATCCAGCTAACAGTGTGTGTGGTGTGTGTGTGTGTGTGTGTATATATATATATATATACATATATATATATATATATATGTATATGTATATTTAATATTATATATTATGTATGTAAATAAGTTGTACATGTGAGTACAGTATGTAGAAAAAAGAAAAATAAAGGCTAAATATTAGGTAATGAAGAAGGATCAATATAGCCAATGAACAAGAATTATCAAAGAAGACACAAAGCAAATTGTTTTTCTAGCTCTAACTCTGTCATGGACTTTGTTTTTTTGCTGGTGAATAAGCACATAAAATATATTCACTGAGTGTGGTGGTGCATACCTTTAAGCCCAGCACTCAGGAGACAGAGATAGGCAGATTTCTGTGTGTTCAAGACCAGCCTGGTACACACAAAGTGAGTTCCAGGAGAGCTCTAGGGCTGTTAGAACCCAATATATATACATACTCATTAGTTAAAATATAAATTCCAATTTGAAGCTCCACAGTTTTTTTTCCAAATGGCTACTGTGTGTAGAAATTCATTTGAGTTGTGCAGTCTTTGGGTCAGGTTAATTTTGGTGTGTGATTTTTATTTGTTACCATTCATTATAATAGTTTTTTTTTAAAAAAATAAATGTAGCTAGGCGGTGGTGGGCTCACACCTTTAGTCCCAGTACTAGAAGACAGAGGCAGAAAGATCTCTCTGAGTTCAAGGTCAACCTGGTCCACAGAACTAGTTCCAGGACAGGCTCCAAAGCAATACAGAGAAACCCTGTCTCAAAAAATAAAATAAAATAAATAAATGTGCACACACACACACACACACAAAGTATTATTCTATGACATTGAAAGTTATTCTTAAACACATTTTAAAAGATTTAAACACTGTATTACTTTTGTTCTAATGACTTTCATATATCAAAAACTATCAAATTTTATTTATATTGATAAAAATATAAATTTTATTTATAATGATAGAAAGTGATTTAGAAGGGTTTTTCTATGCTCTTAGGAACAACATACTCATGTTATGAGCAGTTTTTCCCTGCCAGTCTGGTCTCACAGCCGTGCCAGCCCCAAATAACATACAGGAAAGCTGTATTAGATATAAAGCTGTTGGCATGTTACTAGTTTCTTATCGGCTAGCTCTGTCTTAAATATTAACCCATTTTTATCAATCTAAGTATTTCCACGAGGTCTCATCTCACTGGAGAGAGGGGCCCGGTGTTCTGCTCTCTCCATCCTCCATCTTGAATCTCCTCCCTACTACTTCCTGAATCTTCCTTGTCTCCTATCTTGCTTCCCTAATGGCCAAAAGTGCTTTATTCATTAACCAATAAGAAGCATATTTACAGAATGACATCCCCCATCATACTCAGGCACACACATACACATAAAAAATTTTAAATCATTGAAAAGAGCACTTGGATAGTTTTTACTTGGACGTTTATGTTCTAACAGCTTTCTCCTACTTATGTTGGGGATGTGGCTCAGTTGGTAGCATGATTGCCTAGCATGTTAAGGCCTAGGATTCCAGACTTAGTGGAACACACCTGTAGTCCTAGCACTTGGGAGGTTGAGGCAGAAGGATCAGAGAGAAGTAGGAGGATGATAAATTGGCTACATAGCAGATTTTGAGGCCAGTCTCTCTCAAACAAAACCCACTATTATTCTCTATTATACACGTCTATAATTTTTTATGATTCTAAACATTATAAAAATATTTTTAAATTTCCAGTGAATTTATATCAGGAAGGGTACTCTCAATAGTCTACAGTTTGGCAGGTAGCTACTACTCTAGGATAACATGGATATTGTTGGAGTAATTTCTTTTACTAATTTCCTATAGCTCTTATCTTATTCTGCTCTAGAACTTTACAAAAGTTAGTCATGTTCTGCATAATTATGAGTAAGCCATTTTCCAAAGAAGCTCAATTAAGCCTGTGGGCACCTGCATTTTATAGGTACACGTGAATACATACATATACATACACACACACAAACACACTTGGGGGGGAGACAGAGACATACACAGAGAGACACAGAGACTTGCTTTAAAAATAAATTTTTAAAAAATACAAGACACAGGCAAGGAGCTTGAGGAAATGACTCAAGTCAGTAAGTGTTCAACATGCAAACATTCGAACATGAATTCCCTAGCAACCTGAGGGCACAGTGGCAGGTGCCTGTAGCCAGTGTTGGTGGCATGAAACAGGAAGAACTATGGATTTCATTGGCCAGCCAATCCAGCTAATAGATGAGCTTCTTCAAGTCACTAAGAGACCCTGCCTCAAATGTTAAAGGTGGACGGGCCTGGGAGATGATGGCTCAGTGGCTAAAGCCACTTTCCACCAAGCCTGACAACCTGAGTTCAACCCCTGGGAACAAGGTAGAAGAGAACCAGCTCCTTCAAGTTGTCTTCTGACCTCTGCGTGCATGCTGCAGCATGCATACACCCACACACACAAAAGCCATCTTGATATTGAAAAGACTCTCAACACCTTCTTCTGGCTTTCACCTGTATTCACACACTCACACTAATAGGTATATGCACACACAAATATATACACAAAAGAAAATACTAAATAAAGGGCTAAAGGGCACATAGGGTCTATAGGACAACACTGTTACAGACTGATAAATCCCATGCCTCAAAATACAAGAAATATCTTAAACACTGAAGTAAAAATTTCTTTATATAAATGTCTGACAAAATTATTCTTACACTCTAACCTCCAAAGACAATTCAATCCAGCCTTGACTAGGAGATACTCAACTAAATCCTAGGAAGCATGGTGATTTTGAAATCTGTGTTCTGGTACTGGCCAATCTGAAAAGTTTTTCTGAAACCTACCCTGAAGAATACCTGACCCCTGAGCATAAATATAGTCAGAGCCAAAGCTAAACCAGGTCAGAAAACCCTGCCAAGGAACATCCTGACCCGAGATAGCCACCAAACAGGGATCACTTAACAGTTTGTTCACTTTGAGGGAGACTGACCACTGATAGATATATGAAAAACAGACTAATTGGGCCCCATCAAATCCATATTAAGGCCTTAAGGCCATGAAGACATTGTAGAAGTCTAAATGAGCTATGGCATAAGAAGGGGAGAAAAACATATCAAGTATCAGATGTCCTAGCTTAACATCATTAAATATCACTAATTTTTTTTTTAATTTTTATGAAGTAATTTAAAGGTACAATTTAATAATTACATAACAAACCGTAACAATGCCAAAAATCTATCTTGCTAAAAATGTGAGTTTCTGGGTGCTGGAGAGATGACTCAGAGGTTAAGAGTACCTGTTGCTCTCACAGAGAACCTGAGTTTGGTTACCAGCACCGACATGGTACCTCACAACCACCTGGGGATCTGTATCTATATCTTTCTCAGACTTCTGCAGAAATCAAAATAGTGTACACATGTACATTAATACACATAAAATAAAAATTGGAAGATAAAAAATATGAATGCCCATATTTTATCACATTTGAACCTACTAAAAAGAAAAATAAGTGTTCTTTTAAAAATTCAAATATTTAACTTCTTGATTATGTAAGTATTTGGCAGTATACAAGCAGCAGAAAGCTAGGGGTCAAATACAATATTATAAAACATAATTCACAGTAGAAAATAGACATTTGTCAATACAGAAGATACCTCTAGGTTTAAGAATGACACATGTGGTGGCTGTGGTAAAATAGCTAATTTGTGTCAAAACCTAGTCAGTTCATTCTTATGGGACCTTCTTGCTATTTACTTAGCTGTTTCTAACCCCAGATTCTGTATATGTGAAATAAGGATAACAATGCAACCAGTAATGTAACATAACTAGAAAAACTAAATAAATGCTTGTAATAAATATGCTCTCAATAACCACACACACATACACACACACACTCGGTATTATTTGTTTCCTTGAGGCAAGCCTCATTCTGGAACTTACTCTGTAGTTCAGATTAGTATCAAATTTGCAATGATCCTCCTGACTGCCTCTACAGTGCTAACAGCAATTACCCATAACTTTGGGGCAGGGATTGGTTTCGGATTTTTTTTAAGGGGGGGGGATTCAAGACAGGGTTTCTCTGGTCTTGGACTCAAGAGATTTGCTGCCTTCTCCTTCCCAGTGCTAGGATTAAAGGCATGTGCCACCATACCACATTGGTTTGTTGTTGTTGATATTGATGACAATGGTTAGTGCTGAGGCTAGAACCCAAGTTCTCATGAATGCTAGGCAAGCACTTTACCACAGAACCATATACACTCCCCGACACTGTAATTTTTTGAATGATATACAATATTCACCTTTTCAATCTAGTCATAGGATTCAACAGATTTTTTTAACTCTTAAAATTACTAAGAAAATGCAAATCTAAAGGTGGAACAAGCCTTTAATTCCAGCATTCAGGAGGCAGAAGCAGACAACCTCTAAGAGTTTGAAGCCAACAAACTCCAGGAAAGTCAACTTATATAGTAAGATCCTATCTTAAAAAATAATGAATAAGCCAGGTGGTGGTAGTGGTGCATCCCTTATTAAAGCACTTGGAAGGCAGAGGCAGGCACATCTCAGTGAGTTCCAAGACAGCCAGGACTGTTACACAGAAAAATACTGTCTTTAAAACTCATAAGGGCTGGTGACCAGAAAACCACTGATCCTCCTGTCCAGTCCCCAGCACCATGAAAGGTTATAGGCATGCACATATACCCAGTTTTTTACTTGAGTGCTAGGGATTAGAATTTAGGTCCTCACACCTGCAGAGCAAGCATTACCCACTGAGCCATCTCTCCCTGGTTCCATAGTTGAATACTTTTGTTTTTAGAAAAATTGTATCAAATGAAAATAGCAAGTCCTTGATGAAACAATGAGGTTTTTTCCTTACTTAAAATCTACAAACTCATAAATTAGTATTATGTAATTGTTGCAATATGTTCAGGGCCACAAATAAATGTAAGTATCATTACAATACACATGATTCTCTTATCTGTGCCTTACAAAATCCAGTATGAAAAGAAAAACCACCAATTTGAATTCTTCAACAACAAAAAGAAAAGTATTCTGAAATCCTTAGCCACAAGTCACATTAGCAGGAACCATGTAATGTGAAAGTTGCTTCTCCATGATCCCAAAGATCAAATCATCCATGGAAATACTATGTAAAGGCATAAAATAAGGTTACTGATATGAATATGCTACACTATACTTCAATCCCTAAATAAGATTGCTCAATTTACATGTTTTATAATTATTCACCACTAGTTCTTACAGCAAAACTAGAAACTAGTAATTAAATTTCAAATTGCTGAACAATGCTTCTAACAATGACAGAAATAAATTCTAATTAGGAATTTATCCTAGAAATTGGCAAAAGCTATCAATCAATATTTTCCTTTTAAGAATGTTAATTCATAGCCAGGTGCTCAGGAGGCAGAGGCAGGTGGATCTCTGCGAGGTTGAGGCCAACCTGGTCTATAGAGCAAGTTCCTGAACAGGCTCCAAGGCTTCAAGAGAAACCCTGTCTAGAAAAACAAAAACAAAACAAAACAAAAAGTTAACTTAGCTGGGCTGCGGTGTGACCTTTAATTCTAGTATTCAGGAGACAGAGGCAGGTGGATTTCTGAGTTCAAGTCAGGTTCCAGAACAGCCAAGGCTACACAGAGAAACTCTGTCACAAAAATAAAATAAAAAATAAAAGAAAATAATTAAAAGAAAAAGGAAAAGAAGAATGTGAACTCAGCCCAGCATTCAGGAAGCTAAGACAGGAAGATTGTTAATTCTTGCCCAGCTAGGGCTACAGCAAGACCCTGTCTCCAAAACAATTAAAGGAAGAAATACAAAGCCCCTAATAGATCCTGCAAGTGAATTAAGCAGTCTTCTTGAATGCATTCAAGCTTTTGAATATAATTTTCTGCATACAAAGTAGAAACTGGAACAGAACTCACCCCACCCCTTACTTGAAAATATATGTAGTAAACGACTTGAAAAATTAAGTTTAGGAGAAAAAGTTAATTTAAGTTTTAAGATATTACTGCAGTATAATATACTTTATATACAATAAGGGCTGTAAGCCTTGCTACTTAAAACAGGTCACAATTATTGTTTTTCTTTTCTTTAATTGTCAGTAAAAGTTTCAACTGTTTAGTGTTTGGCTGGTTATTTTTGTTTGTTTTTGTTTTTTGTCTCGGCTTTCTGGAGTGCTAGTATTACAGGCATACATCACAACCCAAGGCTAAAAGTTTCTGAAATATCAGAAAGTAGGCTTTAAATATGAACTTTCAAACAGAGAAAAAGGTTCCTGTCCAATAATTTTTAGGGCAAATTGGCGAAAATAATAGAACAGACAGAAGAAATCCTAAAGGGACAAATGAACCACTTCTGTCCTCAGTAAGTGCTCCCGGAAGATAGGCACTTTACCAGAATGGTTAATGTTATTTCCTCTGTCATACACAATTCAAAACGGCTAGCTGGAAAAGTTCTGCTCAAACCTTAACAATCTGTCTCCGCGTTGCCAGTAAGCGGCTTTGTTTCCAGTTTCACAGACTATTCTGGGATGTCAAGAGTTATATTATTGCTGCTTCAAAAGAGCCCTTGTTTCAGTTCACCATCACCAGGGATGTGAGTTCACTGATTATAGAGACCTGATGTTGAGAAATGATGTTAAGGAAAGGTCCACCCCTTACTCTCCATCCTTTACCAACAACCGTATTCTGTGTATTTTTGTTGTTGTTGTGGCACTTAAATCTTTTTGAAAAAGGCACCTGCACATGGTTTCGCCTTGGCCAACAGAGTTTATCTACAGGAACTCCAGGAAACCGACACCCTAAAACCCACTTGGTCGAGGAAGGGGGCTGGGGAAGAAGCAGCCACGCCTGGCAGCCAGGCAGGAGCGGCGGCTGTTTACAGGCGCCTTCTCCCTCCCCCACCGCACAGACAGGGGTCCAAACAACATTTCCTGCGACCAACTCCCGGCCCGCAGGCTGTCCTCCGAGGAACCGGGAACCGGCCAGCCTCGGACCCTCACCCTTCCCGCCCCAGCCTTCCTTCCGTCCAGGGCGGTGTCTGCACCGCCCCTCGGCCTACCTACCCCGGCAGGCCCTCCGGGCCGCACGCGGAGGCCTGAGGCCTAAAGGACGCCGGCCACTGACAAGCCCCGGGGCCGGTCCCGACGCAGGGCGGGGGAGGACAGCCCCATCCCCGCCGCCGCTGCCTATTGTTCTCGGCCGCGGCCGCCCCGCTCCCCACGCTGCCGCCCGCCACTAGCTCACCGCGCTGGTCCGAGCAGCAGCTCCTCTCAGCTCCGGGTCCCTGCGGCCGTCGCCACCGTCGCGGCAGCTCCCGCCGCCGCCGCTGCCACCATCGACTCTGACTCTGTCCCAGGCCGCGGGACCACGGCCGTAGCCGCCACCGCCAGCGCCGCCTCCAGCCCCCCACCTGCTGCTGCTGAGGCTGCTCCTGCAGCAGGGGCCATCTTGTTGGTCGGCCTCCCCTTCCTCCTCCGCGTCCTCCGCCGCCCGTCGCTCGTTGTCCTCGTCCCCTTCCTCTTCCTCAGGCTCCGTCCCGCCCCAAGACTGGGGCGGAGATGAGGGTGAGGCCCCTCCTCACGGGGTGGGCCAACGGAGTGGAGGGCGTGGTTAACGAGGTGGGGCGGGGCCGGCGAAGGGCGTGGCCCGGAGGAAAGCTCTGAGTCACCAGACCCAACGCCCTGCCCGGAGCGGGGGACGCGCCCCTCCCGTGTCCCGAGCGCTGTCGCGCCCTGAGCGGAGAAACTGGTCCCATCTCCTCCCCCGCCACCCGCCGGGCCAGTGGCCACAGCGCCTTTGGTCCCGGCCAGGCGTTGTCCGTGCGCTCGCTGCAACGGAGTGTCGCGCTGCCTCTGAGCTTGTCACTTTATCAGCTCGGGACCCTTCTACTCTTGCATCTTTTTTACTTAACACCCCACCTTCCGTCCGTCCGTCTGTCTGTCTGTCTGGTCTGAGTTAGATGGTTTTCTTTTATCCTGGCCTCCGTCCCTTCACTTTTGCCTTTGTCAGCATTCTTATGGAGTCCCCAAAGAGTCCAGTCTTTGCCCCCACGGACTGTATGGGACTGCTACGAAATGTCTTAAGCTGTATGAGCCAATGAGGCACTCCGTACCGAAAAGAAAAAAAAAGATTCAGAGGAAAGAACTCCTAAACTTTGGTACTTCCTGCAGATGGCTTTTACTCCTACTGGAAAAAAGATACTGGTTTAGTTTGGGAAAACGGGCACATCTTTGTCAGAATTCAGTTTAGCCAAACACTTGTTCTGGAGAACCAAAGGAAATGGAATTCTAATACAATTCAGTACTAATCTCTCATTAAAACAATCCTCAAGCTGAGAGGTGATGGTGCATGCCTTTAACCCCAGCACTCAGGAGGCAGAGGCAGGCAGATCTCTGGGACTTCCAGGACAGCCTCCAAAGCTACAAACTCTGTCTCAAAAATCAATACAAAACAAAATGTAAAAAAACAAAACAAAACAAAACAAAAAAACTCAGAACAACGTCCTTTAAAACTCTCCACATTGCACTCTGCTTTTTGCTTTCTGGCTTTGGCTGTGAAAGCAGAGAATTTGTGATTCTGTTTTGTTTATTTCTGTTTCTGTTTTTTGAGAGAGGCTCTCTCTATTATGTAGCCTTGGCTGTCTTGAAACTCCCACTGTAGGTCAGGCTGGCCTCCATCTCACAGAGATCCTACTGGCTCTGCCTGGGATTAAAGGCTTGTGCCCATGCCCAAACCTGTCCTCTCTTCACTGTAAAGTCACCAACATTAATTAGAAAACAAACAAAAAACTATTACCTCTCAATAAACAATTACTGGGTGTTTGTTGGTTTCCTTTGTTTTGTTGGTTGGTTGGTTGGTTGGTTGGATTTGGTTTGGTTTAGCTGGGTTAGTTTTGTTTTTGTAACAAGGCATCCTGTAGTCCAGGCTAGCCTAGAAATTCTGATCCTCTACCTCCTGAGAGCTGAGATTATATAGGGCTATGCCCCATGCCTGGCTAGGTTTTGATTCTTGAGACAGGCTCTTATCCTGTAGCCCAGGCATCCTGGAACACACAATGTAGCTAGCTAGCCTTCCTCCTCAACTTCCAAGGACTGTAGCTGTGAGCCAACACATCCAGCTCAGGTAGTTTTTATAATCATCTATAATAAAATATCACACACTTGCCTAAACATCCAGGAAAAGTTCTTTGTAGTTGATTATAACTTCCTGCTGGTAAAATTTCAGCTTATTTTTATATTTATTGGTGTCTTTATTGATTGTGTTTTTGCTTTGGTAGTGAGCTAAATCTATAATCTATTTACTGAATACAGTAGTCCCCACTTATCTAAAATTTCTATAATTTCAGTCACCTCTGGACAACTGCAAACCAAAAATGTTAAATGAGAAAAATTCCAGAAACAATTCAAGAGTTTTCAATGAATGTTTATAATATATTGTCATAATTGTTCTACTAACTATGCCCAACTTGTAAATTAAACCTAATTAGTCTTATATATAGATAAACATATAGAGAGAGGATTCTGTACTACCTCCCTTCAATTCAGTCATCTGCTGAATTGAACCTGGGAACATATCTTCCAAATAAGAGCCTGGCTGTTGCAGTAAACCAGGCCTAATTTCTAGCAGTCACAGGGATTAGGCTAGCATGTACTAATCTAAAAGCTATCTCTTAGAAAGCCTTTTTTCCCTCCTCAAACAACCAGGCCTCTGTCCCCTATTAGGAAAATCAAATTAATTTATTCCTCCTGCTCCTCCTCCCTTCACTCCTAGGGAACCTTCCACAACAGAAGGTTTTAGTGGTTGTTGCTAGGCAGACATGCCAACTTCTCTGTTTAGGTGAAAGCAAGTAACTTAACTTCCATTACAAACAACCCACATAAGGAAAGTCCCTTAAAATAGGAATAGGGATACCCCAGTTAGCAAGGGTCCTTCCAAGTACTCTATAAAATATTTTTTTTTCTTTTGGTTTTTCAAGACTGGGTTTCTCTGTGGCTTTGAAGGCTGTCCTGGAACTAGCTCTTGTAGACAAGGCTGACCTCAATTCATAGAGATTCGCCTGCCTCTGCCTCTTGAATGCTGGGACTAAAGGCAAGTGCCACCCCCACCTGGCAAAATATTATTTTTTTAAAAAGTTAAATTTGTTTCAATATTTCAGCTAAAAAGAAGTTAAAAACAAGTTGCTCAAAATTCATTTTAACTATATAATTAAGCAAACACTTGACAGAAAAAGGAGAACATTTCTGAAGAAACAATTGTTTATAATAAAACTAACCTGCAAGAAGTCATTTGTATTTTGGATTCCACAATTAGACTAGAAGTAAGATACAGAAGATAATGTGCCCTTTGAGACCAAGTCTATTTAAGAGAGATGTGGTAATTCACCAAGGGGAAAAATAGTGTGAGTTTTATTCCCAAATTAATAACTATTTATAAATTTTAGCTAGTAAATTAATCTCTCTTCCCCTAATTTTGCTGTTTAAGTAAAAAAAAAGTTATTGATATTAGTTAGAAATTAAAAGATTGAATTAGGTAGTATGTTGAAGTTTATATGTGTATATAGTTTAAATTTCAAAAGATTAGAAATTGAAGTCAGACAGTGGTAGCACACCCCTTTAATCCCATCATTTGGGAGGCAGATCTCTATGAGTTCAAGGACAGACTGTTCTACCCAGTGAGTTCCAGGACAGCCAGGACTTGACCCAGAGAAACCCTGTCTTAAAAAACAAACCAACAAGGTGGCACAGCAGGCCTTTAATCCAAGCGCTTGAGAGCCCGAGGCAGGTGGATCTCTGTGAGTTTGAGGCCAGTCTGGTCTATAGAGTAGTTCCAGGACAGGCTCCAAAACAATACAGAGAAACCCTGAAGAAAAAAAAAAAAGAAAGAAAAGAAAAAAAAAAAAAAGAAAAGAAAGAAAGAAAAAGAAAAAAGAAACCTTTAGAAATTGAAGGTAGACGTGATGGTTCACAACTTCAATCCAGCACTCAAGAGGTAGAGGCAAGCATATCTTTGGAAGCTAAAGGCTGCCTTAGTCTACATAGTATACTCCAGACTAGTCAAGGCTATCTAGTGAGACCCTCCCTGTCTCAAAAACAGAAAAATAAACAAACAAATAAATTTATACTTTTTAAATTAAATTAAAAATGTCTTGACAAAGCTGGATGGTGGTAGCATATGCCTTGAGTCCCAGCACTTGGGAGACAGAGGCAGGCAGATCTCTGTGAGTTCAAGACCAGCCTGTACTACAGAGCTGGTTCCAGGACAGGCTCCAAAGCCACAGAGAAACCCTGTCTCAAAAAACAAAAGACAAAAAACAAAAAACAAACAAACAAAAGTCTTGACAAAGACTGCCAGGTCTGGTGACATATGTCTTTAGTCTCAGCACTTAGGAAGCTGAGGCAGGAGGGCTAAAATTTCAAGGCTGACTGGGTAGGGTCAAAAGTCCAGGCCCACTTTCAGGTTTAAAAGCCTGCAAAAACCCATCAGTCCATGAGCATGATATCCTACCAACCCCGGATTTGGTTTGAATTGTTACTAACCTCACCCTGGAAAACTCCATCCCCTATATAAACTCCCTCCTCCTGCTCAGTTCCCTGCTGCTCCTCCCTATAACAGAAGCAGCCACTCTCCTGTGTTGTTCCTAATAAATTTCTTGTATGAGGTTTGTTGTGTGGTGTGACTGTGTGGTATTCCTTAACTCCTGACTACCAGGATACCTTTCCCTTCAGAGCTGCAACACTTCCATTGGCGAAATATTCCCCTTCAGAGTTACAACACCTCAGTTGGGGAAGCCTTTCCCCTCAGAGCTGTGACACTGTGACACTTACAGAGTAATAGAGCAAGATTGTCCCAAAAGTTAATTAATATAAAAACAAAACAAAACAAAAAACAAACAAAAAACCTGAGACTTCTGGGACCTGAGACACATGATTTTAGTCCTAGCTCTCAGGAGGCAGAGGCAAGCAGATCTCTGAGTTTGAGGTCAGCCAGGTTCCTATACAGAGAAACCCTGTCCCCAAAAACTAAAACAAACAAACAAACAAGCAAACAAACAAATAAATAAATAAATAGTAAAAATCTGTTACTAAGCTGGGTATGATGGCACATGCTTTTAATCACAGCACTCTGGAGGCAGAGGCAGGGGGATCTTGGTGAGTTTCAGGTTAGCCTGGTCATGTAACAAGTTCTAGGCTAAGTAGTGAGACCGTTTCTAAACTGCTACTTCAGACAAACAATTTAAAGCTTTTTATGGTCCTGTGCTTAGAAATCTAAGCCACAGAGTTTCATTTACTTTGTGGGTGAGGGAGGTGTTTGAAACAGGGTTTCTCTGTGCAGTTCTGGCTGTCCTGAAACTGGCTGTGATTGCCAGGCTGACCTCAAACTCTTGCCTCTGCCTCCCAAATGCTAGAATTAAAGACATGTGCCACCACCACTCAGCATACTGTTTTAAATTTAATGTGGAATGGCTAGAAATTTAAATTCTGCACATTTCTCCACCACTAATATATTACTAAAATGAATCGCTTTGTGTGAAAATCACATCATACAGTACTCAGTAAATCCTTCTGTCTCTATTTTCCTCTGTAATTTTTGTGTGGTGAGATAGTGATGGCAGATGTCATTCTGTAAATATGTTTCTTGTATTGGTTAATGAATAAAGCACTGTTGGCCAATAGGAAAGCAAGATAGGCAGGACTAGGAGACAAGGAGCAGAGAGGAAGGAGTAGGGAGGAGATTCAAGATGGAGGATGGAGAATGCCAGAGCCTCTCTCCGATAAGATGAGACCACGTGGAAATACTTAGATTAATAGAAATAGGTTAATATTTAAGACAGATCCAGCCGATAAGAAACTAGTAACTGGCCTACAGCAATATATCAAACACAGTGTCTCTGTGTGTTATTTGGGGCTGGCACAGCAGTGGGACCAGACCAGCAGGAAAAAAGGCTCATAACAAGATAGGGTCTCACTATGCATCCCTCACTGGCCTGTAACTCATTTTGTAGACCCAGCAAGCCTCTAACTTACAATCCTCCTGCCTCTGCTTCCTTAGATTGCAGGTGTGTACCACTGTCTTAGGGTTTCTATTGCTGTGAAGAGACACCATGACCCATGGCAACTCATAAAGAAAACATTTAATTGAGGAGGGGGTTCACTCACAGTTTCAGAAGTTCAGTGCATTATGGTTTGGAGCATGACAAACATGGTGCTAGAGAAGTAGCTGAGAGTCCTACATCTTGCAGGCAACAGGAAGTCAACTGATACAGTGGGTGATGTCCTGAGCATAGGAGGCCTCAAAGCCCACCCCCAACAGTGATACACTTGCTCCAACAAGGCCACACCCACTCCAACAAAGCCACACCTCCTAATAGTGCTACTCCCTATGAGATTATGGGGCTGATTACATTCCAACCACCACAATCACCATATACAGCATATGAGTATCATTAAAATCATTACTTTATTGATTATGCCAATCATAGTGGATAACACCTTTAGTACTTAGAAGACTAAGGCTCGAGAATTGCCCCAAGTTTGAGACCAGCCTAGGCTACAGAGTAAGATTCTATCTCAAAAATAAAAGTACAAACAATGATGATAAACTGAGTACATACTTGTAAGCCAAGGACTCTGGAAGCAGAGGCAGGAGGATCTCTAGTTGAAGACTGGCCCTGGCTATGAACATAGCAAGACTCTGTCTAAAACAAACAAAAATAAACCAAATAACTGAAAGCAAAATAAAACAACAAAAAAACAATGACAAGGACTTAACTACAGTTAGTACTTGCTGTTGTTGTTGTCTTTTTTTTTTTGGCGGGGGTGGGGGGTAGGGGGATGGAAGGTCGGGGGGTGGGGGTGTGAGGTGGGAGGGTTGTTGAGACAGAGTTTCTCTGTATAACAGCCCTGGCTGTCTTGAAACTCACTCTGTAGACCAGGGTGGCCTTGAACTCACAGAGATCTGCCTGCTTGTGCCTCCCAAGTGCTGGAATTAAAGGCATATGCTACCTCTGCCAGTATTTTTTTTTTTTCTTTTAAGTTTTTTTTCTTTTCCTTCTCACTGCTGTTCTTAATAGGGTCTTGTATAACCAAGGCTGGCCTAAAGCTCACCATGCAGCTGAAGTGACCTTAACACCTGAGTCCCCTGCCTCCACCCCTCAAGTACCAGATTATATGTCTGTAGCACCACACCTATTGGCAATTTTGTTCTTACCTTGAATTCTAAAAGAGATCAATGTGGCTGGCCGGTGGTGGCACACATCTTTAGTCCCAGCACTTGGAAGACAGAGGCAGGTAGATCTCTGTGAGTTCAAGACCAGCCTGGTCTATAAGAGCTAGTTCCAGGACAGACCCTAAAGCCACAGAGAAACCCTGCCTCGAAAAACAAAAACAAATCTGGTAAAAGAGATCAATGCTGGGACTGGAGAAGTGGCTCTCCACAGTTAAGAGCACTGGCTACTCTTACAGAGGTCCTAAGTTCAATTCTCAGCACCCACATGGTTGCTCACAACCATCTGTAATGAGATCAGATCCCTCTTCTGGTATGCAGGCACACATGCAGACAGAGTATTCAGTATGTTTTCTAATATACTTGTGCTATACTGTGTTCCATCTCTGGTATAAAGACTAAAAAAGAAAAACTAAAATTAATTTGGGGCTGCTAAGTGAGAATGCAAGATGATACAGCTGCCGTGAAAATCAGTATGGAGGTGTGATGGTTTCAGTGTGCAATATCCCCCACAGGCTGCTATTTGAACACTTCATCCTCATTGGTGGTGCTCCTTGGGGAGGTGTCAATCACAGGAGTGGGACTTTGAGACTAAGAAACCTCAAGCCAGTCCCTGCCCTTTCTCTTTCTCTTCCTCTTCCCTGCACCCTTACCTTACCCTGCCTCTTGGCCATGTCTGCTCATCCACCATCACAGACTCTTCTTCTTCTGGAACCCTAAGCCAAAGCAGTTCATGGTGTTTTAGCACAGCAACAGAAAGCAAATCAATAAATGAGGTTACAAAGGAAAAAATAAGCTAAAAAATAGAAGTAATTGTATGATCCCGCTTTAATAACCTAGTTAGAGAAATATAAGATACACATTTGAACAACCAAAGTATGAAATGCCACGGGGGTATTGGTAGTCCCCTAGGAGGAATACCAAACTTATTCCCTGGAATGGACAAAAAAAAAAAAAAAAAAAAAAAAAAAAAATTGAATGTCTGAGAAAGATCTAAAAAGGGGGAAGTAACAGTTCTTTTCCCTTCAGATAGAAGGGTTCTAAGCCTGGGACTCCAACTGGATATTTTCATGGCCCTCTCTCCCACCCCCAGGTTCTCCCATTCTCCCATTTCCCTTATTGGGCTAGTTTAGATACTGGCCCTGTGCCTTCTCATCCTTTCTCCTCACCATGTCTTCTGGAAACAAGAAGCAGCATCTCAGGGGTCCCACTTCGATTTTCTCTACCTATGTTTTTCTAACTCTCCTTTATAAAATACAAAGAAATTGTAAACTTTTGCAAGAATTATAAATCTCTTTAGCTGGGTGGTGGTAGTGCACACCTTTAATCCTAGACTTGGGAAGCACAGGCAGGTGGATCTCTGTGAGTTTCAGACCAACCAGTCTACAGAGCGAGTTCCAGGACAGGCTCCAAAGCTACAGAGAAACACTGTCTTGGGAGTGGGGGGGGGGCGAGGGGGAAAACTTCTCTTTAATGCTTTAGAATTCTAACTTGTGACAATACTTTGACTACTTTGACATGTACTGAAGTTCTCAGTTTGGGGCATCAGGGGGGATGAAAGAAGACAAAAGAAGACAAACCGTATTCATTGAAATGCTTCAGGGACATACACTGAGCAATTACACTAAGGATATATAAAAGCAATGATGTCTGTCACCCCTTCATCTCTGGGTCCAAAGCCAGGCAAAAATCAAATTGTGAGGCCTAAACAGTTGCCTTGGATTTAGCATGACAATTTTTATAGATGCAGCCCAAATGGAAAGTCTAGTGCCACATCCTTGTAGATGTGATATCAAAACAGCTAGTTTTAAAAAGCCATACATGAAACTTTTCCTAAACTCTTGTGCCTTTCTTGAAAGTCTCTAGGCCCACACTGATCAGTTGAACTTCAGCTGACCCCTAGGAGAGCTATCTCAAGATTCTGGAGGTGAGAATAAACAGAGGGCCTTAATGAAAGTCATTAGTCAAGGGCCAGCATTCTAGGCACTTCCCTAAACAGTGTCAAAGAGAAAGCATTTCCACTTTTCTCCAGGCCCAATGCATTGAAATGAATTGGCCTTTTCCTTATGCTGGTTTGCTAGGGCAGCCTTTTCAAACAGCTCTACCACTAAACAACATAAACAATTTTCTTACATGTTGGAGGCTAGACTTTCAAAATCCAAGTCAACAATTTAGACCTTCAGAGGCAGCTCTCCTTGGCTTGCCACTCACATGTCTGTGGGGTCTGCCCTAATCTCCCTTTTGGATTAGGGCCCACTCACATGGCCTCATTTTACCTTAATTATTTATTGATTTTGTTTTTTCAAGACTGAGTTTCTCTGAGTAATAGCTCTGGCTTTCCTAGAACTCTCTTTGTAGAACAGGCTGGCCTGCAACTCAGGGAGATCTACCTTTTTCTTACTTAACTTTTAGTATTTTGTAGTAGAGTATTAAAAGGTAGATTAATCCAAAATGTGTTTTCACAGTTTGGAGAGAAAACTTTTTCTTTGCTTAATGTCTTACTTTTGGGTTCTGAACTTACAGGAGGGAGGCGTTGAGGTTTTGCTGTGTTTTGGTTTTTCTTTTTTAAAGACTATTTTTATTTTATGAGTACATGTGTGTCTGTGTGAGTGTATATCTGGATGTTCATGAACCAAAAAAGGGAGTTAGAATTGCAGGCCATGGCTGGGAACCAGACTCTTGAAGAGCAGGAGTACTTTTGACAGCTGAGCCCTCTCTCCAGCCCTTTCTCTTCAAGGCAGGTCATGGGTCCGGTGGGAAGACATGCCTGTGATAGAAGCGTATTGAATGTTTAGCTCTGTGTTTGCTATTTCCATTTATTTCTTTCTCTTCTTGGAGTTTGAATCAAGTCTTCCTTGAATGTTCCCATCTTCTCTCACATGTATTATCTGTTTTGCAAACATACTAGGCCAGTCATTTTCCCACAGGCCAGAGTAGCAATGGTGATACGAAATTCTCCGGCACCCCCAGAGGTGCAAATCTCACAAAAAGAGTCAGAGCCCTTATGCATCTTGTTTGTTGTTTTTCTGTTGTCAGTCTCAACATATAAAAAAGACTGAATCCAAACGCTTGCTCTCCTACCTACTAGCTGTGTGGCTATACAATTTTACTTTTATTTAAGATTTTTCTTTTATGTCAATATGTGTGTAGGGGAGATACATGTACATGTGCATGCATGTCCTTGGAAGCCAAAAGAGTGTCAGACCCACATAGCTCTGTTATGGGTGATTAAAAGCTGTCTCATATAGGTGCTGTGAACTCTGGTTCTCTGCAATAGCCATACATAATCTTTACTGCTGAGCCATCTCTCCAGCCCTGCTATGTGATCTTGTTAATTAGTGATGGATTAAAAGTTAACTTTGGACAAGTTGAATTCAGGTCGGGTAATGGTGGCACATGCCTTTAATCCCAGCATTTGGAGAGTAGAGGCAGGCAGATCTCTGTGAGTTTGAGGACAACCTGGTCTACCGAATGAGTTCCAGGATAGCCAGCACTACTCAGAGAAACCCTGTTTCAAAAAGGTGAACAACAACAACAAAAAAAGTTGAATATTTTTATAATAAGTATTATAATATGTATTTTAAGGATATTAAAACTAGAAAATATGTGTAGTACATTGCCTGATATCTGTTAGGTACTTGATTGGGAGCTATTAAAATAAAGAATCTTTACAATTTTTTTATTTTATGGGTGATTTCATATTATTTTCTTAGATAAAAGCTGTTAGGAGTATGTTTTTCCCTGTCGTTCTGGTCCCACTGCCACACCAGCCCCAATTAATACACAGAGACTCTGTACTAGATATAATTCTGTTGGCCAGTTACTAGTTTCTTATCGGCTAGCTCTGTCTTAAATATTAACCAATTTCTATTAATCTAAGTACTTCCTCGTGGTCTCATCTTACAGGAGAGAGGGCCCAGACCTCTGTTCTCTCAAGACTCTACATGTTGACTCCTCCCTACTACTTCCTCGAATCCTCCTTGTCTCCTAGTCCTGCCTATCTTGCTTTCCTATTGGCCAACAGTGTTTTATTCATTAACCAATAAGAGAAACATATTTACAGAATGACATCTCCCATCAAAAAGCCACTAACATAAGTAGTCAGTGATCCTTTGTGCTAAATGACCAGAAAGTAAATATGCTAGTTTTTCCAGGCCATATGGTCTCTATTAGAGCTACTCACTGTACAGTGGGAACAATATAGATAATATGTGAATAAATGAGAATGACTGTTTCCCATTAAGACTTCATTTATTAAAATAGTTGTGGGCTGTATTTGAACCCCAGATCACTGTTTGCTAATCTTAACTTATGTGAAGAAAGATTTTATTTGCTATAGTTGGGTAAAGTATATTTTGTTATGTTCAATAACATTAAAAGCTTTACACATAATGACAAATGTTGGGTGCTATAAACAGCTAATTAAACAGACAGGGCTCTTATTTGTCAAGGAATCAATAATCTAAAACAGTAACAGCATAGACACAATATTTACAACCCTAAGTGGATAATTATTACATGAACAGATGCCTATGTAAGAGTGAAAGTGGGTTCAGGGGTGAACAGATTTTTTTTTTCCCAAATGCTCCTCATTTACAAATACTAGGTAAGATAGAAAAGTGCCTATGAGATCATCCAAGACTGTATGTAAAGAACAGAATAAAGCCTTAGCTTTATTATTTGTACTTTTAAGTGGCTTTAGGGGCCTCTCACGGCAGCTAGGTACCAAGGTTCCCTCGCTTTTTGACTTTCAAAGGAGAGGGCTGATTTGCCTTCTCTCAATTCTAATTTCTTCTCAAATGCATTAGTTTTATCCCGCTGAGTTTAGGGGCTATGCTCCTGGCTTTAACGCAGCCTTCTGAAGACTGGAACAATGAAGTATTTCCTGTTTTCAGCAGAAGTATCTAAATTAGAAGGAAAGTCAGTGTATCTGTTAGTGTAGCCACATGTATCCATAAGTATACTTATACCTGGACTTTTACAAATTAGCAACTTAGTTACCTATTACCTACTATTGTAGAAATGAAGCAACGTTTCTCTGTTGCAGGGGGCAAGATTCTCAAATATTCTTGAAAGGTAGGAAAATGTGAACACTTAGGAAATGCAAGGAGTTGTAAGATGTCTTCTTCTATTATAGGAGTCAGAAGCCCAGGGTTTTTTCCCCAGTCCCCTATTTAACACCCAGCATAAGTGAAAGTGATCTGTACTTGGTTAACTATATATCTTTGATTTGGACTTTGAATCTTCAGAGAGTTACAGGAAAGTAAGCAAAATGCATCCTACAGAAGATAGTTTCTCAGAGATTATCAGAAAGGGCACCATAGGTCAATGGCTGCAATGCCTGGAGTCATTCATGCCCAGTATCAATGACATCAGATCATTTCATGGCTGAACTTGGTTCCCTCACTTCTTGACTTTCAAAACTACTTGTTACTCAATCTTTTTCCAGTAAACTCGACTTCTGCTTAAGTTAGACACTGGAAGTGTTTAGCATATGCAAGGAAAAGGGCAGAAATCAAGGGACTATAGAAATAATGTATTTTTCCATTTCTTATATAGTTACCCTTCTCAGCTTAATGGAATCATCTATATTTTCCTATCTGTGCTCTGATTTTATACTCATCAGCCTTAGAACTTAAAGCTCCATCAGGATTCATTTCGCTGCAACTGAAATGAAGGTATCCCAAATTACATGTTTCCCCCTGTGAACTTAGCTTATTGATTATCTCCAAATATAATAAACACTCTTCTCACAATTTGATTTGAATTTTTAATTCATCAGCCAAGACTATTTAGTGCCTAGTTTAAAGACCAATATTGCAGATTTTCTCAAAGGGAAAAGAGCCTTCTGAATCTCTCTTTGCTGAAGATCATTGCAAGCACAATGTGCTTCCTATTCCTTTTGCCAACAAGAAAATTTCTTAATCAAGCACTTCATCTGGGGCAATCAAATGTTCCTCATTAAAATTACATGTAAAAAAGGTTCATTTTTAAGTTTTTGAAAAAATATTTAAACTGCCAAATTGAAATGTTTTTCTGTAATTCTTTCATGCTTAGAGTCTAAACCATGTTTCTGTAGCATCTCATCAAAGCCACAGTTGTTCTCTAGTGAGCTCATTTAAAAAACTCACAGGAATTGATTTTTGAGACATGGCCTTGCTATGTAGCCCAGGCTTGTCCAGGACTCACTCTTATCTCAGACTCCATGCTGAGATTACAGACTTGTGCCACTGTATGCCTTTGTTACTTTTCTGCTGACTTAACAAAACACCATGACCAAGACAACTTATTAAAGAAAGCATTTAATTTGGGGATCACATTTCCAGAGCTCTAGAGTCCATGATAATCATGACCCTCATGGCATCAGGCAGGCAGGAATGATACTGGAGCAGCAGCTGAGAATTTTTAAAGACTTATTTATTTATGTATTTTATGTATATGAGTGCCCTATTTACACATATTCCTTCCCGATAGAAGAGGGCATTAGGCTGGGTGGTAGTGGCACATGCCTTTAATCCCAGCACTTGGGAGGCAGAGGCAGTCCGATCTCTGTGAGTTCCAGGCCATCCTGTTCTACAGAGTAAGTTCCAGGATAAGCTCCAAAGCTACACAGAGAGCCCCTGCTTCAAAAAACCAAAAAAAAAAAAAAAAAAAAAAAAAAAAGGAAAACAGAAAAAGAAAAAGAAAGAAGATGAGGCGTCAAATAGAAGAGAACATCAGATTCCACTATACATGGTTGTGAGCCACCATGCAGTTGTTTGAATTGAACTCAGGACCCCCGGAAGAACAGCCAATGCTCTTAACCTCTGAGCCATCTCTGCAGCCCCCAGTAGCTGCCATCTTATATCTTGATCCACAAATGAAAAGTAGAGAGAGCTAACTGGCAATAATTTATGAAAGCCCAAATTTCACCTCCAACAACACACCTTTTCCACCAAGAAGACACATTCCCAAGCAGCCATGTGAGGTCTGAGAGACAGAAAAGCAACATGATGAAATTTGCTTGTTGAGGAAGTAGTTTTGTAATTAAAGAGTAGAAGAAAATGTATTGGAGGCAAATGAGTATGTGAGATCTTTATCACTCTGTCTCTTGAAAACCTCTCTTCCTTTGACTCAGGAAATTGCACCTGGTTTTTCTTCGACCCTTGTCCCACTACTTTAATTTTTTTTTTTTTTTAATGTGTGTTGTTGCTGTTTGTTTCAAGATAGGATTTTTCTGTGTAATCCTGGCTGTTCTGGAACTCACTCTCTAGGCCAGGTGCCCTCGAACTCACAGAGATCTGTTGCCTCTGCCTCCCAAGAGCTGGGATGAAAGGCATACGATACCATTGCCCAGCTCCTCACTACGTAAATGTTTAAATGTTGCTGTTCTAAGACTGGCCGCACATGAAGTTCTCAGGGACACGGGACAACTAGCCCTCTTACATATTTTCAGTGGGGACAACTAGCTCTCTTAGGTATTTTCAGTGGGGATTGAAGTGCTTTGAAACAGTCTTGTGGCAAGGCTTTGCTTTGTTAATTTTATTGTTGTTTGGAGATAGGGAGGGTTTTGCTACATAGTCAAGGCTTGACTTGAAAAACAAACAAAACAAAATAAATAAATAAAAAGATGAAAAGAGACACAAAGAACAATAAAGAATCTATGATTCAGCAACTCTACTTGTGAGTCTATATCCAAAAAACATTGAAACATAGTTGCCATGTTAGTTCTTTCATTACTGTGATCTAACCCTAACAGAAACTATTTAGAGTGGAAGGTGTACTGTGGCTCACAGTTTCAGAGGACTCTTTCATGGGTGCTAGGCGTCATGTACCTGGACAGAACACTTTGCTACAGGCAGGAAGAGAGGACCAGAAGGCCAAGTGGAGGGTGCAAAAGCATGTCTCTGGTACCCTACTTTCTTCAGCTTAGCTCCACTTCCTCAAGTTTCCAGAACCTTCCAAAATAGTGGCACCCTCCACTCACCATGCAAGCTTGTGGGAGTCATTTCACACAAACATAACAGTTGCACATTTGTGTTCCTTATAGCATTGGTCACAAATATTACAGAAGAGAAAGCAAGCCCAGTGTCTATCGGGAGTGAATAGCTAATGAATAGTTTAAGTGTGTGTGTGAGCACACACACACACACACACACACACACACAACTATTTTTACTATATTTTAGAAGTGAGTTCTGTCACATTGCCACATTGGTCAAGCTTGAAGATATGATAAATCAGTTTTTTTTTTTTTTTTTTTCAAGACAGGGTTTCTTTGTATTGCTTTGGAGCCTGTCTTGGACCTAGCTCTGACCTCGAACTCACAGAGATCTGCCTGCCTCTGCCTCCCGAGTGCTGAAATTAAAGGCATGTGCCACCAACGCCTGATAAATCAGTTCTTTTACCAAATGATTCAGTGGGTAAAGGCATCTGCCAACTCCTGCAAGTCGTCCTTTGACTTCCACACATGCACTGTGTTGCATGCACTCCCACACACATACCCATACACACATATACAAAATAAACAAATAATTGTAAGACAAAGTATTATGCTAAATGAAGTTAGTTTCAAAACAGATACTGTATGCTTTCTATTATGTGAAGGATCTGAAATATTCAGACTCCTGGAAGTTGAAAGAACTGTGGTTATAGGAACTAGGGGTTTGGGGAAGTTGTTAAATGAGTATGGAGTTTTTAAGATGAACAGACATGAAGATTAGAACACACATATAGTTAATACAACTGAATGATACACTTAAATGATTAGGATGATGAATTTATTTATTAGTTTGCTTATTTATTTACTGGCAACAGGAACTCATTATGTTGTCCTGGCTGGCCTGGAACTCTGTTAGACCAGGCTGGCCATGAACTCACAAAGATCCATCTGTCCCTGCCTCCAGAATGCTGAGATTAAAGGTATGTTGCCACTGTGTCCAACAGGATGGTGAATTTTGTTATGTGAGTTGTTATTGCTATAATTAAAGGTACTGTAAAGTATCTGAGTTTGAGGCCACCGTGGTCTACAGAGAGAGTTTCATATTAGCTTAGTTTATAAAAGAGTTCCAGGCTAGCCATAGTCCCATACGGTGATACCCTGACTCAAACAAACAAAAAACAAACCAAACAAAAGATACCCTTGTTGAATGATCTCCAAATGCTGTCTAAACAAGGTACTTTCTTGATTACTTTAGCTTGATCTCCATATCGGACCTTCCTGTGTCTGTTGTCTTCCTGACAAGTTTGCCTGATGTAATGAGTTTAGAGCCAACAGGAAAAAGTATCCAAGTTCCTCCCTACCAGATCCCCTCCCCTCTCATTTGAGGTGTTATCAGGACACCATCTATACCCTCCATGGCCATAGGTGCTGCTGCAGGCAATCATAGGTTGTGAGCTCTTTTTCCTCTCCCCTTTGACTCTTTAGCCTGGTGTTGTTAGTGGCTAATGTCTGGGTTGCCTTGTCTAACTCATATTCCTAGGATGAAATCTGTTTGTTTTAAATACTTATGTAACTCTTCTAAATCTGATGGAATTTTACCTGGTTATAAACATTACATCTGCCAGCATCACAGATAGGACATTGCTAGTTTGAACTAAAGGCCTCCTCTACTCACCCTGCTGATGAGATGATAAAATTACTATTATCATTGCTACTTCTGTGTATATGTATTGTGTGTGTTTGGATGTTTAATCTATACAGTTAGAAGACCAATTAGTTGGCAGTTAGATCAAGGGTAGTCAGTCTGAGATAAATTGATACATCAAAAAAAGACACAGTGTCAGTAATTGAGCATTCAAGAAAATATAGGCAAATGCCTGGTGTAGGGCATTTATGTGTATTGAACCCCAATGAAACTTTTCATTCAGAACCACATTACAGATTATTTGGCTAGCTGAATTTAGATTTGTTTGTTTGGTTGGTTGGTTATTTATTTTAATTATTTTATTTTATTATTTTATGTGTATAGAAGTTTTGTCTACCTGTGTGTCTGAGTACCACATATATGCCTGGTGCCTATGGAGGCCAGAAGAGGACATCAGATGCCCTGGTACTGGAGACACAAAAGGATGTGAGCTGCCATGTGGGTGCTGGGAACTGAACCTGGATCCCCTGGAAAAGCAACCAGTGCTCTTAGCTGCTGATCCAGCTTTCTAGCTTTTCAGGGTCTTCCCATCCCTCCTGCATGATTCAGGGATTGTGCCATTTTCTGTTTTCCTGGTTATCTGAAACTAGTGACTAAGGCTTTTCTTTCCTTTTTTTTTTTTTTTTTTTGTGAAAATTTCCATGTAGCTAAATAACTTTCACAATGCCACTGGCTAAGTATCAGGACTAAGACAGAGGCAAGATAGGAAGGCAGGGAAACATAGGGCTGTGGGAATAGGAAGAAGCCCTGATTCTGGAATCGGTCTGGAAGTCAGAAACCTGTACAAATAGCAGCATTGAAATTGCCTACAGAGACAATGCTGTCTTCCTTGAGATATTGCAAACCACGGCACAAATCAATTAAGCATGCTTTCAAAGGGTCTGTGTGTGTGTGTGTGTGTGTGTGTGTGTGTGTGTGTGTGTGTGTATCCTTGAGTTCCAGGAATTAATATTCCTCTCTACTTGCTAAATCTAAATAAGTCACCTCATAAAACCTTACAGCATCATTTACAAAAGCAAATCCTTAATATTAAAAATAAAGTGTACCAATCCCTCCACTGTAAGCATTTTAAAGTGCAATTGTGAAATGAAATTGAAATTTAAAGCATAATGTAATTCTTATTTACTTATTTTGGTTTTTTGAGACAGGGTCTTTCCATGTGGCCCTGAAGGTTCTGGAACTCTTTATGTAGACCAAGCTGGCCTTGAACTCATAGAAACTGGTCTACCTCTGCCTCTTAAGTACTGAGAATAAAAATGTATGCCACCACCCCCGACTTTTTCACTTTTTTAATTAAATTTTTTCATACAATATATTTTGAGCAGATTCTTTCACTCCCCTCAACTTCTTAATTTTTAAGCTTTGTTGTACATGGCATCCTTTGAGCCATGTAGCATAAAAAGCCACAGAAATGTGTGTATATATGCATGTGTGTGGTGTGTTTGTGTGTCTCTGTGTTTGTGTGTGTGTGTGTGTGTGTGTGTGTGTGTGTGTGTGTGTGTGTGTGTGTGTGTATAAAATCTACTGTGAAGATACCTAAGTAGGTGTCTGTTTTTAAGACACCTGGTTGCTTGGCATTCTTTAAATGTCTAATTTACCACTATCTGAAACATTTCTACTTAGTTAATTATTAGCTTTGCTTTGCTCTGACTCATCCTGAATTTCTTTTCTTCAGGGCAGTCAAGGATCTGGCTTTACCTGAATGGAGACCCCTAAGGGGATAACTTCTCATGCTGCTAGTGGCAGTGCCATTGACAGAACTAAAGTCCAGATGTTTTGCTACTGTTCTGTAATTCCCATGAATATACAGGCATATCCTACCATCTATGGTTTGCAAAATAGGAAAATAGATGTTCACTGCTGAGTATTCAAGTATCTTAGGAAATCTACATTTCTAGACTTCTTTTTTTATGATAATGACTTTCTTGTTGTTGAACAAAGAAAGATCAAGTTGAGTTAGATGTTCTACAAGTGGGCCACATGCATCTATTGAGTCTTTTTCAGAAATATTTATTGGAAAAAATAATCTGTGGTAAGGATTTATTAAGAGTTGAGGATGCAAAGATGAATAAAACATTTTTGCCCACAGGAATTGTCATCCCAAAGCAGGAAACAGAGAGGCATAGCAAATATATATTAGGTTATCTTTAAAAAGGAAACAGAATCACAGACAAAGTACAGATATACACAGACTAGATGAAGGTATATGAGCACTGTGAGGAAAGAATGTAGGAAAGGCTTTCTTGGAAAAATAATATTTGACTGTAGCCATCTGTAGTAGCCCTATTTGTTTGTTTGTGTCCTACTTTGAGGGGTTATCTATAGGATCCCATCTTTGTAGGGCTTCAGTCAGATCCAGCTAACTTGCCTGGTTGGTACCTGAGTTGGGGAGTGTGGATTGAGAAAATGTCAAGTAAAGATAATAAAGAAAAGAGAGACACAGGATAGAATCAGAAGAGCAATTCAGTGAAAACTGAACACCCCAAGTTTATTCTTCAACAGTCTTATACACCCAAGCCCAAAAGGGGGAAATGGCAAAAGATTTCTTTATCATGATACAAGGAACAGACTTTCTTCCTTAATTCTTCAAACATTTAGTGATCATGCCTTAGACTAGATCTCTTGTTATCTGGCCTTGAGGATTAAGAGTAACCACCCCTTTGATCAAATCTCTTGTTATTTAGATAAGACATCCACACCTTAGACCTTTAGGTCTTATGACTTTAATCTTGGAAGAGTAAGGATAGTTTTGAACTTTCTGACCTTAAGCCAAGATGAAGCGAAGCCATTTTTTATGGGCCCTGACAAAAGAGGATGGGTATAGTAGTGGTACTCTGTAGGAGCTGTGTCCCAGGAATCTCAGAGATGATGGTATTATGCCAGGGCCCTTTTCCAAAGTTGGTAAATGGTCAGAGAATATTACAAAATAACATGGAGAATGAATAACACTTGGGAGAGTATTTAAGAAACCAATGCAAACTGGAAAACCTTTGATTATTACAGTTTTCCACAGGTCTACTTGTCTTTCTTTTTCCTACCCTCAAATTAGTACACATTTATTATATGAGCCATTTTACATCTTATTCTTAGTGTAAAACTAAGGAGAATGTATACATTTTTTAAAATGTTTCATACAAATTGTAAAGGTCTTAAAAAAAAGTGATTTGAGGTGTGAAAAATGTTTTGTTTTCTTTCTTTCTCTCTCTCTATGCTATTATTAGACTAAGAATTCAAAGCTTCAGAGTTTTAACATTAATCAATGGAATTCTGATAAGCTATTAATTTAGCCCTGGTAAAGCTCTGCTATTATTATCATAGTGACTGCTCCTAGGTATAGTTGGGAAGAAGGTTTATTGTAGATATGGGGGAGAAAACAGCCAGAGGCATCTGGGAAGATCCAGACTGAGCATGGCCATGAGAGGAAAAGTAGAGGGAAGAACAAGAGAGGAAAAGAAGAGAGAGAACCCAGAGACCAAGAGCCTAAGAGGTAAAAAGGACTGTTAGCCATTGGCTAAGGTTTTATAGGGATCAGAGTCTGGAGGAAGGGACGCTCAGTCCAGCCCAGAGTTTGGGGTAGGAGACAGGGTATGCCAGATAGGGTGACCCAATAACAGGTAGGGATTAAGGGAGGCTGTCAGCCAGAGGGTGCTTTGATATGTTAATAGTCCCCTCAATTAGCCATTTGTCCTGAGTTTGAGACCTAAAAGAGTGTAATCTACCAACGTCTATGATCAATGACCACTTGACAGATGGCTAGGCACAGAACAGACTTTTGATTCTTGTTTTGATTCTTGTCTCCACCTGTGTGGTCTTGCACACATGACACAATCTCAGTTTTTTTCACCTCCTCATCCACAAAACAGGAATAGTATAGTATTACCTAATATTATGGTCAGTCATCATTTACAACTTGATTAGTTTTAGAATCACCATGGAAATGCATCTTTGTGTGTGTCTATTGAAGTGCATCCAGGAAGATTTAACTAAGTAAGGGAGACCCACTCTGAATGTTGGCAGAAACCATGCAGTGGGCTGAAGGCCCAGATTGAATGAAAAGGAGGCAGAGCCTGAACACTGTCATTCATCTTTCTCTTCTTCTTGAGGAGATGCACTGAGACCAGCTGCCTCATGCTCCAGCTGCCATGTCTTCCCACCATGGTGGACTGCGTCCCTTCTTACCTTAAGCTCAAACAAACCCTTCCTCCTTGAGTTATTTATAGCTAATATTTTTATTTCTTACTAGATATTTGCTCACAGCAATGTAAAAAGGAACTAATACACTGGCATTTTAGAGTTATTACAACTGAAGATGCTTAAAATAATTCCTGGCACATGACAGCTTTTTACTAGACTGATATTACCTGCAGAAACAGTAAAAGAACATATTTCAAATTGGAATCACATACGGAAATCCAGACCCAATTTCCTGTTTCTCTATTTGTGATTCAATAAGGAAAAGAACAAATGTCTTGGTGTATGCTGACTGGAGATGGACATTGTTCTCCCTGAATCGCAGGGCTATCTGCCACTCTTACTCTGATGGCATCATTTTCCTTGGTAATAAAATAGAGAGCAGTAACATGCCTTACAGTCCCTGTCTTAAATTACTATAGCTCATAATTCCAAGGCAAAAAGGTCTCATCTCTCCCACTCCAGCCTCAACACAGCAAGCAGGAAAGAAGGGTCAGGCCTCAATTATGTCATGTGCCCATCCTGACAGCTAGAGAAATGGGAACCTTATTAGTAATTACACCCCAGAAAGGCAAATGGGCCAAAGCAGATAAATATGATTTTTGTCAAATGAGACAGTGTACTTTAAAACCCCGTGCTACTGTACTTTGAATTGTATGTAAATTGTATTAAAACTTTTTTTAAAAAATCTACAAAACAAGAATAGAAATACCAATAGCAATTACTCTCTTTTCTTTCCTTTTCTCTTCTTTTCCTTTCTTGGTATTGGGGATTGAATCTAGAGCCTGGTACAGGCTAAGCAATTGCTTCAGAACTGAACTATACTCCCACTTCTGCCCCTATTTTTCCCACTTTTTGTTTTGAGACAGGGGCTCACTAAATTGTTCATAGTGTCCTTGATTTTGTTCTATAGCCCAGGCATCACTGCATTTTTAATCCTTTGGTCTCAGCCTCCTAAATAGCTGAGATTACAGGCCCCCACCACCGATTGTACCTTCTCTTCATGAATGTTTACTATGTATCACATATAGGTTTGGGTTTGTTGTTTGTTTAGTTTGGTTTAGTTTTTGAGACAGGGTTTCTCTGTGCAGTCCTCCCGGTGCTCCTGGAACTCACTCTGTATTCTATGCTGGTCTCTCCAGTACCAGGGCATCTGATGTCCTCTTCTGGCCTCCATAGGCACCAGGCATATATGTGGTACTCAGACACACAGGTAGACAAAACCCCTATACACATAAAATAATAAAATAAAATAATTAAAATAAATAACCAACCAACCAAACAAACAAACCCAAGTTCAGTTAGCTAAATAGTATGTAATGTGGTTCTGAATGAAAAGTTTCATTGGGGTTCAATATACGTAAATGCCCTACTCTAGGCATTTGCCTATATTTTGGGATTAAAGGGGTGTGCAGACACCACCACTCGGCATCACGTACAGTTCTTAGTGTATTAACTCATTTAAATTCCTTTTTTAAAATTATTTTTTTACTTTATAAAGATTTATTTATTTTATGTGTATGAGTGAGTGTCTGCCTGCATGTGTGTGTGTGTGTACCATGTGCAAGCCTTGTGCTCACATAGGCTAGAAGATCATTTCAGATTCCCCTAGGAGCTGAAATTACAGGCTGCCATGTGGGTGCTGGCCTCTGAGGAGCAGCCAGTGCTCTTGTAGCCACCCAGCCAGCCCTCAATAAATGTTTTATGGCAGAATTACAAATGGGGACTGTAATTGTTTCAGTTTGGTTTTCTGTTGCTGTGATAAAACTCTAGGACCAAAAGCAACCTGGGGAAGAAAGGGTTTATTTAGCTCACACTTGTAGGTCACAGGCCATCATTGAGAGGCGTCACAGCAGGATTTGAAGCAGAATTTTTGGAGGAATGCTGTGCTGGTTCAATCTCTAGTTCATTCAACTTTCCTTTCTTTTTCTTTTTCTTCTTCTTTTGTTTTTGTTTTTGTTTTTGTTTTTTTTTTGAGACAGGGTTTCTCTGTATTGCTTTGGAGCCTGCTCTGTAGACAAGGCTGGCCTGCAACCCAGAGAGATCCACCTGCCTCTGCCTCCCGAGCGCTGGGACTAAAGGTGTGCACCACCTCTGCCCGGCAAATTTTCTTTTCTTTAAAAAAAAAAAATATGTTCATTAATTCTTTGAGAATTTTGTATATTTTGATTTACCCAATTCTTCTTCAAAGAGCCACTCTACCTCCCTTCCCTAACTCCAGCTTCATGTCTTAGTTATTATTATTATTATTATTGTTGTTGTTGTTGTTGTTGTTATTATTATTAAATATCCCATCTACTCAAATTTGTTCTGTCCATATACTTATGAGTGTTGGGTTATCCACTGGAGTGTGGTTGATTTAGCAGGAGCCATAGCCTTTACTGAGCTGGGTGGGGTGACAGACATCTTTAATCCCAGCACTCAGGAGGCAGAGGCAGGCAGACTCTGTAAATCTGAGGCCAGCCTGGTCTACAAAATGAGTTCCAGAACAGCCAGGGATATTATACAGAGAAACTCTGTCTTCAAAAAAAAAACAAAAAACAAAAAAACAAAACAAAACAACAACGAAAATACTCCAAACCAAAACAAACAAACAAACAAAAAAACCCCGATTCTCCAACTCTCCAAACCCCAGAAGCCACAAACTGTCCATAACCTCCTCCTTAGGGATGGAGGCTTATAATCTCTTTCCCACTCTGTGCTAGAATGTCGACTGGCTTGATTATGTGCGTCATGTACAGGCAATTACACCTGCTTTGTCTTCATGAGTGCGGAAGACACTGTTTTGCTCTGATCCTCTCTTAGATCCTTTCTGAGATGATCCCTGAGCTTCGGGAGGGGTTGTGATACAGATGTCCCTTTGGAGCTGGGCACTCCACACTCACTCATTCTCTTTACTTTGACAGGTTGTGAGTTTCTACATTAACAACGCCCACTGCTTGAACAAACTTCTCTGATGAGGTCTGAGAGCTGCATTAATCCTGGTTCAAACTGTCCACCTCTGGGTGCACAGACTGCTGGAGTGGCTGGAAGATGTGGAACTTCCAGAGAGGGCCTTACCCTGGTCTGCCAGCATCTAGCTTTCTTTTATAACATGGGCCAGTTTGTCTAGGGATGGTGCCATCCACAATGGGCTGGAACTTTCCACATCAAATCATTAATCAAAATAATCTCTGAGTGTTGGAGAGATGGCTCAGAGCTTAACAGCACTGATTGTTCTTCCAGAAGACCCAGATTTGATTTCGAGCATCCGAATAGCCACCCACAACCAACTCCATTTCTAGGGTACTCCACTCTCTTCTGGTTTCCACAGGCACCAGGCACTCATATGGAAAAACATACATGCACACAAAACACCCATACATATAAAATAAAAAATTTTCAAACGTTCTTTAAAACAAACAAACAAATGAAAAGGTCTGTCACAGACATGGCCACAGGCCAATTTGACGAGAGCCACTCTTCAGCTGAGGTGTCCTCCTGCCTGGTGACTCTAGGTTGTGTCAAGCTGACAAAAGCTCACCAGCACCATCATTATCACCAGATTAAAAACAAGGAGGTTGAAGAAATAGAAAGGTTGTTACTTGCCCAGAGGTCATACATCAAAAAAGTGGCCAAACTGGTAACTGAATCTTGGTAATGGCATTCAGAATCTGGGCTTTATGTGTAGGAGCAAACAACACCCCATGTTGTTGGATAAGGTATACACATACATACATACATACATACATACATACATACATACATACTGGAGATTTTGAAAGTAAACCAATAGATCAACTTGATTTTGAATGCTCAGAAGATGCTGAAGATTTAGAAATGCTTGTTAATGGTCAGGGTACATTTGACAAAGACCCATTAGTGTTTTAAATCACCCAGAGAGCACATTAGACATGATGTATTTCAATACCATAGGGAAGTACTCCCAAGAAGCACATTCTTGGGTATTAATCAAGAGCTCACTTGTTTTATAGATAATTTTATCAGTTAAAGGTTCAGAACCTCTATTATTTAAAATGTAGAGCTGAACACAAGAGCAAGCTTTGGGCTGATCTTTAGTTAAAAGGTAGGTTCTTGTTTATTAGGGCTGTCTGGACACCTGGACACTTCTCTTTTCTCTGGGGTTTGTGTCATTAATCCTGATTCCTGTGGTCTTCATAATTGCCATTACACTTGTCTATGCATCTCCTTACAAGACTATCTGATGGATTTCATTCATTCTAGTCTTCTCTAGCTAACCTTAAATACTTCAGAAAGAAAATCTAGAGACCCATTTCTTTAAGGAATTGTTTTTAATTCATGAGAAAATACATTTACAGGAAAAAGAAATTGACAAAAACAAAAGAGAGGAAATAACAAATCTTCATCAGATTTTAACAAGTTTGACAAGTTATCCCTATTGTTTTTACCAAAATGAGTCAGTAGGCTGATACTAAGGTAGTTTTATCATCATAATCTTTTTTGGAGCTTGCCCTTTTTCATGACCAGTATTTATTAGCTTTTAGATGCCAGGTACTGTATGAGTCAGTCACTTTACATGTATTAACTCCTTAGGATCCTATTTCACATAAGGAAACACACGGAAGGATTGGCAATTGGCCCAACTTGGTTGTTGCAGTTTTTAACTTAAATATCTCCACAAAGTCCCTTGCTTTGGAAGATACTAGTGGGAGCTTATGCAAATTTGAGGGGGCAAAAGCCCTTCAGGTCACCTGTAACTTGCCCTTGAAAGGAACTATTGGAGTGTGTAACCCCTTTCCCTTTCTGTCCCTTTGCTCCCTGACATCTGAAGACATGAATGTTTTTGTTTTGTTATGCATTCTAGCATTTATGCAACTGCCTTACCACAGGCCCACAAAACAGTGGGACCCGCCAATCTTGAACTGAAATCTTTATAAATGTGAGCCAGCATCAATCTTTTTTTTTTAAGTTGATTATCTCAGGCATTTGCTTTGGTGACTAACACTGTGACTTAATACTTCACACAGTGATCCATGAGTCACAGTTTGTGAGGCTGCCTGGCTCTTAAAGCCTGTGGCCTATCGGGAGTAGCCCACGTCAGGACAGATGCTTTGACGAGCAGGACTGTGGGACAGGTATGCTTATTTGCTCTCTGTTTCAGTGCAGGCGATGTGAGCTCTAAACACTGCTCTGGCAGCATCTCTTGGCCAGGATACTTGGCAAGGTCACCATTGTCTTGGTGACCGCTCCTCATCTTTGGAGATTCATAAACTTGATTCTCTCAATTAACCAGAGATGATGTCTATCTTGAGGGAAATCCACTCTGATGAAAGGCACGGGGTGCTACCGTCACAGCCTCACCTATCTGGGACTCAGTCTTCTTGCTATCAGGGAACCTGGAAAGCCTGAGAGGGGATTTTTATTCATCTGTCTATCTGTCTACCTATTTCTATCTGTTTTTGAAAGAAACAGGGTTTCCCTGTGTAGTTCTGGCTGTCCTGGAACTTGCTCTGTAGATCAGGCTGACCTCACATTTAGAAAATCTCTGGCCTCAGGCTCCCAAGTGCTGGGATTAAAGGTGTGTGCCACCACCACTGGGCTTCCTGAGAGTTTATTAATGAAAGTGGAACTAGCAAGAGGAACAGAGGACTTTAGGGATAATATTTCCCTTAGGTACTAGGCATGATGAATGTAATACTCTTTCTATGCCAAAAACATACCTGATGGTATGTATTCTCAAGTCTAAAGTCTTTATTCATGAGCCAGAAACTGAAGTGGACATGCCTAGTACTTGTCAAAATATTTGTCTAGTTTTTGAAAATAAAGAACATACCCACACTGATGATGCTGTGTAAGTCATTAAACTCCAGAGCAAGCTACCATGTGTATAAACAGAGATGCTTGATTCCAGGAACTTGCTTCACCACACAGGTAAAATTAACAAACAGGAAAGCCTGTGTTATAAACCCTAGGTTTCCAGAAGCCACCTAGGACAGAAAAGAAAGATTACTGAGAGATAGAATAATCATGGAAAGATTTAAAATTGACAGGAAACCATAGGAATGAGTTAAATTTAGACTAGTGAAGGAGAAATATGGGACACCCCTATGACATCAAAGTTATGAAGGAGGCCATTCTTCCCAGGAGAACATGTCAGTGAATAGATGGTCACTGTGGGCTTGGTGGGATTGATAACAGCAGGCCTTCTAAGGCAGAAAGGAATTTAGACATGATTAGTTGGGGATGCAGCTTAAAATAAGTGCAGGTGTGTAACCAGGGAGCTCTTGTGCTTGTCCAGGGACCCACCTGAGGCTGATGGAGTAGATAGATGGATAGAGTAAACTGATACTTGGAAGGCCTTACTTATCATTAGGGGAATAAAATAGAAGATTATTTAAGTTTGAGGCTGGAGAAATGGCTCAGCAGTTAAGAGTGTTTTGTTTGCTTTCTTGTGGTGTTGTGTCTAAATTCTGAACCCCCAAATCACCAAGAGACCCGTCCAATGCAAAAGCAGAGTCTTTTATTGTTTAGTGAGTTAACTGTCTTAACTCAGAGGCCCTCTGCCAGTTATCAAGGCAGGTGGAGTGAGAAAGACCAGACGAAACCTGAAGGCAGGGAATTTATTGGGTGTGCAAGGGGAGTGTCTAGGAGTATGCATCAGCCTCAGGATTTGTGCACCTCGGAGCTTGGGTGACCTGTCCTGTGTTGATTGGTCAACTGGTTGCTATGGCCTATAGGCCCACCCATGGAGGTTGCTATGCTCTGTGAGCCACTGTTTTGCCACTTTTACCATAAAGCACATCCAGAGCCTGCCAGCTAACTTCTGATTGGTTCCTTGCCACATGGAGGGTATCTGACTTCCTAGTGACTAGGAGCTTGAGCAAGGTTAGGAAAGCACATGTTGCTGAGTCAGGGACCTTTTTTTTTTTTTTCCTTACTGGGTCATTTCTGCATCCTGTCATGGATGCAGGGGGCTGGGTGAGGGTCTGGTCCCTTCAGTGAGTTTGGTTCCTAGCATCCACATTGGGTGTCTCACAATTGCTTATAATTCCAGCTTCGGGAGAGAATCTAACTAACCCACTCCCAACACATGGCACACCACACACATAAACACACACACACACACACACACACACACACACACACACACACACACACACACACACACAGAGGGATACATACATAAAAAAATGAAAAGTAAAAAATTCTTTTTTTCAAGACAGGGTTTTTCATATATATATATTTAAAATTTTACATATCGATCCCAATTCCCTCTCCCTCCCTCCCATACCCCCAACCCCCTCCCATCCCATTCCTTCCCCCCACTCCACAGGGAGGATGATGCATGCCTTCCAGGAGGGATCACCATAATCTGTCAAGTCGTTTGGGGTAGGACCTAGGCCCTCCCACATGCCTCCAGACTAAGGGAGTATCCCTCCATGGGCAATATGACTCCAAAGTCCTTTTGTGCACCAGGGACACGTCCTAGTTCTACTGTCAGAGGTCCCTTAGACTGACCAGGCCTTTCTAACTGAGACCCATAATCAGGGGGTCTGAGTTGGTCAAATGCTGGTTTCCCAGCTATCAGTCTGGCGTCCATGAGCTCCCCCTTGTTCAGGTCAGCTATTTCTGTGGCTTTCTGTAGCCTGGTCTTGACCACTTTTCTTATCACTCTTCCCTTTCTACAACTGGATTCCAGGAGTTTGGCTCAGTGTTTAGCTGTGGGTGTCTGCTTCTGTTTCCATCAGTTACTAGATGAGGGCTCTATGATGGCATATAAGTTAGTTATCAATATCATTATCAGGGAAGGGCATTTAAGGTAGCCTTTCCACTGTTGCTCAGATTGTTAGTTTGGGTCATCCTTGTTGGTCTCTGGACATTTCTCTAGAGTCAGAGTCAGTTTCCTCTTCAAGCCTATAATGATTCCCTCTGTTATGGCCTCTCTCTCTCTCTCTCTCTCTCTCTCTCTCTCTCTCTCTCTCTCTCTCTCTCTCTCTCTCTCTCTCTCTCCCTCTCTCATCTACTTGTCTCTCAACTCAATTTTCCTGGTCTTACATGTTCTCCTTTCCTCCCTTTCTCTTTCTCCTAATTCCCTCTCCACTCACTGCCTCCCCCACCACACACTCCCAATATGCTCAGGAGATCTTCTTCCTTTTCCCTTCTGTGAGAGACCTTGTATGAATCTCTTAGGTTCCTCCTTGTATCCTAGTTTCTCTGGCAGTGTGAATTATAGGCTGGTGATCCTTTGCTCTATGTCTAAAATCCGTATATGAGTAAATCCGTATACCATGTTCCTCTTTTTGTGACTGGGTTACCTCACTCAGGATGGTTTCTTCAATTTCCATCCATTTGCCTGCGAATTTCAAGATTGCATTGTATTTTTTTTCCCACTGAGTAGTATTCCATTGTGTAAATGTGTCACATCTTCTTTATTCATTCTTCAGTTGAGGGACATCTAGGTTGCTTCCAGTTTCTTGCTATTATATATATAAAAAAAATGCTGCTATGAACATAGTTGAGCAGATGTCTTTGTTGCATGGATGTGGATCATTTGGGTATATGCTTAAGAGTGGGATTGCCGGGTTCTGTGGTAGACTGATTCCCATTTTCCTGAGGAATTGCTATACTGATCTCCAAAATGGCTGTACAAGTTTGCACTCCCACCAGCAGTGGAGAAGTGTTCCCCTTTCTCCACATCCTTTTCAGCATAAGCTGTCATTGGTGTTTCTAATTTTAGCCATTCTGAGAGGAGTAAGATGGGTATCTCAGAGTTGTTTTAATTTGTATTTTCCTGATGGCTAAGGATATCGAACACTTTCTTAAGTGTCTTTCAGTCATTTTGGATTCCTCTATTGAGAATTCTCTATTCAGTTCTGTACCCCATTTTTAAATAAGGTTATTTGGTATTTTGGCAACTAGTTTCTTGAGTTCTTTGTATATTTTGGAGTTCAGTCAAAAATATACAAAGATGTGGGGCTGGTGAATATCTTTTCCCAGTCTGTGGGCTGCCGTTTGGTCTTGTCCACTATGTCCTTTGCCTTACAGAAGCTTTTAAGTTTGAGGAGGTCCATTTATTAATTGTTGATCTCAGTGTCCTTCTACTGGTGTTATGTTCAGGAAGTGGTCTCCTGTACCAATTTGTTCAAGGATACCTCCCACTTTCTCTTCTAAGAGGTTCAGTCTGGCTGGATTTATGTTGAGGTCTTTGATCCATTTGGACTTAAGTTTTGTGCATGGTGATAGACATGGGTTTATCTTCAGTCTTCTACACACTATCATCCAGTTGTGCCAGCACCATTTGTTGAAGATGCTTTTCTCCTTCCTTTGTATACTTCTAGCTGTTTTGTCAAAAATCAGGTGTTCATAGGTGTGTGGGTTAATATCAAGATTTTTGATTTGATTCCATTGGTTTACCTGTGCCAATACCAAGCTGTTTCCAGGATTATAGCTCTATAGTAGAACTTGAAGTCGGGGATGGTGATGTCTCCTGAAGTTCCTTTATTGTACAGGGTAGTTTTGGCTATTCTGGGTCTTTTAGTTTTTCATATAAAGTTGAGTATTATCCTTTAAAGGTCAGTGAAGAATTGTGCTGGGATTTTGATGGGGATTGCTTTTGGCAAGATTGCCATTTTTACTATGTTTATCCTACCTATCCAAGAGCATGGGAGATCGTTTCATTTTCTGGTATCTTCTTTAATTGCTTTCTTTAAAGACACAAAGTTTTTAATATATAGCTCTTTCACTTGTTTGGTAAATGTTACCCCCAAGATACTTTATGTTGTTTGTGGCTATTGTAAAGGGTGATGTTTCTCTGATTTCTTTCTCAGCCCCTTTATTGTCTGTATATAGTAGGGCTACTTATTTTTCTTTGAGTTAATCTTGTATCCTGCTAATTTGCTGAATGTTTGTTTATCAGCTGTAGGCATTCCCTGATAGAGTTTTTCATGTCACTTATGTAAACCATCATATCATCTGCAAATAGTGACAGTTTGACTTCTTCCTTTCCAATTTGTATCCCCTTGATCTCCATTTGTTGTCTTATTACTTTAGCTAGAACTTCAAGTACAGTATTGAAGAGATATGAAGAGAGTGGGCAGCCTTGCCTTGTTTCTGATTTTGGAAGAATCGCCTTAATCTTCTCTCCATTCAGTTTGATGTTGGCTGATGGTTTACTGTATATTGCTTTTTATTATGTTTGGGTATGTTCCTGGTATCACTGATCTCTCCAAGACCTTTATCATGAAAGGGTGTTAGGTTTTGTCAAAGGCTTTTTCAGCATCTAGTGAGATGATTATGTGGTTTTCTTTTTCAGTTTGTTTATATAGTGGACCACATTGATAGAATTTGTATGTTGAACCATCCCTGCATCCCAAGACAGGGTTTTTCTCAGCTAGGATTAAAGGTTTATCAGTCATTAGAGGTTAAGCTCACAACCAAAAATAAAACTAAAACTTTAAAAAGGATGGGTTAAAGCCTGGTGTTGGTGGCACATGCCTTTAAACCCAGCACTTGAGAGGTAGAGGCAGGTAGATCTCTGTGAGCTTGTGGCCAGCCTGTATACAGATCGAGTTCCAGGACAGGCTCCAAAGCTACAGAGAAACCCTGTCTTGAAAAACAAAAACAAAACAATAAAAAAAAAAGATGGTTTAAAAAAAATAAATGGTTTTTCACAGGTTGGTGGCAGATGGATCTTCGAGTTCAAAACCAGCCTAGCCTATAATGTGATTTCCAGGACAGCCAGGGCTGCACAGAGAAATCCTGTCTCAAAAAACCCAAACCAAACAAACAATAGCAACAAAACACCAAAAACCAACTGGTTTCTCCTATGCCCATTGATATTTATATTTACACAGTTTTCCTTTCTCCTTTCCTTGTCCTGTTTCTTCAAAACTTCTTCCCACCTACAAGTAAAACTAGGTGGAATAGATGATTTCTAATAAGCTAGTTCTTGAGAGGTTATAAATAAATGTTTATCTCAGTGAGGAAAGTCTCAAGAATAAGTTTTGTTATTTATTTATTTATTTATGTGTGTATTAATTTATTTATTTATAGACAAGGTCTCACACAGCCCAAAGCTGTCTTTGAACTCACTCTATAGCTGTTTGATGATCCTCCTGTCTCCATCCCCCAAGGGCAGCGATTCCAGGTGTAGCCCTGGCTCTGGATGAAGGATCTTTATTATTGATGTAAGCTGCCTTCTTTCATAATTGCTTATATGTTCCCCCCTTTATTTCTTTCCTTCTGCCTTTCTTCTTTTTGATATTTACTATACAAAACTAAAGTCTACAATATCTTCTTGATCTATGGTATTTTCACCTGAAAAAATCTCTTGGGTTTTACGGTGTTTCTTCAAATACTGTTTCATTCTATTTAAAACAATAATCAGTACAACCTTTTGTTCAGAAAGATTCCTCAAATTCTTTATGTGTTATTATTTTATGTAGACACACTGCATTTCATCTTGTGCCTTTCATCTGAAGATCAAAAAGCATGCGGCAAACACTAATTAATTCTTACAACAACCTGAGCTATAATTTGTATGCATACATAGTAGATGATTCACCCAAAAGGTCAGCAAAACATAGCTTTTATGGGGAAGAATAGGCTTGGCACAACTTAGTGCATAAGCGACCTGTCAAATACTTTAGGGCAGGGCAGGGGGCATCATTGTTTAGTTTAAAATAAAAAGAGCCTGGGTGTGATGAGGACCTATACTTTCAGCACTCAAGAGGCCCAGGTGAGAGAATGTTGAGTTCTAGGCCAGCCAGAACAAAGTAAGGGAGGAACAAAGGAAGGAAAGAAGGAAGGAAGGGAAGGAGGGAGGGAGGGAGGGAGGGAAGGGAAGGAAGAAGTGAGGGAGGGAAGAAGGGAGGAAGGGAGGAAGGAAAAAAAAGAAAATGGGATCTAAGGAAGAAAATATCTAAATAATGACTTCTGTATATTTCCACAAGGAACAATTGAACTTCTGCAACAAATACCAATGAAACAAAGTAGTGTTAGAGGCTATTAATGACTCTCCCTTCAATCTTATTGTCACTCCCTAGACAAGCTCTTTAGAAACAAAGAAAGCCTTGTCATTAACTGAAGCTTTGATTTAGGACCACACAGAGAAAGTGTGCCATGGGCTGACTCATCAGCCCTTGCTTCCTGCAAGATTTCCCTGGAGTGTCTCTCATTTGGGTGTGCAGCAGCAGGCCAAGGGCAATTTAGCTGAAGAGAGAGAAAAAAATCTTCATTACTGTTTTTAGGCTACTGTCTTTAATAAAAACAAAAACAATAATAGGAGACTGAAGAGATGGTTCAGTGGTTTAAAAATGCTCACTGCTTTCGCCAGCAACCTGAATTCAGTTTCCAGCACCCAAGACAGGTCAGGTGGCTTACAGCTGCCTGGAGCTCCCGCTGCAAGATGGGATGCATCCTTCTGGCATCTTCAGACATAGACACATGTGGTACAGACAAATATAAATAGAAAGAAATATTAAGAAAAGCAAATAAGTCTAGTGTGGTGGTGCATGTCTTTAATTCTAAAACTTGAAGGGCAGAGGGTAGATCTCTGAGTTTGAGGCCAGCCTGATCTATATAGCAAGTTTTAGGATATGGGGGCTATATAATACAGAGCCCCCAGTCTCAAAAACAAAGATAAACAAAAAGCCTACCAAGAACTGATAATATAATTTATATTTATTTTTAAGGTGTGTGTGTGTGTGTGTGTGTGTGTGTGTGTGTGTGTGTGTGTGTGTGTTATTTTCATGAACATGAACACAGGTGCCCTAGGAGAGAGAGTGTTGAATTTCTGGGCGTTGGTGACATGCCTCTAAGTCAGGGATCTGCCTGCTTCTGCCTCTTGAGTGCTGGGATTAAAGGTGTGTGTCATCTCCATCTGGCTCTACATAGTCAATTCGTAAGAGGAGAAATGTGTGCTATACACTGAGACAAAAGGTCCAAACTCTAAGTAGTAAGATTACTTTTTAGTTGCCATCTATTTAATCAGGTGCCAGATATTTTACTAGGTATTTGCCAAGCATGCTTGCCTTTTATTTAGGCTTTTCAACAATATTATACGATAAACATTAATATCTCTGTGTAAAAGGTGAGGACTCAGAGGTTTGGAGAAGTTAAATGACTTAAAATCATAAAGCCAATGGCAGTAGAATTCACAGGTAAAGGATCTAATTCCCAAGTTCCTTCTTGGTTTTACAAACCGAAGAAGATCCACTACAGCACAATAATAAAAAAAAATAATAAAATAAAAAGTTAAAAGGAGAAAGAAAGTGGTTACTTAATACTGGGGGAGGGGTGAGAAACATAAAAATTGTCAGAATGTACTAAAGCTAAGTAAAGGAATGAATCAAGTCTCCCTTACCCCATAAAAATCAAAACTATATAGCTTAACTTGTATTGAATGCTTGTGCATCAATACAATTTAAAATGCCTATATTTGCAAAATAAAGTACAGTTTAGCCTTGCTCTTTGTCACCATGCTAAGTCAGGAGTTGTGTAACATAAACCACGATTAGTTCCCTAAACCCTTTCGCCTGTGTTGTCTCAGTGCAGTGTTTTAGAACTTGAGTTTTATTGGCTTAGTCATCCTTATCTTTCCTAAAGATAAACTGTCCAAGTTCCAGTAAGAAGGATTTGTTTGCCATAGTTTTCTTTTTTTTTTTCAGTTTAATTTTGAGAACTTCATACATGAGCACTGCATCCACATCATTCCTCCCCCCCTCCCTCTGCCCATGTCCCCCAATTCATGGTCTTCTCTCTCTCTCTCTCTCTCTCTCTCTCTCTCTCTGTTTTGCTTTGAAGCCTATCCTGGAACTTGCTCTGTATTGCTCTGTACACCAGGTTGGCCTTGAACTCACAGAGACCCACTAGCCTCTGCCTCCCAGTGCTGGGATTAAAGGTGAGTGCCACCAACGCCAGGCCATTATCTTCTCTTTAATATTATCATTACATGTATAAACATATATGCACACATTTATATACAACCTACTGTGTTCATTTAGATTTGCTTATATGTAGATGTGATTAGGGCTGATCTCTAGGGACTGGACAATTTATGTGGGAGGTCATCCCTGGAGGAGATTGGTCTTCCCCTTCTTAGCAGGCATTGACTGATAGCTCTTTATCTAGGTGTAGGACTACATAGAATTTTCCTTGTTCCCTTTATCTAGGGAACATATAATTTCCCTTGTCAGTATGCTAATCTTGTTCAGGCAGTCATATTGGTGAGAGTTCATGGGTGCAGTTTTGCTGTAACATATAGAAGACACTATCTCATTCAGACATCCTGGTCTTCTGGCTCCTACAAACTTTCTATATCCTCTTCCCAGACCCTTAGGTGTACTGGTTGTGTTGCATTTAAGTCAGTTAGACTTGGGTGTTGTTCTAGTATTATTTATTTATTTGTTTGTTTGCTTCCACTGGACACAAATGAGAGTCATCTGCGAAGAGGGACCTCAGGTGAAAAAATGGTTCCATCTGATTGGCTTAGAAGCAAGTGTGTAAGGGCTTCTTCTTCCTTTTAAAATTATTTTTGTTTGTTTTTGTGACACAGTGTTTTTCTGTGTAGTCCTGGCTGTCCTAAAACCCAATAGTTTGAGGATAGACTAGGCTAGCTTGACACTAGACCAGGATAGCCTCAAACTCAGAGATCCACTTGCCTCTGCCCCCCCCAAATACTTGGATTAAATATGTGTGCCATCATTCTTGATTAATGATTGATATGGGTGAGCCACGCCCACTGTGACCAGTGCTATCTCTACATAGGCAGTTCTGGGTTATATAATAAATGTCACTGTTGTAATCCCAGCAAATCTGGCCCTGTCCCTTGGGGACTTGCCACCCTCTGCACATAGCAGGCTACCTGGCACTTTAAAAGGAAAATTCCACCCACTCTCCCCTTTTCTGTCACCTCTCTGAGGAGGCAGACAGGTCCCTGTCCCATCTTTCCCCACTTCTCTCTTTTCTCTGTGTATCTTTGCCTCTTTTTATCTCTTCTTTCCTTCCTTCCCTTATTTTCTTACTTCCCCAAGAAAACTTTCACAGGTCTCTGTTTCCCATCCACTCACCATCCATCACCCGCCTTGCTACGGGATGGTGGTCCTGCCACCTGTGGTCCCTGTCTGCACTGCTGTATTCCTAACAGTCACAGCTACCTGTAATTCCAGGTCCAGAGGATCCACTGCCCTTTTCTGGCCTTTATTTGAGCACTGCACATACATGGTGCACAGACATACATGCAGGCAAAACACACATACACATAAATATAAATAGATAAAAATGTAAAAGAATATTTAAGTAAAAATAAATAAATGTAGCTGGAGCAAGCCATGGGAGGCAAGTCAGCACCACTCCTCCACGGCCTCCATTTCAGTCAATGACTCCACATTCCTGCCTTGAGTTCTTGCTCTGACTTCTTTTTATGCTAGACTTAGCCTTCCTAATGCTTCAACCCTTTAATACAGTTCCTCTTGTGGTGGTGACCCCCCAACTGTACAATTATTTTATTGCTACTTCATAACTGTAATTTTGCTAGTGTTATGAATTGTAATATAAAATGACACAATATCTGATATATAACTGCAAAAGGGGTCATGACCCACAGGTTGAGAACCACTAGACTACAAGCTGTAAGAGGAACTAAACTTTTTCCTTCCCAAGTTGCTTGGTCATGGTATTTATCATAGCAATTGAAAGAAAACTAACACAATCACCTCATAGTCACATATTTTCTGCATTTGACCATTTGTGGTTCTATGCAATCGTTTCCATCTATCGCAGAAAGACGTTTCCTTGATGACGGGTGAAAGCTATACTTATTTGTGGGAGTAAAGATATGTATTCAGAATACAGTTAGAAATGTAATTGGCTTAGAAAAATGGTAGTGGTAGGATTACATTTTCCTCTTGGGATCTTTCTCACATTTTTGCATAATAGAGGATCCACTACTATTTTGTGTAGTTTCTATTGGTAAGATTTTTTTTAAAGTATGTTGTTAGTGCAAAAATAAATTTTAAATTTTCTTTTGCACTTGACTTAATCTCATATTGTTTTATTCATCATACTCCTTAGACCAGCAGGCTAGATCATGCATATACAACAAAGCTTTGTCTAAGTACACTAAGGTACGATGTATTCTTCTCAGGCTATATATATGTATGTATGTATGTATGTATGTATGTATATATATATGTTATATATATATCACGTGGTTATGTGACATATTGTTGTAAAGTAACTTTAGTTAAACTTCTCATTTGGTCAGATATATATATACACATTACCCCTACAGCATTTCAGATTGTTCTTTAAATTATAGTTATTCTTCCCTACTCTTGAACATTCCTTTTTTCTCCTTTCTTTCTTTTTTTCTTTTTTCCTTCCTCTTTTTTTTTTTTTTTTTTTTAACTAAACGACATTGAGGTCCCTAGTGCCTTCGTGCTGTTTGGACAAAATGTTCCAGGCTGGGGAATTTAGGAACACGGGAGTTTAGTTTTCCACTTTTGGAGACTGGAAAATCTAAGGTCAGGTCACCTATGTCTAACGCCTGGTGAAGACCATTCATGCTGTCTCCTCTAGCAGCAGAAGGACTGTGCAAAAAGGGCTGAATTTTTTCTTCCTGTGAATTTACTCTGGTTTTCATGCTTCTCCGCCACTCACGCGGTACCTCAGGCTTGGATCTCGTAGGGATTTTTTTTTTTTTTTTTTTTTTTTTTGTCTCAGCCTCCTGAGTATTGGGATGACAGTGCTGCCCCCATACGGGGCTCCGCAGGTGTTGCTTCTGTTTGTAAGAGAGGATATTCAAGACCTAACCACGCCCTAAAGACATCGCCATTTAATACTAGTGCATTTGAGAGTAAATTCAACATGAGTTTGGGGAACACGAGCAGACCATAGTACACAGTCCGCTGCTCACTTGCCTTCGCCAGCCCTATTTCAGTCTGTTTTCCCGTTTCCTTGGAAACACTTTCATTTCTTCGTGCCTCTGGCTCTCCTGACCTGCGTTTTCAGCGGTGCATTGCATTCATTGTTCCTTGACTTTGTGGGTTTTTTTTTAATCTTGTCTTTATCCCTTTCTTGTTGGAGTACATCCTTAGGGATATCTAGAGAGAAAACACCATTTCCCAAGTCCTTGAATACAAGATAATTTCTTTATCTTTGGATTTGAAAGATGCATGCCCGGTTAGATTTCCGAAAACATTGTTGCGTCACTATATTTTGGCATCTAGTATTGGTAATGTAATCCTGGCAATATTTTCTGTTTTACTCTTCTGTGACTCACTTTTCCCCCAATGGAAGTTTCTAGACTCTTCCCTTATGTCTCACGTTTGTGAGGGTTTAAAATTTCACAATGACAGCTGGGGGTAGCAACGTACACCTTTAATCTTAGAACTCTGGGAGGCGAAAACAGACAGATATCTTTGAGTTCCAGACCAGCCTGGTCTACGTAGAGAGTTGCAGACAAGCCAGAGCAACATAGTGAGACCATGTCTGAAAAAAAGGGGTGTGTGAGGGCAGCTAGAGAGATGTCTCAGAGGTTAAGAGTGCTGGCTGCTCTTTCAGAGGACTCTAGTTTTATTCCTAGCACCCATATGTGCCTCACAATCTCCTACCACTACAGTTGCTGGGGATCTGATGCCTTCTTCTGGCCTCCATGGACACCTGGCATGCAATTAGTGCAGAGACACAACATACAGGCACAACACTCATATAGATTTTTAAGAAATTCATGAGCTGAAACAGTGATTCATTTTTTTAAATTTTATTAATTTATTTTTTACATCCCAATCCCATTTCCCTTTCTTTTATTCCTCTTAGTTATCAGCTAGGGGGAAATGAGCGATTTAGTGGCAAAAGTGAAAACTATATTTAGGGAAAACAAAGAACCAAGAAATAATGAATGTAATAAACATTATAGGACTATGGTTATTTTATTCCATTTTTTCTTTTTTCTAAGATAAGGTCTGATGTATCCCAGTCCAGCCTTGTTTCACTTTGTAGATGAGGATGATTTTGAATTCCCAGTCCTCCTATCTCTACCTCCCAAGTACTGAGATTACAGTGAATGTTACCATGCCTAGCTATCAAGGACTTTTGTTATTGTTGTTGTTTTGTTTTGTTTTTAGAGACAGAGACAGGGTTTCTCTATGTAACAGTCCTGGCTGTTCTGGAATTCCCTATGTAGATTAGGCTGACCTCAAATGCACTGAGTTCCACCAGACTCTGCCTCCCAAGTACTGATATTAAAGGCATGCACCACCACTGCCTGTCATATCAAGGACTTCTTAAAATTGGTTAGGTCAATCTTATTTAAAAGTCAACAGTGAGCCAGGTGTGGTGGCACACATCTTTTACCCCAGCACTTGGGAGGCAGAAGCAGGTGGATCTCCAAGTTTGAGCCCAGGATGGTGTACTGAACAAGTTCCAGGACAGCCAGGACTACCCAGAAAACCCTGTCTAGAAAAATAAAAAAACAAACAAAACAAAAACAAAATAAAAAAAATCAACTGTGCTATACTGATATAATTATTTCAATGAAATATAACCTGTTCAAAGTGCTTCTGTAGGGGATGGAAAATATGTTAGGCCATCTTAGGATTCTGCTTACTACAGAGGTGCAGAAGTGTAGAAGTATATTATACATCCTATTTTAACCTCTGGAAACTTATGAAATTTTCCACTGTCCTCAGGTTTCTGAAATTTCATGACATGACTTTGTATGAGTCTATTTTTATTGATTGCAGTGCATACTATATGAGCCATTCCAATATGGAAATTCACATCTTTCAATTTGAAAATTTCCATTTAGTATTTCCTCTGTTGGTTTCTGGAACTGTGATAATTTTGTCTATTTGGATTAGTGCTGTAAATTTGGCCATCTCTTCTTATTTTTCCCAACATCGTCTTCCATATATTGAGTTTCTTCATTAGAGTACTCAAGATGTTAATTTACAAGACTTGGTTTTCTTTTTTAACAATTATTATATCATTTTTATGTTTGCATGTGTATAGCATGAATGTTTATCTGGTTTAGAAGAGGATGCTGGATCTCATGGAGCTGGACATGGTGCTAGGAACTGAACTTGGGACATTTGGAAGAGCAGTACAAATTCCTAACTGCTAAGCTCATGAGTGAATTTTCTTAGTTCTGTTTTATGTTACATCATAAATGTTTTATGACATGAGGGTTTTTGTTGTTGTTTGGTTTTGCTTTTTGAGACAGGGTTTTTCTGTGTAACTCTGGCTGTCCTGGAATTCACTCTGTAGATCAAGGTGGCCTCCAACTCAGAATTATATAGAATTATAAATCTACGTAATTCCAGGCAGGTTGTGATTACAGTGCTATGAATCACGTTTCAAGCAACTATGAAGAAACAAGAAAGGATTAGTTCTAAGCAAGATCTTGGGGCAACCTCTCCAGCCCCAGTTGTCTGTTTCTACACGGTGTGAAATACTGGAGTACATTCTTGGCTTCTCTTTGTCTACCAATCCTTTCATTGTTATTATAGGGAGGGGGTGGAGGCAGGGTCTTGCTGTGCAGTCCACATGGGGCTCAAACTTAGAATCCCTCTACCTCAGTCTCCCAAGTGCTGGCATTATAGGCATGTGCCACCATGCCCAGAATAGTCTACTGACTTTTGACCTGCTTGGAACTAACCCTTTCCATCTTTGCAATTGCATGAAATGTGAATCATAGCACTATAACCACAACCCAAGTTGAATTATATAGCTTTTCTTCTGCCTAGGTGAGACTGAGAGCTTCAGCTGTTGCAATGATGGCCTTTCCCAGTGTTTTGTACTATAACTTGGCCTGTGACAAATACCTGTTGTATGAATGTCAGAGCAGAGAGTGATTACAAACATTACATTGATATTGTCTAAGATACATTTCTACTGATTCCTATAGTACTATCTGGAGATGAACTATCAATCTTAGTCAGTTGGTTTATTCTGAAAGAATCCATTTTAGAAAAGTGCATTATGTTGTTATGAGTAGTTTTCTGATAGCCTGGTCTCACAGCTTCGTCAGCCCCAAATAATATACAGAGACGCTGTATTAGATATAAAGTTGTTGGCCTGTTACTAGTGTTTCTTATTGGCTAGCTATGTCTTCAATATTAACCTATTTCTATTAATTTAAGTGTTTCCATGTGGTTTTATCTTACTGGAGAGAGGGTCCAGAGCTCTACCCTCTTGGTCCAACATGTTGAATCTCCTTCTACCTCTCTCTGAATCCTCCTTGTCCCCTAGTCCCACCTATCTTGTTTTCCTATTGGCCAACATTATTATTCATTAACCAATAAGAGAAACATATTTACAAAATCTCCCATCATTATATGATTATAAATGCAAAGGAAAATTCCTAACATCTTCTTGGGCCAAGACTTCCCTGAAAATGAAATAGTAAAGATTTCAAATGTGGATATTATGATATGCTTCTTCCCCTCCCCATTTTGTTTTGTTTTGTTTTGTTTGTTTTGTTTTGTTTCTTGAGGCAGGATTTCTCTGTGGCTTTTGAGGCTGTCCTGGAACTAGCTCTTGTAGATCAGGCTGGCCTTGAACTCACAGAGATCTGTCTGCCTCTGCCTCCCAAGCGCTGGGACTAAAGGCATGTGCCACCATGGCCCAGCTCCCACTTCCTATTTTGAACCATTGACAGATCATTAGTTTTTTTACAATGGCAGGCATTATCAATTTTAAAAGTCACCATCATGATTTTATGAGTGGTTTTGATGGTGCACATGAGAAGATGTCTAGTTATTTCCTTCTTCATTCTGTCTACAACTCACTCTGAGCCACCTAGCACTTTTCCTCAACAAAGGAATTCTCCAAACTTTTTTTTTTTTTTAGTTTTAATCATAGAAATAACTTTTCTCAATAGTGACAATGTTAATCAGTGGCCAGAGTATCTGAGGAAGTGCCTCTCTGTGTGTCTCTGTCTGTATGTGCATGTTTGCAGGGTGGCATGTCTGTGTCATTCACATATGTGGAGGGCAGGGGACAACTTTCTGGAAGTGGTTCTTTCCACCGTGTCAAGCTAGTGCCTCTTTTGTCTGTCACTGCACATTCCAAGCTGGCTGGCCTGAAAAATTTCTTGAAATTTAGGAAAGAATAATAGTGTCTGTTCCAAAGAGAGGAAGGAAGAGCTATGGAAATTAAGAGAGTGGTGGGACAGTGTGGAAAGTGAGAAAGACAGCTGGTCCTAAATCTGAAGGCTGCACTCAGTTCTGGGGAAGGTCAGGAGGAAGCCTCATCTTGGGCTAGCTGAGAGAGGTAAAGAACTTGCTTAGCATTCATGAGGCCCTAGGTTCAGTCCTCAGCAACACACACACAAATCAGGGGAAGCTGGATCTGACTTTGGTGTTTAATAGGGCCTTGGGGGGGCATTATTAGGGGGCATTATTATTAGTCCTCATGATGACTTTATAAGAAGAGGGAAAGAGATAAGAAGGGGCAGGGGTACATACCTGCTTCTCTGCTCTTTAATCCTCTGATTTCCTGTTCCTGTCTGTACATAAGGACTGCACCAGAAAGGATTTCCCAAAATGTGATACTTATGACCTTACCCCATTGGGGACCATGAACTAAAAATTAAATTGAACTGTCCTACTGGCCTAAGAAGAGGGAACAGTCAGATTGAAATCGACATGTGACAGCTCTAGGTGAGAAGCCATCATGGAAGTCAAGGCAGGTCGGACACAGAGCACCCTAAAAGTACAGTGGCAGGAGACTTGGCTAGGAAGTGAAGTGTGAAGGGAAGAGGAATCTCTCCTCTGGCTAGGTAGGAGCTGAACTCATCACCTGAGAATAAATTTGGAGATGACAAATTAGCTAGCTCCAAGCCTGAAGTCAGCTAGTAGATCATTTCCACAGAGACCTGTCTGCCAGGAGGCTGGTTGTCCTAGAGACTGAAATTATGAAGGTCTAATGGCCTGTTTGATATCTACAGATGCAGGCCTGCAGTAGGAAAGTAAATGTTTACCAGTAAATGTTTCCCTCCTTTCTTCCTCCCACCCCTTCAATCTTTTTGTTTGTTTTTGTTTATTTCAAGACCAGGTTTCTCTGTGTAGCCCTGTATATCCTGGAACCCACTCTGTAGACAAGGCTGGCCTTGAACTCAAAGATCTGCCTGACTCTGCTACCTGAGTGCTGGAATTAAAGGTGTGCACTGCCAATGCCTGGCTGCTTACCAGGTTTTCAAAGTAGAGAGAGAGAGAGCTCTGACGTGGATCTAAGGGCCATGCTTGCTTCTCCTTCTTCCCATACATTTAGAAGATTCCTCTCCCCAGGTAGAAAATTAGCTGCCCCCCCTCCCCCCGTGTGTTTCAGGAAGGCAAGAGAATCTGCCTGGCACAGGAACTGCAGACCTAAGTGTTAACAGCAGATGGAAGTAGAAACTAAGGTGAAGACTGCTTTGACATCCAATAATTGCCCAGTAGAGGCTCAGCATCAGCATAAACCCAAGGAAAGACAAGACCACACAGATAGAATGAATGCCCCCCACCTTGACAAAAACTGTTCTAACTCTGTCTTTTTCTTATAATTCTTTTTAATTTTTTTCTTTTTGGTTTTGTTTTGTTTTTTTGACACAGAGTTTCTCTGTGTAACAGCCCTGGCTGTCCTGAAACTCACTCTATAGACTAGGCTGGCCTTGATAATTCCTGTTCTTTTCACTATACTTTCAACAGCACTTTTATTTTACTGGAAATTTAATATTCTTATGGTTTTTGTTGTTGCTGTTTTGGTTATTCCTCTTCATGTAATTTTGTTTATTTTTCATTATTGGGCAATGTTTTTAATTTTCTTTCTTTTTGACCCCATGTATTTTGTCTTTATTCCATCTTCTCTATGTTAAGTAGTATTTTGGTTTGACTCTATTGGCCTCCTTTAAGAATAGTTTTTATAGCTGGGTGTTGGTGGTGCATGCCTTTAATCTCAGCGCTTGGGAGGCAGAGGCAGGTGGATCTCTGTGAGTTCAAGGCCAGCCTGGTCTACAGAACGAGTTCCAGGAAAGGTTCCAAAATAATACAAAGAAACAAACAAACAAACAAAAAAGAACAGTTTTTACTTTCCCTTACATTTATCTAATTTTCTTTATTTTTCAGTTCTTTTTGTTTGTTTGTTTGTTTTTTATTGTCTATTTCCTTTTCTTTTTGGACTTATTCATTGTTGTGCTCTCTCTTTCTCTCTCTCTCTCTCTCTCTCTCTCTCTCTCTCTCTCTCTCTGTGTGTGTGTACACGTGTGCATGCAAGTGAAGGCCACAGACTGAGGCTAGTTGTGGATCACTATTCAGCTTTATCTGTGTAGTGGCCCACTGTCTTAGTTACTGTTATATTTCTGTGAAGAGACACCATGGCCAAGGAAAATTATAAAAAAGCATTTAACTGGGGTTTGCCTACAAATTTAGAAGATTATCCCATCATCATTATGGTGGGAAACAGGCAAGTATAGTGCTGGAAAGGTAGCTGAGAGCTTTATATCCTAATCCAAAGGCAGAGGCAGGAAGACGAGAGATAGTACCCCTCATGTACATACCTCTTCTTATAAGTCCACACTTCCTTTAACAAGGACATACTTCCTAATCTTCAAATAGTTTTCCAAACTATGGACTAAACATTCAAATATATAAGTCTATGGGAGCCATTTTCATTCCAGCCACCACATCTACCTATGGAGGACGTGTAAGGAGGACACATGGAGGTGACAGAACAATTTCTCTTTGTATGATGTTGGGTCCCAGGTGGAGACCTCAGGTCATCAGTCTTAGTGGCAAGTGTCCTTACCTACTGAATCATTTTATTGGCCTGAGAAATCTCCTTTTTGAAAAGCTACAGAAATAGAGGCTGGAGAGATGGCTCATGAGTTAAGAATACTTGTTGTTCTTGGAGAGAACCTGGGTTCAGTTCCCAATATTCACATTGTGGCTTACAATCACCCTTGTAACTCCAGTCTCAGGGTATCTGAGGTTTTCTTCCGGCCTCTGTGGACACCAGGCATGCATGCAGTATATGTATATAAACATAAAGGCAAAATACTTATACACATAAAATAAAAAATACAAAATAAGAATTGAACTGGGATTTTAATGGGGATTGCATTGAATCTGTAGATTGCTTTTGGCGATATTACCATTTTTACTATATTTATCCTACCTATCCAAGAGCGTGGGAGATCTTTCCATTTTCTGGTATCTTCTTTAATTTCTTTCTTTAAAGCCACAAAGTTCTTATTATATTAACTTTATATGGAAAATCAAAAGACCCAGGATAGCCAAAACAACCCTGTACAATAAAATAACTTCAGGAGGCATCACCATCCCTGACTTTAAGCTCTACTACATAGCTATAGTTCTGAAAACAGCCTGGTATTGGCACAAAAATAGACAGGTAGCCCAATGAAATCGAATCGAAAATCCCGATATTAACCCACACACCTATGAACACCTGATTTTTGTCAAAACAGCTAAAAGAATACAATGGGGGGAGGAAAGCATCTTCAACAAATGGTGCTGACACAATTGGATGATGATGTGTAGAAGACTGCAGATAAACCTATGTCTATCGCCGTGCACAAAACTCAAGTCCAAATGGATCAAAGACCTCAATATAAATCCAGCCACACTGAACCTCTTAGAACAGAAAGTAGGAGGTACCCTTGAACAAATTGGTATAGGAGACCGCTTTCTGAACATAACTCCAGTAGCACAGACACTGAGATCAACAATTAATAAATGGGACCTCCTCAAACTTAGAAGCTTCTGTAAGGCGAAGGACATAGTGGACAAGACCAAACGGTAGCCCACAGACTGGAAAAAATTTTTTACCAATCCTATATCTGACAAAGGGATGATCTCCAAAATATACAAAGAACTCAAGAAACTAGTCAACAAAACACCAATTGACCCTATTAAAAATGGGGTACAGAATTGAAAAAAGAATTCTCAATAGAGGAAATCCAAAAGGCTGAAAGACACTTAAGAAAGTGCTCAGCATCCTTAGCTATCAGGGAAATGCAAATGAAAACAACTTTGAGATACCATCTTACTCCTGCCAGAATGGCTAAAATTAGAAACACCAATGACAACTTATGCTGGAGAGGATGTGGAGAAAGGGAAACATTCCTTCACTGCTGGTGGGAGTGGAAACTCGTACAGCCATTTTGGAGATCAGTATGGTGGTTCCTCAGGAGAACCGGAATTAGTTTACCACAGGACCCGGCAATCTCCCTCTTAGGCATATACCCAAATGATCCACATCCATGTAACAAAGACATGTGCTCAACTATGTTCATAGCAGCATTATTTGTAATAGCAAGAACCTGGAAGCAACCTAGATGCCCCTCAACTGAAGAATGGATAAAGAAGATGTGGCATATCTACACAATGGAATACTACTCTGCAGAAAAAAATAATGGACTCTTGAAATTTGCAGGCAAGTGGATGGAACTTGAAGAAACCATCCTGAATGAAATAACCCAGTCACAAAAAGAGGAACATGGTATGTACTCACTCATATATGGATTTTAGACCTAGAGCAAAGGCTCACCAGCCTATAATTCACACCACCAGAGGAACTAGGATACAAGGTGTATTCTAAGAGATTCATATATGGTCCCTCACAAAAAGGGGAAGGAACAAGTCCCCCAGAGCACATGGGAAGTCGGGGGGGGGCAGTGAATGGAGAGAGAACTAGAAGAAAGAGAAGGGAAGGAAAAAATACAAAATAAAAATGAGAGGTATGCCAATAGAGGAGGCATTTAGAACTTCAAATAGACATGACCAGAGAAGAAACTCTCCTCTACTTAGTATATGGACATACAAAACAAAGAAGCAATAAAAAATCTGTAGGAGAGACAGGTGTAATGGTGCATGTCTATACCCAAACTTCATGAAGCTGAGGCAGGAGGATTGCATGTACAAAGGTTACATAGTGAGTTCAAGGACATCTTGCCTGGCCTCAAAAAGAATGGATGAATGAATGAATGACTGAATGAATGAATGAATGAATGCTGTAAGAGAAGAATATCAACTCACTTTTGAGGTAGAAACACCAAAATAACATCAGAGTATTCACCAGTAACTCTAAAAGATATAAGGGAAAAATTACTTTTGCAACAACTTCAGATTAAAATACATAGACATAAACTAAAGAGATGAAAGAACTCTATGAATTAAAACATCAGAACTCTGAAAAGAGAAATTGAACAAGATACCAGAAGATGGAGAAAACTCCCATGCTCATAGGCTTGTAGAATTAATATTTTGGAAATATGGGCTGGAGAGATGGCTCAGTGATTAAGAGCACTTGGCTGCTTTTCCGGAGGTCCTGAGTTCGATTCCTAGCCCCCATGTGGGGGCTCATAACCATTTATAAAGCGATCTGGCGCCCTCTTCTGGTGTGTGTATGCATAATAAATAAAGAAATCTTTAAAAATAGTTTGGAAATAGTTATAGTATCAGAATCATCTACATATTCAATGCAGCCTTATGTATTTTCTTTCATATGTGGAATACTGTTTTAACTGTATACCAACACATACGGCATGAAAATAACTATGTGCATGAAGAACCAGCAAGAATAAAAGGGCAAGGTCAGGAGAGAGTAGTTGGGGAGGGCAACTGATGTGTAGTATGTTGATATTCCTCATGTTTCATTTCTATGTAATAAATCTACAAGTGCTGGGATTGCAGGCATGTGCCTGGATTTTAAGGAATCTTTGTGGTCCCAGAATTAGAGAATCTTCTTGGACTTTAGATAAAGGAGGATCAGAAGTTCACTGTTACCCTCAGCTATATAATGAGTTCAGTGACAACCCCTGCCACAAATTTGCTGGTAGCACAAAATTTTATCATATACTTTCCTTCTGTCTTTAGCAAAATTATTTTCTGCTTTATACAATTTCTGTTACAATTTATTAATAATAAACTTATCATTAATAAATATATTAAGTATAATTAAATATATTTAAAAGTAGGTTATTTTCAAATGGCTTTATTCAGGAAAATTTTTGTTTCTAAACTGGCTTTCATTTAAAAAAAAGATATTTTTCAAGTTTCTCGAGATAGGGTTTCTCTGTGTAGCTTTGGAGCCTGTCCTGGAACTCCTAAAACTAGCTGTGTAGACCAGGCTGGCCTCAAACTCACAGAGATCTGCCTGCCTTTGCCACTTCAGTACTGGGATTAAAGGTATGCGTCACCAATGCATGGCTCAAGTTTCATTTCTTTTTTTATAATTTTATTTCTATTGTTTTAAATTATGTTTATGTATGTGTCCCTGGAGGTGTCAGATCCCCTGGAGTGGGAGTTGTAGGTGAATGTGAATTGCCAATGTGGGTGCTAAGAACTGAACTTAGGTCTTCCAGAAAAGCCATGAGTGCTCTTAACCACTGAACCATCTTTTCTTTCTTTCTTTCTTTCTTTCTTTCTTTCTTTCTTTCTTTCTTTCTTTCTTTCTTTCTTTCTTTCTTTCTTTCTTTCTTTCTTTCTTTCTTTCTTTCTTTCTTTCTTTCTTTCTTTCTTGCTTTCTTGCTTTCTTTCTTTCCTTGTGTGTGTGTGTGTGTAGGGGCGTGTTGAGACAGTGCTTCTTTGTAGCTTTGAAGGCTGTTCTGGAACTCACTCAGTAGACCAAGTAGACCCGGAACTCACAGAGGTCTGCCTACATCTGCCTCCCAAGTGCTGGGATTAATGGCATGCTGTACCATCACCCAGTTCCACTGAACCATCTTTCTTGATCTCAAGTTTCATTTCTATAGACTCAAAGAGTAATTCAGTTACTCTATAATAAATTTATTAAAAAATAATTTTCAACAAGCTGGACATTGGTGGTGCATGCCTTCAAACCCAGCACTTGGGCAGAGGCAGGCAGATCTCTGTGAGTTCAAGGCCAGCCTGGTCTACAGAGCGAGGTTCAGGACAGGCTCCAAAGCAATACGGAGAACCCCTGTCTGGAAAAACAATTTTTTTCTTTTTTACATGTATCTATTTATCTGTGTGTGTACATATGTATATGTGTGTCAGCAGTATGTGTAACAGCACATGTGTCTAGGTATGCCGCAGGCAGTGGAGCTCAGTTCATGAAACAATACTTGAAATCTGGAATGTGAATTTTCAGCAGGGGAAGCTGGGGACCTGTACAGCATTCAAGTAGCTCCAAGGATACAGATTAGGAGCAAGTAAATGCAAAGATACTGTACAGTCATTAAACCGTGTTTACAAGGAGTAGAAGGTTTGCTTAATAGATCACCGAGGAGAACAAAGACAAGGAAGTATGGACAAGAAACACATGGGGATGTAAGAAGCCTTTATGTCTTAAGGGACTAGCACATTCCAGCTTCCTGAGTTGGAAAGCCATTGTGCACACTGTTTCCTTCTGTCCCTGGTGTGCCAAAGGTCAAAATACTCTCAAGCAGAGAATGTATTTCTTTCTCAAACAAGGGTATTGGCAACAGAAGTCAGAGGACAACTTTCAGGAGTTGGTTCTGTCCTTTCAGCATGTGGGGTTCAGGAATTGAACTTGATTCATCTGCTTTGGTGAGGCAAACACCTTTACTTGCTGAGCCATCTTGCCATACCCTTTATTTTCTGAAAAAGGATCGATTTCTCACTGAACCTGAAACTGGGTGACCTGAGAGCTCCAGGGATCCAAAGAACCAGCCTGTCCCCATCATAGGCTTAAAAGCCATCTTATAGGCAAAGTAGTTTCATTCCTATTCATGATTAAACCTCTTTTCCTCAAGGATTGGGCTATGTCCCACCTGTAACCCTAATTACAAAAGGTTCAGTACTGCCTGTTCCAGGAATGCAATCATGTTTTTGTTTCAAAAAGTTGCTTATAACCATCTTGCAACCCTACCTTAGTTTCAAAAGTGTTACTATGGCTACCTGTTGTTATGCCCAGCTTGCAACCATGTCTTTGTTTTAGGAGAGACTAGGTTGCTATGCTATGTTCTGCTCCCATAACCCCACTTATTTTGCCCACCAAATCTGCCATTTAGAACTCCCCCCCATGATCTATAAATGCCTTGTCCTCCTCATATCTAAAGCTGACCTCTTGAATCCTGCATTAGGGGGAGGCAGCCCATGTACACGAATATAAAAGCTTGCTTTAATTAATTGCTTACTTTAATTAATTTGGCCATGATGGTTTGGGTTGATGGTTTTCCTCTTCCTATCTTTGGGATTAATAGAACCTCCTGCCTCAGCTGTATACAGCTGTTACAGATGTGCACCTCTGTGTCGGCAGCTCCCCTTGCTCTCCTTCCTTCTCTCTTCATGTAGTCAGGTTCAATCTGTCTACCCTGCCTCTGCTCTTCCTTATATCTATAGTAAACCTCCTTTGCCACAGCCTAGGAACACTCATGTCCTCCTTCCATTTCAATGGCTTCTCAAGCTATGCTTTTTACTTTTTTTTTTTTTTTCAAATTTAAAGGTTTTCTTTCTTTCTTTGTTGTTGTTGCTGTTTTAAATTATGTTTTGGTATGTCTGTCTGCATGTGGGTATGTTCATACCCACCCAAGGAGGCCAGAAGCATCAGATCCCTCAGAGCCGGAGTTATAAATGGTTGTGAGTTGCCTGATGTGGATGCTGGGAACCAAACTCTAGTCCTCCAAAAGAGCAGCCTGTGCTCTTAACAGCTAAGCCATCTCTCCAGACCCAGGCTAAGCGTTTTATTGGCACTGATGTTGCCATATTAAGGTGTGGTGGTTCAAAAGAAAATGGCCCCCAAAGGAAGTGGCACTATAAGGAGTTGTGGCCTTGTTGACTAATTCTGAACATTGACCACATATGAGCACTTTGTTCATAGCAATTGCAGGCTTGTTGCTAGGCCAACAAGTGAAGCCTTCCAGATCTCATTTGGGTGAAAATATCTTCACAGTGAGAGGGTCATCTATAATTCATGGTGGCTTGTGATGGAAAAGAGTCTGACCCAAGCAGCCTGAAACAGTTGTGGCTGGCACAGCCTCAGTGCCTTCTGAGGTTAGAGCTGGGCTACAACTCTAATTGTAGTGAAGGCAAATGTCCTGAAGGTGTCAGTGGAGTGTTCAAAACAGCTGCTGTTGGCAGGATCACAGTCCAGCTGGCTGCTTGGATAACAGTGCTTTGTTCAGGCAGCCAGATAACAAGGGGACCGGAGATGGTTCTAACAGCTATCATTTAGAAAGCCAGATCACCCGCTGCCAACTTCTTAGCTTATCTAAAATAAATATTAAGAGGGTTGTTTACAATAAAAGCTTATCATTAGCATTAAAAGTGCCTTGACAGTTTACAACTGTGCTTAATTCCTGACCCATATCACCAGAAAAGGCAACAGATCCTTTGACCTGTCTCATTAGAAGATCCCAAAGCCACCTCTAAACCTGGAATCAAAAGATCATATGTAAGACTGCATTTTGTTTCCGGCATTTTTTTTTTTTTGAGACAGAGTTTCTCTGTGTAACAGCTCCAACTGTCCTTCCTAGAACTAGCTCTGTAGACTAGGCTGGCCTTGAACTCACAGAGATCCAGCACTCCTGAGTGCTGGGATTAAAGGCATGCACCACCACTGCCCAGTGTTTCTGGGATTTCTTTTCTTTTTTGTTCTATTATATTTATTTAGTTACTGTGTGTGTATGTGAACATATGCTCACACTTATGTGGAAGTCATAGCACAGCTTGCAGAGTTAGTTCTCTTTCTACCATGTGGGTTCTGGGGGTCAAACCTAGGCTGTCAGGCTAAGTAGCAAGCACTCTTGCCCATTGAGCCATCTTCCCAGCCTTGAGATTTCTTTTCCTAATTACTTTTCATATCTTTAACAATATCTTAGGGGATCAGGTATGGTAGAAATTATCCATAATCTAAGTTCTTTGGAGTAGAGACAGGAGACTTATGAATTCAGGGCCACCCTTAACTAGATACTGAATTCAAGGCTAAATGAAATTATATATATATATATATATTATATATATATATTATACATATATATATATATATATATATATATATCACAAAAACTCCAAAACAACAACACTCAAAGGACATATACATATACCTCAAAACTAACAACAACAAACATATTATGTGCATTTATCTCATTTTACAACACATTTTCACATTAATAAGCCTGAGGGAAATTGGCATCAGTTTTTAATTTTTCTGGAGACATAGTCTCACTATATATATAGCCTTGGGTGTTCACTCTGTAGAACAGGCTAGCCTTAAACTCACAGAGATCTACCTGCTTCTGCCTCCAGAGCACTGGGATTAAAGATGTGAGCCACCACACCCATCTTGGTATCATTTTTTAGTTATAGAAAAGGAGATTAACTAATTTCCCTTGCCTTTTATCATTAGTAAATGGCAAAGACAAGGAGAGGGAAAATTGCTCTCAGCTCTCCAGATCAGGGTTTGTTCCAGTAACTAAAGCATCACTCTTTTAAGTGCTAGATAATGGTATTGTGACATATTCTGTTGATTCGAGTAGAGGCTTGCAACTAAATACTAGGAAGAATTTCATAAGCAAAAAAAATTTTGAAACATCTAAAGCAGTGACAGGAATGATCTTGCCAATTCTCACATTTGGGATTTCCTGTCATTCATGGGTCATTTTAGTTTGGGGACATTTAATACTTTGGCCATTGCTAAGTGGCTTAGGAAGATGATTCCCTTAACTGTGTTGTCACTTGAAGTTCTAGATCACCTAGTGCCCTCTGCTGTAGCAAGCACAGTAAAGCAAATTACTAACTATTGCAGGATCTAATTTCTACCAAGAAACTGATCACTGGTATTACTACCTCAGGATAGTAATTACTACCTCAGGATAGTAATTTTGTCACAGTTCTTCATTTATAAACATATAATAAGTGGACTTTTTATTGCTAATACTTAATTCAGTAGCCAACTCAAAGGATATTAAAATTATACTCTGTAATTTATTCTTGCTTTTGTTTATTATAGTAGTATTCATGTGAATTCTATTGTGGCATTCTTTGTTTTTTTGTTTTGTTTTGTTTTTTTGTTTTTTGGGTTTTTTTGTTTTTTGTTTTTTGTTTTGGTTTTTTGAGATAGAGTTTCTCTGTATTGCTTTGGAGGCTGTCCTGGAACTAGCTCTGTAGATCAGGCTGACCTCGAACTCACAGAGGTCCACCTACCTGCTTCTGCCTCCCGAGTACTGGACTAAAGGTGTGTGGTGTTTTTAATTGTCTCTCAGTGATAGTCTCTTCTTCTAGAGCATTGTCCCTCAAACTTTCTAATGCTGCAAACCTTCAATTCACTTCCTCAGTTTTGTTGACTCCCAACTGTAAAATTATTTCATTACTACCTCATAACTGTAATTTGCTACTGTTAATGAATTATAGTGTAGACATCTGATATGTGACCCCCCAAAGGGATCCAGACCCATAGGTTGAGGACCATTGTTTTAGAGTCTTCCTGCAGGACTTGGCAGCACAATAAATCTATTTGTTCCCCTCAGATTCTTATTTTTGGTTTTACTGATAATATGCCATAAGTTTTTAAGAGTGTAGATGTTTCAGTAAGACAGAAGTTTAAATCCAGGCTCTGCACTTCAAGTAACTTTTTTTTGTTTTGTTTTGTTTGAGAAAGGGTTTCTTTATGTAGCTTGGCTGTCCTGACCTTAATCTGTAGACTGGCTGGCCTGGAACTCATAGAGATCAGACAACCTTTCAATTCATTCTTTAAAAAATTTGTCTTAGGGTTTCTCTTGCTGTGATGAAACACTATGACTCAAGCAACTTTGGGAGGAAAGGGTTTGTTTGACCTAAACTTCCATATTGTTGTTCATCATCAAAGGAACTCAAACAGGGCAGGATCCTAGAGGCAGTAGCTGATTCAGAGGCTGTAGAGGAGTGCTGCTTCTTGGCTTGCTCCTCATGGCTTGCTCACCCTTGATGGGAGATGTCATTCTGTAAATATGTTTCTCTTACTGGTGAATGAATAAAGCCCTGTTGGCCAATAGGAAAGCAAGATAGGCAGGACTAGGAGACAAGGAGGAGTTTGGGAGATGTAGTAGAAGAGTCAAGACATAGGGACTTGAGAGAAGTTCAGACCCTCTCTTTAGTAAGATAAGACCATGTGAAAACACTTCAATTGGTAGAAATATGTTCATATTTAAGACAGAGCTAGCCAATAAGAAATGCTAGTAACAGGTCAACAGCTTTATAGCTAATACAGTGTCTCTGTGTGTTATTTGGGGCTGATGCAGCTCTGGGACCAAGCTGGTGGGAAAGCTTCTCGTAACACACCCTGCTTTCTTATAGTACCCAGAACTACCAGCCCAAGGGTGGCACCACCTACAATGGGATAGACTCTTCCCCATCAATCACTAATTAAGAAAATGCCCTATGGCCTTGCCTACAGTCTTATGGAGGCATTTTCTTAATTGAGGCTCCCTTTCTTTTGATATCTCTAGATTGTGTCAAATTCACATAAAACTTACTGAGAAAGAGGGGTAGGAAGGATTATAGAACCCAGAGGAGTCAAGAACACAATAAGAAAACCCACAGAATCATCTAACCTGGGCTCATGGGGGGGGTCACAGAGACTGAACCAACAACCAGGGAGCTTTAATGGGACTGACCTAGGCCCTCTGCATATATGTTACAGTTGTGTAGCTTGGTCTTCTTGTAGGGCTCCTAACAGTGGGGGCAAGGGCTGTCTCTGACTCTTTTGTCAGTTTTTAGAATCCTATTCCTGCCTTGTCTGGCCTTAATATGAGGAGAGGTACCTAGTCTTACTGCAATTTGATATGCCATGTTTAGTTGATATCCATGGGAGGCCTACCCTTTTGTGAACAGAAACAAGGGAGGAGTAGGGGGCAGAGGAGAGGTAGGGAAAAGGGCTTGGAGGAGAGGAGGGGGAAGCAACTATGATCAGAATGTAATGATAATGATGATGATGATAATAATAATAATCACTTTTTAAAGACAACTAGTCAGTACAAAATTTCTATCTGTAGGATTCAGAAAAAAAATCCAGCCCGACATACAGAATCACTGTGAGGATTTAAATGGCATAATGCAAAGGGCTCAGCACAGTACTTAAGATCAACTGCTCAGTTGTTATTAGCTCTATTGTTTTTAGTATGTGTTGACCTAGGTAGGTTCTATCTTGAGTATTATGTTTTCTGACTGAGCGAATGCTTTGGAGGACCACCCTGGTTGTTGCTGTACTTGGTAGAATTTGCAAATTGTATTTTTAAAATAAAAATATATCTCCAAATGGCTGTGAAATGCTGTGTTCTGGGCTTGGCACAGTCAATCTAAACATAATTTTCAAGCTGCTGTGGCTGCCTGCAATGGATCTGCACAAAAATGGGCCAAGCATTAATCAGGGAGACTCCCATGGGACATTACTTCTTGCTGATGGCATACTGGCTAATGATGAACTATTGGGGAAGGGTAGTCATTGTCTACAGTTGTGTACCCCATAACAGTCCACCAGGTTCCAAAGGATAGTCCCAAACCATGCTTACACGGAGTATCCTGGTTAAGCTCAGTTGGTGTCAAAACAAAACAATAAGATGTGAATGTAGCAAAGGGTCTCTTAGGGAGGGAAGGCTTAATTGCAGTAGGAGGGAAATAAGTATGGTTGTGTGTGGGGTTACAATAAACTAGAATGTGTCATATATATGTATGAAATTGTAAAAGAACAAAGTCAATAAAAGTTATTTTTAAAAAGATTTGTAGATGAAAAAATTTATCTCCAAAAAAGAAATTTTTGAGATAAACCTCTACATTCTATAATTCATTTTTATAACTCATGTGCTGTAGCACAAAAAAAAGTAAATGAAGTCAGAGGCAGATATTGGAGTTCAAACTTCAAGCTGAAGGTCAGAAAAGCAAAGCAGAAGACCACATGCTTCTTACCTCTACCTCACACTGATGGGCTGATTCTGTCTCCACAAGGTCTCACTAAGCCTCAGACTGTAACCTCTCCTCAGCTTGGCTGGAGGATGAATGTCTCCTACTGAACACTGAAGACACTACTTCTATCTTTTATACCCCTCTAGTGATGGGCTCAAAGGCGTGTGATATGTTATTTTTTTTAGACTGATTCAATCTCTAGTATCCCTAGGTGGCCTTGAATTCAGAAAAATCTGTCTACCTCTTAATCCTGAGTCCTAGGATTAAAGGTGTGTACCACCACCTCCAAGCTTCTGGCTGCTGGGATTAAAGGTGTGTGCCTGGCTTCTATGGCTTGTGGTTGATTTTGCTTTCTGAATCCTCAGGCAAGCTTTAATAAATAATAAATAATATATCACCACAATGTGCTAATAATTTTCAGCTAAAAGATATGCCCTAGATTGCTCAACTTGTCAAATATCTTTATACTTATCAATCATTTTTTATTAGTTTTTTCTCATTCCTTGTGAAGTTGTAAAATAATCTTCACTTAATTAAGTATGAGGGGCCTGGAACACAGAGAAGAAAAAACCTGCAAATCATGGAATTGGAACAAGACAGGAGGAACAAACAAGTTTTATTGCTTATTTCCATGTACTGGCATGAAGGGGTTGCCTACACATTACTTTAACAAGAGAAAAAGCTTCAATTTGCTGCAGTATGTATTTAATTTTACAATGTCAGCCAGCTCTAATGGAGCATGCCGGAAATCCCAACACTTGGGAGGTAGAGGCAGAAAGATTAGGTGTTCAAGGTCATCTTGTGCTATGCAGAGATCTTGAGGCCAGCCTGGACTATACTATCTCAAAACACACTCCTTCAAAATTTAACAGTAATGCTAGAATATAGTTTAAAAAGCCAATAGGGCCAGGCAGTGGCGGTGCATACTAGCCCCAGCAGTCGGGAGGCAGAGGCAGGTGGATCTCTGTGAGTTCAAGGCCAGCCTGGTCTGCAAAGCAAGTTCCAGGACAGCCATGTCTGTTATGCAGAGGAACCCTGTCTCGAAAAACAAAACAAAACAAAACAAAACAAAAAAGCCAAATAGTATTTGTTATGAAAAATGTGATCTTTAATCCCATCCATACTTCTCCCCTTCAAATTGCTTCAGCAGTCAGGGATGAGTGTTTCACGTCTTTTAATTTTGCAAGATAAGCATACATCACCATAAAGGACATCTACAAATACATTTATGTCTGTATATGGAGATTTGATGTACAGAATTAACTCATGTAACTGTGGAAACTAAGTCCCACAGCCAGCCTTGCAAGCCGGAGTCCCAAGAGAGCTGGTGAGATCCTGTGAAGGCCCAGTGGACTCCAGCTGGGTCTGAAGGTCTTATAACCAGAGATACCAAATGCAGATTATCTATGAAACAAGTTCAGCAACCAGTCAGTGTTAGTTCAACCTTTTTCCACCTTCGATTCCACTGAGGCCCTCAACAGATTAGAGGCTGCCCATACACATAGGGACAGGTATGTTTTACCAAGTCCACCAGTACAATTGCTTATCTTTTACAGAGACACCATCAAAGGCACACCCTGAAGTTGGGCTTAGCAAATAGGTGGGCACACTGAGGCTCAGTCAAGTCAATGCAAAATTAACCACCACAACATTTGAACTGTATTTCTAGGTTATATTCTCGACTGCTGTTTCTTGCTATTTTGGCTTTAGATATTACTTGTTTGCTATCATTTAGCACCTCCACATCTGTAGATATATGACCATGCTCTACATCTCAGTGCCTAATCACATGAGCGGACAGTATTTGTTATGATTAAAAAAAAAATAAAAGATTAAAACATTTTTGTTTTATGTGTATGGGTGTTTCACCTGTACACATGTGTGTGTACCATATGCATACCTGATGCTCACAGAGGCCAAAAGAAGGCATTGGAGACCCTGAAACTGGAGTTACAGAGGTTGTGAGCCACCATTTGGGTGCTGGGAATTGAATCCTCTGGAAGAGCATCCAATGCTCTTAAACACTGAGTCACTTTTCTAACCCCTGTTGATTTTTATTTCCACATTAATAATTGAATGAAATTTGAAGACTCTTTTTTTCCTTTCTGGTGCTAATCACATTTCAGTTAATAGTTTCCTATTGCCTCAGCTTAGTTGGCACTGCCACTAGATAGCTAATTACTCTCTGAACTTAGAAAGACTGTACATATTCTTTCAGAATGTTAGCTTTATCATGAATCAATTGGCTCCCTTTCTGGTTTTTCAAATTTTAAGATAGTCATCATGTAATTCTCTAATCTCTCGTTCCAATTTGAATTCTACTGCACAGCAGACACCCAGGACTTGGCTTCAGCTTCAGGTGGAAAAATCGCTTGCTTTGGTGGTTTCCTGGATTTACCCACTTCTGAACCAGCTCCCACTTGTCCCTTTTCCCTAGCCTCTCTGTGCTAGTCTCCATTCTGCCATGTAAGCTCTCTAACAGCTTCATGGGAAAGATCCCTTTTGGCCTTTAATGGGATTAGTCAGTGAGAAGAGCAGCAGCAGATATGGGAGGAGAAGAGAGGGAAGGATGAGAGTGAGTGTGTTAGTGTGTGTGTGTGTGTGTGTGTGTGTGTGTGTGTGTGTGTGTGTATGTATGTGTGTGTGTGTGTGTGTGTGTGTGGTGTGTATGGAGTGTATGTGTGTGTGTGGTGTGTGTATGTGGTGTGTATGGCATGCTTCATGTGTCTGTATGTTGTGTGTGTGTATGTGTGTGGTATGTAGTATGTATGGTGTGTGTTGTGTGTCTGTGTGTGTGTGTGTGGTGTGGTATGTATGGTGTGTGTTGTGTGTCTGTATGTGTGTGTTTGTGGTGTGGTATGTACTGTGTGCATTGTGTGTCTGTATGTGTGTGGTATGTATTGTGTGCATTGTGTGTCTGTATGTATCTGTGTGGTGTGTGCGTATGAGAGTATGTGTTCGTGTGTGGTGTGTTTTTATGTTTTCTTTTTGAGATAGGGTCTTACCACGTAACCCAGGCTGTCCTCAAATACATAGAAATCTGTCTGTCTCTGCTTTCTGGGTTCTGGGATGTAAAGTGTACAGTTCTATGCCTGGCTTGTTTGGCTTTTTGAGTCAAAGTTTTACTCTGAAACCCAGGCTTACCTTGGACTCAGTTCTCTTGCCTTAACCACCTAAGTGCTGGGACTACAGATGAGTTCTATCATATCCAGCAAGATGAGGTATTAATGCCCTTGACTGTCTCACTTATTAAGAGTCATGACTCCTATTTCTCTATATAGTGTTCTCTATATAGTGTTGTTTATGGTTTTTAGTAACAATTCCTTCCCTTTGGTTGCTTTTTTGTTTTTTGTTTTTGTTTTGTTTGTTTGTTTGTTTGGTTGGTTTGGTTTTTTGAGACTAGGTTTCCTGTATAGCTTTGGAACCTGTCCTGGAACTAGCTGTGTAGACCAGGCTGGCCTCCAACTCACAGAGATCTGCCCACTGCCTCTGGAGTTCTGGGACTAAAGGCATGCGCCACTACTGCCAGGGCCAGGTTGCTTTTTTAAACCCTATAAACAGTACAAATCTCTGTAAAATTCTCATTCTCAAATTCTATTCAAATATGTAATTTGAAAGTGCTATTTTCTTCATTTTTTTCCTTATAGTGATGCATACTCTCCCTTGCTTTCTGAGAAAGAATATACACTGGGGGCCTGGAAAGATGACTCTGTGGTTAAGAGTACTTGTTCTTGTAGAGGACATGGGTTTGAATCCCAGCATCCATATGGTAGCTTTTATCCATCCGTAGCTCCAATTCCAGGGGATCTAGAACCCTCTTCTGACTTCCATGCACACCAAGCACACTCCCATGGCAAGTAGACATACTTGTAGGCAAAACACTTATAAACATAAAATAAAATTGAAAATATATCAAAAAGCGTATACAGGATGTTTTTTCTCTTTTTGATTTTCTGACACAAAGTCTAACTCTAGCTTGGGTTGGCCTAAAATTTAGTAGTTCAAGCTGACTCCAAACTTATGGCTATATTCTCATCTCAGCCTCCTAGCTAGGATTACAGGTATGTGTCACTACACAAGCAATTTTTAAACTATGTGCCCATGTCACAAAAATTCCCAACAAACAAATAAATGAACATAATATATGCTGCTTTTCTAAGGGAACAACGATAGAAGAACATAAGTGGGAAAGGGGAATAATGGTACAGGAAGGGTTAAGTGGGGTGTGAGGTGAGAAGACAGGGTGGAAAAGGGGGTATGAGGTGTGATAATTAACACAGAAATCCTTTGAAAAAGCCACATGGAACCCCACTGATATAGAAATATATATAAAAATGGAACTATTGTTCTACATAGGTAGATAATGCTCCTTCTAGATGCCATAGGCTATTGAACAAAAATCCCAATGACAGGTACAAGTTACTTCACTTCAAATTGTTGGTCAGTAAGATTTCATAGATCCACAAATAATGAGTACTGTCATTGCTCTTGGTTTTCGTCCAGAACTTGGTGGTAAGACTCTGTTGCCAAATACACCATATTCTTGAGTCAAAGGACAAAGTGAAAATCAAGCTGGTACTGAGCTGGACTGGCTAACTTCCATAATGCTGTGCATGCTACAGAGGGAGAAAAGTAATCAACACAATCTCCTAGCTGTGAATTCTGCAAGCTTTTATATAATAATGACAAGCCTGGAAGGACATGCCCACTGGTGCAATAGTGACATGGATGTTTTGGGAGTAACCAACTCTTTCTGATTGAGTTTATGGGCCTCATCATAAGACAGAACTCATGCTTAGTACTATTAACTGGGCCAAGAATCTGTGGCTGGGTAGATTACAGGCCTTAGAAGAGAACACACTACTGCTCTCCTGCTAACTAAACACAGCATCAAGCTGCACCCCCATGCTTATTTCTATAATCATAGAAATTATTATTTCTATAATCATTTGTGCAGCTCTTAACTCTGATCAAAGGAGCATCTTCTTGCAGAGATGTCGATAAATTCACAGACTCACAATTGGTAAAGTATGCAGAATGAGAGACCGAAGTGCTTAGCCATAAATGAGAGAGACATCTATATTATGCCTTTCCTGCCAAGGATTTTCACAAAAGAGGGGGAGGAAAGCCTGTAAGAGCTAGAGTTGGTGGAGGAGTGTTGTGAAAAGGAGCGGCAGGGACATTGTACACATGAACAGCATGCACACGGCTTGCACAGACCAAGCCAGTCAAACTTCCACATGGATAGAAAAGAGATTTTTGAATTCCCACTCCAGCTGAGGAACTCTTGGCAACAGTCAGCTGCTGCAGGAGAGGTAAGTAGTTTTCTTCAGATGCAGCCTATCAGGGGCCCATAAGTTGCCCATGTTCCTGTAGACAGCCCACAGCCAATGCACATACTAGCAGCACTAGGTAGCCTCAGTGAGTTTAAAAAAAGAGTACATTAAACTGGGAAGAAAAAGTGCTGTGGTGTTTAGGAGGAGCTGGAGAGGAGGGAATGGGGAGTAGATTTAATAAAAACACTTTATTTTCAAGTATGCAGTTACCAACAAAAATGTAAAACATTAAATAAATAAAATTAAATGTTGCTTAAAAATATTTATTTATTTATTTGAAAAAACGTGTGTGTGTATGTGTACGCAAATATTTGCAGGTGACCTCAGCTGTGGGTTACGTGTCTGGAGGCCAGAGGTTGATGCAAGATGTCTTCCCCTATCTGTGTATTATTTTTTGAGATAGAGTCTCTCAGTGAACCAGAAACTTGTCATTTTGGCTAGACTAGATGAAGAGCTAGTCTCCAGGATCTGTGTGTTCCTGCCCCAGCTTTCTACCGCTGAGTTACAGATGCAGGCCTCAACCTGTGTCTCCAGAGAACGTGTTACACTCAAGCTATGATAACAGCATGGAAGGCCTTTTAAACTAGAAACAGCATTTCCTTGTCTTTTGTTTCTTTGTTATTTTATAACTTAATTATTACTATTGAGAAGCCTGAAGATATTCTGGTTATTAACTCTTTTTTATGTAACTTTTTACCCCACTCCAAAAGCCCTGAAAATCTTTTTAGTATCAGATCTAAAATTCAATAATAATAATGTGTCATCTTTTCCTTCCTTTGTTTCTTTCTTTATGCTTCTTTGTTTCTTTCCACATACACCTCTCTCTGTAGCTCTGGCTGTCCTGGAACTCTGATGGGAGATGTTATCCTGTAAATATGTTTCTCATACTTGTTAATAAAGCACCGTTGGGCCAATGAGATAGCAAGATAGGCGGGGCTAGGAAACAAGGAGGAAAGAGGAAGTGGAAAGGAGGAGTCGAGATGTAGCCCGAGGAGGAAGGAAGACGCCCACCGCGGCTCCCCGATAAGACGACCACGTGGAAATACTTAGATAAGTAGAAATGGGTTAATAATTAAGACAGCGCTAGCCCATAAACAATAATGGTAATTGGCCAACAGGATTGTATCAAATATAGAGTCTCCTGCGTGTTATTGGGGGCCGGCATGCCAGACCAGCGGCGGGCGGGCTGGCCGGAAAACAACAAGCTACAGATGGCGCCCAACGTGGCTATAAGAACTTTCACTTAAAACTAATAAGAGCTTAAGAAATATTTTAGAAACAAAGGAACAGAGACTAGCAAGACTTCTTAGTAGCAGCATTTTCTCAGTTGGATTTGTTTTGCTGTAGACAGAGATTTGCGCGGCTCCTTTAAGGGAGGTTTCCAAAATTAGCATAAGCGGCAAAAACCGCCTTGCTTTTAAAGAGCTCTGCTAACAATTCATTGGTGTGTACAAGAGCTGCAATGAAGGTTTACACTGTGTTTTAAAAAGTACGCTGGCTTGGGAGAGAAAAACAAACAGGATATAATGGTTTAAAAAGAAAAAAGGAGATAAAATGGATGGCTATAATGGCTCATGCCATTAATCCCAGCACTGGGGAGGCAGAGGCAAACGGATCTCTGTGATTTCTAAGCAAAGCTGGTATGCAGTGAATTCCAGGACAAATAAAAGTTACACAGAGAAACCCTGTCTCAAAATATGTAAAATTAGAAGTAGAATAAATAGAGTAATAAAAAAGCCACCTAAAGATGGAAAACACAGAGAAATTTTGGATACTATACGCGCTTCTATTGTCTTTAAATTATTTGATTGCTGAGAAAATAACTACTGATAAAAGAAATGCTGCTAGATTAATTCAATTTATATATTTTAAAAATGCTTTGACTCAAAAATTTAAGCCTAAGGACAAGTTACTGGGGAAAAGGATTTCTATTTTTGTTTCCACATAAAATGAAAAGCTATGGATTCTTTCCAGACTTATATGGTTTGATCAAGCCAGACCCCCTGAAACAGTGTCCCAGATGATCCAACATTCAAAGCAGTTGAGACAAAGCCTTGCAGACTACTGCCAAGATTTCTGCATCTTCTTTGGACCCCCATGACAGCGCCCTCTACCAGCAGGAAGTAGTTTGGAAAGAACGACGCCCAAATTCCCAAATATTGCTTATAAATGTTTGTTTTAATTTAAATGGGCTTGGTTATAAATGGCTATAACCACAAGCAATCATGGTATAGATATGAATACTTTGCTTTGGAATGGAATTTCTTTTATTGATACAATTTAAGGTCAATTTTGTGATATGTATATTTCTCCTCTTGTTTAGGTATTGTGTTTATATAGCTCATTGGAAAATGTAATGTATAATTTAGTACAGATTATAGAGTTACCTATGATAGTTAAAACTTAGAGTTAAGTTAGTTTGGATTTCAAGATATGCAGAGATGTATTTGAGATGAATAGGCATTCTTCAAACCTTTCAAAGACCTACAAAATATGGAATTTAAAATGGTTTAGGGTTTTTCTTGACAGTGAGGCACAACTGCTCCTGGTAACACCACCTGTGTCAAAAAGGAAGATGGACATTGAAGAAACGTGTTATGGAGTTTGCTTCTAATATGGCAAGACTAGCCATTTCAGCAAGGTACTGCTCTTCTGGATTGTTTGACTTTATGTTGTAGAAACTGGACATGCAGGACCCACAAAAAGGTGACTGCTGATGCAAGATGGACATTGCTACAGGATTCCTGCTTCATGGAAAAGGCAGCCAGACAGTCTACAGGACACAGAGAAAAATTGATGGACAAACTGCCAATACAGGTGGACAGTTTAAAGTTTCCTGCTTGGCTGAGGAGTCTGGAGACACACTATGGCCTATGGGCTGAAGATGGAACATTAAGAAGAACTTCGGGTGACTGACCAGGCAATAGTTGTCTCTGTCATTTCTAGAGTTTATATATTTATCCTTCTGTGGTCTTTGAAGGAGTTGAAGACAGATAGTTATGGTTATAGTTTTCCTTAGTTAGGATTAAAGATAAGTTACATATAGGACTTTAGACTCACAAAGATAGAATAGATGATATTTTGTTTAAGTCTTACAAAATGTTTATGGACTAAATATTGTTAACTGTGATTCTTATTTGTTAACTGTTATATGTTGTATTTTGCTATGTTAAGGTTAAACCCCTTCTCTTATTTTAGACAGAAAAGAGGAGATGATGGGAGATGTTATCCTGTAAATATGTTTCTCATACTTGTTAATAAAGCACCATTGGGCCAATGAGATAGCAAGATAGGTGGGGCTAGGAAACAAGGAGGAAAGAGGAAGTGGAAAGGAGGAGCGAGATGTAGCCCAGGGAAGAAGCAGGACGCCTGCCACGGCTCCCTAATAAGACGACCACGTGGAAATACTTAGATAAGTAGAAATGGGTTAATAATTAAGACAGAGCTAGCCCATAAACAATAATGGTAATTGGCCAACAGGATTGTATCAAATACAGAGTCTCTGAATGTTATTTGGGGCACACGTGGCAGCGGGACCATAGCAGCAGAACCAGCGGCAGCCGGTGGGGAAACCTGCCATAACTCTGCATAGATCAGGCTGGCCTTCAACTCAGAGAGATCTGCCTGCCTCTGCTACTCCTGTGCTGGGATTGAGGGCATGTATCAGCTTGTCTAGCCCATTTTTTTATTTGTAATCTCTCATTGCTTTTTGTGGTGTGTGTGTGTGTGTGTGTGTGTGTGTGTGTGTGTGTGTGTGTGTGTGTGACTTTCTGGGAGGTTTCCTCAACTTTATCTTCTAACACCTCTAATTGATTAAAAATTCCTGGTTCATTTTCCATTTTCAAAGTAACTTTCTTGATCTCTAGATGTAATGATTTTTAATGTAATTTTTAAAGATTTATCTTTTTACAATTATTTTATGTGTATGGGTGCTCCGTTTTCTTGTTTGTCCGTGTATCACATTTGTACCTTGTACTCAAGGAGTCCAGAAAGAGGACATCAGATCTCCTGGAACTGGAGTTACAGATGGTTGTGAGCCACCATATGGATACTGGGAAACAAACCCAGGTCCTCTGGAAGACCAGCCTGTGCTCTTAATCGCTGAGCCATTTCTTTTTTCCAGACTCAAGATTTATTTTATTTTATGTGTATAAGAAATGTTTTGTAGGTTGGAGAGATGGCTCAGCAGTTAAGAGAACTTGCTGCTCTTCCAGAGGACTGGGGTTTAATTCCCAGCACCCACATAGTGGCTCACAGCTGTCTGTAACTCTAGTTCCAGTGGATCTGACACCCTCACACAGATATACATGCAGGCCAAACACCAAAGCACATACATGTTTTTTTTTTTAATTAAAAAAAAAAGAAATGTTTTGCATGTATGTATGTACATCACATACACGCCTAGTACCAGTGGAGGTCAGAAGATGGTGTCAGGTCCTACAAGACTGGAGTTACAGATGATTATAAGCTACCATGTAGGTGCTGGGAATCAAATCCAGGTCCTCTGCAATAACAGCAAGTGATTTTAATGGCTAAGGCATCTCTCCAGCCCTTGTCATTTTTATTTTTAAACATTATTTATTCAGTACTGGGTGGGACCCAGGGCCTTGAAATCAGGGCCAGGGACTCAGTAGTTCACACATCCCAGGCTAATCTCCACAGCGGTAAATAATTGTCTTTAAAAACTCAGTGATGTCAAGCTATATATGACTGTGTAGGCCTGGACTTCCTGCACTGAAGAGGCTGAGTCAAAAGTTCAAGAGCCTGAGCTGTATAGTGAGACCCTGTTTCCCTCCACCCTTAACCACAAACCAACCAACTAACCAACCAGATTTGTTATTTTACTTCATCAATCAATGCTGTCTATTCTTTTATCTCTCAGATAATTTGAAGCTACTTGGAAAAATAAATTCCCCCCTCAGCCCCCCCTCCCCCCATTACCTAGTTCTCCAGTTTTCTCAAGTTCATTTTACCTGTTTCTTTTGGTCCCTATCACAGGGAGTTCTTTAAAGGTTTTTGTCCTTTCATTTATATTTAAACCTTGGACATAAAAAATGTCCATCAGATATTGCCATGTCTGGAGCTGGCCAAACTGGGAAGTTTCATTGAATGGACATCAGGTAAGCTAGTTCAGGTGGCTAGTTAATTTTTTCAGTGGTAAGTCATCTGGTACAGTTTTAACAAAAGAATTGCCTGCACTGAGATGAGATGTAAACTAATTGGAATGTAAACCAATGTGTCATTGTATCAATACTTGCTTCGTTCATTTAGAAAATCTTGCTATGAAAAACAAACAAAAATAAAACAAAACCCAGAGCTGAACTACGTACAGGCAGAACATTTGTACTGCTGTGGTTTGAATGTCCCATAGTCCCATGTGTTATAATACTAGGTCCCCAGTGGGTGGTGCTGTTTTGGAAGGGTCTTTAGAGATAGAGCCTCCCAGGAGGACATGGGTCACCTGGCCAATGGCTTGAGGCTTTATACTCCAGCCTCACTTCATGTCTGCTTTCTGCTTCCTGAGCATGAGCTAAACTTACCAAGTTTATGAAGTTTTGTTTTACTTTGTTTTTTTTTTTTTTTTTTTGAGACAGGGTTTCTCTCCATGACTTTGTCTATTCTAGAACTCATTGTCATTGTGTAGACCAGGCTGGCCTCACACAGAGATCTACCTGCCTCTGCCTCCTAAATACTGGGATCAAAGGCATGTGGCACCACACCAGGCAAGACATTTCATTTCTACTGCTAGTGAGGTTTTTTTTTTTTTTTTTTTGGTTTTTTTTTTTTTTTTTTGCGTGTTTGTTTGGTAGTTTTTGTTTGTTTGTTTGCTTGCTTGTTTGAGACAGGGTTTCTCTGTGTAGCTTTGGAGCCTGTTCTGGAACTCACTCTGAAAGACCAGGCTGGTTTAGAAATCACAGAGATTCACCTGACTCTGCCTTCTGAGTGCTGGAATTAAAGGTGCTGGAATTAAAGGCATGAGCCAGCACTACCCTGTGAGCTAAGGTATTTTTAAATATGAATGGATATTAGATTTTTTTAAAAAAATATTTATTTATTATGTAATGGTGTTATGCTTACAAGTCAGAAGAGGGTACCAGATTTCATTATAGATGGTTGTAAGCCATCATGTATTGCTGGGAATTGAACTCAGGGCCTCTGGAAGAGCAGTCAGTGCTCTTAATCTCTGAGCTATCTCTCCAGCCATGGATATTAGATTCTTTTCTTCACCTGTTGAGGTATACATACAGTTTTATCTTTTTTGTGTTTACTACATAAACCAGTACATATGTGTACCCATATAAGCACACTCCACAATACACACATACACAACAAAAAATATGGTATTTTATATTTGTAAATATAAATTTACAAAATATTCATTGATTTTCAGATGTTGAAACAACCTGATATTTCTGGGAAAACACTCACCACTTGGGTATTGTCATTGGATAATATTATCCTTCTCATATTTTTGGTAGGAATGTTTACATTTGTGTTCCTATGAGATACTGGCTCTTTTTTGTTTGTTTGTTTGTTTGTTTTGTTTTTTGAGACAGGGTTTTTCTGTATTGCTTTGGAACCTGTCCTGGAACTAGCTCTGTAGACCTGGCTGGCCTCGACCTCACAGATATCTGCCTGCTTCTGTTTCCCAAGTGCTGGGACTAAAGGCATGTGCCACCAACACCCAGCTGGAGATGCTGGCTCTTGTTTTTTTGTTTTTGTTAGTGTTTTGTACATCATTTTCAGGATGTGGTGTCTGAGTCTTGAATAAGTTGATGAATAATTCATTCCTTTAAGTTTTGGAGGAATTTGCACAGTGCTTATAATATTTCTTTTATAAATGGTATAATTTCCCAAAGACTTTACATGGATTGGAGTAATTTTATTTAAATGGAAAAACCTTTAACTACAAGTGAAGTTTCTTTAGTAGAAGTAGTGCTGTTTGAATGTCTTTTTTTTTTTTTTTTTTTTTTGTGAGCTCTTAGTTTGTCTCTGTCAGTGAAATTTGGTCAATTTTTAAAAGTGACTTGCTTAGTTTTTAAGTTGCTTTATTATGGTAAATCAAGTTCAGCTTTTTTTTTAAAAACCAAAAATTATTTTTAGTCTATATATTATGCTCTATTTATATAACATGGTATTAGTACCTATCAAATTATATTTAACAGGATGTGACTCATATTACAGTGTCATTATATGTCATGATTTCCTCAGCAATCTTTTATACTGATTATATTCAAGTTGCATGCATTATCTTTATTTCCTTTTTTTGTTTCTTTGTTTGTTTTAAGAGTCTCCCATTGGTCTAGATCTCACTGAACAGGCTAGGCTAGCTGGTGAGCCAGCCCCATGGATCCACCTATATCTGCTTTCTCAGCATTGGAATTACAATGGCTACAACTATGGGGCCTTTTACGTGGATTTTTTAGAATCAAATTTAGATCCTCAAGCTTGTACAGTGTATTAGTTACTTACTGGTGTTGTTTCAAAATACCTAATAAAAGCAAAATATGTTTTACAGTACAATTTTAAACTAAAAATTTTTAAATATTTAAAACTTATAGTACTATATCCAATTAATACAAGTTTAGCAAAAATTTTTACAAATGTGTATTTCAAAAAATGATTACATAAATTGCATTCTTTTTTGCATAGACTTTTTCTAAAGCAAAAATTTGATAAGCTGCCCAATAATCTATCTCATTGCCAGAGATCTTGTAATTGTTAATTACTGCCAGAAATCTCTTGAGTTAAGACACTTGATTAACATTCCTCAGTGAAGTTTAATGTGGTAATTGCATCTCTCTTGTATCTAATGATTAAAATGCTGCCACTTGGCTTCCATCTCTTGGAACCTAGTATTCTGAAATCAAGGATGTCCAATTTCATGGCAAACTTTCCTACCATAATTGCTGAGCACAAAGGAAAGCTAACACAGAGTTTTTCAAATCCTTCTTCATAGACAAGCCAAACTATTAGCATTTTTCTTTTTTAATTTAGTAATGGCTTGATGAAGGGAGCCTCTAAGCCACCAGGAAGTATGCTTTGCATAGCTGACGTATCTGCTCTAGTATGGCCATTTTCTTCTGTATATTTCATTTCTATACCAAAGAAATCTTGGCATCTCACTTTCATTAACTATAGGTCAAGATTGTAGCCAGGTTCAAAACTAAACCAAAAAATTTGTTTAAAATCAGACCAGAAAAACCATTAAATCTCCAAGTTTGTATTGATGAAGTTTGTCAGATCCAAACTCATACATTTTTTTCTCCCTGGAGTAATACCTTTAGAACATACACTATCATTATGCTCTCTATACCTGTATATGTAGTATTTTCTCCCTTCAGTAGACCTTGCATTTTTCTTTCTGAGCTACTTCTATGTTGATGTGATAAAATACTACCACTGAAAATAATTTATGGAAGAAAAAGTTTATTTTGGTTTACTGTTCCAGAAGGATAAGATTCTGTCACGGTGGGAAGGCATGACAAAGGCAGGAAGCTGAGATTACACCTTCACCCATAAACGTAAAGCAGAGTGTAAACTGACTGTGAGTTGAGGCTATGAACTCAATCTAGACATCCATAGCATGCCTCCTCCCCCCAGTGACATTCATACCACCCCTTCAAGCAGCACTACCAGCTGGGATCAAATCAAATACTTGAGTCTATGGTGAATATTCTTCCCACTCTAACATCTATGGCTGTCAGATTAAAGTTTTGCTTAGAGTCTTTAAAAATATTTATTTATTTATTTATTTATTTACTCTGTGTGTGTATGTAGGCCCAAGGACACCTTGCAAAAGTCAGTTTTCTCTTCTATTGCTTGTGTGTGTGTGTGTGTGTGTGTGTGTGTGTGTGTGTGTGTGCGCTAGGATTAAAGGCATATGCTACCACACCCTGCATTAGTGGGATTCTCAAGGTAGGTCTCGAAGAGATAGATATTTTTAGTATTTAGATTATATTTAAACTGGAGGCTTAGTTGTAATCACAGAGAGAGCATAATAAGAAAGAAAAAATGTGCAAGGGCCAGACCCAACATTTTGAGATCAGGTCTATCAAGATAACCCAGGAAGGAAGAACAGATAATGAGGTCGGGAGAAATCACAATTATTGGCTATAATTGTGATTACAGGTGTTTCAAGAAAAAAAGAGAGATCAGTGGGTTGAGAATTAGCCATTGGGTATGGCTATTGGGTATAGTTATTGGTGACCTTAATATACTTTGTGTTGAGTGATGGGTGAAACCATCCTTGGGCCATATTTAAGAGGACACATGGGTAGGACTTGGAGAGAGAGATCGAAGAAGAAGAAGAAGAAGAAGAAGAAGAAGAAGAAGAAGAAGAAGAAGAAGAAGCAAGAAGAAGAAGAAGAAGAAGAAGGAGAAAGAGAGAGAGAGAGAGAGAAAACATAAGCAAAATTTATGAAGAATTCTGTTAAAAAAAGAAGAGAATAGAGCAGAAGCTGGAGGAGGGGTTGGCTAGTGGGAAAATACTTGGCATTTAGGAGTACAGACCATTTATTTTTATAAATATAAGAAAAGAGTATCTGGCACAGATATGGAGGAACAATAGATGTGACTCAAGAATATACTGTCCTGAATGCTTTTATTTTCTTGGTTAACTAGTAAGTAATTTTTTATTTAGTTTGTCTTTGGTTTACTATTACTCCTGTCCAATTTCTTCTGAATTGTTCCTGACATATCCATTAAGTCTCAGCTTGGGTTTTATTTCACCTTTTTTTTTGTTTTGTTTTTTTTTGTTTTTTTTTTTTTTTTTGCTTAATTTTGCAACTATAATGTCTGTAACTTCATGTTTTCTTCCTGAGAATGTCTGTTTTCCAGAAAGAAGAATCTATTTTCTTGGAAAATCATTTTCAGCGAGAAGTAAACTTTAATGTTCAGGATTATATTTCTTTTCCTGATATTAATTTTGTATCATTCTTGGGACAATAAGGGGGCTTCGTATATGTCTTAGTTAAGGTTTCTGTTGCTGTGAACATACACCATGACCTCAGCAACTCTTATAAAGAAAAACATTTAACTGAGATGGCTTACAATTCAGAGGTTTAGTCCATTATTGTTATGGTGCAAAGTAAGGTAGCATGCAGGCAGACACAGACATGGTGCCGGAGAAGGAGCTGAGAGTTTTTACAACTTGACTCACAGGAAACAGGAAGTAGTCCCACAGTGACATGCTTCCTTCAACAACGCCACACCTACTTTAACAAGGCCACATCTCCTAATAGTGCTACTCCCTATGAGCTTATTGGGGGGTGGGGGAGAATGTCAATTACATTCACACTACCACAGTATGTATTATAGTTCTAAGGAATTGTGGCAGAATATATTCAAGTAAGCAGGACTGGTCATCAGCTATGGACAGGACTCAAAGGGAATTGAATTCTAAGCACCTTGCCAAGAGGCCCTGAGGGAGAAGCAAGTAATAATAGAAAACATGAAGTCTGTGTGGGATGATCAATTTCAAAAGTGGACCTTTTGCAAAGGTGGTCAGGCATGATTGACCTTAGGTAGTTGGAGCTAGAGACAGTGTCAGGAAAGCCAATCTCAGGAAATAAACCATGAGTGTGTGTGAAACTTTTTCAGTGTTAAATATGAAGGGGAATGATCAAGAACTAAGCTAGTTTAGGGCATCTTAAATGTCTCCTTATTTTTCTTATTTTTATCCAATATAGCCATCATATATACAAATAGGAAATGTAGGTTCCTTTGGCTCTGCTTTTAGATCTCTGATGACTGGCCAAATTAATATGTCCAAGTCAGAACACTTATTTTTTATTTCCTAACTCAGACACACTGTGATAGGACATTACCATTGAGATGTCACAGCCTGAGAAATGGGAATTCACAGACTCTCTGACAACAAAACCAATGGAATCCAGGAGCTGCTGTTACCGTAGGAGGCACTGTGATCAACACTCTTTCTGTGGAGAGTCACATCATCATTTTTGCTAGAGCAAATGGATAGCACTGTCTCTCCATCGACCCCATCCTTCTCACTGAGGTTTGCAAGTTCCAGTCTCCAGGTATAGAAAGATGACAGCCCCCCGGAGTAACTGCACTGTCATCAGGTCTCAAGCAGAATTTTAGGATTTGGAGGCAAAAGAGTGCCAACAGTGTGGTTTGTAGCTCTGGAAGAACCCTGCCTTTGTAAGCAGACCATGGTGGGAGGATGTTCAACCTTCCACTTCCTAGTATATGGCCGGTTATGTTCTTTCCCATAAAGCAGAGTATGGATAACCCACCAATTCGGTTTCTCTAAATTCAACTTCATTAGTTTGATAATTTAGGGCAATTCCTTCTAGAAATTAATAGTGAGCATTTTGTCAACTTTTGTGCTCTGCATTAGCACATATTTTCTTGTATTTTTTCAATCTTTTTATGTGCTTTGGGCAGCATTTGAGACAGGCGGAGTCAGAGGTGTTAGCCAAATGCCATTTACAGCTAGAAATGTCTCATTGACTTTTATGGTGATTCCATCAGTTGATTCTCATCTCTCCAGCCTCTGACTCTGGAGTTTCCCATGCGTAGTCTTTGACTGGGGGTTTTGTCTGTACTCTTTCAGAACATTCACCAAAATCCCACAAATTTCCAATAAGAAAAAAAATACAAGGGTCAGAATGACTTTGGTCTTTATAATAGCAGTATCAGAATGAAGAAACCATTGGAGAAATGGCCTAAAAATCCTGAAGGAAAATGACTTCCAACTTTCATTATGCAGTATATCTGAGATAAAAGGAGGGGATACATTTTCAGAAAAGCAGTTTCTTAGAAAAAAAAATTCCTATGGATCTATTTTGAGGAAGTGATTGAAGGTCACACATAGCATCAAAACAGGAGATCTTCACTAGACAGAAGTGAAAGAGTTCTCTAAGTATTTGCCAGGGAGGATCCTAGGAAAATAGTTGTGCAATAAATTGAAGCTGGGGTGCCAGGACAGAAATTTAGAGAGATGAAACTCATAGAAGGCTTAATGTGTCTGGTAGAAGGTTTGAATGAGTTAGGAATTATAAAATTAAATGCATTAGTTATACAGATTATCAACTCCAGGAAAAGCAAAATTATTTTACAGGAAATGAAAATAACCACAATTGACTCTGCCTTGTCCTGAAAGCATATGCATACTGCCTCCAACAAAGGAATATGACATAGCAACACAAAGTTAGCTATTTAGAGTATGTAAGTATGTGTGAAGAGAGCCACACAGAATTGAAAATAATTGCCTTTGAATACAGGGAGATGATGGGTAAAATGATTGTTTTGATTTTTCAAGATACAGTTTCTCTGTGTAGCCCTGACTGTCCTGGAACTTGATCTGTAGACCCGACTGGCGTTGAACTCATAGATATTCAACTGCCTCTGCCTCTGCCAGTATTAAAAGTGTACCACCACCTCCCAACTTATGTTTTATTTTATTTTATTTGGTTTTGGTTTGTTTGTTTGTTTGTTGTTTTGATTTTTGTTTTTTGTTTTTTTTTTTTGAGACAGGGTTTCTCTGTATTGCTTTGGAGGTTGTCCTGGAACTAGCTCACAGAGATCTGCCTGCCTCTGCCTCCAGAGTGCTGTGGTTAAAGGCATGAGCCACCAACGACCTTTTTTTAAATTTTTTTTTTAATTTTAATGTGTTTCATAAAAGTTGCTGATATAGAACTAGGAGAAAGTTAATTTATATCTACACAACTTCAGAGCCATTGGATTTTTTCTACTACATTTTATATATTGCAAGGACTTAACTGCTTTGTGAAATGAATCTTTTAAAATATGTCAGAAATTGTAAGGTGTTACTAGTCATAAGATCCTTGAGCTCAGTCAGGGATCATTTCATCTACATATCTATAGTTATATAATTAAATAAATTTTCAGAGTTTTTAAGATTTTCACTTATGTGTCTGTGTGAGTGTGTGCTGAATGTGTGTGCATGCTCAAGGACACCAGAAGTAGGACCCCCTGGAGCTAGAGTTATAGGTACTTGTGAGTCCTTTGACATGGGCGCTAGAAACTGAATTTAGGTCTCAAGAGCAGCAACCCCTGAGTCATCATTCTTCCACCATTAATTTTCCTTATATTGATGTTTAGAATTTTGCTTGTCTCAAGGAGAACTAAGTCAAGCTTTGTTTTTTGAGACAGGGTTTCCCTGTGTAATAACCCTTGATGTTCTGGAACTCGATCTGTAGACCAAGTTGGCCTTGAACTCACAGAGATCTGCCTTCCTCTGACTCCTGAGTGCTGGGATTAAAGGTATGCACTGCCACCACCTGGCTCAAGCTCTTTTCTTAGTCTTAGTTAATATATAAATAATTCTGTGCGGAGTCATTATTTCACTTTATTAGTGAGATCTGCTCCGTTTGGTGCCAAAAAACCTAAACTGCCAATACTCTTACCTCACAATCAAAAAACAAATTATACTAATTGGGCATGGTGACTGGTACATACCTATAATCCCTGTACTTGGAAGGCAGAAGCAGGATGATCAACCAAAGTTTGAGGTTGGTTTTGTCTACAAAGCAAGCTCCTGGTGGTCTTGGGTTTCACAGCAAACCTGTCTCAACAAACAAAAATAATAAACAAACTAACAAGCAAAGTTTAGCAGGCAACAGCGATTGAAAGAGAAGAAAAAGGAAAGGGTTGAAGAAGCAAACAAAAAGCAAAGAAAGAAACAAATGAATTATGCTACAGTTTAAATACATCACTCTCCAAATTCAGATGTCCGTGTGGTGTTGAGAGGTGCCTTTATACTGTGTTGAGTCACAAGGATTTTCCTCTCTTGGGAGGGGTTGGGTGTTTTTGCAAAAGGGTTTTGATGGAGGGAGGCATTCCTTTGGCCCTCCCACCTTTCACCTTGTGAAGATACTATGTTAGCATTCACATAAGAGTTAGCAAAGCATAAGAGTTAGCAAAGTTACCACTTTGCAAGCAGAGACTGGATCCTAGCACATAATGAGCCTCTCAGTTCCTTGATTTTAGCCTTCAGTAAGAAACTTTTATTGTTCATAAATTATGGAGTCTGTGCTATATCATCACAACATCTCAGACAGACTAAGGCAAAACTATTTCTGAGTACTTAATTTGAACAAGATAGATCACATAGTTCTTATTTACTGCATTGCACATTATTCTGTAATAACCATATTATATATTTATTAGCTATGTTACATCCTCTAGGAAAAGAATGTGAGAGATTGCCAAGGTCAATCAGAGAATCAAACATCACCACATTCTCAGATGGGGTGCTACTTCTGTGATACCCGCATACCAAAGAGGCGTGAGGAACAAGTCAAGAGGCTTCATCCCACTTAAACTAGCCTGCAGTGTAGTCTGTCTGCCACTAAAGTGTTGATGGATAAAAGGCAAAGACTGGTGTGTAACTTCAGCTTTCACTTTGTTGAGAGAAGTTTAAAAATAGAAAGGAGTTCTATTTAGGTTTAGACAGTCAGAGTTGAAAAATAGAATTTCTGTAAAATGGTAGGCCTCAGGTTTTTGTTTTTGTTTTTTGTTTTCTTTTCCTACTCAGGAGTTTATAGTATGGAGCTGCCAAAATAAACATCCAGCCTGTTTGCTTGTGTTTCTGTATCACAATCCATCACAAGGCTGGCCTGTATTAGCCATTTTAAATCTATAAATTCACAGCTTCGGAGAGTTATTGGAGTGCTAGAGGGGAAAGTACAAAGGAGGCGCTTCACAGTGAGTATTTCAGGTCTCTTCTCGTTCTCAGGCACTTGATATTTCACAAAGTAGATATGGAGAATTTGTCAAGTAAATTCCTTCCAACACATTCTCTTCTTCATGCTTCTAACAGGGGAGGGGTTATTTTCAGTGGGCCGATTCTCCTACTTTCTATTTGGTTTTTGTTTGGTTGTCTCCTATACAGAATTTTATTCTCAGTATCATAGCTTAGAACAAACAAACAGCAAACCTTGAAAGAACACCTCCAGGGTTCGAAGAAACATACTCAGAAAACTTTTGAAAAAAAAAAAAAGAGTCCTGGAAACAGTCATTGCAAGTGAACAGTAATTGCTATTTAAAAACCTGTCATAGGGGATGGAGAGATGGCTCTGTGGTTAAGAATGCTTGTTGTTCTTGTAGAAGACTGACATTCAGTTCCCAGGACAAACTGGCTAACAACCACTCTAACTCCTGTTTAGGAGATGACCTCCTCTTCTGGCCTCTGTGGGTACTTGTACAAATTCATACACAGACACACACATACTCATTCACACAATAAAATAAATCTTTAAGAAAATCTTTTTTTTTTTTAAACCGGTGTGGTAGTGCATACCTTTAACCCCAACATTCAGGAGGAAGAGGCAAGCAGAGCTCTGTAAATTCAAGGCTAGTCCGATCTACAAAATGAGTCCAAGAACAGTCAAGACTATACAGAGAAACCTTGTCTCAAAACACCAGAAAAAAATTACCATGTAGAAAATAACTGTGAAATGAAAAGATGGATTTATTAACTTTTATAAATTTAAATTAATTTTCAGAGACTTTTTTTCTAGATAAAAGTTACATAAGGCATACCTTAATTATATTTCTCATTTACTGTTTTGTATATTTTTTGTTTGTTTCCTTAAGACAGGGTTTCTCCGTGTACCAGTCCTGGCTGTCCTGGAATTCACTCTGTAGACCAGGTTGGCTTTGAACTCACAGAGATCTGCTTGCCTCTGCCTCCTAAGTGCTGGGATTACAGGTGGGTACCACCACTCCTGGCTTGTTTTACTATCTTACAAATGTTTGCACATGTACCATTGGAGTTACTTGATGCAGGCATTAAAACTATCCATAACTGAGGAAATTGAGCTGTAAGATTGTTCAGTGGCATGGCCAAGGCCTGACACTATACCATGAAAGGCAAAACTAGAATTCTTGTTATAGTGTTTTGTCATTTTTTTTCATCTTCCATTAGTAAAAACTCTATCTTTGGTTAGTTATCAGCATTCTCATTTTATAGTTCAATACCTACAGACAAAATAAAAACATCTTATTGTGTTTATTCAAAAAACATGCTGCAAGAGAAATGAGTAAAGGAAAATAAATGCAAACCCTGACTCGAAATTTGCCTTCAAATCACTTAACCACAATAACTGTGAGTGAAGGCTGAAGAGTTAGTTTTTCAGCACACACTGTCCATTACTGCTCTTATTAAGTTTGCCCTACTTAAAAGATTTCCATTAAATTCCATTTCTTCTTGGCAAACATTGGAGTCTTTGTATAATTATTTTTCTCTTTGGGAAATATTTCAAGCAACTGAAAAAATTCTAGGTAAATAATAGAAATGGAGAATATTTTAAAGTGATGATAAATCCAGAAAGTCTAAAATTGCAATGTATGAGAAGAGGATTATATCCATTACAGAGTTGTGTAGTATATAACACCATTATGTGGTCAATCATTATGGTATTATTATAGAGCATTCTGTTAGCATCACACAGGTTTTTTGTTTGTTTGTTTATTCTGTTTCCCTTGCAGGGAGGGACTAAGGCTTTCTAGTAGATATTTGCTCTAGAAGTTTTGACTCACAGAGACAGCAATATCTTCTGTATGATTGAGTCTCTGTAGTTTTGGCTCCCCCCCCCTGCCCTCTCCAGTTTCTGCTAATGGCAGACTTGTTGCAGCAAACTCGAGTCCCAGGTGCAGAAGTGGTCAAAGGCAGATTGCATTTCCTAGTGTTTGGTATTTGTGATGACAGCTGTAGCCCAACCACTTTCTAAGACACTTTCTATGTTTTAGCAAGAAAAATTTCCAATACATGGAAACTATTCAGACCTAGGGAAACCAGAATGTTTGGTCCTATTATTCAACTTCTTTTTCACCAGACAAATTCTGTAGCTCTGGGGATAGTTTGTTCTTACCAATCCTTCCCCCGGCCCCTTCAGCAATTCTCAATACCTTAAAAGAATTAAACATGTACACCAATCTGCAACAGTTGGAATGCTTGTGCATTTGTCCTCCTTCCACCCCTCAGTTCATAATTTAAAACATAATCACCAATGTGAAGGTGTCAGGAGATGGGACTCAAGAGAGGGGTTTTTGTCCTTATATGAGAGGACCCAGAAAGTGCCCTTGCCTTTTCTGTCATGTGAGAACACAGTGACCAGACTCGAAGTCCTATGAACCAGGGCACGGTTCATCATTGGATGCTAAACTACCTGACCTTTTATCCTGAAGTAAGAGATGCTTGTTTTGATAAGTCATCTTGTCTATGGAATTTTGTTATAGCAGTTCAGACATTTATTTCACTTCTTTCCTCCCTCCTCTCCCTCCCTTCCTCCCTCTCTTTTTCTTTACTTCCTCCCTCCTTCCCTCTCTCCTTTCCTCCCTCCCTCCCTTCCCTTCCTTTCCTCCCTTCTTCCCTCTGTCCCTGTCTCTCTCCTTCCCCCTCTTCCTCTTCTCTTTCCTCTTCATGGCTGTAGTGTTTTGTTTTGAGTCAGGATTTCCTTTGGTAGCTTAGCCTGCCTTCAAATTTGAACTGGTACCTCCATCCTGACTCAACCTCCAAAATGCTGGGATGATAGCTGTGTGCCTTCATGATTGCCTTGACAATATCCTTTAATCAGCTAATGCTCTACTTAAATCACAGAAAGCTGATCTCTATTGTTTTTGCCAATAACCTTCACCACAACAGATACCTTGTGTTTGGGAACCATGCCTCACCATGGTCCGATGAATCATAAGGACACAACTCAGCACACACAGTTATTACAGACTGCCTTTGAAGATAGTGAGCATTGTGGCATTTTGAAAGTTTTGCAAAATAATCAGTAATGGCTGTTCTTGTTATATTTTTGAAGTCCTGAAAAATTGCTAGTGGTTGAGACTGTTATTTCTTGGTAATAAGATAAACAAACATCACAGAATATAAAATCATTTAAAAGAAAGTTGTTACATTTTTTTCTTCCAATATGTGTCACTTTGTTGTTCCGGTGATCTCTTCCCACCCATTTCTAACCTCCATCATCTCCAAACTCAAATACTCCTGCCTCAACCTCTTGAATGCTGGGCTTACAGATGTGTGCTGCTGTACTCGGTTCAGCTTCACCTTCATGATATCTGTATGTTGGTTTTCTGTACTTTGGAGAGAAAGCCCTCAATTAAGAAACAGTTACACCTGTATATATTATTTCAGAATCTACTTGATTAGGAGCACTGTGAGTTCCTTTCCAGATATTCATCATTGACATGATTGCACACTTTTGGAGTGTGAAGGATCATGTTGTCAGTAATAGATTTTGTTGGATAATTTAGTTTTAATATGTGTCTTAGGGGTTTCTATTGCTGTGACAAGACACCACGACCAAAAAGAAAGTTGGGGAGGGAAGGGTTTATTTGGCTTACACTTCCATATTGCTGTTCATCGCTGAAGGAAGTCAGGTTAAGAACTCAAATAGGGCAGGAACCTGGAGGTAGGAAGTGATTCAGAGGCCGTGGAGGGGTGCTGCTTACTGTCTTGTTTCTCCTGGCTTGCTCAGTATGCTTCCTTATAGAACCCAGGACCACCAGCCCAGGGATGAGAATCACCTATAATGTACTGGGCCCTCCCCATCAATCATTAATTAAGAAAATGTCTTACAACCTGATCTTATGGAGGCATTTTTTCAATTGAGGCTCTTTCCTTTTAGATAACTCATTTGTGTATCAAGTTGACATAGACTAGCCAGCACAATAGACAACAGTGTTTAAAACAGAATATTTAACCACTAAATACTTCAGAGTTTTTGAAGCAGAAGATATGTTTATTTTTAATCCTTTCTGATATTTTTCCATAGTTGCTTTCCAACTGTTACCTATGAGACTGCTTTCTTCTATCCTCAACAACTCCTTGTCAATCTTTACTGACAACTAACGTGATATCCATTTCATTGGCTATTAATGAGGTAACACATTTTATTTTATCTTTGGCTTTGTGTTCTCCTTTTGTGAGTTTCTTGCTCCTGAAAGTGTTCATTTTTCTTCTATGTGGATGTGACATTAAACACTTGCATGTTGAAATGCACAAAAGCAAACTCAAATTCTGAAAGCAATTATCACCTCTCTTCTCTCCCAGAATTGTCATCATTGGTTTGCTGTTCTCATCCAACTATTTGGATTTTTACAAATTACTTCCTTTCTTCAGTATCTTTCTAGGTGGTAATTATTCTTTTATTCCCTTCTGTAGAATATTTTAGATTTTCAAAATGTAGCTTGTTTTTGCCAAGAGATGCTTTACTCAGATTGAGTTATTTATTTTAAATATAGAAGCCTGGAAATTTAAACCGATATAGGAAAAAATTAAGCAAGCAGTACCAAAACATCATCTATCTTACCAGCTTCCTCCGTAGGTTACTGATATTACCTTTTAACAATTATATTGTAGGATAGTTTCTATTTAAAAACCATATAACACATTGAGTAAAGTAGTTATGACACTGCCATTTGTCACAAAGGAGAACCTCAGAGGAAGGAGAATCAGTATTATTGCTGCAGGGCTTACTGCCTAAACACTTGGCTGTTTTTTGTTTTCCTGTTTCCTTATTAAAAAGGGTCTTCCCTATGGGATCCTGCCTGAACTGGAGCTTGCTATGTAGACCAGACTGGACTCAAACTTGCCCAGTCCTCCTGCTTCTACCTCTGGAAAGCCACGATTACAGGGATGTGTTACCTCATTTGTCTGGGCTTTGCTCTTTTATTGCTGACCTTAAAGTCTGATACTAGTGCAAAATCCATCATCACCTACTCCAACAGCCTCCTCACTGGGTGTTACTGGAGGTTGTTGATATCAGTCACACCAGAGAAAAAACTCTTAGGCTTTTTGTTGGTGTTCATATCACCACTTTATTTTTAGGACTCTCAAGCAATGTTAAGGACAGTAGACATTCTTTTACTTTTTTAGTGTCTCAGTGTACTATATCACTCTTTCCTTGGCTCAGGCCTCTCACATCTTAGAACATTTCACCCAGCTATTCCCTGTGCATCCACTGACCATATGTTCTGGTTTTTTTTTTTTTTTTTTTTTTGAGTCCTAATTTCAGGTATCCTGTCTTATTGCCAAATTAAATGCCAGACCATATGCTTCACATTTGTTTAGGGGAAATGTATTAATTTGCCTGTATTTCAGTTCCCTAAACTCTAAATCTTAACAAAGATTTCCATTTGTTATACAGATGATATAATTTTTCCTTTGAAAAAGCAGTTTATATGTCTTCTTTCCTGGGAAGCTTTCCTGCACAACCTTCCTGTCTTAAATGCTGCTCTTAGCATTATGCTGGACTTCCCTAGTACATCTGGGAAAAGTGAAAATTGAAAGAGTTGTACCACATGTATTGTAGCTTTATCCACCTCTGCTGTGCTGGTCAGGAAGGCATCCTCTGCCTGGGTAGCAACACCTTTATTTTTTGCTAATTGTTTGAATCAGTCCTTCTCCCTTGTAGCAGTCTACAGATCCAAACAGTCTCAACAGCAGATTTCCTACTTTGCATGTTTCAGGGAAGTTATGGGGGTCCCAGGTGGTCTTTCCACTTTAAGTTCAGATGCATAGTTTAGAGGCGTGTGTGTGTGTGTGTGTGTGTGTGTGCTGCCAGGTAGGTGTTAGGAATCCAGTCCAGGTCCTCTGGAAGAGCAGTAGCAGCCAGTGCTCTTAACCACTGAGCCATCTCTCTAGGACCCTGTCCTAAAATGTTTTAATTCCATTGTGTGCCAGGGCTTTGTTATATATAGAAGCCTAGAAAATATTTCTTTTCCCTCTAATTGATACTGCTTTGGAAAATGATGTTTGTCCATAGAAGTTTCACATGTGTCCACATGCCTAAATGTCTCTCAGATTCTTAGGATGTTGATATTACACATCCATAGTGACACACACACACACACACACACACACACACACACACACACACACTGGTATATTTTTTATAATTTATTAAAGTTTGCTGAGGATTCAGAAAGCAAAGCCAGCCACAAGCTATAGAGGTCATACAGTGGTGATAAACACCTTTAATCCCAGCAGTCAAGCTAGCTAGCCAGGCAGTGGTGGCACACACACAAAATCGATCCAGTCCTAAAAGAAACAGCTCACACAAAGGTAATTTTAGCACCTGGGATCACAAGCTTTTCATCTTAGCATTAGGAAGGTGGAGACAGGAGGGTGTGGCTGGATGATGAAGAAAGGAATACAAGGAGGAGACAGGAATTTGGGGCTTTTGCCTTTGAGGATTTGTGGAGACAGGATTGCCATTTCAGCTTGGTAGAGGTAAGATCTACTGGCTTGGCAGCTTTGCTTCTCTGATCTTCAGCTTGAAGCTTGAACTCCAATATCTGTCTCTGGGTCTTTATGTTTTGTGTTACACACACTGATACATGCGATTGCTTTCTAAATTATTTTTCTACTAGTACACTGTTTTTTAATTATTTTATTTTATATTTTTTCTTATTTTACATATAGATCCCAGTTTCCTCTCCCCCCAATCTTCCCATGCCTCCTCCCCATTTCCCCTCCACTTCCCAGGGAGGGTGAGGCCTTCCAGGAGGGATCATCAAAATCTGTCAAGTCATTTGGGATAGGGAGTAGGCCTTCCCTTGTGTCTCCAGGCTAAGGGAGTATCCCTCCTAAAGTCTTTTTATGCACCAGGGATACATCCTGGTTCCACTGTCAGAGGTCCCATAAACTGCCCAGGTCTCCTAACTGAGACCCACATTCAGGGGGTCTGAGTCGGTCCAGTGCTGGTTTCTCAGCTATCAGTCTGGGGTCCATGAGCTCCCCCTTGGTCAGGTCAGCTGTCTCTGTGGGTTTCTGCAGCCTGGGTGTGACCCCTTTGCTCATCACTTCTCCCACTCTGCAACTGGGTTCCAGGAGTTCGGCTCAGTGCTTAACTGTGGGTGTCTGCTTCTGTTTCCATCAGCTACTGGATAAAGGCTATAGAATGGCATATAAGGTAGTCATCAATCTCATTACCAGGGAAGGGTATTTAAGTTAGCTTCTCCACTATTGCTTAGATTGTTAGTTGGGGTCATCCTTGTAGATCCCTGGATATTTCCCTAGTGCCATATTTCTTTTCAAACCTATAATGGCTCCCTCTATTATGGTATCTCTTTTCTTGCTCTCCTCTATTCTTCCCTGAGCTCAATCTGCTACCTCATGTTCTCCTCTCCCCTCCTCTTCTCCCCTTCTCTTTCTCCTAATGCCCTTTCCACTCACTGCCCCCCCCCCATGCTCCCAATATGCTCAGGAGATCTTGCCTCTTTCTCCTTCTTTGGGGGATCATGTATGTCTCTCTTAGGGTCTTCCTTGTTTCCTAGTTTTTCTGGTGGCTGGTAATCCTTTGCTATGTCTAAAATTCAAATGTGAGTGCATACATACCATGTTTGTCTTTTTGTGACACTCAGGATGGTTTCTTCTAGTTCCATCCATATGCCTATGAATTTCAAGATTCCAATGTGTTTTTTTCCACCGAGTAGTATTCCATTGTATAAACATGACACATCTTCTTTATCCACTCTTCAGTTGAGGGGCATCTAGCTTGTTTCCAGGTTTTAGCTGTTACAAATAATGCTGCTATGAACATAGTGAATAGATGTCTTTGTTGCACGGATGTGTATCTTTTGGATATATACCTAAGAGTGGAATTGCCGGAACCTGTGGTAGACTGATTTCCATTTTCCTGAGAAACTGCCATACTGATCTCCAAAATGGCTGTACAAGTTTGCACTCACACCAGCAGTGGAGGAGTGTTCCTCTCTCGCCACAGCCTCTACAGCATAAACTGTCATTGGTGTTTCTGATTTTAGCCATTCTGACAGAAGTAAGATGGTATCTCAGAGTTACCTTGATTTGAATTTCTCTGATGGCTAAGGATGTTGAACATTTTCTTAAGTGTCTTTCAATCATTTTGGATTCTTCGATTGAGAATTCTCTCTTCAGTTCTATACCCCACTTTTTAATAGGGTTATCTGGTGTTTTGGTGACTAGTTTCTTGAGTTCTTTGTATATTGGAGATTAGCCCAAAATATACAAAGATGTGGGGTTGATGAAGATCTTTTCCCACTCTGTGGGCTGCCATTTGGTTTTGTTGACTGTGTCCTTTCCCGTGTATTAGTTGTTGATCTCAGTGTCTGTGCTACTGGTATTATGTTCAGGAAGCAGTCTCCTGTACCAGTTTGTTCAAGGGTACCTCCCACTTTCTCTTCTAAGAGGTTCAGTGTGGCTGAATTTATGTTGAGGTCTTTGATCCATTTTGACTTAAGTTTTGTGATGGTGATAGACATGGGTCTATCTGCAGTCTTCTACAAGCCAGCATCCATCTATGCCAGCACCATTTGTTGAAGAGGCTTTCTCCTTCCATTGTATACTTTTAGCTGTTTTGTCAAAAATCAGGTGTTCATAGGTGTGTGGGTTAATATCAGGATTTTCTATTCCATTCCATTGATCTATCTGTCTATTTTTGTGCCAATACTAAGCTGTTTCTAGGACTATAGCTCTATAGTAGAGCTTGAAGTCGGGGATGGTGATGCCTCCTGAAGTTCCTTTATTGACTAGTATATTTTTTTCTTAAGAAAAGACTTTCTTTGTAAATTTTGTGAGTATGTTCATGTGTGGGTATGTGCATATGTAAGCACAGGTGCCCATGAAATCCAGAAGAAGGTTCTGGATCATCTGGCCAGGACTACACAGGGAAATCCTGTCTCAAAAAAACAACCAATCAAACAACAAGACAAGACAAAAAGCCCCAAAAATTCCTCAAAAGTAAAAAAACCCTAAGAAACCAAACACACATATAAATATTCATATATGACTACAATGCAAATATGTTGTACATATACAATACAAATACATATTTTATAAATGTGCACATTTATATATACTTTTATATATATACACATTTGTATATACTGAGTTCGTTTATATGCTACAATAATAAAGAAAGAATCATGAACTTGAGAGGAAGTAGGTAGCATGGAAGGAACTGGGGGAAGACAAATGGTACAAATGATATAAATAAGGAACTCAGGCATGATATTTTCATAAGAATAAAATTTTAAATTAGGAATTCTTCCTTCCTTCCTTTCTTTCTTCCTTCCTTCCTTTCTTTCTCTTTTCCTTTCTTCCTTTCTTGTTTTTTGAGACAGGGTTTCTTGGTGTAGCTTTTGAGTATTTCTTGGCACTCACTCTGTAGACCAGGCTGACTAGGAACTCACAGAGATCTGCCTGCATCTGCCTCCCAAGTGGCACCACCACCTAGCTTAAATTAAAAATTCTTATAAGGAAAATATAGATAGTACTATCCCTTTTTAAAACCTTGAAAAAGCCATCTTATTTATAAGTTATATTAAACCTGGGCCTAGAATTCAGTTATTGCTGAGGCTTTTAGACTCAGTGTTTGCCCAGTATGTTACATATGTATAAAAGACTACCTCTAGGAAAAATAAATCAGTAAAGTCACAAGATTTTAATAAAAATCTGATTTATAAAACAAAGAAAACAAAACAAAACACAACAAAACTTGAGCCTCGATTGCCTGATTTATACCATCTACTCCTCACTTTATAAGACCTTGTAATGTTTATGTTTAGATTTTTTATTTGCTCAAAAATTGTTTTCAGATACATTCTCTTGGAATGCTGTCCAGGCGAGGCTGCAAATTACAAACCTTCCTTTTTATCTAGGAATAGAGATGTGAGCCTGGCTCGCACTGCTCAATGCCCACAGTATCACTGCCTGCACTTCCCACATGAGCTTGTAGCGCCTACAAGGGTGAGGAAGCATCTCCAAGGGAAGTCACATAGGAAAAGCTTGAGTCTTTCTTCTGAGCATAGATGCTCTTCTTACACACCCTCTGGTTATCTTCTTAATGAACTACACATCACTCTCAGGTTTCCTGACACAATAGGCCTGGTTTCCACAGGAATACTTAAATTAGGTAATAGCCAATTTGACTGAGTGTTAATATTTTAGCCAAAATGTACCAGACTCTCCCATTCAGGTATTTTGAAACAGATCAGAGAGATTCTGATGATTTGTTAGGACCTGAAGAATGACATCCAAGGCTTCAAATACAAATATACACATTTGCACACACATAACATAAGGACGTTGGATGTCACTAGTGATAGAATGCTTGTCTACCATACCCTGGCTTTAACGTCTATGACTGAAACAAACAAACAAACAAATGTATCTACAGTTGATTGAATGCATTTTTTCTTTTTGCTAATGTCACCAAGTGTCTCCATTGTTTTTGCTCTTGGTCCTTCTGTCAAGTATGTTTTATTCTAATCTTTATCCTTCAAAATTCTGCCATTTCAAATCCCAGTGCCTTCTATGAATAACAGAATTCCATTTTGCTCAACTATAGCATCCATTGGTATCAACAATAATTCTTACATATATTTCATTATAGAGCTGTTTGAATGCATGCCTCTTCTGGCCAACTGTTCAGAAACTTAGGACAGAAAGCATAGCATACCAATTTTCATGTCTACTCACTATAGACAACACATGTCTTTTTCTTTCTTTCTTTCTTTCTTTCTTTCTTTCTTTCTTTCTTTCTTTCTTTCTTTTTTGCATATTTGTGACAGGATGAATGAACATGTGAAAGCCCTTGTCAGCCTAGTGAACAGACAGAGGTCTTAAGAATGCCTCGATGTCAAAAGTGGAACCATCCATTATCTACTTATAGCTGTTCTCTCATAGTATTTATGTATCCCCCATTGTCTTAGTTATACTGTCTTGTAGTGAAGGTAATAAAATTGTTGAACTAATGGCATCTAAGAATCGAATAGAAGGCTGAGCAGAAAAATTTAAGCTAATGGAATCCAGATGCAAAGGGGGAAAAAAAAATCAGCCCAGAAATTCTTAAACTGTGTTCAGTTCACACTAAGAACTATAGCATAGCTGGGTGGTGGTGGTGGTGGCGGCAGCACATGCACACCTTTAGTCCCAGCACTTGGAAGGCAGAGGCAGGCAGATCTCTGTGAGTTTGAAGCCAGTCTGGTCTATAAAGATACACAGAGAAACCCTGCCTCAAAAAGCCAAAACAACAACAACAACAACAACAAAAACTACAGCATTTGTTAAGAGTTCACAATTGTATTGCATAATAAATAATATTGGTGGCATAATGGTGATGGTGATTTCGACTTGTAAACAACTAATATTTGTTTAATACAAACAATATTATTTTCATGATTTTCTATATCTTTGGGTATATGAATATCATAATGATGAATCTACCATTATTCTAATTTTTTTTTGAGATAGAGTCTTATTATGCATCCCTGGCAAGCCTGAACTCACTATGTAGCCCAGGTTGGCCTCAAAATCACAGTAATCTCACTGCCTCTGCTATCAAGAATTTAGATTAAAGTTGTGTGCCACCACACCTGGCTAAAATTTTGCTTAAATGAAACTCTTAATGGTTTGTATTATGAGCAGTCAGGCCCTCAATAACACTTGCCTTTTTCTCTTTTGGCAATTGATTGGTGAAATCCCTAGCTGGTAAAACACAGCTTCCCCCTCTATTCAGTGTCTAAACATCTAGAGAAAACAAATTCTCATGAACTAAATTTTAAATTATGACTTCAAGCCTCAGCTTGAAACTCGGTGTTGCCCAGTAGTTCTTTACATGCCCTTAAGTTATTTGATTCTTCGCCTCTTCCAGACAACACTGTTAACCTTTAAGTTTCTTTTGTGATAGTCTCTTTCAGCTGATGACCTTGCTTCTTATTTCAGTGAGAAAGAAAATTTCCATCTTCTTATGGCCTCTCTACCTGCTTAAGTCTTATGTTACCCTTATGTTATGAAAACTCAGCTGTCCCTGTTTTGTATGAGAAATAGCCATAACTCTCTTCCTGTATTCTGGGCCTTAAATCTCTTTTGCTCTTAAAATTATCTTATGCCTTTCACTGACCAATTTGTTTCGTTTTTAATGGGGGTAATTAACAGATAAATATAATAAACATCTTTTATTTAATAAAGAAGTCTTTTAAGTTCACATCCCTCTTTAGCTGCCACTTCATTTCTTCACTCATTTTAGTAGGAAAAGTCACAAGAATTAATTTTATCTCAAAGATCCTGGATAGCTCAGTTGGTAGAGCATCAGACTTTTAATCTGAGGTTTCAGGGTTCAAGTTCCTGTTTGGCTATTCAGTTTTTGTAGAATTCTCCCTACAAAATGATTGCCTTACTTTTGCTGGGTGTTGGTGGTGCAGGTCTTTAGTCCCAGCACTCGGGAGGCAGAGGCAGGCAGATCTCTGTGAGTTCAAGGCCAGCCTGGTCTATACAGCTAGTTCCAGGACAGCTCCAAAACAATACAGAGAAACCCTGTCTCAAAACACACATAAAAAAAATACTGTATCTCACATTCTAATGTTCACTAGTGTTACAGCAAACACGCCATTCACCTTCATATCACTAAATCCAGTGCTGATATGTCTTCATTATGTTTGACTTCACAGGAGTAGCTAATGCAAAATGATCCAGGAACACACTGGCTTCCAGAAACTTCCTTTGGTTCCCCCCCCCCCCCGTTTACTTTGTTGGTTCCTCCTAACAACTCTGAGAAATGTCAAAGCTTGGAGTGTCTTGAGACTCAGTACTCAGTTCTCTTTTTTCTTTCTTTACCCCCAGAAGTTCACAGTACACACACACACACACACACACACACACACACACACACACACACACACAAGAGAGAGATTTCCTTTTTTTTCATATATAACAGTTCTTTATTGATTCTTTGGGAATTTTACATCATGCACCCCAGACCCTCCATGTCTGCCCCTTATTACTGCAGTCATCCCCAGAAAGAAAACTCCCCAAAATTAATTAAAGACAACATTGCTTCTCTGACTTTTCCATTTCTCCAATACTTCTTCATTTGCCCTAGTGGCATTGGGAGCTGCAGTGTGTCACATAGTATACTCTTTTGTTCAATTAGTCCCACCCGAAAATGCTCATCGCAGTAAGTTTAAGGCATCTGGTCTCTGAGTACCATCATCACCTGAACCTCACCAAAATCCTTCTCGGATATCCTGCTGTTTGCGTGAGTCATGGAGGTCCTGCGGAATTAGTTCCTTCACGAGCTTCATCAGGTCATAGATGGGGTAGATGTTGGGCCAACCCAAGTCCCAGGATGTGGGTCTGGTGGTAGCTAGGCTGGTCAGTTCTGGCCACTGGGACCGCCCCACTCAGGCAAAGCACAGAGCCAGCTTTCCTAGGTCTAGGTCATCGGAGCCAGCTCTCCCATGCCGGCCATGAGGGGTGGGACTAGCTCTCCTGCAGCATTGTCCAGCAAAGGACAAGGACAGCTATCTCAGGGCCAGTGAAGGGTGGGGCCAGCTCAGCCTGACTCTTGTATTTCAACAGGAGTGGTTCCTTCGGCCCCCTGTGGTAACACAGACCCCTGCTATAGCAGGAACATGGACCCAGACATGGCCTTTAGAGCAGCTTAGGCCCTGACGTTACCATGGCCCTAGTGCAGGCCACCCAGATCAGTGTGACCCGGTGGCAGCATGGCCTTCAGACACTAACACAGTTTCAGGTGGCTGAAGAGACCCCCCAGGCATCTGCACAGTCCTCGGTGGTAACAGGAGCCATGGACATTAACTCAGACCCTGGCTGTTGCAGGGACATGGCCCGAGACAGCAGCTTGGGCTCAGGCATCACCTCCTGGATAGTAGCATAGGCCACCTAGATCAGTATGGCCCTGTGCACATAGATTTTCTCATGTGATATGTATATACACATACATACATAGCTTATGTTTCTCTTTATCAGTCTTCTGTCCCCATATCCCCCTTCTGGGATTTGATCTGGCAGATATCATGTAGACCAAGCTGAGGTTGGTATTGGGCCTGACTTGGGGACTGTCACAGAAGCTTAGAGTATGGTTATTAAACCTATTGTGGAAAGGACAGCATTTAAAAAGATGTCTGCTTAGTATATAGCCATAGCCTGTGCAGAGGGCAACCTGGCATAGCCTAATAGGTGTCTACAGAGAAAAGTTACTGTGTGTGAGATACAAAGCCTGACCAGTAATTGTGTCAAATGCTTGTAATCTCAGCATGATTTTGAGACTAGTCTGTGATACACAGTGGGACCTCATCTCAAAACAGACACACAGACAGATCAAATAGATGAAGGAGGGCATTCACACAGGAGGGATAGGGCAGGACTGGGGTCAGAGAAAGCATGTGGTGAGGAAGCTATCAGTTCAGGGAGGGGAGTGGTAGTGACAATGAGAAATCCATTGTTTAAAAAGGAGTCAATTACAAAGATAATTGTATTAAAAACTTGGAGCCAGGTTCCCCTGACATTAGATGGGAAAGAAGACAACTAGAATAGTCCTTGAGATGCTAAATTATTTGTGTGGATTCATGTTTAGCACCATACAGACAGAACAAGTGACATTGGTGTATTAAATGTGTGTGTCTTGTATTCCATCTTGATATTCCTTGGCCTTGTCCACTGAGAGACTCCAGGAACCAGCAACATCTTGTTGACAAATGAACATTTCACTTTTGGGTTTATTAGTGTAATCCTTCATAAAAGCAACAGACGGGGCTGTTACAGAAACAGTTGGTCCTGGTGCTGAGGCAGCAGAAGCATAAGATAAGCCTAGAATATAAAAAGAAAAGTGCACAAGAATAGTGGCATAAAAATCAAACAAAAGTCAGGCATTGGTGGTGCACACCTTTAGTCCCAGCACTTGGGAGGCAGAGGCATATGGATCTCTGTGAGTTTGAGGCCAGCTTGGTCTACAGAGTGAGTTCCAGGCCAGTTCCAAAGCAATACAGAGAAACCCTGTCTCGAGAAACAAAACAAGCAAACAACAAACAAACAAAAAAAATTAGATAAGTATAGAAACAGGTTAGTGACAGGTATGGTACACACATCTCTGTAAGGAGGCTAAGGAAAGAGGACTCCATGTTTGAGGCCAACCCAGGATGCATACTGAGATCTTTTTCAAAACAACAACAACAACAACAACAAAAAACAACAACAACAAAACCAGATTGGAAGCCATTAAGTAAAATAATCAATCACAAGTCAATACAGACAAAAGTTATAAGTTTGAGTTGAGGAATAACATGGATAGTTTTAAAAGCTCCTTACATAAAATACTTATGACAAAGAGGGAAAAGAAAAACTTCAAAGTGCAGAAGCTTGTAAGGTATTGATTTAATCAAAGGGCTCAAATAAATATCAGCAAAACTTGAAACAATTTGAATCTGTACATTCACCAGCTGATAGTATATAGCAAAAGGAGTACAGGATTTGTATCAGATATATCCAACAGAAGGTTTGGTTGGTTGGTTGGTTTTTGGTTTTTGGTTGTTTGAGACAGGGTGACAGGTGTGTGTGTGTGTGTGTGTGTGTGTGTGTGTGTGTGTGTGTGTAGCCCTTGCTGGCCTTGAACACACAGAGATCTGCCTGCTTTTGCCTCCTGAGTGCTGGGATTAAAGTCATGTTTCACTAGCGCCAATAGAAGTTTTTAATCTGAATCTAAGTATAGTGAAACTTGCAGAAGTACAAATTGTGAGCTGTATCTTAAGATGAAAGGCTTGTGAGTGTCCCAAGAGTCAAGGTAATGAGAGTGTAAGAAACTGTTCTTGGGTGAAGGAGACTAAAGAGATTGTAAAGGCTGAAAATAAAACATGATTCCTAACTGCAACATTTTATATAAAGGGCACTCTGACTTCAATAAAGCACTAGAATTGCATGGTGGTAATATATCAGCCTTTTTTTTTTCCTGTCTAGTTTTGTTTCTTTGTATTAAAAAAAAAAAAAGATATTGAAATGAGAGCTCACTATATAGGGAGGGCCAAAACTGTGTAGGGTGGGGGGGGGAAGTCATCAGAATAAGCCTCAAAAGGAGGAATGGGGAATTTCATTTGAGGCTTAAAATATTCTTGGTAGAAAGTTGGAGAAAGGCTCCAGAGGAAGGGAGAGGTTTTCTCAGCGGGGTTCTCATCACTCAAGTGTGCAGAAGGGGTAAATGGAGCCACTCTCCTGCTCCTTCCTTGTGTAGGTAAGAGTGCAGCTGGACTCAGAAGGTGGTTAAAAGTCAGCATGTCTACTTCCGGGGCCATGAACTGCACTGGCTGAATTTCTCTGGGGGGGGAAGCACTCCTTGGGGTACATCTTACAGGCCAGTAGTTTTCTGCAGGCAGCCGGGGCAGACAGAAGTTTTTCCTCAAGCAGTCAGAACTGGATAGCTTTACTGCCCCACCTCTAATAACCAGGGTGTGCTTTAATCTCCGGAGTCAAGGAGCAATGTGATGCACATGAAGGCTTCTTAGAAACTGGGGCCTCAGGTCCTTGATGGCTTTGGCTGCCTTGTCTAGATATGTGTTTAGGTCTTGGTATGCTAAAATACTAGGGTCACCTTGCTCTTTCATTGGTTTAAGAGGTGGATCAGACAGCCTCTAGCCAGACAACATTGGGATGCTCAAAAGCCTCCAAACTCCTCAGTAGGGCCACCTCACCAGTTGTGCTGATGGAAGGTCTCCCCTAGCCCCTCTTCCATGGGGAAATCACACACCTTTGAGGGGCACAAAATAGCCACTGTGTGTATCATGGGCCTTGTGTATCATCTCATAGGTACCTACACCAATTTCAGCCATTGGCTCATTTTGAGTGACAGCTCTTCTCTGATCAGGGGATAGATACTCTTACTCGAGGCCAAGAGCTGGGAGGACTCCTGGTTATCCCCACCCACAAATGATTCCTGAATTATGGCCATATACCAGGGCTTTGTCCCTACAAGCATCTATAGGCCACATGTACATACAGAACAGGCTAGAGAAGCCCCCTCAAACACATACTCACCACATTACCATCTGCCAAAGATGCAGCTTGAAATCACCTGGAGCAGGGTTGGTGCCCCTTGATCCATCCTCTCTGGATTTTGATGTTGAGCATGTGAGTGATGTATGTCTCTGTATGTGTTTATAAAGGAAAATGCCCTTCTTTATTTGTCTGGTGAACACTAGTGTCATTCTTATTATGTTATTGGCTGACCTTGGTAATTGCTTTTTATTATTTTTTAAATTATTTATTTTTATGGGTGTGGATGTTTTGTCTCCATGTATGTGTGCACTACAGGCACAGCTAGTATCCATGGGGAGAGACCAGAGAGGGCCCTGATTCCCTGGAACTGGAGTTACAAATGGTTGAGAGCAGCCACGTGGGTCCCAGTTTTATGTAGGTTCCAGGAATCAAGCTCATCATCAGGGTTGTATAGAAACTTCATCTGCTGAGCCATCTCTCCAGACTCTCATCTTCTATTTTGAGAAAAGGTCTCTCTCACTGTATCTGGAACTGACTTGTCTGGCTAGATAGGTTGGCCATAGCACTGGGATTACAAATGTGCACTGGCATGGTGGGTTTTGCATTTTGGTGCTGGGAATCAGAAATCAAATATTTATGCAGCAAGCTCTTTAACTGAGGAGCCATCTCTTCAGGTTTAAGATTGTCATGCTTATTCTGATGGGGGGGGAGGAGTCAGAAGGGCATTACAGCAGGGGTATGCTATACCTGCATTTTCCATTCCTTTTCTGTGCTTAGCTATTTTGAAGGAAACCAAAGCATTTGGAGAAAGTATTCAAAAGTTGAACTCAGTAGTAAGTTGCAAGAAATATTCAATGACATTATTCTACAAATTGAAGGAGATAGTAATTTATCTAGAGGGGCATCTGATTTTTTAACAAAATGATTTAAAAGGGAACAGTAAAATATATACATGTACATATATATATATTTTAATATAGACTTTGTTTTGAGATGGAGATTTCAGAGTCTGTTAGAGGAAAGTTTCTTGTAGCTGCAGAAATTTGAAGTCAAGTGGAAAAAAAGGATGTAGGAATGAATTAAAGGAACAGTTGATTTCATCAGTGGATCAGAAAGGAAAACACCTACATTTACTTTGTTTATGAAGCAATGCTCTATTATTGTTTATGATAATTTTGCAATCTTCTTGTTCCAAGAATAGGTTCTGATTAAAAAATTTTTTTTGTGACATTGTGCCATTCTGGGTTAAACATTTCTCTGTAAGAAACCTTGGCTAGTTGAACCTTAAAACTTTAAGAAGTGTAAGAGAAGGCTGAATAGGAAATGTTGACCTAAGCAGGTTGTAGAGGGTGTGATATTCAAAGTGAAGTGCCAGACCACCAAGCAGAAATTCAAAACAAGTTTCCATTGGCTAGGTGGTTTTTAAAAACCACAAAGGTCAGTCAGTGGAAACAGAGAGTACATATATGCAGGTGCTCTTTAGAGAGAGTCTGACTATGCATTCCCCTGCCCCTCTCAGTAGGATGGAGAGCAGGTATTTGCCTTTTTAATGTAGGCCTTCCTACTGAATTTTAGAGAATTATATTTTAAAAGCTTCTCAGGAGAATTTTGAGGGTCAGAAAGTGAATGCTGAGCAACTTGGTACTTGCTCTTTAGACTAGGCTGGTCTTGAACTCACAAAGATCCACCTGCCTCTGCTTCCCAAGTGCTGGGATTGAAGGCATGCACCTCCACTGCCTGGTTGCCGTTTTTCTTATTGGGGAGGATATATTAGGATCAAACAGCTCCTCCCATTGGTCAAGAGAAAGGATTCATAATGCATTTGATGGGCCAGATATTAATTATGCAGGAGGAAAAGCCAATATGGAGGTCCTTTATATTCTTATCCAAGAAAACTGCCTGGGATGTCAATTGGGCTGTGAAAAACCATTATGGCATAGATGAAAAACAAGAAAGCAATCAAACATCCCCTCCAGACAAAACAAACAAACTCATCATGGTAATGGAGACGTGGCAGGCAGAGAAATAAAGTATATGGTCCATATCACAGAAAGTAAAGGGCTTGTACTGGTCAGTGATCAAGCATTGAGAAACTCACATGAATGCCCACAAGAAAGAGTCAGCAGCAAACACCTATCCACCCCAGAGAATACAAAGCCAGGTCACTGCAGTCCACCTAATTAGGACATATCTGTACCAGGCTTTTTCTTTTGGACCACCAACCAGCTCCCAAATTATGACACAGAAACTTATTATTAGTTTTGAATGCTCAGCCTAGCTTAGGCATGTTTCTGGCTAACTCTTTTAACTTACATTAACCTGTTTCTCTACCTTTTGCCACAGAGCTTATTACCTTTCTTACTTGTGTATACATATTTTCACTATTTTTCTGTCAGTTTGTTCCCTACCTGGCTTCTTGTTCTGGGCATGTCTCTGGTTCTCTCCTTCTCTTGAGTTTATATATTTCTCCTCCTGTTTTTCCTGCCAGCCCTGTCTATCCTTTCTCTGCTTAGCTTTTGGCCTGTTCAGCTCTTTATTAGACCAATCAGGTACCTAAGGCAGGGAAAGTGAAGCAGATTCAACTCATGTTTATGTGACTAAAGACACATCCTCACATCGTTAAACAAATGCAGCATAAAGAAAAGTAACCCAACTTTACACAGTCAAATTAATATTCCACACCATAAACAAAAGTAACACATCTTTACACAGTTAAATATTCCACAGCATAAACTAAAGTAACACACTTTTACACAGTTAAAGTAATATTCCACAGCATAAACAAATGTAACACATCTTTGCCCGGTTAAAATAATATTTCACAGCACCCATCTGCTCCCTTTTTCTTTTTCTCTCTTTTTGAGTTCCAACCCCAATCTCTAACATCAGCCACTGAGAAAGGAAGAACTTGAGGGGGAAAGAAAAAGGAAAAGAAAACTGCTTATATTCATTTCCTCTAAAACTTTCCCTCCTATGTGTCAACTGAAGTTGAATTTTTGTGATTTAAAAATTCAATACTTTCTATTTTCTCCAAGCAAACAGAAAAGTCATGAGATTTGCTGGAATTTGCGACAGAGGGCATAGGGGAAATCCTCACTCACTGAGATAATTCAAGAATACAGTTATGTTTTGACTAGTCACCCAGCTCATACTGGCCTATTAGAAAAATGGAAACCTTCCAGAACCTACAAAGTATACTGACTCCACATTTATAAAACAAAAGCCTTTCACTACACAGTGGTGGTCCACACCTTTAATCCCAGCACTCACAGGCAGAGGCAGGTGGACCTCTGAGTTCTGAGGACTGACTGGTTTACAGTGTGAGTTCCAGGACAGTCAGGGATACACAGAGAAACTCTGTCTCGAAGAATCAAAAACCAACCAACCACACAAACAGAAAACCCAATAGCCTTGAAATTCCTGTGCTAGTTCTACTCACCAACAACTACATTTCTAGACTCCTGAAATAAATGAAATGCAAAGCACTCTATTTGATCCCCAGCATTGTAAAAATAAACAAAAAAACCTCTCTAAACAATAATTAAATCTTATATTTTACATGAAAAAGTCATAATGGGAATCCATTAATCTTCACAATTAATATATGCTGATAAAAAGGAAAATAAAGATTGTGATGACAAAATTCAATCAAATGGCATGGAAAATGCAAGCACTTATGAATAAACAGCCTGCCTCCATCTTGAGCTTAAAAGCCGTCTTAAAGGAAAGGCAAACTAAGTTCATTCCTATTTGTGAGTAAACCCCTGTTTTTCAAGGGATTGGGATATGCCCTGTCTGCAACTCTAACAACAAATGGTTCTGTACTGCCTGTTCCAGGAATGGCAAACATGTTTTTGTTTCAGTTAATAACCATTTTGCAATCCTTCCTTTGTTTCAAAAGGATTTCATGGCTACCTGTTGTTATGCCCACCTTGCAAATACGTCTTTGTTTTACAAGATTGTTAGAACTAACTGGTTATGCTGATGCTCTGCTCCTGTAGCCATGTCTATTTTGCCCATCAAAACCCCCATTTGGATATCCCCTACCCTGAACTATAAAAACCTTGTCTTCTTCATGTCCAATGATGACCTCTCAGACTGTTCCTTGGGGGGGGGGGGTGAGGGAGCGGGGCAGGCCGGGGAGGGGGGGCATTCCTTGTTCACAAATGAAAAAAAACTTGCTTTAATTGATTTGGGTTTGCAGTCATTCTCTTACCATCTTTGAGATTAACACTTGTAATAAAAGGAATATCAAACCATTTTTTAAAATTAAGTACATTTTTGTAGTTCAAGCTGGAGATCAGAAAAGCAAAGCAGCCAACAGCTAGAGAGCCTCTACCAAGGTTGGGGCGATCCTGTCCTCAGCGTGGTTGGAGACTGGACACTGCATGAGGCCCCTAAACTCCTGTTTTATATTCCTCTCTAGTGCTGGGATTAAAGCAGTATACCACTATCGCTCAGCCTCAGCGGCTAACTAGTTTGACTGCTGGGATTAAAGGTGTGTACCATAACTGCCTGGTCTCTATGGCTGTGGCTAGCTTTACATTCTGATCTTCAGACAAGCTTTATTAGATCATAAACAATTTATCACCACACATTTTATTTATCCTATAATTATATTTATTTACTTTGTGTGTTTGTGCATGCTTGTGTGTCATGGCATGACCATCAGGGTCTGGACTTCCACTGTCTGTTCCTGGGACTGAATCTAGGTCAGCAGGCTTGTGCAACAAGCACTTTACTTGATGGTTATTGAGAAAAAAAATTACTGAAATTCTCATGCAAATTTAATTAATTTATTGTCTGTTTGTTTGTTTTTAGAGACAAGGTTTCTCTATGTAGCTTTGGAGCCTGTCCTGGTACTCACTTTGTAGACGAGGGTAGTCTCGAACTGTGCCACCACTGCCCTGCTGCAAATTTACTTTTGAAACATTCTTTTTATTTACATATGAGCATTTTGTTTATGTGTATTTGTGCACCATGCATATGTTTGGTGGCCAAGGAGGTCAGAAGTAAGTGTAAGCTACCTATAGGTGCTGAGGACCCTCCCCAGATCCTCTGGAAGAGTAGTAAGCACTCTTAACCACTCAGCTATCTTTGCAGACCAAACTTACTTTTTGATTATTTATTTTTTTAGAGAAAATATTTATTTTTATTTTATGTACACACGAATTTGTGTGCACATGTGTGTGCAAGAGCCTGGGGAGGTGAGAAGACAATGTTGGAGCCTCTGGAATTGGAGTTACAAATGATGAGTTACCATGGGGGTGCTGGGAGCTGAATCTAGGTTCTCTGCAAGAGCAGTATAGCTCTTAGTTGCTGAGCCATCTTTTCAGGCCTTCATTCAAAGTCTTTTATTTACTATTATTCCAGATAGGCTGCACCTAAATGGAGAATTTCAATTTTAAAGGAATTGTATTATTATGAAACTCTTTTAACTCTTAGAGTGGCCCCTGTTATCTAGTTTGAGATGGTCATTAGATTATACCATTATACCTGTTTTCTAGGTAGTAGGAGGGAAGAAAGAGAGAAAGAAGAGCCCAGTTCCTCTCTTTGGAGGAAAGTTTCCCCATTTGCTCATTTCATGGCTGCAAGGAAGGTCAAGGACTATAGTCATTTACTTTTGTTCCTTCAATCTTGAATAAATCTGAAGTTCTGTTACTTAAGTGGAAGGAGAACACAGATATTGAGGCAAGTATTTAGGAGTCACTTGAAATAAAAGAAAGAGAAATGTTTAGCCACATGTAAGGAAATTCAATAACCTGCTATCTTATTTAAGCTCTGACTCACTGAGAAGAGAAAATAGCTTAGAAATTTTTAGCACAGATTTGAGGATGTGTTTCCTCCTTCTATCATTCACACACTAATATCTTAGTAGTGCTTAGAAAAAAGACATGTTTTTTTTTTCCAAGTGAGGTCATCATCTAGGGGAGAAAAATAGTCATGAACAACAACAATGACAAAACTGGATGTCTTGTGGGACACAGAAGAGAAACATCAGTTACCCTGGCAGTGGTGGGGAAGGGTATGTGTTCAAAGTGAGGCACAAATCAGAGATAGCATTCAATTAAAAATGATTACACAGTTTAAAATATACGAAAAGGTATAAGAATAGAGACTGTAGCTCAGTCTTGTAGAGTGCTTGCTTAGCATGCATAAAGCCTTGCATTCTATTCCCAGTGCTGTATAAACCAGGCATGGTGGTTTATACATGGTGGTCTGAAATGTCAGGACTCTATTTTTAAATGTCTAAACCCTAGAATTTACTAGGTCTGTTACAAACACTTCAAGGGATTTTAGATTTTACTGTTAAAGCAGTGTTTGGACAAACTGATGTAGAGAAACCACCAGGGAGGAATTGCCCTGCTGAAATGGCTGATATCACATCTACACAGCCAAAGGCCACCTCTGTGACTATAGAGCTTCTTCTCACAATGAAACAGAGAGAACAGAGAGCTGCTCTTTATTCAGTGCTGGTGGGTGTGTAAACTGATGCAGCCACTATGGAAATCAGTATGGAGGTTTCTTAAAAAACTAAAAATAAAACTACCATATGACCCAGCTATGTCACTCCTGGGCAGTTACCCAAACGATACTAAGTCCTACCACACAGATACTGCACATCAATGTTTATGCACTATTCACAGAAAATATAACTAGGAATGGATAAAATGTATTACACACACACACACACACACACACACACACACACACACACACACTGGAATTTAATTGGCTTGTAAAGAAAAATGAAATTATGACATTTGCAGCAAAGGGAACAAAACTGGAAATCACTAAGTGAAGTAACCCAGACTCAAGAGACAAATATTGCATTTTTTTTCATATATGAATTCTAGTTTTCATTTTTAATGTGGGTACTTATGTGTGTGTTCTGGTATAGGTCATGAATCTGGAAAGGGGGACTGACTGTATGAAGTAAATGAAGTCCTGAGATTATGTGTATTGTTGACATGGGCATGGTCTTGTTAAGGATTCCAATACCTTGGCCCCAGTAGAAGTGGCAAAGCCTTCCTTGGGCACAAGTGTGAAGGCTGATAGTGTGTGCATAAAATGTCTACTGTACTTTTCTTCCCCCAGATGTTTACAGCCTGAAGGTTGTTCCCATACAGAGACTGTTCCTAATGGCAATCTCTAAATTTTTGTTTCACTGTATCATGAGTCCTTGTTTATCTGTAGATAATAACCCTGGGCAGGGCAGTTGGGAGGGCTGTAGCTTCTCCATCAGAGAGTCCAGACCACTCATCTCAGCTTTTCTGTGTCCATCTCTGTGTGTTTGTGTTTTCCTTATTCCTTTACTGTCCCGATTAGGTTAGTCCCTGAAGCCATGCAGAACATAGAAGGGAAAAAGAAGTCTTAAGGAAGAGGGGAAAAGAGTAATAGAATTTAAATGACATGAAAGCAGATTAGGGTCTATTGTGGGGAAGGGACCAGCAGGCAGCTGGTAGGGAAAGGGGTAGTGGGATTGGGGAGGAAGACCAACATAGTAGGTATGCCATAAGGAAACCTATTACTTAGTATGCTAATTAAGAAAAGTGCTTTAGAAGATTCCTTTTCTACATAGCCACCAGCTCAGCCTCTCCACTTTCGATGTGTGGGTATTTATTGTGTACAGTAATGGGATCTTGCTGTCAGTTTGTGGAGCAACTTATAGTCTTGGGGACAGTCTAAGTTGCTTGAGGATTTCCTTGAGATCCCTTTGGCCAGCAATTCAATTGAATGGAACCCAGTCCCGGTACTGGAAACTTCGTTTGGTGACAAGAGATGGCTAGTTGGAACTACATCTCCTTCATTATTCGAAGCTTCATTAGGATCACCTTCATCTATTTTAAGAAGTTTCCATCGCACTAGGTTTCCACACTGCCCCTCAAATCCGGCTGTCTCTCCCCACATTTCATCCTTCAACCCCATCTCCCCTTCAGTTCTACATTCTAGTGTCTTTTAGTATGGAAAGGTACTCTGCAGGCTACCAAAAGAGAAATGTAAACATCAATCCAGCCACAAACTCTCTGACTTATAATACTGTCCTACCTGCAAAATATGCTAGTGTAATGGCACAAAGCTTATGGGAGTAACCAACCAATGCCTGATTTGGCTAAGGCCTACTCTACAGGATGGAGCCCATATTTAATACTGCTTGGGTGAGTGAGAACCTGAGGCTAGATAGGCTAGGGACCTAGGGTAAACCTAAATAATGCTGGTATTAAAAGTCAGAAACATATGTTAAACTAGGCTGACAAGAGAAGACCCTATATTTTTCCAAAATTATATAGATGGTAGATACTTTAAAAGTTGAAGAGCCAGGAAGTGATTGTGCACTTGGGAGGCAGAGGCAGGTGGATCTCTGAGTGTGAGTCCAGCCTGGTCTACAGAGTGAATTCCAGGACAGCCAGGGCTACATAGAGAAACCCTGTCATAACAAACAAACAAACAAACAAACAAACAAACTCTCTACGGATCTGAGGATGATCTTGAATTTCTTACATCATTTTATCCTCCAGCCTTTAAGTCCATCCAGGTGCTGGATGTGTTGGTGTAAGTTACTATATCCGGTTTATATGGTACTAAGAGCAAACAAGGGCTTTGTGCATGCTAGGCAAATGCTCTAACAACTGTTAGATCCCCAGGCCTAGAAAATGTTAAATGCAAACTAATCTATAGTAACATCAGATCTATAGTAACATGGATGCCTGAGGGCGTGGGAGATGAGGCTGAATGGACTGAAAAATCTCTTTGGGATGGTAGCTATGCTTATTGTCTTGTTTATGGTGATGTTTTCATATGCCAAAATTTGTCAAGTTTTACATTTCAAAAATGCATAGCTAATTTTATGTCAATTATACCTTATAAACCTGCTAAAATTAAGAAAGCAATATCATATCTAAGTGAACCTAACATCTTCCTACTTAACTTTATACAGTCTAGTTTTTGAAGGAGCTTGTTTATCTATCCTGCATATTGTGGGTTTTATTGATGATAATAAAAGATTCTTTAGCTTTTAGGACTATACATGGAAATGTTTGCCAGTGACAATTCGTGTGGGAGGATGGGGGTGTAGTAGCCATATTTTGATAATTGTTCAAGGTGAGTAATTGGCACAAGAAGACTTATCTGTAGTATGCTTTCTTGCTGGGACTGCCAGCCTACAAATATCGACACAGAATCTTATTAATTATGAAAGGTTGGCCCACTAGCTCTTATAACTCAAATTAACCCATAATTTTATTAAACTACATTCTACTATGTGGCTTTTACTTCTCTCTCATTCTGTGTGTCGGACTCATTCTGAGTCTTGATGGTGCCTCCCCTTCTGTCAGGAAGTCCTGCCTATCTCTCCTGCCTAGCTCTAGGCTGTTCAGCTTTTTATTATACCAATCATAGCAATACATCTTCACACAGTGTACAAATAAATATCCTGCAACACTCACCATACTATTTTCTCTACCTTTTATATACCAAATGATACCAAGAAGCCCTGGCACTATTTCAGGGGTGGGCCATCTCTTAGGGGCTGAGTAGACATACACTCCCCCTGCCCTCTTCCTCCCAAGGTAGTTTTGTTATTTACTTAAGAGGGTCAGTGCCCAAGATAAAGAAAAGTAAGCTGATAGTGAGATGAATTTCAGGTATTTCTACCAGGTATTGGTGTCATTTTTATTTCTTACTAAGTTATATAAATAGTAAGTCAGCTGTTCTTCAGGAGACATTTACAATCTGCTTGTCTCTCTAATGACTGAGAACATTTTCTAGTTCCCATAAACATATTGCTTGATCCATGTAGTGCTTGTCATTGTTGTGGTGGTGAATGTCTTCTTCCTCCTCCTGCTCTTCCTCTTCTTCTTTTTGTTGAGATAGGTTCTCAAATTGTTGGCCAAGCTGTCCTGGAACTCACTTTGTACCTTAGGCTGGTCATGAACTTGTGGTCATCTTCCTGCCTCTGCTTCCCAAGTACTGAGATTACAGGCAGAGCCACCATGCCTGGCTGGTTGAATGTGTTCTTATTCAGTCTTAAAGGATGACTTTAATATAGACTTAGTATGATTGGTCTAGATTTCTTTGAATTTCAGTTTTAAATAAAACGGAAGGAAGAAAGTTTTCCTTCTTATATTGTATCTTTTGCTAACTCTCCTATCTTCAGGTAGCCAGTGTAATTTTTCTTTCTGTTTTATCTTTTTTCTAATTTTTTTTTTTTTGAGACAGGGTTTCTCTGGGTAGCCCTGGTTGTCCTGGAACTTACTCTGCAGATTAGGCTGGCCTTGAACTTAGCCATTCATTTTTTTCTGCCTCCCAAGTGCTGGGATTAAAGACATGAGCAATTACTGCCTGGCTCACCACTGTTGTTTATCTAATTTTCCAGTATCAAAGAAAAGCAACAAAACAAACAAATCCAGGTGTGGCCATGTGTGCTTGTAACCCCAGTGCTGGTCCAAAATGGAGATGGAAGTTTGCCAGAGTCTACTGGCTGCCAGCTTAGCCAAAAAATAAAAGCTGTTGGTTCATGAAGAGACTGTCTCAAGAGAATAAGGTAGAGAGCAATAGAAGAAGATACTCAGCATCCTCTTTGCATCTGAGTGTACACCAGGAGCATAATCCCCGCCCCCCCACCTGACAAAGCCCTCAGACACACTTGAGAAAACAAAAATATATAAACAAAACCTTACATATTAAACACACATACATGGTTACTAATTAGAGTCATGAAATGCTTTTATTAGGGAAAGTTGATTTAAATAGAACACACAATTTCAATTTTTTTTTTTTTTCTTCCTGAGATAGGATTTCTCTGTGTTGCTTTGGAGAGCCTGTCCTGGAACTCACTCTGTAGACCAGGCTGACCTTGAATGCACAGAGATCCTATTGTCTTGTCTCCCAAGTGCTGGGACTAAAGTCGTGCACCATCAACACCCGGCTTAAATAAAAGTTTTTTTTTTTTTTTTAAAAAAACTGCAGACATTACATAACTTAGTCTGGGTTCCGAGAGTGGACAAGTTCCTTTGAGGACCAAATAAAGTCTTATCAAATACAGTATATTCAATCCATTGGAAAAAAAATATTCTTGGAAAAGCCATAATATGTGAGTCTTCCTTCCATAATATGTATTGAAAAATTTAGCCTTGACGTCAAACAATAGAAAGCTAAACTTGTTTTGAAAATTTTAAGTAGCGAAGAAAGCATCTTGGCTCAGAGAAATGACTAAATCTAGAAGAAAGTTTCAGGCTTAGCTTGAACTCTTTCACAATGTGTCAGCTTCACCATCAGGCCAGCTTCCTTCATGGTAGCAGAGTGGTTTCAGTAACTCTATCTAGCCATCATTACAGCAGCCAGAGTGAGAAAGACTTCTTTTCACTCTCCTCCAGACACAAGATGTGCCTGGCCTTCTTCAGTGGTTAATATTGCCAGTTTGACTGGATACAGAATTATCTGGGAGACAAGACTCTGGGTGTGCCTATGAAGGATGGTCTAGATTATGTTAACTGAAGTGAGAAGACAGACTTTAACTATGAATCGGCACCCTTCTTTGGCCTGGGGTCTTGAACTGATTAAAAAGGAGAAAGTGATCCACGCACTAGCATTTACTGTCCCTTTTGTCAAATAACCGCTCCATTTAGAAGGCAGAAACTATGGCTTTCTCATGTGTTGATTGTCTCAAAGAACCTGGTTCAGTATCTGCTTCGTGCTCATTTACAAAGAGACCCTGGAAGCTTGGAAATCAGCAGATGATTTGTGTTACTTAAACCATAACTTTATTAGGGATCAAAATTTAAAGCATTTGTTGAGCCAGTTTCAGGGTTAGGAAGGCTCTCAGGGAACAGAACTTAACAAAAGTACCTCTGGAAAGGACCAGCTGGGAGGAAAAACCTAAGCTATGACCCGACATCTGTAGGCTTTCAACATTAAGAAAAACAAGAAAAGTAACTTGGGTTTGAAAGCTCTTTGACACATGTTACATTTCTGAGTAGCTTTTGAATCTGGGTGGGCAAATAAGGACAGAGCAATTTTCTGCTCAAGAAGCCATTCTAGAGTTCAAATCGCTGGATACATTTAACTCAAAAACAAAAACAAAACAAAACAACAACAACAAAAAACCCCAAAACAAACCAGTAACATTTTCGGAATACTTCCTATAAGCCAGGTAGGATTCATCCCAAAAGACACAGAAATGAACGAAGTAGGTCCTTCTGGAATCTCTAAAATATTTAAGGTTACATGTATAGGTCATAAACCTGAGGGAAGAAATGTCTTAGGCGATTCAGGGAATGGACAGGTCATTTCTGGCTGCTCGATCTAGAAAGGAAGATATTCACAGTTCAAAGATCAGCACACCATTTGTGGCAGAAAATAGATACTACTTCTGTAGCTTATCTCCTCCAAAATCGATTTTCCTAAAGGATAAAAGGTGAGACCCTGTTGCCTTCACAGCAGTATTCAGCGCTTTCCTATGTGCTCTCCTGAGTCTGGAGGAACCAATCAACGGGGATGCTTCGGAGCACAGAGATCCCTTCAAAGGGCAGAGTCCCGGGGAAAAGTTAGTCCGAGGTGACTTACTGGCTGCACAGACTGGAAGTATGTAAAACAGGTTTGTAAGGAAAGAGCCTCCTCAGAAGGGAATTGTTTTAGAACTCAGTCACTGCTGGGGCTGACTCGCAGGCACCAGCCAGCACGAGGGCCTCGCTCAACTCTGCTCCTTTTTGCTCGCCTTCGCTCAGGTTTGTACTCCCGCTCTCGGGGCCAAGCGGGGTCAGGCGGGGCTGTGTACGCGCGTGCGCGCCGCCGCCTTGGGCAGAGAAGGCGCCTCCGCCCTCGGGAGCGCGCACGCCGCGCCGAGGGGGACGGGCGCGCGCGCTCCCGCCCGCCTCCTCCTCAGTCCGCCCCCTCCCTCGCCTCTTCCTGCCAGGCGGTCCTCTCCCCTCCTCAGCCCGCTCCCTCCGCCCCGCTCCCTCCGCCCTCCCTGGGCTTCGGCGGCCGCGGAGTGAACGGGACGGGCCCGGCCGCAGAGCTCCGGGCGGCGGGCGGGACTCGGACGCCTGACAGAGTTGTTGTTCCGGCAGCGGCCGCGGAGACGTGAGGTGAGGGGAAGGCGGCCTTCGAGGGGCCCGCGGGCGGCCTGACGGCCCGGAGCCGCCGTCCGGTGGGTCTGGGGGTTCCGGGCTGGTCTCGAGAGGGTCCGGGTGCGAGGCCCGGCCCTGGACCGGGATGCTGGAGGACCGGGGCGGAAGGCATCGGCGGGCTCAGCGCCGTCGGCCGCCTCCAGGACACCCGGGTTCTCCGGGTGGCTGCTCGTCGCGGCGGGGCCGCCGGGCGGGAGGCGGGGTTGGCGCCCCTCACCTGGGGCGGGGTGGTGGCTTGGGCGGCCGCCGCCTCCAACTGTGCCCTCCTGACATCGCTGCCGCCCCCGCCGCCCGCTGCCGGGATGTGGCTGCTGCCGGCTCTCAGTCCCAGCAACCCGGAGTCCGGGGGGCGTGTGGACAGGGTTATTTTCTTACTCACTTGAAAGCGTCTGTTGGATCCCGTGTTCTTCCCTGGCTCTTCCCCTTCCTCCGCCCCGCGCACTTTGCTCCGCTCCTGCTGGCGATGCTTGTGGTTTTACTGTCTGGGATAGACTTTTTTTTTTTTTTTTTTTTTTTTTTTTAATTGGGTTGATCCCTACCTGCAAGAAATGTCCTGCTTCAAAATTGACCGCGTGGGTCGTGACAGACACCCATCCACAACCCCGCGCATGTTGTGGGTGCTCCGTGTCTTGATAACCGAGTCAAAGTTTCTGAGACTGGGCTAGTACTTTGCTCTGATCGCCAACGGTGCAAGGCTGGGCAGTGCGTCAGCATGTGGAAAGGGGCCACTGGCCATCGCCGGGAGGTGACCAGGAGCAAGGGGGCTGAACTGACAAGAGTTCCTTTCTGATCGCAAGACAGTTTCGTTCAGGTGCTTTCTCTTTGGACTTCTCAGAGTTATACCAGAAAAAGACTCAAATTTAGGCTATCACTTTCCAGAATTGATGGTATTATGCAAATAAAACGAAGCGCTTACTTTTCGTTGATGGTAAGGACTTCCTTGGCGTGTTTAGTGCTGTTTGAAAACTGGTTTTGTCACTGGAAGAGTTAATCTTAACTCATTTAAATTTTCTTGTGTATGAGAAGAGGTAGGTGATTGTTATAATTCAGAGAGCTCAATTTTTTGAAAACTTAAAACTTTTCTTCTAGTAGTGTTTTCATTTGACATGCGCTGCACTTCTGTAGAATGTTCAGTAGTTATTATCAGAAGGTCCAGACATGAAGTTTGTGGTCAAATTGGAAGTGGGTTTTGCTCTTGGAAAATACTAGTTCATAAGATGATAGGAAAGGGAAATTGGCCTGTTATTTATTATCTTGGTTCAGTGCTCCATAAGAAATTGACACTGAGGTTGCAAAGAAGAAAGGCTAGATGAATTTAATGTGTACATTATTACAAAATTGTACTGCTTGGGAAGCTAGCTAAGACTTTGAGTTAGATTGATGCCCATACCAAATTAGTTCAAGATGTACTTTAATATTACTAAATCATCTGGGGGAGAAATAGAAGTGGTTGTGCATGTCTTATCTGTGAGATATTGTAAAGCTTAATTTGTGCTCTGGGAAGCTGCAGACAAGATAGTAAGTGCCATTTTGTGGAGGCAAATAGTAAACATACATCCCAGGTACAAAAGATATGTCTGGAGGTCAGTTTCTTGCTTTCTTACCTTTTTAAACATGTGATGAAAAGTTCTGCATGTTATGTTTGTTCTGTTCTGAGAATTTTTGGTTGTTGGATCATTGCCTCATGATTTATAACATTATTTCTTTTTATTATTTGAGAGGTTATGCTGTTTTTGTTGGAACATTTATTATTTTTAAACGATTTATTTAATTTTATGTGTATGAGTGTTTTGTCTCTATGTATGTCTGTGTACACTTTCTGTGCCTGGTGCCAGAGGAGGCCAGAAGAGGGCATCAGATTCCTGGAGTTACAGACAATTGTTAGTACCATGTGGGTCCTAGCATTCAAACCAGGTCCCCTGGAGGAGCAGCTTCTGCTCTTAAACTGCTGACCTGTCTGTCCAGCCTTATCTACTTATTTCTTCAGACAGAGTCTAATGTGGTAGCTCTGACTGGCCTGAAACTCATTATGTAGCTCACCCTGACCTTAAACTCATAGCAGTCCTTCTGCCTCAGCCACATAAGTGTTGGGACTATGTATACGGACCACCAAGCCCAACTGTATTTATCTTTGACTGACGAAATATTAGTAAGCATGAGAAACAAGAGTTTTCATTTCTATCAGCTCATCAATTCTGAATTTGTTACTTCTGAAAACTTTTCTTCGCCTCACCCAAAACTTGAATTGGTTTCATTGCTGTGTTTCAGTAGTAACTGGAGTGAAGCTGAAAGTCGTAGGTCTGGGGGAGTATTGAAAAGAGGAAATTCTGTTGTTCCAAGTACAGATATTATGTGGGAGAGATTAACAGCCTTCTAGATCACATCCCTGTTTCTGTAGTTAAAAATGGTTGTGAGCTGCCATGTAGTTTGGATTTTGGGACCTCTGCAAGACCAACATGTACTCTTAACTGTTGAGCCAGCCTTCTATACCTCAGTCACCATTCTTTAAGTGGTATGGAGATGAGGATGTTAGGAGATTGAAGTTAATACTGTAGCCTTTGGGAGTCCCAAAACAGAGAGCCCCCCACCCTTATGTTTTACAACTTTCAATCAGGTTTTGCATGTTTATAACATCTTTTAAACATTATTTTAAACTTTACTATAAAATGTATTGCCAAAACAAAAACAAAATAAGAAAAATATCAGACATTGAGATTAATCAGACCCAAATTATAACTTCTTGTTTTATATAAATGATTCAACCTGGGGGTTTGAGGATGATTGTCAACCAAAGACTGAACTTTTCTTTTTTTCCTAGTTTTTGAGACAGGGTCTTGCTATATAACCCATCCAGGGCTCCAGTTTACTCTGAAACCTAGTCTGACCTTGAACTTGTGACCCTCTTTGCTTCTTGAGTCCTGTTATTTCACCGTAATGCCTGGTCAACCCAGAGATTTCTCCATAGATAGTCTTATCATCATTTGCCATGACAAATGGAAACAGAAAAAATGGAGTTGAACCTGAGTATGTGTGTTAAAATTTTATTTAAAAAGATATATTTATATGTATAAGTGGTTTGTTCACATGTCTCTGTGTGTACTACATGTGTGCCTGGTACCATTGGAGTTCAGAAGAGGGTGCTAGATTCCTTGAAATTGCAGTTATGTATGGTTGTGAGCTACCATATGGTGCTGGGAATCAAAGCTGGGTTTTCTGCAAGGACAAGTGCTTTTAAAAACCCCAAGCTATCTCTCCAGTCTGATTTTTTTTTTTTTTCTTGACTGCTGTCTTTTCAGAGTAGGCAGTAGTTTTGACTTAAATGTTTGAACTGGGTATAATGTATGTGGACATTAGTGGATTCTAGTAAGAGTTAGGGAATTAAGCAGACTTACATTTCAACATTTTCTTTTTTAAAAAATTTTATTTACTTTACATATTTCTCTTGTTCAGCCAACAAAATGTCAGAATTGTTTGAATATAGCAAGTTCACGCTCATGCTGACTCATTTTTGGATTTTTTAAAAAAATATAATTTGGGGGATATGCCTAGGAAGCCTATAGGCATATTTTTTAGTTGATTTAGACTTAGATTTGGGCTAAGATTATTAGCGTGCTTGAAATGTTAAGCCTTCTTATTTTTTAAATGGTCTTAAAAATAGAAAACACACTTTTTTTTTTAAATTTTTATAAATACTCATGAAAAATCTGGCTACAGGCAGTGTTGTTGTGATAGACATAGTACAGCCAAAAATACATTTAGGAAACTTTTTTGCGCCTTATCCAGTTTAGTATGCCTAAGTGAAGTAAGAAAAGAATTTCAACAAAACTTGTTTTTCTCTGAGTATGGAGTCTAAACAGTAGTTTGTGAATTATTATTTCGCTTGCCTTTTTTTTTTTTTTTTTTTTTAGCTCAACGAGTACTATATATTTTTAAGAATAAATTAAGTAACATCCTAATTCAAATAGAGGATTCTTAGTAATAGAAGCCCCATTGGAAGATACAAGCTTGTGTTGAGATTGGGGAAAATCAGGAATGAAAAACTTGCTTTTTTTTTTTTTTTTTTTTTTTAACACCACTGGTTTTTCTATGTAGGCTTCTCAAGTGGTTGGGGGCATTGGTGCTAGTGCCAGAATCACGTGAGATTTTTGTTTTTCATAATATAGGACACTTGGAAATGGGAGTCATTGGTATTAGTAGTGGCACTATTTTAGGGAATTATGTTTTTCAGGCATATGGATCTGAACAAAGGCAGGGAACCTGACCTTAGCTGATAGTTTCTAAACCACATGCTTATTTCCTATAACTTATTTGTCTTACAGTGATATCAATAGGTGTGTGCTACTTTCCTTTTTGAAGAAAGATATGAATTATGAAGAGACATGTAACTATGAATGAGATTTATTGATTTATATACATGAAGGATACTGGAGAGATTGTTGTGTGAGCATTTATTAAACTGTTTTCACTATTCTCCACATGATGAAATGTTGAATATCTTGCTTTTGCATGTTTATATACACATGTGTACACACACACACACACACACACACACACACACACACACACACACGAAAGAACAGTTTGGGGATATACTCCTTATCTTTTCAGTGCTGTGCTGATTGGCTACTACTTGGAACAGATATTGTGCATATTTCTTTCTTCCTAGCTTTGTGTTTAGTGTGATATTGTCATAGATTTGCTTGACTGGTCATAGTGGGATTATTTATACCATGGACAGCCAGCAAATAGTATAATTTGAACTCCTTACTGTAGGTAATTATTAAACATGAAGCACATTACTGGCTGTAAAACACTTGATATATTTTTTATGGCATTTATGAAATGATGCTAGGATTTGACTTTACAATTAATTTTATACTCAAGCAGGAATTACCAGCCTCATTTAAAATTAAAGCAATACCCCCGTGAACATCCAAAACAAATGAACAAATGGACAAACAGACATACAAACTAGTTTAGCACACTTTTTTTAAACCTGAAAATGAGAATACAAAAACATAAAGTCCAATATCATCAGGGTTCTGGATTGGATTTCAGTATCTCTGTTTTTTCCTGCCTCAAAGAGACAGACATAGCCCAAGATTACCTCAAATTCCCTTTGAGATGATCTTGAATTCCCAATCCTCTTACTTCCATCTCTCAAGTGTGAGATTACAGGCAAGCATCAGCTAGTGAGACTGTCCTTTCCTAACCCAAGCCATTCATTTAATTTAGATCCAGTACTCTGTTAAGCAGTAAGCAGTTTGAATAGAGACGAATAAGGCATGGTCCTTGACCTTGAAGCCTTCATGGTTTTGTGGGGAATTAAATATGGGAGTACAGGTGTAATGTAAGTCAGAAAGTAATGGGCAGTAAAGAGATACAACAATTTAGAGAGATGGGAAAGATTACTCTAGTTTAGGGATGGGGAAGAGGACTTTTTAACTATGCTTAGAAGAATGGGTAGAATTTTGAACTTGTTTTGAAGATGATGAGTTTGGAGGGAAAGTTTTCCTGAACCATGAGCTTGGGTGACCAGAGGCTTAGAGGCATGGGCAGGGCAGAGTAATGAAAAGTTAGGTGAGAAAGTCAGTCACCCTCAGATGCTTAAGAGCCTAGAATATGTTTTTCTTCTACTTTAGTCTTATTTTTTATTTTAAATCTAGAGTCATCAGGTACTTCTTAGCATTAAACAAGCTTTCTGTGCTGTGTTCCTGATTAAAACATGACCTTGAGAGTGGTTAGGTATATTTACAGTAAAAGTTGATGAGAAAAATTTTAAGTGTTAGAGAAAAATCCTGACATTCACTGGTTCTCAGTGTGTTGGAAAGACAGAATCTTTTTTGAAGATTTAGTGTTTTTCTTTCATTTTGCTTCAATCAGTAGACAGAATCAAATTGGCTATACCAGAGCAGGAAATAATGGTATTTTCAAAAGATCTTCTACAATGTGGTTTCTAAATGACTGCGTCTTAGATTTTTGAGGTGGTTGCTGGTTGAGGCAGAAAGTTAGTTTTTGAACTTAGAATTTAGGTGGCTTTAGAATTTAGGGCAGCAAGGTAGAAATTTCATATCAAATCTAGATGTGAGAGATTAAGTGAGTAAGGGTATATGTGTGTGTCTATGTATATATGTGTGTATATGTCTTTCATGTATTCATATGGGTCGGTATGTGTGTATAAAGGTCAGAGGTTGATGTCTGGTGTCTTCCCCAATAGCTTGCTTTCCATCTTATGTATTGAGGCAGGGTCTTTTGAACCCAGAACTGAATGTGCTAGTCTAGCTATTCAGCTTTTTCCAGTATTCCTTGCCTCCATATCTGACCTCTGGGGTTACAGATGGCCTTGGCATTTTCTTGGGTTTTGGGGACCTCATGTTTTTGTAGCAAATGTATTACCTACTGAACCATTTTCTTATTCCTGAGGGATTGACTTTTAACTCCAAAGGATTTCTTGGATTTCAGTATTATTGACAGCCAGTATGAGTGACCATGTTTTAAAGTCTTGTATGAAGTTTACCTTGTTCTGCCGGGGCCCTAGGTAACCAGAAATGAAGATAAAAGGCCGTAAGTTCTGTTTTTTTTTTTTTTATCAGACTGAAACACTGAAGGCAGTTCTCCAGCTTTTCTGTTTGCTGGTTTCACACTTAACTGCTTCTGAGTAAAACCACACATAGCTTGAAGGAGTGTAGCTTCTCTTTGACCCTCTAGTTCTGTAAAGGTGAAAGGTCTGTTTAATGTTGCCCAGGTAACAGCACACACACACAAGCTTTGATAGCTCATCACTTGTGTGGAAATTTTGGGAATCTTGGTAATGAAGTTGCTATAGTAAATAACTACTTGGTTGGTAAAACAGAGTTTTGGGGATGAGCCTTGGTTCCAAAATAAATATGAATTGTATCATTGCAACTGTTTTTCTCATTTATTTAAACTTCTGATCTGTTAACTATTTTGTCATGCCATTTTAGACAATTGCAGTAGTCTCCTGAATTGTCCTACAAGATAAACAGCACACCTAAAAAAAAATATACTGAGAGTTTAGATGCAGCATGCCACCATCCTTTATGTAAATTGAGTAGCATTTAAGTCACCTCAGTTTTTTTCTTTCTTTTTGAGACATAGTAGGTTTTATCAGTTGAGATTCTTAAAATTCTTTCAAATTTGCTATCATTTTAAAAATAAAATGTGATGTTTATTTCCTTAATTTAAATAGTGCAATCAGTTCTAAGGTTATGCACGTAATATTAGTTTTTGGAATTTGTGGTGAAGATATGGGCTGCTTGATAAGTGATTGAAAATATGCATTCAGTTTGGCTCCTTGGAGACTGTTATATGAAAGTAAGGTAAAACCCAAATGGGATTTTTGTATGCCAAATTCCTGGGGAAGAAACAGGTTTTATAAGGCAAGTGTAGAATTCATCCATGTGTCAGTGAAAAATTTTTCAATGTTATCTCACATGTACACATATGATTATTATTATGCCCTCAATTCAGACTTATTTTTGCACATTATACAAACATACTTTTAAAAAACTTTTATTGATTTTCTTTCTTTTTTTTTTTTTTTCTTTTTTGGGGGGATGGCGGGGAGTTCAAGACAGGGCTTTTCCGAGTAACAGCCCTAGCTGTCCTGGAACTTGCTATGTAGACCACACTGGCCTGTAACTCACAGAGATCTACCTGTCTCTGCCTCCTTAGTGCTGGGATTAAAGGCCTGTGCAGTCCACCACTTGCCTTTTATTGATTCTTTGTGGATTTCATATCATGCAATCTGATCCCACTTATCTCTCCACCACCATCTGCCTTCAGCCCTTGCCAACCTCTCCCCAAAACAAAACCAATTTAGAAGAAAAACCAAAAAACAAACAAAAAGAAAAAAAAGAATCTTGTGGTTGAAGCTATAGTGTGACCTATTGAGTCACATCCTTTAGTTCATTCATCTTTCCTTGCAAGTCTTTGGTTTGTCTCAAGGTCCCTGGCTTCTGTTATACCACCTTTAATAGGTCTTCACAAAGGCAATCATTTTTTTTTTGAGATAAGGTTTTTCTGTGTAACAGCTCTGTCTGTCCTGGAACTTGATCTGTAGACCAGGTGGCCTTAAACTCAGAGAAATGCCTGCCTCTGCCTCCCGAGAGCTGGGATTACATTTGTGTCCCACCATCCCCTGGCTCACAAGTTTTTTTTTTTTTTTTAAAGATTTTATTTATTATGTATACAACATTCTGCCTCCATATATATCTATACACCAGAAGAGGCCACCAGATCTCATTACGGATGGCGCTATGAGCCACCATGTGGTTGATGGGAATTGAACTCAGGACCTCTGGAAGAACAAACAGTGCTCTTAACCTCTGAGCTATCTCTCCAGCCCATGGTTCACAAGTTTTATAAAAAAATTGAGACTTGTGGTTTTCAGTTTTAAGGTTTGAGAGACATTCAACCCAAACTTTTGATAAGGCATGTTGCAGAGTGTTTATTTTATATATGAGTTTTTTAAGAACTTTAAAAAAATGTAAATGGTTCTGAAAATGCCTTCTCTCTCTCTCTCTCTCTCTCTCTCTCTCTCTCTCTCTCTCTCTCTCTCTCTCTCTCTCTCTCTCTCTCTCACATTATTTTTCGAGACAGCATCTTACTATGTAGCCCAGACTGGTCTCAGACTCTTTAACCTTCCTTCTGCCTCAGCTTCTTGTGTATTGGGATTACAGGTGGATACCATGATTCTTAGCTCTGTGTTACTCTAAATTGTTTTTGCCTTTGTAATTGAGTAGTTTATTTTTTTTTTTTGGTATACTGTGATAAGATTGTATTCATAAATTAATGAAAAATTAACTATTGTGTGGAGCCTATCTGATTTTTTTTTTTTTTTTGAGCTGTGGTTCTCAACCTTCCAGATGCTGTGATCCTGTAATATAGTTCCTCTTGTTGTGGTGACCCCAAAAATATTATAACTGTAGTTTTGCTTCTGTTGTGAATGGTAATGTTAGTATTTTTGGAGACAGAGGTTTGCCAAAGGGGTTGCTACCCACAGGTTGAGAACTGCTGCTTTAGCATTATTTAGTGACTTAGCCATTTGCCAACAGACTTCTTCAATATTTTCTCATGAAAAGACAGCCTGTCATTTTAAATCCTTGTCTTATATTTGTCTCACTATCGCTAGTCGTGTTTGGAATTTTCCTTTGCTTTTGATCTATTATAAAGAAACATTATCAAGTCACAGTGAAGAGTAATTTAGTCAAATGTCTTATTTTCTCCAACCTTTTACACTGCCATACCTCAGCACTGCCCTTGATCTTTGCTAAAAGGCCGAGAAGCAATCCACCTTAATATTGAGAGTCTACTTTAACAATTACTAAGGCTAACATTATCTTCCTAGAAAGGCTAATGGAAAAATAGAATTGGATATCATTATTATTTAAATCTTAGGTTCACTTATTTGCTATACTGGTTAGTTTTCATTGTCAAATAGATGGAAATTAGTCATTTGAAAAGAGAAAAACCTCCAATTGAGGAATTACCTCCATGAAATTGGCCTGGGGCATGTCTATAGGCCATTTTCTTGATTTTAATAATTGATGTGGGAGGGCACAACCTACTGTGGGCAGCACAGTCCCTGTGCATGTGATCCTGGGTTGTGTAAGAAAGCTGGTTGAGCATAAATGAGAGAGCAAGCCAGTAAGCAACTTTCCTCTGTGGCTTCTGGTTTAGGATCTTTCTTTGATTTCCTGCCTGGGCTTCCCTCTATGATGAGCTGTGATTCCTAAGGTGAAATAAATTCTTTCCTCCCCATATTGCTTTTGGTCACAGAAAAGAAACTAGAACATTTGCTAATAACTAGTGATTCCAAAGAGACTTGCTGCATGAGTTAGACAACTTAGTTTTCATTCGCTCTAGGCATTTTAGTTTTGTTTTAAAGTTCTGACACATGTATTTCTTGTCAACATTGTCATTTGTTTTGATAGATGAAACAGGTTTTTGCCTATTATATTTGGTGTTTTGAACAATAAATTAACCATCTTTCCATTTGAAGATAAAAGTAGTAATATAACACAGGCTACAGAAACAAGTTTATTATTCTGTCAAATTCTCTTTTTGGGTAAAGATTCCCCAAAATCCTTTGTGCTTTGTTTGTTCCATTGAGTGCTTTTTATTTTTAACTTTAGCATTTCTTCTTCTTTTTGATATTTTGCTTTGGCAAAGATAAAAAAAATAATAGCACCTTTTATTGACAGGTGTTATAAAAGATGTTTTTAAACCTACCTCTAGGGAGTCACAGGCAAGAGAATCACTTCAAGTTTGAGGACAGCATGGTATCAAGTGAGTTCTAGACTAGCAAGGGCCACATAGCAAGACTATGTGCCAAAAGAGAAAAAAGCAAAGCAAACAAAACAAAACAAAACAAAAAGCTTCAGAAAGAAAAGGAGAAATTGTTCAGTGTGAGGGAGAGGAATAGTTGTTAAGATAGAAATAGCTAAGAACGGTTTTGGTTTTGTAGAAGGCAATGTAAATAGAATTCATGACCTTAAATCTTGGTCTAGTGGTGCTGTGAGATTCAGACAGAATAAGTTTTAGGTCAAAGTCTTTCTTTCTTTTTTTTTTTTTTGTTCTGCATATAAAAATAACAAGCCAGCATTATTTATATCAGGGTAGTTATTATATAAAATAATATACATTATGTAGTTAATCTTTTTTTTCTTAAATTTATTTTATGAGTGTGTTTTTTCTGCATGTATGTTTGTATACCACGTGTGTGCCTGGTGAGAAGTAAGAAGAGGGTGCTAGATCCTGTGGATATGGAATTACAGATGGTTGTGAGCTTCCATGTTGGTGCTGGGAATCAAACCCAGGTCCTCTGCAAGAGCAATAAGTGATCTTAACCTCTGAGCCATTCTATAAGCAAGTGTATGAAGTAGGAACTATGATGTATTGCTAGTTTGCAAATGATAAAGTGGTCTTATAGAAATCTAACAACTTACCTAAGACCACATAGGTCATTATAGAACTTTCTTACTCTTAAATTTGTTTCATATTGACTCTCAACAACTTCTCTATATTAATTATTTGTAAACAATCTTGATAATACTTGCTGTGATAGTTTGAATGTAATTGGCCCCCATAAGCTCATAGGTAGTGGTATTATTAGGAGGTATGGCTTTGTTGGAGTAGGTATAGCTTTGTTGCAAGAAATGTGTCCCCGTAGGGGTGGACTTTGAGGCCTCTTTTACTCAAGCTTGGATTAGTGTGACAATCAGACCACTTCCTATTGCCTGCGGGTCAAGATGTAAAACTCTCAGCTCCTTCTCCAGTACCATGTCTGCCTGCATGCCACATGTCACACTATGATGTTAATGGACTAAACCTCTGAAAATGTAAGCCACTCCAATTAAATGTCTTTCCTTTATAAGAGTTGCCATGGTCATGGTGTCTCTTCATAGCAATAGAAACTAAGATACTGTCTAACTAAGACACTGTCTTACCTATTTTATAAGGGGTGGTCATATTCATTTTATTAGATCTTATCTGAAATCTTGCATTGTGTTAAATTGTAGTTAGTAATCAGTAGTACTATAGGATAACAAATGGAAATTTGAATGTACTGTTATCTGAGAAGTAGAAGACATATTTTCTGTGTAGAGGATCAGTGAATAAAATGCAGAGGAAGACAGAAAAATAAGGGTATGTTAGACAAACATGATTTATATGACTTGTAATATTTTGAGTTTCTTATTTTCTACAACAAAGAGTATTATATTTAACTGATACTAAGTGACTTATAAGATTGATAGTTTATGAGTCAAAAAGAGAAAATATAAATAAAAACATTTATGAGCCTGTTTCCACCTTCCTATTCTCTTCTTTGTTTGCATGTCAAATTATATTTGTTATTGTTAGACAATCCTTGTTGTTTTTTTAAGATGGGCTTTCTCTGTGTAGCTCCAACTATGCTGTAGAATAGGCTGGCATCCAACAGAGATTTATCTGCCTCTGCCACTGGAATGCCAGGATCAAAGGTATGCACCACCACCACCTGGAAACTTTTTGTTTTTTAAAAACAATGTTTATGCTCCAGATAAACAAAGTCAGAATAAGTGGAGTCAAGATGGTGTCAGTCACATTAGTCTTCAGTCCTATATTGTGTGAATTCACAAGCAGGAACCACTAGTGATGACAAGTGATAGATTGAAAGTGATTGTAAAATTTGTTAATGTTTTTCCATTTTTAAGCCATCCTCAAAGAAAATCACATATGAGGGTGCCTCATGGAAGCCCAGCAGAACAGCTATACTATTAAATGAATTTGTGTTCTCACCAACAAAGATCTGGTAGCTTTTGAGATTAGTAGACAAGTATTTGATTTGTTCTGCAATTCCTGGCATAAAAGAGTGCTTTTTTTTTTTTGTCTCTGTTGCTCAAGTTTGTCTTTGATTGGCTTCATGTAATCTTTGATAAGTATCTCACAGGCTTCTTTTGTGAACTGGTTTCATGCAAGTACATGATAGTATCAGTGCCAGTGATTACTGTACTTTGGGCCTCAGGGCCTTCAGTGAAGGCATTTCTACCAATGACAGCCATTAGTGGTGCCTTCTTCCTACACACTATCTTCTTCATCTGCAGGCATATCCTTTTGGCCATCTCTAGGCTCTCATTTTAGAGGTCATCTGATTGTTTTTGATGAGGCCTAGGTAGATAATCCTGATGGTGTCTGGAAAGAAACAGGTGAAAGCAACACTAATTTAGCAGGACCTCAGAGCTCAAAGCTGCTTAGTGCATCCTGAGCATGGCTGGGAGATGAGATGGGAAAGGTGAGGAGGAAAGGGCTCCTGTTAATGTTTAGTAAATAATATATATATATATATATATATATATATGTATATATGTATATATGTATATATGTATATATGTATATATGTATATATGTATATATGTATATATGTATATATGTAGATGTAGATGTAGATGTAGATGTGCGTGTAAACAAAGTTTTCAGACACCTTCTTACTGATTTTGTTCTTTGGCAGTTTCATACATGTATATAATACATGTAGTTATTTTCTCTACTACTCTCTTTTCTCTCTCATATTTCTGTCATCTTCTAGTCCCTACTAGTCCACTTTTCAGATTTAAGACTTTTGGTTTTGGTTTTGACCCCAAAGCTATCTGTGTGACTTGGATCTGGCCTATTGGAGTTTGGTGGGATCATCAGAGATACACAATAGAACACCATGGTTCCCCTTCTCCCAAAATCTGTCAATAGTAAATAGTTCAGCAGTAATGGGTAGGATGCTTTGATCTCTATCCATGGCTGGCTGATGACAGGCCCATTCATGTGCAGATGTGGTATAGCAATTCATAGTTGTTATAATTCATGACTAATGGTTGTGTTGTGCTTAGAAATTGGAATTTTGCTGCAGCTTGTCCTTATGTTCTTCTGCTTCCTTCTGCTGATTAGTATTTGTCAATTTGACATGAACTATACTCAACTGAGAATGAACCTCAATTGATAAATTTCCTCCATCAGATTGGCTTGTGTGCACATCTGTGGGGCATTGGGAATACCAAGCTTACTGGTGGGTGGTGCAGTCCTCTGTGCAAGTGGTTCTAGGATATATGAGAAAGCAGGCTGAGCAAGTATGAAAAACAAGCTAGTAAAAAGTATTCCTACATTGTTCTGCTTTAGTTCTTGACTCCAGGTTTCTGCCTTGAGTTCCTGCCCTGACTTAACTCCAAATAAACTTTTCCTCCAGAAGTTGCTTTTGGTAAGTGTTTTGTAACAACAGTGGAAAGCAAACCAGGATACCCCTCTCCAGAATGTTCATCAGCCTTAGAGGGGTAGATGTAACTGTCATGTTTAGGGCTAAGTCCTCAACCTTCACTTAATCTCAGCACTTTGAACAGCCATAAGTCTCTGCATTCACTGGAAAGAAAGTCTTCTCTGATAGTTTAGAATAGCATTTGTTTTTTAGTATAAATAAAAATTGTAGAAGGTGGTTTGATGCTATGTCAATATTTCTAAATGTGGTGGTTTGAATAGGCTCATATACTTGAATGCTTAGTCACCAGGGAGTGGCACTATTTGAAAGGCTTAGAAGGATTAGGAGGTGTGGCTTTATTGGAGGAAGTGTTTTTGGGGATAGGCTTTAAGGTTTCAAAAGCTCATGCCAAGCCTAGTGTCTCTTTGTGGACAGAATATCTCTCAGTTACTTCTGCAGCATCATGCATGCCTTGCCACCATGCTCCCTGCTGCCATGGTCCCTGTGATGATAATGGATCAAGCCTCTGAAACTATAAGCAAGCCTCCAATTAAATGGATTAAAAAAATTTAAATAAGACTTGATGTGGTCATAATGTCTCTTCACAGCAATAGCACAATGACTAAGACACTAAATAACAGTATTAACGTACATGATATATGACCTCCTTCACCATGGGATTTTGACTGGGGTTTACAGTATCAGGCTTGAGTTCCCTCCTTTGGAGCAATTCTCAAATCCAGTCAGAGGGTGATTTGTTATCCCTATGACTTTCATGCTACTATTACAAAAGTGGGTATACTTTGCTTGGCTGGTTGATCAATTGTAATTCAGACAGGTAAGACATTGATGGAATTTGTTCTCCAGTAGCCTGCATAGGTAGGGAGCAAGCTTTCCAGCTCAGTTGAATTGTCATGCAGCCAAGGTATGTGATGTGTTCAGCAATAGTTTTAGTGTCTAATTATTTTTTGAAACATAATTTTTTTTAGTCCCGAGAATTTCGTACATGTATACAGTGAAATATCATACTTACTGCCATTTCTGTTTTCCAGCTCTCTGCATATCTCTCCACCACTTTTTGGTAACTCAGTAAGTTCAATTACTGTTGCCAATAAATATGTGCATGGGTATGAATTCCTCCACTGGAGTATGGGAGACCTACCAATGGGAATATCCTCAGAAAAGAATGATTCTCTCTTTTACAACAACTAATCAGATGCTGGTAGCACTTTGTTAAGGGTTGGGCCTGCAGAATACCTTCCACATTTATGCTAGAATTTAACCTGGCTTGATTTTGTGCATGTAATCAACAGATGTTGGAGTTTATGAGTGTAATAGTCATGTGTTCTTCAAAAGACAGCATTTCACTGTACTTCTCATCCTTCCATGCTGTTGTTGTTCTTCTTCTTTTAAGATTTATTTATTTATTTATTTATTTATTTATTTATTTATTTATTTATTTGGTATACCGTGTTCTGTCTTCATGTATGTGTGCAGGCCAGAAGAGGCTATCAGATCTTATTACAGATGGTTGTCAGCCATCATGTGGTTGCTGGGAATTGAACTCAGGACCTCTGGAAGAGCAGCCAGTGCTCTTAACCTCTGTGACATCTCTCCAGGATGCACCCCCCCCCCCGTTTTTTAAGCCTTTGTGTTTTGTAGTAGAGGGAGGTATTACAGATATGTTCCCCTTCAGGGCTGAACCCTCAGTCTCTTATTCTCTGTATTTTGACTAATTATGTATATGTTTTAGTTAGGGTTTCTATTGCTGAAATGAAACAGTGTGACCAAAAGTAACTTCGGGAGGAAAGGGTTTATTTCATTCACCCTTCTATATAATAGTTTGCCATAGTCAGGGTTACTATTGCTGTGATGAAACACCATGAGCAAAAGCAAGTTCAGGAGGATAGGGTTTATTTGGCTTACACAATACTGTTCAAAACTGAAGGAAGTCAGTATAGGAACTCAAACAGGGCAGGGGCTTAGAAGAAGGAGCTGATGCAGAGGCCATGGAGGAGTGCTGCTTACTGGCTTGTTTCCTATGGCTTGTTCACCTTGCTGTCTTTGGGGCTTCCCACATAAGTTACTGATTTGAAAAATGCTCTATAGGCTTGCCTGTGATCCTGTCTTATAGATGCATTGAGGTTCTCTTCTCTTAGTTGACAGTATTTTATGCCAAGTTGACATAAAATTAGCCATCACATAGTTCATTACAATATATGCAAAGCAGGTAAGGCAGGAACTCAAACAGGACAGGAACCTGGAGGCAGGAGCTGATGCAGAGGCTATGAAGGAGTGCTGCTTACTGGCTTGCTTCCCCGTGGCTTACTCAGATTCCTTTCTTATAGCCCCCAGGACCACCAGCCCAGGGTGACACCACCCTCAATTGGCTTGGTTCTCAAACATAATCACTAATAAAATGCTTTACTGGTTTGTCTATAGCCAGATCTTATGGAGGCATTTTTTCAGTTGAGGTTCCCTCCTCTTGGGTGACTGTAGCTTTGTGTCAAGTTGACATAAAACCAGTCAGCACAGCCAGCATCTCTGCATTGGTTGCTGGCTACTGCAAAGAAAAAACTTCTCTAATTAAGGATTAGAGCAGCAAAGGTCTGTTAGTGATTATAAACATAAATATGTAGAAGGTGATTTGATAACATGACCATTTAGGAAAAAACAAAAACAAACAAACAAACAAACAATAGCAGGCTTTGCAATAGGGCCTATAACCTCCTCAGCCATGGGCTTTTCAGTAGGATTTCAATACCAGAGATGAAATTCCTTTTTATGCAGTGGACCTCAGATACAGTGGAAATCAGTTAGTAACTGCAGCAGTCATGGCATTATTGCAACAGTGTGTACATTTTGCTTGGAAGGTCAGTATTAGAGGATGCAGAGTCCATTGCCAGCTAATATCACTGATGTCTTTTTTTCTCTAGCAACTTCTATAGCACCTTCCAACTGTGTGAAAGCTAGCCAGCAGGAAGTTTCCTAGTCAGTTTGAGATTGATTTCTCTGTCTTACAGTCAAAGCCACACTAAAACTTTTAGTCATTTATACATTGATAGTTGCCTTTAGGTTATTTCTACTTTGAGAATACTGCTTCAGTGTGAATGCAGACCTCTTTAGGAAGATCTAATGTCATTTTACTTGTCTGTATGCCAGAAGAGGGATTCCCGGATCAGATGATGGTTCTGTTTTATCTTTCTGTATTGTTTTTCATATTGTCTGTACCAATTTATAGCCTACCCATTGTACTCAAAGGCCCCTTTTCTTTTATAGACTTACCAGTGCTCTTTTGATAATATAGCTATCCTAATAGGGGTGAGGTGATACCTCATTGTGGTTTTGTTTAAATTTCTCAAATCATTAGTGGTATTTAGCCACCACATACATATACATATACATATACATATACATATACATATACATATACATATACATATACATATACATATACTTACATATATACATAAATATATACATATATATGTATATATATATATATATATATATATATATATATATATACACACACATACATACCTGTGGTGTATTTTTATGTGTTCTTTAGAAAAAAATATATTTAGGGTTTTCATCTATTTTTTAAATTTGCCTTTTTTTTCTTTTAAGTTAGTTGTCTGTAATAAATATTTTGGATATTAACCCCTACATAATGTTTGGTTTAGAAATATTTCCTTCCATTCCATAGGCTGCCTTTTTATTTGTTGGGGTAGAAGCTTTTTTGGTTTGATGTAGCCCCTTGTTTACTTTTCATCTTTGTTGCCTAAGCTTTAGCTGTGATATTCATCATCATTGTTGTTGATGCTAGTAGAAGATTTTCCCTTGTGCTTTTTTCCCCCAAGGAATTTTACAGTTTTAGTGCATATTTTTAGTTCTTTAATTTGTTTTAACAGTTATCATTCTTTAAGTGCCAGTTTTCTTGCATTTACACTGAATAAAAGTATATAGTTGCCTATGTAAATGGATGCCTTTTTCTTTTCCCAACTTTTACTTAAAAATGTATTTTGAGAGCTGTACAGATGGTTCGGTGGTTAAGAGCACTGGTTACTTTTCTAGACAATAAGGTTTGACTCCCAGCACCTACATGGTGGCTCACAACCATCTAACTCCATCCATAGGCAAGCCAGTGCCCTTTTCTGGCCTCTGCAGTCATTAGGCACATTTAGACAAAATACCAACACATGTAAAATGAATGAATGAATAAATAAACAAGGCAAGATAAAATATGTTTTTGGGTGCAGATAGGTAAAATAGCTTAATAACATGTTGCTATATGTTTGGTACTGAACTATTTTCTTATTAGATCCCCTTTAAGTTTGTATTTCCCAGTATGCATTTTCAGGAGAAAGTTAACATCATTATGAATTTGAAAGGTCATTTTAATTTTATGGAGTGTTTGAGCTTTATGGATTTCTGTGTAGTTGTTGCCATTCTGTCATTATTTTATTCCATAAACTTTATTAATAAGGCTGTGAATGGATTTTGTGGTAGGGAAGCAGAGATGAAAGATTGATGACAAGCTGACAGTCTTGTTGGGGAAACTGCAGTGTAACAAGGATGAAGTGTCTTTCAGTTAAACATCAGAGGAGCATGTGTCCTCATCTGAGTGCCTGCTAAGGTTACTTGCAGTACTGGAGTTGAGTTTAAAGAAGGCAGGATGAATTACTTTGGTAGTCATATGGAAATTTGAAGTAGTATATTTGTTCACCTAGATCCTGTGGCAGCTCTTTATCTTTCAGAAACAGTGCAAAAGCTTCAAAAAGATATTTAAGAAACAGATATAAAGGAAACCCTTAGAGCCTTCCCTGACACTCTGATTATTTTTATTTTATTTATGATGCCTTTTGTTTTTAAGGTAGTAGGTTAGAAAGAGGGATAATTTAAAAGCAGTGTGGTGTTGCCTTAAAGATTGCACAAAATTGCTGGAAAGTGGTGGTGCACGCCTTTAATACCAGCATTTGGGAGGCAGAGGCAGGCGGATCTCTGTGAGTTCTAGATAAGGTTGGTATACAGAACAAGTTCCAGGATTGCCAGGACTATTATATAGAGAAACCTTGCTCTGGAAAATAACAACAACAACAACAAAGATTTCATAAAATTCACTCTTATGATGGGTACTAGTAGCACAATTTCATTTATTTGTTTTTTAATTTTTTTTTATTTTATTTATCGATTCCAGTTCCCTCTCCCTCCCACCCTCCCATGACCCCCAAGCCCCCCTCCCATCCCATTCCCCACCCACTCCACAGGGAGGTGAGGCCTTCCAGGAGGGACCATCAAAATCAGGATTTCCAATTCTATTCCTTTGTTCTACCTGTCTATTTTTGTGCCAATGCCAAGTTGTTTTTAGGACTATAGCTCTATAGTGGAGCTTGAAGTCAGGGATGGTGATGCCTCCTGAAGTTCCTTTATTGTACAGGGTTGTTTTTGCTATTCTGGGTCTTTTGTTTTTCCATATAAAGTTGAGTATTATCCTTTCAAGGTCAGTGAAGAATTGTGCTGGGATTTTAATGGGGATTGCATTGAATCTGTTGATTGCTTTTGGCAAGATTGCTATTTTTACTTTGTTGATCCTACCTATCCAAGAGCATGGAAGATCTTTCCATTTTCTGGTATCTAATTTCTTTCTTTAAAGATGCAAAGTTCTTGCTATATAGGTCTTTCACTTGTTTGGTTAGCGTCACCCCAAGATATTTTATGTTGTTTGTGGCTATTGTAAAGGGTGATGTTTTTCTGATTTCTTCCTCAGCCCCTTTATCGTCAGTATATTGTAGGACTAATGATTTTTTTTTTTAGTTAATCTTGTATTCTGCCACTTTGCTGAAGGTGTTTCTCAGCTGTAGGAGTCCCCTGGTAGAGTTTTTCATGTCACTTATGTAAACTATCATATCATCTGCAAGTAGTGACAGTTTGACTTCTTCCTTTCCAATTTGTATCCCCTTGATTTCCTTTTGTTGTCTTATTGCTCTAGCTAGTACTTCAAGTACAATATTGAAGAGATATGGAGAGAGTGGACAGTCTTGTCTTGTCCCTGATTTTAGAGGAATCACATTAAGTTCCTCTCCATTTAGTTTGATGTTGGCTGTTGGTTTACTATATATTGCTTTTATTATGTTTAAGTATGTTTTTGTTATCCCTGATCTCTTCAAGACCTTTATCATGAAGGGGTGTTGGATTTTGTCAAAGACTTTTTCAGCATCTAGTGAGATAATCATATGATTTTTCTTTTTCAGTTTGTTTATATGGTGGATTACCTGATAGATTTTTGTATGTTGAACCATCACTGCATCCTTGTGATGAAGCCTACTTCGTCATGGTGGATGATTTCTCTGATGTGTTTTTATATTTGATTTGTCAGTATTTTATTGAGTGTTTTTGCATCAATGTTCATGAGGGATATTGATCTGTAGTTCTCTTTCTTAGTTGTGTCTTTGTGTGGCTTGCATAAAAAGAGTTTGGTAATGAACCTTCTACTTCTATTGTGTGGAACAATTTGAGGAGTGTTGGTATTAGCTCTTCTTTGAATTTCTGGTAGAATTCTGTACTGAAGCCATCTGGCCCTGGGCTTTTTTTTTTTTGGTTGGGAGGCTTTTGATGACTGTGTCTGTTTCATTAGGAATAATAGGTCTATTTAAATTGCTTATCTGTTTTTGATTTAATTTTGGTAAGTGATACCTATCCAGGAATTTGTACATTTCCTTTGAATTTTCAAATTTTGCGGAGTTCAGGTTTTCAAAGTATGACTTGAGGACTCTGGGTTTCCTCAGTGTCCGTTGTTGATGTCCCCCTTTTCATTTCTGATTTTGGTGATTTGCATGCTCGCTCTCTGCTTTTTGGTTAGTTTGGGTAAGGGTTTGTCTATCTTGTTGATTTTCTCAAAGAAACAACTCTTTGTTACATTGATTCTTTGTATTGTTTTCCTAGTTTCTACTTTATTGATTTCAGCCCTCATATAGATTATTTCCTGATGTCTCCTCCTCTGTGGTGTGTTTGCTTTTTTTTTTTTGTTCTAGGGCTTTCAGTTGTGCTGTTAATTCTCTAATGTGATAGTACTTTGCTTTCTTCTTTGGGCACTTAATGAAGTGAACTTTCCTCTTAGCACTGCTTTCAAATTGTCCCATAAGTTCGGGTATGTTGTGTCTTCATTCTCATTGGAATGTTTAATTTCTTTATTTCTTCCTTGACCCAGGGATGGTGCAATTGTGCATTGTTAACTTTCTATGAGTTTGTCGGGTTTCTGCAGTTTGTGGTGGTGTTGAGTTCCAACTTTAAAGCATGGTGGATACAGGGAGCTATTCCTATTATTTTTTTTTTGTCTGTTGAGGTTTTTTATGTTGCCGAGTATATGGTTGATTTTAGAGAAGGTTCCATGTGGAGATGAGAAGAATGTATATTCTTTTGTGTTTGGATGGAATGTTCTATAGGTGTCTGTTATACCCAATTGGGAAATAACTTTTGTTAGTTCTTTTGTTTCTTTGTTAAGTTTCTGACTGGTGGTCTTGTCTAGTGGTGAGAGTGGGTTATTGAATTCTCCCACTATGAGTGTGTGAGGTTTTATGTGATATTTGAGTTTTAGTAATATTTCTTTTATGAATGTGGGTGCCTTTGTATTTGCGACATAGATGTTCAGAATTGAGACTTTGTACTGATGGACTTCTCCTGTGATGAATATGAAATGACCTTATTCATCTCTTTTGATTGATTTTGGTTTGAAGTCCAATTTGTTAGATATTAGGGTAGCTACACCTGCTTACTTCTTGGATCCCTTTGATTGGAAGATCTTTTCCAACTCTTTACCCTGTGGTAGTGTCTGTTTTTGAAGCTTAGATGTGTTTCTTGTATGCAGCAGAAGGATGGGTTCTGTCTTCATATCCATTCTGTTAGCCTCGTCTTTTTATAGGCGAGTTAAGACCATTAATATTGAGGGAAAGTAAGGACCATTGCTTGTTAATTCTTGTTTGTTTTAGATTTGTTGCTGGATATATTTGTTGCTGGGTATTGTGGGGGTATATTTGCCCCGCGTTTTCTTTTGGGTTCTGGTAAAGTGGGATTATCTATTGCCAATGTCTTTGTGAATGTAGTTAAATTCCTTGGGTTGGAATTTTCTTTCTAAAACTTTCAGTAGGGCTTGATTTGTGGATATGTATTGTGAAAATCTGGTTTTGTTATAGAATATCTTGTTTTCTCCATCTATAGTGATTGAGAATTTTGCTGGGTATAGTAGCCTGGGCTGACATCCGTGGGCTCTTAGTGTTTCTAGAATTTCCGTGGAGAAGTCAAGTGTAATTTTGATAGGTCTGCCTTAATATGTTACCTGGCCTTTTTTCTTCTCTGCTCTTAATATTCTTTCTTTATTCTGTATGTTAGATATGATTATTATATGTCGAGGGGTCTTTTTTCTTTGGTTCAGTGTATTTGGTGTTCAGTATGCTTCTTGTACTTTCATGAGCATGTCCTTCTTCAGATTGGGAAAGTTTTCTTCAATGATTTTGTTGAATATGTTTTCTGCACCTTTGAGCTGGGCTTCTTCGCCTTCTTCTGTGCCTATTATTCTTAGGTTTGGTCTTTTCACAATGTCTCACATTTCCTGGATGTTTTATGTTAAGGATTTGTTGGCTTTAAGATTTTTTTTTGGTCGATGAATCTATTTCCTCTAGTTTATCTTCAGTGCCTGAAATTCTGTCTTTGATCTCTTGTATTTCTGTAGTTCCTGATTGTTTACCAGTTTTTCTATTTCCAGTATACCCTCAGTTTGTGTTTTCTTTATTGTCTCTATTTCAGTTTTCAGGTATTGAACTGTTTGAATTGTTTCCTTCATCTGTTTGATTGTTTTTTCTTGGCTGTCTTTGCTTGCTTTAAGAGATTTTTGTATTTGGTCTTTTCCTTTATTTCTTCCAATTTTTTGTTTGTTTTTTTCTTCCATTTCTTTAAGGGATTTTTTTTATATTGTCTTTGAGGGCCTCTATCATTTTTATAAGTTATTTTTTTTTGGTTGTTCTGTTTCATCTGCTTTGGCATGTTCAGGTCTGGTTGGTGTAGAGTCCCTAGATTCTGGTGGTGTCATACTTGTCTTTCTGAAAGACCCCAGAAGAGGACTTCCATCCAGGAAGAGATCCCTGGACCCAAAGACCAAGCCGAGACCACGGATGCGGATGCAAACTGCAAGAGGTTTATTTGAGATACACAGGTACCTGTGGGCGACAAAGTCTCTCGGAGGACTTGCGCGCCCACAGGCTGGGGAGAGGGACTTTTATAGGGCTGGGTAGCAAAAGCGCAGGTACAGAAGCGAGATGCATAGTTACAGGGGTCCTATTGGTCAGCTCAAATAAGGCATTGAGTCATCCGAGGACAAGTCTCTTACGTGTTTGGGGATCTGATAATAGCTGACTTAGCTCATGTTTGGGTTTTTCTCCAAACTCTCTGCTCCCTTCCCAAGGCCAGATGTGGCAGCCTGTGAGTACTGACCTTGTCCTGTACTTTTTACTTGTTTATGTGGAAGCCTTGCAAAATGGCGTTACCATTGCTAAGCCAGGCCTTAAGCTATTAGCCTTGAGTGGGGGTCTTTCATTTCTATTGTTGGGTGTTGTCTTGTATTGCCACCTTCTCATCACTTCTTCCAGTGGGTGCAGGTGGAGTCTTTCTCTCTCTACCCTGCTCTCCTGGTGGGTGTAGGTGGGTCAGTAACTCTGGATGATTGGAGCTCTCTTGGAGGTCTCTCAAGCAGAGGCCATAGAATGGCCAATGATGTGGGGAAGACAGGCTCCAGATGGTATCAAGCATTCAAGCACCCAGGAAGTTCCAAGAGGTGGATGGGGGTGTTGGACTCGTGCTCAGGCCAAACACTCACCGTGAGCAGTGGGCGCAGCAGGGCCAAGGATGAGGGGAAGACAGGCTCCAGGTGGTGGATGGTCCAGAGTACCAGGCCTGGATCACTAAGGCCCAAGGCATGGGGGAGAGGGGTCAAGAAGTGGAGCTAACCCAGGGAGTTCCCAGGAAAGGATGTAGTGGGGGATGGGGGTTGGGGGTGGGTGGAGGGTGGGGGGTGGAGATTCGGCCTGGGCTGGTTCCAGATTCACCTCAGGCAGAAGGCAGGCGAAGGGGCCCAGAGGTAAGGGCCAGCACCTGATGGTCCCATGTGGTGGAGGGGCGGGTCCAGTATCCACAATTTTATTTCATTTCAGGAGTAACAGAAGTAGTGATTTTATGTCTTGCATCTAGACTATTGATGTGGGTGGTGTAGACCATGGCATCTGGGTCAGTGGAGCAGGAATACAGCAGTTATAGTGTTGTAACTGGGCTGGTTGAAATGTGCTTTTGGGCATGTTGTTGCCTATATGGCCTTTATGATTCTGGTTCTTTGCTTTTCTGGTTATTAGGAAAAAAAAATGTTTATAACCGGGTGGTGGTTGTGCATGCCTGTAATCCCAGCACTTGGGAGGCAGAGGCAGAGGCGGCAGAGGCAGGTGGATCTCTTTGAGTTTGAGGCTAGTCTGGTCTACAAGAGGTAGTTCCAGGGCAGGTTCCAAAGCCACAGAGAAACCCTGTCTCGAAAAAGAAAAAAAAAAAAAATGTTTATAGTTCTAAATAACAAAGAACTCTGACAGAGGAACTTACTTTAGAGGGATTATTCAATTTTTATTAAATCATAATTTATTTTTTTTTTCTGTGTGCATGTACCATGATACACATATGGAGGTCTGAGGACAATTTGCAGTAGTCAGTTTTCTGGTTCTACTCTGTGGCTCCTGAGTATTGTACTGATGTGACAGATGCTCTTGATCTACTCCCTTTCTGCCTCTCATTGGAGAAGAACAGGCTTCTATGAGATAACAAGCAAATATGACAAAATAAAATTTAATAAGATGAAGCAAAAACTGTCATATCAAAGTTGTACATGGCAACCCAACAGGAGGAAAGGAGTTCCATGGGCAGGCACAGGGCTCACTTGTTCTCACAGTAAGGAGTCCGATAAAAATACTAAGCTGAGGGGCCTGAGGGAAGGCTTAGTGGTTAAGAGCACTGGCTGTTCTTCCAGAGGATCCGGCTTCAATTCCCAGCAACCCCATAACATCTGAAAACTGTCTGTAGTTCTAGTGCCAGGGAATTTGGCACTAGACATCCTCACACAGACATACACGGAAGCAAAACGCCAATGCACAAAAAAAAAAAAAAGCTTATAGCTATAGTAAATATGCAGAGGACTTGATGTGGATCCATGTAGGACCTCTGTGAGCTCATATGTGCCTTGTTTAGTTGATTCAGAGGGTCTTGTTCTTTTCTTGTCCTCCATCACATCTTGTCCTCTTCTGCAGGGTTCCCTGAACACTGAGAGGAGGGATTTGATTGAGACCTCCAATTTAGACTCTCTCTCCATATAAAGTCTGGTTGTGGCTCTCTGCATATGTTTCCATCTACTGCCAGAGGAAGCTTCTCTAATAATGACTGGATAAGGCACTGATCTATGAATGTAGCAGAATATGATTAGGAATCATTTTATTGAAATTTTTTTTTGTTGTTGTTGTTAAAAGCAGTAGTATTTGGTTTTCTAGGCCCCTGGGCTATGTAGTCTCTAGTTCTTTGTACCCAAGCAGTGTTGGATATGGGTTCCTTCTCTTGGAGAAAGACTTAAGTCAGACATTGGTTGACTACTCCTGCATGTTCTGTGCCACCATTGCTCTAACATATTTTGCAGGCAGGACAGAGTGTAGGTGAAAGTTTTGTGGCTGGATTGGTGTCTATATTTCTCTTTTGGTAGCTTGCAGAGTACCTTCATGTACCAAAGAGACTAGAATATGAGGGTGAAGGCTCCACTGAATTATGTAGCTTTTTCTAATGTTGACATATTTTATTATACAATGTAAACAAGTCACAAGGAAAGCTTCTTTCCTTCTTTCTTTTTTTTTTTTTGTTGTTGAGACAGGGTTTCACTATGTAGCTCTAGCTGTTCTGGAACTCAATATGTAGAACAGGATCACCTCAAACTCACATTTACCTATTTTCCCCTGTCTCCCTGTTGCTGAGATAAAGGGTGTGTGCTACCTCATCCAGTTTAGAAACCCTAAGTTTTAATGCCAACTTTAATTTTATCATTGGCTATTGATTCTGCCAGTTGTTTTACTTGAAGTGACTTTTTTTTTTCCTTGAAAAAACAGCTTCAGTGCTAGGGAGATGTCTGAATGGGTACAGTGCTTGTTGTGTGAGTGGGAGGAGCTGAATGCAAATCCTCAGAGCTTATTTAAAGTTGGACACAGTAGTGCTCAGGTCTGTAATAGAAGCACTCCTGAAGGGGCAGAGACAGTATTCCAGAAGATCCCCTGCCTCAAACTGGTACTTTTGATTGACCTCATATATACAAATATGTGCACACATAGACAATAAAAACTTTCAAATATTATTGCCCTTGTAACTATAGTTTTCCAGTTGTTCTTTGAAGTCTAAATGATACTCTTTGAACAAGGTGGTTAGTCCAACCTATAACTTAAACACTTGGAGAATTCCTTTTGAAAATAGTGTGAAACAAAAATTTGTCACAGAAATTGGGTGTGGTGGTGCACACTTTTAATACTAACACTTGGTAGGTAAAGACAGGTGAATTTCTGTGAGTTGGACACTTGTCACTTTCAGTATATTGATACCTCCCTTCATTTCTCAGGAAGGCTACAACGATTCTAGTGTTATGTTCTAGACACTATGATGTATGGATATTAGAAAATAAAGGTGTTCTCATTGCATCTATTTACTAAGCAAGGATTTCTTTTTTATTTTAAAGGAATCTCACAGTGGAGTTCTTAGGTTATAGAGACCAGAGTTGGGCCACTTCCTAGTTTAAACTATTTACTGACTAGGGTGATAAAAACCACAAATAGGGCTGTGACAAGAGAGGAGAGAGGGCATCATGGTTTATAAGTACATGAAAGTAAGGGAGGCTTACTATAAGTAACTTACTTAAATTAGCTAAGAACTCTGAAGAAAAAAAAAAAGAGTATCTACTGTCTCCAACTTTGTGACTGTTAACCAGCATATATTATGTTGCCTCTCTAATTTAAGAAAATACCTTTAAATAAAAAGATGATAATAAATGAGGAATAAGTATAAACTGTAATAAATTTTAGGGAAGGACAAATGTCCTGCCTATAGAGATTTGGCAGTAATAGTGGTGAGATAGTTGAGTATTGATATTTATGACTAAACGAGTAATGCCAATATACTGTAAAGCAAAATTTGGATAAAGTAATATACTGGTAAATAATCCTTTGGCTTATCTTAATTAGGTACATATAACTCAGTTTTGCTGTTGTACATTTTCAAGAATAGGAAGTTGAGAAGATTGAGAAAAGGACAGGGAAAGTAGAGATGAATGAAGGAGTTGGAGTAGGATGCATAGTGCATCTCTTTACTCATGTTTGTAAAGAGACAGTTAATAAATGATCTTAATAGTAGCCCTCCAACCTTTGAAAAACAACTGAGTGAGTTCCTGTCTCTTCCAGAAATCCTAGGAAAGGAAATTGAGATCACAATATGATTTTTGGTTAGAGAGAGAGAGAGAGAGAGAGAGAGAGAGAGAGGGAGGGAGGGAGGGAGGGAGGGAGGGAGGGAGGGAGGGAGGGAGGGAGGGAGGGAGGGAGGGGGAGGGAGGGAGGAGGGGGAGGGAGGAGGAGGGAGGGAGAAGGGAGAGACAGTTTCCTGACTGTAAAGACTATACAGCACTGACTCTCTGGGGAAGATGACTGGTTTGAGGTTTTAATCAGTAGATGAATGAAAAGGCAAGACCCTTAAGTAAAAAATTATAGCGTAGGGAGTGAACACTTTCAAAAAGCTTTTGAAGCTGTATGTAGTTCTGCGTCTAAATATTTCCAGTCAAGTTCTTTTCTAACATCCTACTTCAGCTTGTCTTACCTCACTTGAAGGAATCTTTGGTGGTATTTTAGAGTTGTTTCAAAAAATCAAAATGGCAAAATGTGTTTTCCTTATAAATGTATCTTTCTTTCTTTCTTTCTTTCTTTCTTTCTTTCTTTCTTTCTTTTTTTAAAGACAGGGTCTCACTATGTAGAGCTGCCTGTTTTGATTTTTCTAACTGTTCTTGCTCAGTATGGCCACATACATTTTCTTAAGAACTTTATTTTTTTTTTCTTTAGAAAACAAGCAGGGGTCATGATGGCATACACCTTTAGTCTCAGCACTTGGGAGACAAAAGCAAGCATATCTCTATGAGTGCAAGCTTCATATATAAACAGTTCCAGGCTAGTCAGAGCAACATAGTGAGACCTTGTCTCAAAAAAAAAAACCCAAAAAAACAAACAAACAAAAAAAAAAACCCCACAGAAACAGAGAAATGAGCTAAAGTTACCTGTATTTAAAAGCAAAGTCAGCTTTTGTGAGCATCTCTTGTGGCATATTCTAAGGCTCTTTTTGTTTCTTTGTTTTTTGAGACAAGGTTTCTCTGTATTGCTTTGGAGCCTGTCCTGGATGTATCTCTGTATACCAGGCTGGTTTCAAACTCGCAAGAGATACGCCTGCCTCTGCTTCCCAAGTGCTGGGACTAAAGCTGTGCACCACCAATGCCCATCTTATTCTAAAGCTCTTTAAATGAATGTGTTTTAGAGTCGTGTGACTACAGATGCCCAGAGTATCATGCTTGGATCCACAAGTGCTCACCATGAAGACCTCCTACTGATGAGGCTTGAGTGAATCTGAACATGATAGCTTGCTTAAATCAGACCACCATTACCACATTGCTTTTTCCACATTGTGTTAGGCATTGCTTATTTTTATTATTTTTGTGGTACCAGTAATCAAACCCAGGTTCTCAGACATGCTGGAAAAGCACTCTGCTACTGAGCTATAATACCATTTCCACAGTGAGCCACTACCCAGAACTTGGAGGCAGAAGGAAGGCAGATCACTGTGAGTTCAAAGCCAGCCTTGCTACCAGCCAGAGAGACATTTTGAAATCTAGTCTAAAAAAAAAAAAAGAAAGTCACTAAACCAGCCTGCATTCAAGGTGATGGAGGCATAGTATTTAATTTTTGCTTTTAAAGCTTTGCTCCAATGTGTTTTGTAGAGGCATCAGGCAAGTTTCTGGAGAGGTTATTCTGATTTTTACTTTTACAGAAATAGGCTAGGCATGAGGTCCAGAAGAATGGGCTGAAATTTTCATGTTTACAATAGGAGTCTCCTGGAAGCTGTTCTTGGATAGTCTGTTTATTGATAGGGAAGCTCATAGAACTGCAGTACTGCATATGTTTTCCATAGTATTTAGCAGGTCAAATAACAAACCACCACTGTGTTAGTTATTATTCTCAATTGTTATGACAAAATACCTGACAAAAGCAACTTAAAGAAGGAAGGCTTTATCTTGGTTTCATACAGTTCATCATGACAGAGAAGGTATGGTTGCAGGTGTAGGAGGCAGCTTGGTCACATTGCTTTCATAGTTAGGAAGCAGAATGTTATGAGTGAATGCTTTTGTGGCTCACCTTTCTTTCTCCATTTGTTTTCAGTCCAGTATCCCAACCCATGGAATACTACTCCTCATGTATAGGGTGGGTCTTCCTACCTCAGTGAACCCAATTTGGGAATTTGAGAAAACACTTACAGGTATACACAGAACTTTGTATCATGATATTCTAAATCTCATCATTTTGGTAATTAATATTAACCACCATAAACACCTATTTTATTACTCCTTCAATTTGTGGTAACCAAAGATAACTGTCTTTAAATTTCGGCACTCAAATAACAAAAATGTCTGCTTTAAGATGTTCAGCCAGTGGGGTATGGAAAGTCATTCCACAGCTCAGGGAGGGTTGGGGTAAAGTAGGGACAACAGCTTTTCTCTCTTTAGCCTCCTCTTCTTTGTTAAATTTTACCATGATTGTTTTCTTTGAGCTCATAGACTCCTCTGCTAGATTTTCTAAGAATGAGAAATCTGGGAGGGATTTCTCAATACTGCCTGCTCTCTTTTTACCCGTGACAGTGTCTGAGAAATGTGAGGAGACTTGGAGATGCCTTATAGTCTTGAGATGTAACTTGAGGATCTAGTGTTAAAGACTACCCAGTAATTAAGTATACTGAATAAGTGTAATAATGTAGAAAATTATAGGCAGCTGGCTTAAAAACTACAGAGCATTGAGGGGATTAAAAAGATTTATTTCTTTGAGAAACATTGACATCACTGTTTTTATTTAAAATAGTACATTTGTGGTTGGTGAGGTGGCTCAGCAGGTAAGGTGCTTGTCCCCAAGCCTGATGACCTGAGTTCATTTCTTGTAACCAACATGATTAAAAGAGAGCTGACTCCCATAAGTTGCACTCTCACCTCTACACATATACCATTGCATCCATACATATATGTTAAGAGTAGGTTTTTCCGCCAGCCTGGTCCCACAGCCATACTAGCCTCAAATAACACCCAGAGATGCTGTATTTGATATAATGCTGTTGGCCAGTTACCAGTTTATTATCAGCTAGCTCTGTCTTAAATATTAACCAATTTCTATTAATCTAAGTATTTCCACGTGGTCTTATCTTACCGGAGAGAGGCCCTGGCATTCTTCTCTCTCAGTCTACCATCTTGACTCTACTCCCTACTCCTCCGGAATCCTCCTTGTTTCCTAGTCCTACCTATCTTGCTTTCCTATTGGCCAACAGTGTTTTATTCATTAACCAATAAGAGAAACATATTTACAGAATGACACCTCTCATTAAAATAAATGTAATTAAAAATGTGGAAAAATAATGCATGTAGTCATACTTTTAGCAGTCTCTTATGCACGATCTTGTTCTCTAGACTGTAATTTGTCAGCTTGGTTATTCAGAGGCTGACTTTGTAATTTGTGTTATTTGTCTTTGTATTTGGCCCTTTTACTGCCCACTTGTACCTCTGCTGATATAGACATGTTACAGGGTAAGAAAGGCAATTGTTTTATATTTTTTGTTAATTAAAATCTTGTTTGAAGTAGGAAATGTAACATATATACATATGTGTGGGCACATATGTGTATATTTTAAACATTAAAATCTAGGTGTATGTTTCAAAAAAATCTAGGCTTCAATATTGGGCCAAGGCTTACTATCATCTTATATTTTGGTCTTATATACTCATATTAGTTACATTTCTCATGTGACAAGTACCTGAAAAAAGTGACATAGGCAGGAAGGAAAGATTTCTTTAAGAGCACAGTCCATCTTGGCTGGGAATTCATGGTAGGAGGAATGTGAGGGGGCTGGTCACATTGTCAGGAAACAGAAAAATCAATGCTGTGTATTATTTTCCTTTTCCCTTTCTTCCCTCCAACTCCTCCTATGTAATCCTATTCCTCTCATTCAATTTCATGGCCTCTTTTTGTTTAATTTGGTGTATGTGTTCCTAATATTTAAATATAACCTACTCAGACCATATTATAATATATGTATGCATTTTCAAAGCTGACCATTTGATATTGGATAACCAGTTGGTGTGTTTTCTGCTGCTCTCAGCATCCCTAATTGCCTATAGTTCTTTCTTTAGGGTTGAGGTCTTGTGAGCTTTCCCCATTTCACATTAGTGTGTTTTTTGGCATCATCTTTGTTCATGCAGGTCATGTTTAGGCAGCTATGCTGGTAAGACTTGATGAGTGTAGCTTCTCTGATATTTCTAGGAGCTGCAGTCTCAGGACAAACTTCCTGTTCATCTGGCTCTTACAGTCTTTCTGCCCCCTTTCAAGATGTATGGTGAACCTTAAGTGCAAGGGTTTTGTTGTAGATGTATCACTTGGAACTGGGCTGCACATCTCTTCATTTTGATCAGTTGTGGTTTTCTATAATGGTCTCTCTGGTACAAAGTGAAGTTTCTTTGATGAGAGGTGAGAACTACATTTATCTATGGGCATAAGGATAAATATTTGGAATGAATTTAAGGGTTTAGTAACATTTGGTTGTAGGTTATCCTGCAAGATTTGTGACTTCATTAGCCCTTGGTAATTGGCTGGATTTCCAGTACCAGGCATGTTTATCTCTTGTTGAGTGGTTCTTAAGTCTAAATTAGAGAGCTGTTGGTTATTAACAAGGTATGTGTTCCACTACTGCACCTTCCAGTAACTTGAAAACTAGACCTTATGGAGGAGGCTATCAGGTTAGATACAGCTCTGAAGTGCATGTTGTCTTCAGCAGTTGGGATTTGCCTTCTACCTGTTTGGGGAGGGGGACAGCCAAGGGCAATGGCAGTAGCCTACAATATCTTTCATAGCTCTGATCAACAACCCAAAAGAGGGCTTCTTGTGCCAGTATTGGGGCTTTTGGTTTGCTAATCTGTGGCTCTTGGGGAGAGCATTGCCATCCTATATTTCATTTAAACTTTGTATGTGTATGTATACACAGATGGTTACAGGTATTTTTAGATAGTTAATAGTATGTTTCCTTGTGAGTTTTCAGACATCTTTACTGTTATATTATCCCCTCCCTTCTCCTCCTGTATTTATTTCCCCCCTCCCTAATTACAAACCCCTCAAGTTTCCTATTTTCTCCATCAGATCACTTGTACCCTGCTGTTCCTCTCTCTATTGCTCCTTCTTACACCTACCACCCGTGCAGTGGTCCCTTTTTACTTTCCTGATTTCTGCAGTTACTTTAGATTAAATGCTCAATCTGAAGATTGGGGACCAGGAAGTCAGATATGAGATGACATACAACATTTGTTTTTCTTGTTCTGAGTTGTCATTAAATATGATCTCTTCTAGTTTCATCCCATTATGTGCAAGTTACATGATTTCATTTTTTTTTTTTTTAACTAGAGGTGAATGGTATTCCATAGTGATATGTACCACATTTTCATTATCCCTTGCCAATTGAAAGACTTTTAGGTGGCTGTTTGAATAGAGCAGTAATGAACATGGCTGAGCAAGTATCTGGAATAGGATGTTGAATCGTTTGGGCATATATTGAGGAATAGTATAGATGAGTCATTTGTTGGATTCACTTTAAGCTTTTTGAAGATTTTCCATATTTATTTCGAGAGTGGTTGCACTAGTTTACTATCTCATGACAATTTGATGCCTATACTAACACAGTACACAATTTTTAAAAAAAGTATAAGTTTATTAATGCTTATTAACTACATACAATGTATCAGGTACTATGGGGTATTAATTAAAGTTCAAGTAAAATTAGTCATGCTGTTGGCAGCCTGTAGCATATTTTATAATGGAAATGAGTATATTCAACTATACATTACATTTAATAAAATATGGAATGTTAAGAATCTCATATGCTAAGATTGGAGCAAATACAAATTTTATACTGAAGTTAACATAAACTTAAAATGGGGTTGTTGTATTTCTAAATTATGCCATTAAGATGGAAAACTATTATTTCCTCAAAATTGATATTGTTTCTTTGAGCTACTCATTTAATGAAATCAAAAGGTGATAATAAACTCCATTATGTTGTGATAAATGCAATGCAGTAAATAATATGGTGTCATTTGTTTGAGCTTGTGGATATTGTGAGAAAAGGGTTATTAATAACAGGATGTATCAAAATTACAAACATTGCTCTGACTAAATACCTTGCAGATGCTTACTGAAAGATATTTGTTTTCTGGCTTCCTTACTGGCCCAGGTGCATTAGCAAAGATCTTGTGGTGCTCCATTAAGAGTTTCATGTGTGGTGATGAATGCCTTTAATCCCAGTATTCGGGAGGCAGAGGCAGGTGATCTCTGTGAGTTTGAGGTCAACCTGGTCTACAGAGCAAGTTTCTGGACAGCCAGGGTTGTTACACAGAGAAACCTTGTCTCGAAAAACAAAAACAAAACAAACAAATAAAAATAAACAGAGTTTCATATTCACCAGATGGTAGTAGCACAGATCTGTAATCTCAGCACACTGGAGGCAGAGGCAGACAGTTCAAGATCAACCTGGTCTACAGAGGGAATTCTAGGACAGAGAACTATAGAGAGAAACCCTGTATGAAACAACCCATAATAGAAAGTCTCTCTAGCTTAGGAACAAAGACTATCTAAAGCACACATTTAGTTGTATCTAGTTTGTTTGATGCTAGAAGTCGTAAGAGTCTGATTGAAGGTAGTAATGTGTTCTTTAGGAAAAGAATTCTGGATTTTTGTTTTGGAATAGTTATAATTTACTGATTTGGTTCTAAAAAGTACATGATAAAAATAATTTAATATGTATCTTTCCAAGTTTCCTAGTTTGTCTACATTACATCTCCTGTTGTTAGTTTCAACATTCTCTCAAAGGAGAAAATTGAAATGTGTTCTTGGCTTATAGAAATTTGACATGTTTTGACAAAAGTATGAAGAGTAGAAAAAGTGTCATCTCTTGCTTTTCATAAAACCTTATTTTCTGTGATTTACTACATTAGGTGCTATTAAATTGCTGCTCTTGGGTTTATAATGGAAGGTTGATAATATCTAGCATTTAATGCACAAATTTCAAGATGACACATATACATAAACATTTTAAGTAAGGTGTTGAGAGAGACATAGACTGGAGGGAGGGAAGTTACTTGCTGATATTTAAAAAAGGAAGTTTACTTGAAGAGTTTACTGTGCTGGTTTCTCTGTTTATATCTTGAGAACAGTTTCCTGTTGAAGAAAAGATATTTTGGAATATTAAAATGTCACATCTATGTGTAATTTTTATGTGACAGGGAGAAACTACTTAACAGGAAAGGTAACTTTCATATAAAATACATGAAATTTTATTCCAATTCCTTTGTTCAGAGTATGAGGAGGCCTGGAACAGGACATCTAACACATCCATTAGTGATATGTGTATATATCTAGAGTCTACTGTGAGGCTCTGGGATTTCCTCCCTAGCACTGCAGGTAAAGTTGGCGATTCTGAAGCAGAAGGGAATCTCTGCCTTATTTATCACCTATAGGAGAAAGGATAGCAACAATCATTTTGCTGTTTGTTAGGGAGATAATTAGGAAAATTAGTAGGAAAATGCTTTTTTACTTTGTGCTTAGGTGTTGGTTTATTATTGTGAAATTCTCAGGTATGCACTTGAAAGAGAAGGTGTTATTTAGGAAGCATCATTACTTTGTGACTATACATTTACTCTCTGGGTCCTATTATGAGGAATTATTTGTTTTATTTTGTATTTAAAACCTATTTTATATTTCTTATGGCAGAGACAATTATTTATTGTGGTATTATCTCTCTGTAACTGATTCTACTAAAATAAATGCCTTTGGTAAATTGAATATCAGATTTTCTAAAAAGAGGTTTTGAAAAAACAGCATTTATCTTTCTGGCTGAAATAAATGACAGTAACATGAGATAATGTATAGTAACCTTGAATTTATTAAATGGTATTACTGTATTTGCAACTTAAAAGCTCTTAGACTTAAGTGCTTTTAATACTTCAAGTTTTAACTATTTCCTTATTATTTTACTTTTATTTATTTTTATGGTGCTAGGGTTCAAACCCTAGATCTTGTACATGTTAGGCAAGTGTGCTACCTCTGAGTTGGTTTCCAGCTGAGTAACTGTGACCTTAAAGTGTGATGTTAGCTACAGAGAGAAATAACTAAATGTCTTTACTTATTTTAAATGTTTATAATTATTATAATGGGATTTCTTTTCAAGGTAAGAATAGAGCTTATTATAGCTAGATTTTCTGATGTCTTCCTTTCATCTTAAGTTTATAAAACCCATTTAATCACATAATAAAAATTATTAGATGGTTGTTTTGAGAGTCTTGAGATAAAATAATCTTATTTTTTCCTATTTTGATCAGGTGTGAAATTCATCAGACTAAAAAGGTTCTTTCCCAAGAGCTTGAAATTCTTTTATTTTTTAAGAGACAGAGTCTCCTTTTGCTCTGGTTGGCTTTAAAACTCCTATGTTGTTGAGCATTAGCTAACTCATGAACCTACTACCCCTGTCTCCGAAGTGCTAGAAGTACAGGTATTTGTTTACCATGCCTGCCTTGAAAGTGGTTATAGACTGGTACATAAAAAGTATTCTTGAATTCATGTAACCTCATACAGAAGATGCATGATTTATAACTTGTAGTGCAAGTTAAGGAACTCAACGTGACAGAGTTCTGTTCAGCTTCCCACAGATAAGTACTTTCCTTTGTGTATGGTATTTTTATTTTTATTTTTGTTTTGGGAGAGAGGCTCATTTTATTTTTATTTATATTTATTTTTGAGACACCCCCCCATTGTGTGTGTGTGTGTGTGTGTGTGTGTGTGTGTGTGTGTGTGTGTATGTGTAGCCCTGGTTATCCTGAATGCTATGTAGATCAGGCTGACCTTGAATTGAGTTTTATTTTATATTTATGCTCAGGAACAAGCCAAGAAAAAGGGTTTGCTCTATATGGGTTAATGTTTGTGGAGAATGTTTTGGAAGTTTTAAAATTGTTTTTCTTTATTTTTTAAAAAGAGAAAACAATCCACAAGGTATATATGATGATTTGTTGTAGGTACTATGACCTGAAGAGCTTACAGGATAATTCCTGTTTATAGTCTGAGCTTATAGTATAAAGTAGTATACATGGTTACATGGTTGACTTACAGTAAATATTTGAATGAATGAATTCATGGTATGTACACTAAAAATTCCATTTTTGAGTTCACATTTAGGAATTATGATAGTTATTCATTTCATTATCACAAGGTTGGATAGATGCAATTAGCCATTTACAGAAATTTTTACTTTATGCATTGTTCCATATTTTTTCACTTTTTTTTTTTACTGGGCCCTGCTCCAAATGATAGACAGACTTTGAAGACTCCCCATGGAAGGCCTCACCCTCCCTGGGGAGCAGAAAGGGGACAGAATGGGGGTCGTTGGGGGGCAGGAGAGGAGGGGAGGGAGAGGGAACTGGGATTGATATGTAAAACAAAGTTGTTTCTAATTTAAATGAAAAATTATATAAAAATAGTGCTTAGCCATTGTTACTATTTTCTTCCTTAGAAAGCTAGGAGGAAATAATGATTATTTCTAATAGCAGCACGAGAAAGAACTAAATATAAAGCAAAGGAAGACAAAGTATCAAAAAGAGACTAACAAATTTAACTCCAGAAAAATTTAAAACACATCAAATTGTAAGGAAAAAATTGAAAACCAAAAGTATTGAAACATATGTGAGAAATTTGTAGTATTCTGATTATGTAATATGCTATTAATAGTGATGGGGGATGTCCTTATGTATACTGTGAATATATGTTTCTCCTAGTAGTTGATGAATAAAACTGTTTTGGCCAATGGAAAGGCAGAATGTAGCCAGGTAGGAAGTATAGGTGGGGCTACCAGACTAGGAGAATGCTGGGAAGAGGAACAGAGAGAATAAGTACCAAAGGAGATGCCACATAGCTGATGAGGAAGAAAGAGACCCAGGCTTCACCAGTAAGCCAAGGCCATGAGGAGGTACATAGATTAATAGATATGGGTTAATAATTAAGCGAGAGCTAGCCAGTAAGAAGCCTGAGCCATTGGCCAAACAGTTTGTAATTAATATAAGCCTTTGCATGTTTATTTGGGACTAAATAGCTGCAGGACCCAGAGAGACAGAAACTTTTGTCTACAAACAGTAAAAAGAGTAATAGTCCAATAAAAATGAAATAAAGTATATAAAAGATAAATAACCAATAAACATACTGTTTTCTAAGAAGCATTATATAATTTCCTCAATTATGTAGGGAATGGGCTGAAGGGGAGGTCTCTGGATGAACTCTAACCTAACAGTCTTTAGTTAGTTCCAAGAGCCACAGACTCTTATGCTAATTAATATTGTTTTCCTGATAAGAGTCAAGCAAAGAGTAACAGAAATAAGCTCTCATTGGAGAATGTGAGGTAGCAGTACCTCACATTCTAGATAGCATGACACATAGATGTGAGGCATACAGGAGATTAAGTATTAGGGAAAAGACTACATTTCTGAAGATGCTAAAGAACCATAAAAGACAAGCTTTGTAGTTAGTGGGGTAATTACAGATTAGTATGAATCAATATTAATAAGTAGTAAACTGGCAAATAATACAAAATACTAAGATATATGAAGTACAAAGTGCTAAGTTCTATGCTTATTATTTATCTTTGGATACAGAAAGTTATACCTGTGATATTTTGCTTTCCAAAGAAAGGAAGTGATAATCCTCTACAGACCTTAACAGAAAATATTTAGATGAATAAAAACAGTCAAACTTCCATATTAATGAAGATAATTATCTAGGAAATATGTATCTGTGTATAAAATGCTTTTACTACTGTGAGCTTGTAAGGAATGTGGCCACCTATAAAATAATGAATGAGTTTTATAATAAAATCTAATAAATCATACGAGAGATAGAGGATTATCAAGGAATATTCCACTGTCTGAAGTATCATCACAAAAAGGGGGAAGAAAGTTTTTATAGCTGTTCTCAGTGGACATCCTCAGCAAAGCAGTATTTATCAGACATGACAACAACTTTACATGCATGACACGCAGAGCACCTGTGATGGCATGCAAAAAACTTGCACAAAATCAAGCCAGCCAAAATCCCTGAATGGATATACAGGGAAGAGGTTTAAGTCCTACTGCCAGCTGGGTGTTGCTAATAACTCAGGACAATTGAAAGGAACTACAATTTGTTTTCCCCAATGCAGCTGCAGAGAGGCTATCGATGATGGTCCACTATCGATGATGTCCCAGTCACACATAAATGTGTAAGTGAAGTTGAGAGAGAGAGAGAGAGAGAGAGAGAGAGAGAGAGAGGGAGGGAGGGAGGGAGGGAGGGAGGGAGGGAGGGAGGGAGGAAGAGAGAGGAAGAGAGGGAGGGAGGGGGAGGAATGGAGAGAGGGAGCACACATAGAGTTTGAAAAGAAAAGTAGTGGTGGGATAGAAGAACTAGAAGGAAGTGGTAACGCAGGGGGTGGATTTGATAAAAAAAAATATGTATTAAGAAATTCTCAATATAAAGGAGATGTTAAGAGTGTTTCACTGAACAACATTCATCCTATGACAAAGTCATGCAAAATATTATTTTTCTAAATTTTCAAATTCAAAAATAGAATAAAAGTTGAATATTTATATAAAGATATGCTTAAGAATTTATTGAAACTGGTAAGGCAGCTTCTCAGAAGATCCCACAATTAGACAGTTGAATATCTGAATGGGCACATAAACCCTTTGCTTAGCATTCTTCATAAACACATCTACATAAGAAAACTTTGTGAGAGCCAACTAAAATTTCAGTTACATATTTTTTTTTCATTGTTCATTTTGTGGGTGTTGTTTGTTTTAATTATGTTGTAGTCACTACTGTTTAGTAAATTCTATAAGATGAATTCTCGATTGAGAAGAAATCTCGATTGAGAGAAAACTGCTCATCTTTTTACATACCTAAACTGGGAGCTGAACAATATGATTCCCACTGACAGCTTGTTCACAGCTCACTATGAAAAGAATAGTTCATGTAATATTATTATTTCTAGTTATAACCATTCTCCCACAAAGTAACTTCTGTTGTGTATATAGACCATCCTTTTTGTTCACCTCTTCTATGGAAGTGTGGATGGTGCTGACAAATACCGCATCCTCTCATTTATGGGTCCTGTATAGTTTACATACCTAGATGAATAAAATCATGTATGTAGAGGTTGCATGAAAGAAGCAAATCTGCATGGGGTCTGGCAGACAGTAGAAAGGGGGAAAGAGGGAAGGCGAATGGGAGGGATATAAATAAAAATGGTCTTATGTGGCACAGCCAATAAAATTTAAAATGTTTGCCAATTCTGATTAGGGGTTTTGTGTCCTCCAGGCAAGTTCACCTTAGGAAAGCAGATGGCTACCACTGTTCCATTACATACTAAGGCCTAGAGATAACCTGGCATAAACCAGGACAGAAGGCAGCCTGAGGAATTAAAATAGCATTTTGTTATCCTGAGAACAAACTAATGTTGCTTTTAGATGGTTTTATAGAAATAAATAAAATAACATAAAAGTACATTCTACAGTAAGTTTTACTTCTGGGTCTGTGAGATTACTCAGCTGGTAGTGGCACTTTCATGCATGCCTGGCAACCTGAGATTGATCCCTGGGTCCCATGAAGTGGTAGGAACTCCATAAAATTGTCTTTTATCTCCATAAGCCATGTGCCTGACTGTATGTACATACGCACTAACTTTTAGATTTTATTTTATATTAAAATATCTTAAATAAGTAAATGTTACCAGGTTTTAGTTTTTCTGTTTTGTTTTTTCAGGTACTAACAATTAAATTCAGTTAAACCATGCCTCGTGCATGGTAGACAAGTGCTCTTTTACTAATAATATCTTTGCCTTTTTATATTTTGTTGTTCACGTCTGGACTGGGTTGGTTTATTTTGTTTTGTTTTTAAAACAGGCCTTCTAAGCTGCTTATCTTAGTAACTTTTCTATTGCTGTGCTAAACCATAACCAAGGCAACTTACAAAAGAGTTTATTGGGGGCTTACAGTTTCAGAAGCTTAGAGTCCATGACCATCATGACAGGGAGCATGGCAGCAGGTAGGGGGGGCATGGTGCTAGAACAGTAGCTGAGAGTTTATATCTGATTCACAAGCACAAGACAAAGAGAGCTAATGGTAATATGGACTTTTAAAATCTAAAATCTCACCCTCATTGGCATACCTCTTTCAACAGGCCACACCTCCTAATCCTTCCCAAACAGTTCCACTAACTGGGAACCAATCATTCAAACATATCTACCCATGAGGACTGTCCTTATGTAACCTACCACATTGACCAAATTATCCTCAAAAATTGTAATCATACTGGTGGCATAGGCATTTAATACCATCACTCAAAGATGTCAGCCTGGTCTTCACAGGACAGTCAGGAATACAAAGAGATACCAGATCCTATTTAAAAAAAAAATTGTAGAGATGGGCAGTGGTGGTGCATGCCTTTAATCCCAGCACTAGGGAGGCAGAGGCAGGTGGATCTCTGAGTTTGAAGCCAGCCTGGTCTACAGAGCTACTCTACTCAGAGAAGCCCTGTCTCCAAAAAAAAAAAAGTAATCTTCTACCCTCAGCCCTGGCATAAGGTTTTACTTATATGGAAAAATTAAGACTTGATCAGAGAATAAATATTAAATTCAGTTGGCTTGCTGTCATATATGAAAAAACCCTAAACAATTTGCTCATATGCCAAACAACAAGACACTGTTGACTTGGATTTTAGACATAGCACCTATAATAATTACCATTTATAAAGTGCCTATGTATTTAAAATAATCTCCAAAACTATATAAGATAGCTATTATCCTCATGTTATGCAAATGAAAACAGGAAGAGGATAGTTAAGTAATGAGTTCAATGTCACATGTAAATAATAGCTAAGACAAGATGCAAAGCCAATCTACCAGATTGCAAAGAGCCTGCTTTTCATTATGGAATCATGGTTCTCAAAAAAGTATAGAAATAACAACTAATATTTATTGAGTGTTTATTTTGGACTAAAAACTTTACATTCTATTTTGTGAAACTCCAGTACAACACAGAAGTAATATTAATACATTTCTTTAATAAATAAACAAGAAAATGCTGAATGGCATACTTAAAATCACATGGTTAGTAAGGCAATCAATCTGACCTAACAAAGCAACCTGTGATAACTTTATTTTATAAGAGATGTATCAAGATTGAAGCAATAGAGAGGCTGTGTTTATTTTAAGCACCATACACCCCCCCCACACGAGTTGAAATTTATAGCAGAGACTATACACTTCTATGAAGTCTCTCATAGAATATCTAGATGAACTGTGGAATTTTACATGTCCAATGTTTATGCAGAAAATATAGCTCTTACCTTAAAGGGAGCAAGAAATAATTTATTCTAGAGCCATCTTGAGTGATCATGGCCAGGACACAGATTTAGGTTACCCCAAATTCAATGTTCCAATGTGAAAGCAGTTTCATGACTTTTCAGAAAGTAATGAATCAAATTCAAAATACACTGATGTGTACATTAGTGAGACAGTCACAGCAAGATTGGGGAAAGTTTTCTATAGACCTCCGATGCTATCTGATGACATTCTTAGCCTTTGGGATGGTGGATGCTAGTGGTCTACTAAGACAGTAGGTTTCAAAAGGGTTTTATCTATTCAGCTGCAGGGTGTTAGTTCCAGCAAGCTCAAAATACAATGGTGTGCACACTGACAAGGTGGTCCAGCAAGATGTGGGGAGCTTTTCTTTAGGCTTCAGGGTTGCTAATAGCCTGCTAAGTTAACAGATTTCAAAAGTTTTTTTTATCTGTTAGTCACAGAATGTTAGGTCCCAACACCAAGGTGGGTAAGGAATGATTCAGGGGGCTAGCCCCAAATAAGATCTGCAACATCCCAATCTCTCACATCACTGCAGTTCTAATTAGTCTTTGTAGATACAACTTCTTTCCAAGAATTTTCATCAACAACAGTGTTTTTCCAATTAAAGTATATTTCTTGTTTGCCATTTCAACAACTTTTTAAGATAGCTAAAGAAAAAAGGTAGCCTACATCCAGAAAACAAGTGGCCTCCAATATCTTAAAATAGAAAATTACTATGCTCCACACTCTTAACAATTGGATAATCTTCCTTGATCCTTGGGTGCAAATATGTTATCAATCTTCTTGATTAACTCTGCTTTCCCATTAGTAAACAGCCAGCCACTGTATTTGCTATTTTATTCAAGTTATCATCTTACTATATGTCAGTTGCTCATCCAGGAGCTTCCTATTTCAACACTGTTTTAACTGTTAAATCAAGGACAAGGAATATACTTAGGAATAGAACACTGGAATATACTCAGGAATAGAACACTGGAATATACTCAGGAATAGAACACTGGCCTGACAAACATAAGGCCCTAGGTTCACTACCCAGTACATCACAGACAGGCAGGCAGGTAGGCAGAGAGGAAAGAAGGAAGAAAGGAAGGAAGGAAGGAAGGAAGGAAGGAAGGAAGGAAGAAGGGAGGGAAGGAAGGAAGGGCAGACTGAAAGACAGACTGACTCAACAACAAAGGAAATCTAGATCTATTACAAAGAGGCACTCGGTATCATGTCCCATTTTCAATCTACAGAATTATGATGAGATGTTAATAGCTTGAAGGTGAGGATGGAGAAAGAGCATACCTATATTGAGGTTAAAAGTAGGAATGATTTGGAAATGATGAAACTAGTCGCTTCATCTTTGAAACATCTGAGTAACCCTTAAAGAACTATTTTTTTTAAAAATTTAAATTAGAAATAAGCTTTTTTTTTTTTTTAACATATCAATCCCAGTTCCTGTACCCTCCAGTCTTCCCCTGTTCCCCCCACCAACTCCCATCCCATTCCCTTTCTGCTCTTCAGCTATCATTATATTTTTTTATTTTTGAGACAGGGTCTCAGGTAGCTCTGGCTGGCCTTGGACTCCTGCCTTCTGAGTGCTGACATTATAGTATATTTTTACAAAAACCATGGGGTTTGATTTGAGTGGAGGTTTATCCTCAGATAGAAAGGTTTGGTATTACTGAACAAATAAAACTAGACATCCACTAGAGTAAAATGAATTAATAAAGTTATTTTGATCCTCTGTCAGGGTCAGAGATATACTTGGATGCAAGTTGGTACAGCTCTTGCCTGGGAACTTCTAATCTAGTGTATGGATTACTTAATAAATGGGTCATGGTAGTTTTTTTCTGGACTGACTCAGTCTTCAAAACACAAGAATTGTGGTTGGCAAATGTCCTATATTATTCATGTCCACTTATTTGTAAATGAAGACTGTTTCCCTTTCCACACTTGTAAGGTGTATTCTGTAGTCATTCTAATACTTATGCCTAATAATTCTCCCAGTATACGATTTTGACTCATACTTATGGGTTTCTTTTTTGTTTGTTTGTTTCTATTTTTGTTTGAGAGACACTTGAAAATGAATAGGTACAATGCACAATTTAACAGCAGAAGAAGCTTAACCACGTTTGGCACAGAAGGAAATTAGGTTGTGTGCACCACAATTTCATACTTTTGGCAGTGCTCAGTTATTTTGGGAAGAAAATAGACTTTGGTGAATGTTGTTACACTGTTTCTAGTATATATATGAAAATTTTGGATCAAAGCATCCATGTGTGGTGTGAATTTGGGTATCATCATTGCTCATTGAACAAACATAGTGTTGAATTAAAGTAAAACTTGACCTGGAAGAATTGGTAGAATTGCTATTGGTGTATGGAGGGTGAGGTGGTGTATATCTGTCTTTACATGAGTCAGTGTAGTTAAAATATTTATTGAGTTTCTTTAGAATTAGAATAGTGGAGAATGGGAGGGAAACACTCTCATGCATGCATGCAAATTCATGGATGTTGTCACACACCCACACACCAGATTGTTTGCAGCTCTTTATTTTTGTGTAACTTTAAAATGCCTAGAAAATGTTTAAGTCTAGATTATAATACCTTGTTTTTTTTTTAAAGACAAACGCTAAAGAGACATGAAAACTCTTTGGTTAACTTTATATTCTGATTTTTGTAACATTATGAAATTCCTTTTAAAGTAGATTTGTTTGTTATGTGCTGCTTTCTTGGCTATGCATGTTGAAATTGGATGTATTCATCTTGAGTTTACAAAACTGTGAGCTCCATGTTATTTAAAAGACCTTCAGTAACTTCCCAACTGGTTTTGGTCCAAAATAGCTTGACATAAATAAAGAGAAAGTTAATATTTTGGTTCAAGAAACTTTTGTGAAATAGTAGCCAGTAAATGATATTTGAGAAGGCCTATTGGAACGTGAGTCAGAAACTAACTGGATATTATATAGAATGAGAATGTTAAGAATAATGTAGTTTAGAAATAATTTAATTCAGGGCCTGGAGAGGTGACTCAGTGGTTAAGAGCACTGGCTGTACTTCCAGAGAACCTGGGTTCAATGCCCAGCATCCACATGGCAACTCACAACGGTCTGTAGCTCCAGTTTTGGGGATCTGTATTTTTACACCAAAACACATAAAATAAAATAAAATAAATAATTAGAAAAGAAATATTTAATTCAACTTTCTACCTGATTCTGGAAACTATCCTTCTATATTCAAAACAATTCATTTATCCATTAAAGAAATATTTATTGAGTCCATGTTGCTTTTAGTGTTTGTGCTAAAGATGTTTTGGTGAAAAGAGTAAAAGTAGACACAGTCCCTGCCCTATTGCAGATAGTTGAGTGGTCTGTCTTATAGTTTAGTGCTCAGTGAGAATCAGCAATTTATTTATTTAGATATTTGAAAATTTCTTCCTAGTCCTGTGAGATGGCTTAGTAGGTAAAGATACTTGCCACCCATCCTGACAACCTGAGTTTGATCTCAGGACCCACATGATGGAATGAACCAATTTCTATAACTTGTCCTCTGATTTCTATATGTGCATGGTGGTATGCATGCACACAGACATACACACACATATATGCACCATTCATAAATAATGTAATAGTTTTCACACTTATGTATACACCATACATAAATAATATAATAGTTAAATTTTTTTTCTCTTGGTGTTTTTAAGTTTCTCTATATAGATTCTGTACATTTTTTTTTATATTACATGTGTTATTTTTAGAAAGCTGTGTTGTGCGCTCACTCTGTCTCTGTCTGTCTCTGTCTCCTGTGTGTTCATGTGTGCACATGTGTTTGCATTTTGAGGTCAGAGGTTAGTGTTATGCATCTTCCTCAATTACTTTCTACCTAAATAAAATTGTATGTATGTATGTATGTATGTATGTATGTATGTATGTATGTATGTATGTATGTATGTATGTATGTTTGTCTTTCAGGCTGGGATCTCTCTCTCTGTAGATTTATAGACCAGGCTGGCTGCCTACCTTTGCCTCTCTAGTGCTGGGATTAAAGGCATGCAGCACCACCACCTGGCTATTTTTTGTTTTTTCTTTTCCGGGACAGTGTTTTCTTTGTGTAGCTCTGGCTATCCTGAACTCCTGGAATCCCCCTCTGCCTCCAGTGTTTGAAGTACAGGTGCATGGCATGGTGTCTGGCTTTTCTCTGGGTTGTGGAGATTTTGCTGCTTGTGGGACAAGCTTTTTACCGACTGTACCATCTCCTCAAAAAGAGTTGTCTTATGAATTTCATATTCTAATTGCTGTGTGTAGGGAAGATATTTGCTTTTGTATGTGAGTCTTGAATTTTACAGCCTTTCTGTATTTGTTCATTAGTTCTACATGGAGGTTTGTTTGTTTCTTTCTTCATTTTCTTTCTTCCTTTTCCATCCCTCCCTTCCTTTTTTTCTCTTTTTAGTATTAGTATAATGACATGATACCATGTCTCTACCAAACTTGTTTTTGGTTTTTCAAGATAGGGTTTCTCTGTACTGCTTTGGAGCCTGTCCTGGAACTTGCTCTGTAGACCAGGCTGGACTTGTACTCACAAAAATCCACCTGCCTCTGTCTCCTGAATGCTGGGACTAAAGGCATGCGCAACCAATGACTGGCCTCTACCAAACTTTTAGAAATAATATTAATTCTCTGTGATCTCGTCTATGGTGTTAAAGTTCTCATTTTTCTTTATTGATGTTTGAATGTAGGATTTCTTCAACCCTGTTCTTCATTCCTGGTGTTATTCTTCTGCGTGGTTGACTTGATTGTTTATACTTTCCACTAGAATCATCAACATTGTCTCTTCTTATAATAATACTAATAAAATATCTATTATTAATTATTATTTAACTTTCTTTAATTACTCCCTTGAACAGTGTGGAAGTCAGAGCATAACAGGCAGGAATTGGGCTCCCTTTCCACTATATGTGTTTTGGATCAAACTGGTTGTCAGGCTCTGCAGCTGTTGTCATTTCCTGCTGAATCATCTTGCTAGTCTCCACTGTGCTTTTTATTTGATTCTTTGAGTTTTCCACTTCTAACATTTCTTTACACACACACACACACACACACACATATATATATATATGTGTGTGTGTATTTACATATATATATATTGTATATTTCATTTTCTTGGCTGAATTTTTTTGATGGTGCTTTACTGTTTCTTATTGTTTGATCTGTATGGCTTGTATTTTTATCTGTTTGATTCAGTCTCCCCCACCCCCCATGTTGCTTATCTTCCAGGGCCTGAATTTTATTCATCTGCTTGCTTGTATCTTCTTTGAGGTCACTGATCATTTTTACTGGTAAATTTCTGACCTCTTCACTTAGCCTTTTACCCATTTTAGTGTCTTTGAATCAAGTAGCTCAATTATTTTAGAGCTTTTTTTTTTCGTATGTACGTTGTGTGATTTGCATGTATGCAGGCTTTAGTATCTCTTTTGGCTTTATTTGGGAACTTTCTTATTGAGAGCCTATAACTCTTGAGGCCTTGTTCTTTAGTACCACTTAGGGAGAAGGAAACAATTCTAACAACAATAGCGTCAAACCATACAAGATACAGAAATATACTTAATGTCCATTAAAGCCACTTATACATCATTAGTGACCACAACCCCACGGAATACTAATGGAGAATTATGTTCTAGTTTTTTTTTTTCTTTTTCTCCCTGTTGCTGTGATTAAAGACATTCTGTCAAAAAGCAGCTTAAGGGAGGGAAGAGTTTATTTGGCTTATATTTCTAGGTCATAGCCAGTCATTGAGGGAAGTTAAGGCAGGAACTCAAGTAAGAAATTGAAAAAGAAATCTGCTTGCTGGCTTACTGATAGATTGGTTCATACTCAGCTAGCTTCCTTATACAGCCCAGGATCTTCTCCACAGGTATAGTACTGCCCACAGTGGGCTGGACTTGCCTTCATCAAGTAACAGTGAAGAGAGCCCCTCACAGACATGCCTACAGGCCAGTCGGTTCTGTGTAACTCCCCAATCAGTGGCTCTTTTCAAATGATTATAGGCTGTGTCAAGTTTACAATTAAAACCAACTAGAAAAATGTTTTCTGATGTTAAACATTATTTAAGATCATTTAGGAAGGAAATGAATGAGATGAAGAAAGGAGGAAGGGAAAGAAAAATAGAGAAGTAAAGTTAAAAAAAAATTAGACGGGTTGGAGAAGGATCTTTTAGAGTGGAAAAGAACAAGAGGTTAGAAAAGATGAAAATGAAAAAAAAAGTTTTTTAAATAATAAGAATGTTTAGAAAAATAGATAAATGTAAGAGACGGAATAAAAATAAAAAGATGTTTACTGTTTTGGAAAAACAACAGTAGCAATTATTAAAAGTGTGGTAGAGAGAAAAATAGACATGACGGGTGGGGAAAAGCAAAGCAAAAGGATAGCCCAATAATGAAGAATATGTAAATAAAGTATTTTTAAAACTATAAGGAAGCAAACTGCTGTTAAAAATCTAGTAAAAAGGAAAAGGGGAAACACCGGGGCTGGGGGTGTGGGGGTGTGGGTTGGAGACAAGAAAGGGAAGATGAGGTGGTGAGCAGCTTCCTGTGGGTTGGTATTTGTATGTGCTTGGGTCACTGAGGAGCATCTGTTGAGTTTGTGGGCTCTTGTATTTCCTTTGTTTATGCTAGTGTTGACTTTTTGGAGGATTTTCCTGTTTCCTAGTCTTCCTTTCAGGGAACTGTGTTCATTTTGGCTTCTTTTCTGTGAACACCTGCCTGTTTTTCCTGAACTTTTCAGGTGTCCTATGCCTACCTTTGTGAGTTTCTGACACCCTTCTCTTTCTCTGTTTGGGATAGTGTTTTTTCTTACTATGATCCTTCTCTTTCATTTGGTCACATGGAGGTAGCTTCTGGTCTGACATCTGGCACAGGTTGGGAGATAACTTCTTACAGCATATACAGTTTCTTGCAGAGACAAATGACTCACATGAAGATGATTAGTTCACATTCACAGAAGTCATTATGATACCAACAAGAGGCAGCTGTGAAATTGTTCAGCCTTGTAGTGTGTTCTACAGTTTATTTACACACTTATGATATACATTTCTCTTGAAATGGTATTGTGTATGGTCTGTTAATGTTTGTATGCCTGTGTTATGTTAAAGTTTAACATTTTATAGTAGTAAATGATAAAAAACAGACTATCATCCATTTATCCATTATACATTCATGATAGGCTTTTTTTTTTAGCTGTTAACTGCTTAAAATTATCACAAAACAGCTTAAGATTGTGATATATTGGGAGAAAGTTTATTTTCACAGACTTAGAGACCAGCACATAGCTACTATGAAAAACGTGGAGACCCTGAAATATAGCAATGTAAAAAAAAACACTTTTAAAATTAATTAATTTCTAATTAGCATATAAAGTAGTATGTTTCCTTATGACATTTCATACACTCCATCACCTTTTGTAGTACTTATAACAGGGTGTGATCTTGATTTTTTTTCTAGATCGTATCTCAAATGAAAATGTTATCTTTAGGCAGACAAAAATGGTTTTACTAATGAATATAGTTTCTGGTTCATAGTAGGGACTCATGGAGTATGTGTTGAATGCATGAATGAAAATGAATACCAGAAGGTGCCATAGTCCTGGGAGTCCAGTCTGCAACATGGGAAAGAATTTACTTTGATTAAAGTGTTCTAATGAGAGAGTGTATTGTGCTTATTAGTAAGGCATGGCAAATATGCTGGGTCCCATTTGAATTATAGCAAAAATGATTTTAGTCTCAAGTTTTTAGTTGAATCTGATTTTTATGTAGGCTTGTGTATATACTGTTCCTTCTTCTGGAAGTATTTTCCTTTAAGTAGATAGAAGAGGGATTTATTTTTGAAGGGACTGACCATAACCTGCTGATGTGGAGTGAGATAGTAAGGATGACATCTAGTTTCCTATGGTTAAGTTGGCAGAAAGTGGCTTGGTTACTAAAACGAGAAATATGGATGCGAAATAGTTATGGAAAGTTCATTAGCAATTCTGTTTGGTGTACTGGCGAGATGGCTCAGTGGTTAAGAGCACTGCTCTTCCAGAGGTTCTGAGTTCAATTCCAGCAATCACACGGCAGCTCACAACTATCTGTAACTTCAGTCCCAGAGTCTCTGACACCCTCACACAGATATACATTCAGGCAAAACATTTTGGTCACATTTGGCTTAAGACACTGATAAAACTTCTTTGGAAACGAGAAGGGATTTGGATTCCAAGTCAGGAAATTAGAGGAAACGTTTGTGTTGGGATAGAAATCCAGGAGACTGTGAGTATAGAGACACATAGGAGCTCTCTTCATTCATCACAGTGAGATGGTACCTATAAGTGTGGCAAGGGAAAAGAACTTCCAACATTTAATAGTCAGATAGTAGAAAAATGTAACAGGCATGGAGAAGGATTGACTAAAGAATGATAGTTGGATTGTGTGATGCTTTGGTAAGTAAGGAAGCAAAATGAAGCTTAAAAGAGGAAAAGGCATGACTTGCTAACTCATGCTGGAGTTTCATAAACACAGAACATATAAAGTGGTAAAATAACTACAAGATAAAAGAAGGGTTTTGCAAAGAAAAGTGGTTTACTTACAACACAGCAATAAATGACAGGTATCAGAGGGATATAATCTTTTTTTTGTTTGGATATTCTTGGGAATTTTTATTTCTTTTGAAAAAGTTGAAAAGTAAAATTTAAATTTGCAATTTGAATTTGGCTTTTTCTTTCTTTTTCCAAGATTAATGGTTTTAGTGCCACCTAATGGCAAAGTGGAGCTTTGCAGCCACATTTACATGCGCAGTGAAAAGTGATGTATTTGAAAGACCAAAAATCTGGGGATTTTTGTTTATGGCTGTCCATGGATTGCAGGGTCTTATATTCTTCAGGTCATCAGGTTAGCCTACTAATTCTGCCCTTATCACATTACCCATTTATTCACAGTGCATGTGCATGTCGTTTAATTTAAGGTGCTGTTTTTTTTTTTTTGGTTTTTTTTTTTTTTGTCTTTTAGGTTTTAGCTTATGTATTTCCCTCTAAGAGTTCTCTTTTCTACCAACTTATTTAAAGTTACTCTTATACTCTGAATCATTTCCTCTGCTATTTTCTGTTGTACTTTCTTTATGTCTTTTCGATTGGGGATGGTCTTTCTTTCTCTCTTTCTCTTTTCCTCTCTCTCCTCATCCTCTCTTTTCTCCCTCTCTCCCTTGTCTTTCATCCTCCCTCCTCCTCCCATCTCTTTCTCCTCTCCCTCTCTCTCCCTCCCACTCTCTGTTCTCCCCTAAGCTTTGTATCAGCACCTACCTGCCTAGCCTTCTTCAATCATATAACCCAGGATTAGGTTCAATGTCTGTTATGTATCATATAATATCTTCAGTCAAAATTAGTTGTATGAATGAATGTATGAATGTTTATAAATTTTGAGTTTCTGTGAGATATGGCTCTATCAAGAAAATAGAATTTCATTGTGTTTGGTTATTGACTTAACTTGGTATAGGAATACTGTGTATGAAAGCTTTCCTTTTTGAACATTGTAAAATATTAATATCTCTAGAGAAAAAAGACACATGTCTTTAGGGTGTTGAATTTTTAAAAGAATGCTTATTTATTTATTTTTAAAATTTTGCATTCCAACCAAAGTCTCCTCCCCCCCCCCCGTATAATTTTATATTAGTTTGTCAATTTCAGTAATCTCCCAAATATTTCAAAGTATAGTACTTGGCCTTTAGAAGACAAGTTATTTGAAAGCATTTTGACTTGATAAAGTAATTGAATGTCTCCATCTGTATTTTATAAGACAGGGCTTTGTTAGGTTTGCCTTTCTTGCTGTGTTGAACTTCTGGGAGTAATGGCCTTTTCTATCTCAGACCTGGGTAGCTGAGACTATAGGTATATGCCACTGTGTATGTGTGAGTTTTATAGTTACATGCTTATTTTCTTTCTTTATATGTTGAAACAAATGAATAAAACCTCCGGTATTTCTTAACAAGATAGTTAAACAGAAGTAAATGTAAATTTATTTGGTTGAGGTAAGTCTGGTTTGTGTTTTTCAGGTAACAGTATCCTTTTAGTCTGAAAGTTGAGAGTGGAGAGAGTGTATTTCCACCTTGTGGCCTAGTCTAAGAAGACAGCCCCCTAATTTGTAGGTAATCGGAATGCCAGAATTCTTTTTCATATGAACCATTTTATAAAGTTTTCTTAGTACATTTTTAAACTAGTTTGTTTTTAATCATTTTTTACTTTTTAAAAATCCATTCTCTAGCTTTGCCAGGTGGATGTGGGAAGAGAAGTTTGTAGAACTGAAATGGAGGTCAGAGCTTCATTACAGAAGGTTAGTGGGTCATCTGATTCTGTGGCCACCGAGAACAGTGAAGAATTTGTTCTGATTCCTCAGCACACAGATGATACTTCTACAAAGAATGATGGAAAGCCATGGCTGAAGGTATTGTTTTTTCTTTTTCTAATATGGTACTAGTTTTCATTAATTTGTTTTTTCTTTTTTTGGAGTTTATATGAGGATGAAAACTGAAGGGTTCTTAAAAGTGTGGATCTGGATAATAAAAATCAGTGTTTGATTGATTCTTTTAGATGATTTTGATAATAATAAAAGTATTTAAGGCTTTATCGTCTAAGGGCTAGTTAGGTTTGATTTTAAGTTTTTTTTTTTTAATTCTCTCGGTTATTTACCTTCTAAAAGAAAATTTTGGAGGAAGAAATAGAGAAATCAGAGAAAAAGTAACACATGAGTTAAACTTACTGGTTAAATCTTACATAAATTTATTTGATCAGTTTTGTTTGTCTTCTGAGTTTTAATTGAAAGATTTTTTTGTTATGGATTCTATGCTTGAAATCACATGGTGAGAATGTGGTTAATTGTTTAGCAGTTGACTGATTAGTTTAAAAGTGTATATCTTATTTTTTGGAAGTTGAATTTTCATTTGGATAGCTTCCTTCTCTCTCTCTTCCTATTCCTCTCCCTATCCCTGTCCCTCTCCCTGTCCCTGTCCCTGTCCTTGTCCCTGTCCCTGTCCCTGTCCCTGTCCCTGTCCCTGTCCCTGTCCCTCTCCCTCTCCCTCTCCCTGTCCCTCTCCCTGTCCCTCTCCCTGTCCCTCTCCTGTCCCTCTCCCTGTCCCTGTCCCTGTCCCTCTCCCTCTCCCTCTCCCTGTCCCTTTCCCTGTCCCTCTCCCTGTCCCTGTCCCTTTCCCTCCTTCCTGTCCCTCTCCCTCTCCCTGCCCTCTCCTCTCCCTCTCCCTCCCCTCTTCCTCCCCTCCTCTCCCTCTCCCTTCCCCTCCCTCTCCCTCTCCCCTCCCTCCCCTCCGCCCCTCCCCTTCCTCTGCCTCCCCTCCCCCTCCCCCTCTCCAATTTTGGGTTGCCTTTTGTAAGTCAAAGAATAGAAAGCAAGCAAACCCAGGCATATGTGCATGGGAATTGAACCATTCTTTGTAATCAGGAATGGAAATAATCAAGTGCTATTTTATTAATGACTATTCTTAATATTAAGTATGGCATCAGAATGTATCAGTGAGTCAGAAATACATTGTAAAAGAGATTATTAAATATTTACATATGTCTAGTAAATAGTTCTATTCAGATAATCTCAGTGCCTTATTTTTTTGACAACTGTATTTTCATTATTGTGCTTAAAATATTAGGCTTGTACCTCATCTACTTTTCAAAAAAATATAACTAAGAAAATTAGCAACACTCTGGTAGATAATGAAGAATTTATAAAGAAATTAAGAATGTTTATAGAATTATACTAAGAAACATGATTGTTTAAAAGATACTTAGAATGTATCATATTTAAACATTTATTTTCCTCTTAAAATACATAAAATTAAGAAGGGCTGATTTTGAGTGTGTTTGTGTGTGATGTGTGTGATACAGTATATTGTGTGGAGGTCCAAGGATGGTTTTCTCCAGTTGGTTCTCTCCTTTGACCACAAGGGATCTGGACTGTAGATAGTCATCTCACTGGTCTTAATCAGTAGGACCTTGTATCAAATGTAGTTTGAAAGTATCTGCAATACTTTATGAAGAATCCTTTTGTGGAACTAATAAGCCCCCTTTCATTCAGCTGATTTTATCATTCAGGGTTTCAGTGTGTTATAGATATGTGAAATTAGGTATCACTGGGTATATTCTCAGTATTTACTGAGAATTTTTGAATTTTTAGATCTTAGTTTCTCAAAATACAGTATTTTTAATGAATTAAGTCCCATAATTAAAGGTACTGAAAAAGAATTGTCTTGCTCTGCCTATAGATAGCTTCCAATGGTGATGAACAGTTGGAAAAAGCCATGGAAGAGATTTTGAGAGATTCTGAGAAAGGACAAAGCAGCCTACCTGTTGACTGTCAGAATTCTAGTGAGATTTCAGACTACTCTTTTGGAGATGTTCCAGCCAGCCAAACAAACAAGCCATCTCTTCAGCTAATTTTGGATCCATCTAATACTGGTAATGTTCCAGATACTTAAAGATGATACAAAGAAATGGAATAAAGAGATAAAACAGAAAAATTTTAGTTTACCTTTGTCTTTAATATTGACAAAAAGATTTGTGTGTGTTTATATGTGCTTGTGTCAGTACATGCCACATGTCAGAGAGCGTTGGCAAGGACTTTTTAATTTTGTGTTTGAGACAGCCTTTCTCTTTGTGGCCACAGCTGTCCTGGAACTTGCTATTAGACTAGGCTGGTGTTGAACTCACAGAGATCTGCCTGCCTCTACCTCCTGAGCTCTGGGATTAAAGGCATATGCTACCACTTCCTGGCTAATCTTTGAGATTCTTGAATATGGACATTTATACATTTAACCGCTTGACAGTTAACCCTTCTTTCTTTCCCACATTAATTCTTTTGTATTCCTGGAATTTACTTAACAAAGTGTTAGATATTTCCATACTATCTCCAGCTTGAGTAGAGTCTTTCTTGAGTACTTTTAGTTCCTTCACATGCCATTTTCTTTAAGCTGAAGGAATTTCCTGCAACAGCTTTTCTTCTGTAGTAACAAAACAAAACAACTCATGCTTAATAACCTTCCAGAGAATATTTTATTTTTTTAGATCCCATTATCCTCAGATTTAGATTATTTTATTCCTTTTATTTTTCTACTTACTTTGTTAAAAAATTAAAATCCTTATTCACATAAAATAATGTGTAATTATTTAAGTCTTGCTTATTAATTTTGTTGTCTATAATTTTTAGATCCATTTATCCATTGTTTTGTGTTTAGAATCTATAGTTATGAATATGAAATGCAAAGATTTGAAGAATACATTCTTTTTTATATAATTTTATAAATTTAAATTTGAAAAAAGCTTGTTTTACATATCAGTCCCAGTTCACACACCCTTCTGTCCTCCCCTGTTTCCCCTACCAATCCCCATCCCATCCTTTTTCTGCTCCCCAGGGAGGGTGAGGCCTTCCATGGAATATTTTCAAAGTCTGTCATATCATTTGGAGCAGGGCCTGGGCCCTCCCCCATGTGTCTAGGCTGAGGAAGTATCCCTCTATGTGGATTGGGCTCCCAAAATCCATTCATGTACCATGGATAAATATTGATCCACTACCAGGGGCCCAGTCTTCCAAACTAACACCACATTCAGGGAATCTGGGTTGGTCTTATGCTGGTTTCCCAGCTATCAGATTGGCATCCATGAGCTCCTCCTTGTTCAGGTCACCTGTTTCTGTGGGTTTCTCCAGCCTTGTCTTGACGCCTTTGCTCATTACTCCTCCCTCTCTGCATCTGGATTCCAAGAGTCCAGCTCAGTGTTTAGCTGTGGGTGTCTGTTTCTGCTTCCATCAGCTACTAGATGAAGGCTCTAGGATGGCATTTAAGGCAGACATCAATCTCATTATCATGGAAGGGCATTTAAGGTAACCTCTTCACCATTGCTTATATTGTTAGTTGGGGTCATCTTTGTAGATCTCTGGACATTTCCCTAGTGTCAGATTTGTCTTGAAGCCTATAATGGTTCCTTCTATTAAGGTATCTCTTTTCTTGCTCTCCTCTATTCTTTCCCTGACTCTATCTTCCCACTCCCTCATGCCCATCTTTTTTCTCTTCTCCCTCCAAACTCCCTCTCCCCTCCCTCCATGCTCCCAATTTGCTTGGGAGATCTTGTCTCTTTCCCCTTCTCCAGAGGACCATGTATGTCTCTCCTAGGGTCCTTTTTGTTTCCTAGCTTTTCTGGCAGTGTGGATTGTAAGCTGGTAATCCTTTGCTCTATGTTTAAAAACCATATATGAGTGATTATATACCATGTTTGTCTTTTTGTGACTGGGTTAACTCACTCAGGATGGTTTCTTCTAAGAGTTCCATCCATTTGCCTGCTAATTTCAAGATTCCATTTTTTTTTTTTCTGCTGAGTAGTACTCCATTGTGTAATTATAACACATTTTCTCCATCCATTCTTCAGTTGAGGGGCATTTAGGTTGCTTCCAGGTTCTGGATATTATAAATAATGCTGCTGTGAACACAGTTGAACAGATGTCCTTGTTGTATAAATATGAAATACATAGATTTGAAGCATATTTATATTCTTACAAAAAAAAATTCCCTCCTCATTTTGAGAAATCTAGCTGCCAAAATGTCAGTAAGCTCCCCTATGTATGATGTTTGCTAATCACTGACACATGATTTTACTACAGGATCTTGTTTATTGCTTCATATGTCTAAGGTGACAGAAATGCATAATGGCATATGTGCATAATGGCATACTAAAATAATTTAAATATGTACAGTTTAAATAAATAAACTTAATGGCTTAAATTATCTATAGTTTTAAAGATGAATTTTGTTATCTTTTTTACATGCAGGTAGATATTCTCTAACAATAATGAGTTTTAAAAAAAATGTGTGTAGAATTAATTATATATGTACCCAACCTTGCTGTTCATTATATAGAAAGGAAAATTGGGAGAAGCAATTATCAAAATTGATTGGAAGAAAAGCAACTTTATTAGAATACTTAATAAATAGTTCACACAAGCTAGTGAGTTAGTGATAAGAAAAAAGAAATGACTTTTTTTTTTTTTGTGAAATATGTACTAGTGAGTTGATTGTTTTCATTTTTTTTTTTTTCAGAAATTTCCAAACCCAGGCCTTCTTCTCCAAGTGGACTTCCTGAAGAAGACAGTGTTCTGTTTAACAAATTGACTTATTTAGGATGTATGAAGGTCGCTTCCCCACGGAGTGAAGTGGAGGCTTTACGGGCAATGGCAACCATGAGAGCTTCCAGTCAGTACCCCTTTGCTGTTACACTGTATGTGCCCAATGTTCCAGAAGGTTCTGTGCGGTAAGCTTTCTTTTCTTTTTCTTAAGGTATGGTTAAGTATTCTGAGTGGGGGTGAGTATGTTATATCATGAATCTGATACAGAGCTGAACTCTGAGTTTTCTTACACTTTCTATGCATATTAAATGCATATTAAAAAGTACATTTGTTCTTAGAATGTGTCCTTGCTTGCAGAAGGTATTTTCAAATTATTAATCTAGTAAGTTAAGTACTAAATACTTATAACATTAAAAATTTACAATTTTTAAAAGATTTATTTATTTTTATTTTATGTGTATTAGTGTTTTGCCTGCATGTTTGTCTGGGAGAGATTGCCAGATCCCTTGGAACTGGAGTTACAGACAGTTGTAAGCTGCCATGTTGGTGCTGGGAATTGAACCCGAGTCCTTTGGAAGAGCAGCCAGTGCTCTTAAACACTGAGTCATCTCCCTAGCCCCTAAATTTACAAAGTTTTGATAAAAATGCCTTTAGTGTCTTAGGAAAACATTGTGTTAATGTAGTCTTTATGTAGAATGTGTGTGGGGATATGAAGTCGTGTATGGAGGCAGAGGATAGCCACTGGTGGTATTCCATAGATATTGCCCACCTTTTAAAAATTTAAAGTAAAACGTTTTGAGCCAAAGTCTAGAATTTGCCAAGTTTGCCAGGCTGGCTTCCTGGCCAGCCTGTGGGAGCTTCAGGAGTTACCTGTCCATTCCCTGGCACTGGTATTCCAAGCACAGGCTGCTGCAGTCAGCACTTAGATTCTTTTCTTTCCTGTGGGTCCCAAAGGTCTAACTCACATCCTCTTACTTGTAGAGCAAGCACTTTTCTTTGTCTCCCAAGCTTCAAAATGAGGGGCAATAACAGGCAGATCCCTGGGGTTCCTGTTTGCCAGTCTAGCCACAGGTCCCAGTGAGAGATTGTGTCTCAAAAAACAAAAAACAAGGTGAGCAAGAACACATACTGTACAAAACAGAGGAACTGAGTTTGGGGCACTGCCATTAAAGTTAAAAGAAAAAAAAATCGTGGTGTGGCTACATGCCTGTAACCCCAATTTTGAGGGACAGGATTGATGGAACTTGATGGATGCCACTGTAGCTGGGAAAGATGAAAACAACAAGGAAAACAAGATGGAATGCTCTTAACGATTGATAACTGAGGGTGACCTTTGACCGCCTCAAGTATTGTATTCCCATTTACACCTGCACACAGAAATATCTACAATACAAACCCTCTATGACAAATGCATACAAACACACAGAGAAAACGAAAGGAATAAAAAAGAAATAGACTTTCTAAAAATGATCGGTGCTGTTTCTTCTCTTTCTTTCTTTTCCCCCCATTTACATATCTTTATTTCTAGAGGTCTGAAAAATGCTTCTTTAAAAAATTCTTTGTGCTGGGCACATGCCTTTAATCCCAGCACTGGGGAGGCAGAAACAGGTGGATCTTTGTTAGTTTGAGGCCAGCCTGGTGAGTTCCAGGACAGCCAGAGCTATACAGTGAAATCCTGTCTTGAAAAACAAAAACAACAACAAAAATCTTTGCTGCATCCATGGTGGTGGTGAACATCCTGGCAGGCAGAGGCAGAGAGGCAGAGAGGCAGAGAGGCAGAGAGGCAGAGAGGCAGAGAGGCAGAGAGGCAGAGAGGCAGAGAGGCAGAGACAGAGGTATCTCTGAGTTCAAGGCCAGCCTGATCTACACAGTGAGTTTCAGGACAGCCCTTAGCTATGTAGTAGAGAGACCTTATTTCTAAAAACAAAAAACAAAAAACAAAAAAACAAAAAACCAAAACCAAAACCAAACCCAACCAACCAAAAGACCCAAAAATTCTTTGACATGTGCTGAGTTTCGGACATTTTCACCCATCCTTCATTATTCTTGCCTAGCCCTCTCCTTCTGCTGAAACCTTTTTTGTTTTTTCAATGATCCTTCTACTTTGATGACTCCTCCCCCTTTTACTGGCATTGCTTTTGACAGAACAACATAAAAACTGTTGGAATGAGTGATACACACACACAAACACACACACACACACACACGATATAAAATAGATATGTGATATATGTATATATATATACACACACACACATATATATATATATATACACACACACACACACACATACATACATTGGAAAGTATATGAGTTGGCTCATAGGAAACAAGAATGAAGAAATTGTTAAAATGAAATGATTTTGTGTGTGTTTGTATGTATAAGCTCTTCAGTAACCTGAAAATAATTCATTTACTTGTATTAGTAACCATTTTGTGATTTTAAGAGTCATGTCATATTGGTATGATTTGTTCTTTGATAGTTGATATTTTAATCTCATTTTTTTTATTATTGCAGGATTATAGACCAGTCAAGCAATGTGGAGATAGCATCTTTCCCAATTTATAAGGTGCTATTCTGTGCACGGGGGCATGATGGGACAACAGAGAGCAATTGCTTTGCATTTACAGAGAGTTCTCATGGTTCAGAAGAATTTCAGATACATGTTTTCTCCTGTGAAATTAAAGAGGCAGTAAGTATGATCCAATGTAGAAACTTTATACAGAGTTGAATTAGGATATATTTTTAAACTTTAATGTATTAGTTTAGCACTTGAAGCCATTTCATAGGCTTTGAAAAGTACGTTTGTGTGGGCAAGTTTTCAGATATGCTTGCTTTTGAAAATTTAAATTGTTAACAGAAAATACTAAAAGCAGCACCATTCTAGTCTTTATTTACCATGTACCATGAACACATAATTTTAATTATAGATGCTATTATGACCACCACCCAAGAATTCATAGAAGTGTAGATCTTTGTGAGTTTAATATAAAATGTGATTGGGATGCTATTTCTTATGCCATATAGTAATTATTTTGCTTTACACTAAAATAAACATGTGGAAACACATACTTTATATTGTAACTATACAAATTTTCTATGAGAATTTATGCCTTAATCAAACTTCAAGTTGTTAGTATTGCTTTTTCAGGTAAAGCCTTCATCCCAAAGTTTAAGTCTGTAATGTATACTCACTTCTTTCTGAAAAGCTGTGATTGGCAAGAGTGAGTGGGTCCAAGTGTGCTGACAGTGTATCTGGCATTTAGTAAAGATGAATATAAGTATGTTGAAAGAATACATGAATTTTTGTAAATGAGAGGACTATTTGTGATCTTTACACACTCCACTGCAGAGGTGGGGGAACAGATTGGTAGAGTCCTGACATTTCATGTTGACAGCTGTCACTTAATACACCTGTATGGTTATGGGATCACTGGAGCTGAACAGCAAGGGGATGAATTCTGAAGAATTGAAGAACCTGCTGCTTGAGGGATGGAACCACTGCCCTAAAAAAAAAATCAAGAGGGAACCTTGCTGCAAGCATTTCTGTAACTGATGGTATGAACTCTTTGGGGACTATAGCATATATTTATTTATGAATGTAGGAGATAGTTTTTATTTAAAAGCTTTTAATAATGGGTGGTCAATGGGAAAAAGTGGGAAATTGTTGACTTAATAATTTTGGAGATACTATTTATTACATTTCTAGGCAATGTATTGCTGGTTGTGAGAAAGTGATTTTCATCTATTTTTTAAAATCATATTTTTGAAAGTGTTTTGTTGTCAGTCTTTGTTGATGAAAATATATTGTTTGCAAAAGGTGATACAGGACTATGGTCATTAAACCCTATTGAGAGAACATTTCTAAATGTTGAGTAACCTAGTGTATATAGAGAACTATGTCAGACATTGTATGAAGCATTTACTTGATTGATGCTTATAATATCCCATGGTATGGGTAGTATTTTTGTAGACAACTGATCTTATATTTCCCTGGAACAACCTTAATTTATGCCCATTGTCCAGGTATACTACTAATACCCTTACGTTTACTTTAAAAAATGTTCTGGTTTAGATGATAATTTGTATGGTTACCTTTTGCTTGACCCAAGACAAAGTGAATGGATAAAAGAGATGAGCTTCAAACTGAAGCCTTTAGCTCAGAAGAACTATGTATTTTCAGCAACAACTTTCTTGTTTAAATATTATGGATAAGGGTGCTTGCTGCCAAGTTTGACAACTTTAGTTTGATCTCTGGCAACTATAAGGTGGTCCCATCCTCTTCCTTCTACCCACATGTGCACCACACATATGCATCACACACACACACACACACACACACACACACACACACACAATGTAACAAGATAAAATTTAAAATACTTTAAAAAATAAATGTAAGCTTTTGTTTTTCATTGTGTTTTGAAAGTGGATTTATCAGCTGCATAGCTTGCATTTCAGTTATATTTGTAATTTACTCATCTTTATAGAATCTGCCAACATCTTCCTCACTTCACCCTAAAAATAATATAATCATACTTTGAGTTAATCTGAAATCTTTGAGTTTAATTTACTAGTCATCTAGTTATCTATTTTCCAGGAATTCCCTATTTTGTAGTAAAGGGACAAATGCTATTTGAGTTCTTTTTTGGTGGGCACAATAAGTAACTTAGGGATTAAAGGACAGACAGTCTTATCATTTATGTGTGATGTGCAACAATGCCATTAATTAATTTCTTTTCCCTTTCTTTCTCCCTAAGGTCCCTGGGTGATACCTGAAGGTTTTTCTACTTAAGAGAAGAAGATACTTTCTCAACAGTAACAGCATGGCTACTACCAGCTGTTCCCATGATACTCTTATTTCACCACAAATCTCTTCAGGCAGCAGATACCAATGTTGGAGAAGGGGAGCCCAGAGAGGGTGATGGCTCTCTTGGACATTGTGATATCAGGATACATTTGAATTATTGTCCTGGGTAGTTTTCTGTCAGACCCTATTGGACTGAATCTTTATAAACATATGGCAAAATAATTGGACAATCCAGCCAGACATATCTTAATGTCTGTGATCGTTGTACAGGGAAAATGATGCAAGATTTCTGCTGAGGTATTGAAGACAAATTAAAATGTCAGAAGTAGTGAAAAAAAGATAAGTAGGTACCCGTGCTTCTTGTGTCTTTGTGGATGTGGTACACAAAGCTTTAAAAGAATACTTTAAAGGGGCTTAGTTAACACTAAGGCACACCCTCTGACCATTTGTGTGTGTTTTATATATGCACCTGTAAGTATTCATTTGTGTGAATATATGAAGGTGTGATACACCTAAGGTCTCAGTTTCCCTACTTCTAGGATTTACAAGTATCTATGCCCAGCTGGATGGTAATTTTTTTTCTAAACTCTTTATTTTGGCCATTTTCAATGATAATGCTTTCAAGCGAGTTTTCTTTTCCCTTTTTTTTAGATAGTCTCACTGGATAGCCTTGCTGGCCTGGAACTCACTATATAGCCCATAGAGATCTGCCTTCTCTACCTCCCAAGTACCAGGATTGAAAGTGCATGCTACCATATCCAGTCACATGCTTGTATCATATTTTTACATTATTTCTTGAATGAACATTTTTTTTATTTATATCTGTCTATCCTTTCTTTATTCCTTCCTTCTTCCCTTCTTCCCCCTCCTCCCTTCCTCCCTCCCTCCCTCCCTCCTCCTCCTCCCTCCCTCCTCCTCCCTCCCTCCCTCCCTCCCTCCCTCCCTCCCTCCCTCCCTCCCTCCCTCCCTCCCTCCCTCCCTCCCTCCCTCCCTCTCCCTCCCTCCTCCCTCCCTCCTCCTCCCTCCCTCCTCCTTCCTCCTCCTCCCTTCTTCCCTCCCTCCTTCCCTCCTCCTTCCTCCCTCCTTCCCTTCCTCCCTCCCTCCCTCGTCCCTCCCTCCCTCCCTCCCTCCCTTCCCTCCCTCTGTCCCTCCCTCCCTTCCTCCCTCCCTCCCTCCCTCCCTCTCTCCCTCCCTCCCTCCTCCTTCCTCCCTCCCTCCCTCCCTCCCTCCTCCTTCCCTCCCTCCCTCTCTCCTCCCTCCTCCTCCCTCCTCCCTCCCTCCCTCCCTTCCTCCTTCCCTCCCTCTCCCTCCTCCCTTCTTCCCTCCCCTCCTTCCCTCCCTCCCTCCCTTCCTCCTCCCTCCCTTCCTCCCTCTCTCCCTCCCTCCCTCCCTCCTCCCTCCCTCCTCCCTCCGTCCCTCTTCCCTCCCTCCCTTCCCTCCCTCCCTCCCTCCCTCCCTTCCCCCTCCCTCCTCCCTTCCTCCCTCCTCCTCCCTCCTTTCCCTCCCTTCCTCCCTCTGTCCCTCCCTCCTCTCTCCCTCTTCCCTCCCTCCTCCCCCTCCCTCCCTCCTCCCCCTCCCTCTGTCCCTCCCTCCCTCTGTCCCTCCCCTTCCTCCCTCTGTCCCTCCCTTCCTCCCTCTGTCCCTCCCTCCCTCCCTGTCTCCCTTCCCCTTTCTATGTCTGTCTGTCTCTGTCTGTAGGTTTTCATTGTGTAACTTTGGCTCTCCTAGAACTCATTCTGTAGACTAAGCTGACCTTGACCTCCTAGAGATCAACCTGCCTCTGCCTTCCAAGTGCTGGGTTTAAAGACATACACCACCACCACCCAGCACTTTTTCTTTCTTTTTTTTTTTTCTTTCTCATGTTTGAGACAGGGTTTCTCTGTGTATCCTTGCCTGTCCTGGAACTAACTCTGTATAGTAGGCTGGCCTCAAATTCATAAAGACCCACCTGCCTCTATGTCTTGAGGGCTGGAATTAAAGGCATGTGCCACCATTGCCAGACTCCAATGAACATTTTTTGATAGTATTTCTAAAGAATAGGTTGTTACATGACTATTAATGGAACAACTTTATATTTGAAAAAGCAACTGTATTTAATTAAATAAGTGCCTTTTTTCAATTAATGGCATTATTTGGATTTTAACTGTGTAATACTTACCAATTTGGAAAATACTGAAATAAAGCAAATAAAGTTACCAAAACTCTGTAGTAGTTAAGATTATAGTATATCTCTGGTTTCAGATGTCTATGTATTCACTATCCCCACTGGCAGCAGTCAGATGCCCAGTTTTGTGTCTGATGTTTTCTGTAGGTTCTTTCTATGCAAACAGTTCTACTGTATTGTTTGTCAATAAATCTTTGCCTTCCACAGAAAAGTGCCCATTTTAGATCATTTTTGTGTTATATGCTTTAATAATGTACTGCATATTGAAGTGTTTGCCATGGTATGTATTTTTAACTTACTTTGTGTAATTGGTTATATAGTGCTCTAAGACTGATGTTGATAATCACTGTTTCTTAAGTTTACCTAATTATAATCCTTGCATCACTTTTTGTTCTGTTAACTGACTCTAGAATTCACACATAATTTTAACCTTTTTGGTGGAAATAGCAATTTGTGAGACATGACATTTAAATTAATGGGCTACATTATAGTTAAATTTGAAACAAGCTAACATTTCTGATTTTCACTTGCCTAATGATTCTTTATTGGCTAAACTAAACACATTTGTTTTCATTTTAATATTTAAGTTTTATGTTCTCCAATGTATTTATAGCACCTAGAATGTTACTTTGTGCACAGAAAATGTTTAAACATTTGTTTAATAAGTAAATTTATTATTTTAATTGCAAAAGACTTGAGGTCTGTACTTCTTATTAATACCATTTCGTTATTGATTTTATTATTTTCACTTGTTTATATAGGATCATCAGTGAATAATTAAAATAGTGCATAGTTATGAATGTTGTATTATACATATGGTCCTAATGTTTATATTAACAATATATGATTGCAGGGTATTTCTATAGAGCTGTTAGTGTTAAAATGTTAAGTATTTGATTTAAGAATTGATAGTGGAAAAGTAGTTTAGGGCAATTGAATAATTGGTGAAAGTGTGACTAAGAGTTTGAAGACAACTTGTTTTAAAATGTAGGATGCATATATGAAAAAGTTAATTCCAGAATATATGAATTCAACAAAAACAGAAAAATGAGGTAGCATATTCCATTTTTTTGGTGGTGGTGGGGGGTTCAAGACAGGTTTCTCTGTGTAGCTTTGTAGACCAGGATGGCCTCAAACTCACAGAGATCTCTTGCTTCTGGCTCCTGAATGCTGGGATTAAAGGTGTGTGCCATCACTGTTTGGCCCAAATATTATTTTTTTAAGTGCTGAGGCCAACCATAGCATCTTGTTTATGCTCAAGGTACCACTGAGCTACAATTGCAGTTCAACAGTTCTTCTAGTGAAAGGATTATTTTTGCTTTAAGAAAATTAATAAAAGTTATTTTCTAGATTAACATGTTCATTGATAATTTGGCTTTCAAATTGAGAAATTTGTTAATAATATTCAGTAAAATCTTACACTTCCTTGTGTGAGATATTGAAAATAGGACCCTTGTTTAACTCCTCTCATCCTACCATATTTTTGTTGTTCAAACTATGTGTTGATGGACTGAAAAATTTGAAGTTTTTGGTGTTTCCAATGCATGGTTTGGAATGTTAGTTCTGACACTTATTGGAGACCCAGGAATGAGAATAGCTTTTGGAAAGTGTTGTATTTGTAGTTCTTTGCCATTTTGGGAAAAATTATGAGTCATAAACAAGAATATAATATAAGTATAATTTCATTGTTACTAGAGTGACCCAATGCTAATAGCAGAGATTCAAACATTTTCATGGAAATCTTTTATACTTGAAAACACTGAATGAAAACCCTGAAAGCTTTTCAAATTATGTTACCATAAAACACTATATACTGAAAGGGGGTAGCTTCAATGGTATAGCTCAGTGTCTAGCTTGTTGAAGCAGAGGGTGTACTACAGAGAAACTGAGGATTTTAGCTAAAACCTTGTTTGTGAATATTCATTGGGAAGATGTAGATTTACCCTCATTTTTTCCCTTTCATTGCAATATTTTGTAGCTAAGAGACACTTCCAAATGAATATAGCTTCTTTTGTGAACTTTAATTAGTTCAGTTTATTTATTTTTTTGACATAGATTTCTGTAGCCATACCTAGCCTTGAACTGGTAACAGTCCTTCTGTTTCAGCCTTTCTAATGCTGGGAGTACAGGTGTGAGCAACTGTACCTGGCTTTAAAGAAATACTAATTTAAGCTGGGTGGTGGTGGCACACGCCTTTTATATCTGATTGTATGTGCATCTGTGCACCATATGCATGCAGGAGCCTGTAGATGTCAGAAGAGGTCTTGGATCCTCTGGAACTGGGATTATAGACAGATTTAGATGTAAGATGTCATGTGGGTGCTGGGAATGAAACACGAGTCCTCTGCAAGAACAACAAGTACTCTTAACTACTGAACAACATGGATTTTTATTTTAGAAGTTCCTTTTAAATTACTTTTTAAACAGAGTTTAAAGAAACAAAGCAAGAATATTTGAAAGACATTATTAATTAATTCATTGATCCTGAGTCTTTTTTTTTTTATTACTCTGTGAGAGCAAATCATTGATAAGAGAGAACAGATCAAAACAATGCAACTTCAATCAGAACTCTAGACTCTGCCCAGTCACTTATTTGGTTTGCAGAATACATTGCAAATACCCATTGGCTTGTTTTGTAAGGTTATTCAAACTATTAAGTGGAGTAGTATGTATAAACCGAGTTGATTAACTAAATTGCTGTATCTGAAGCTGCATATATAAGAGATTTGTATTGATTGATGAGAGCGAATAGTATCTGTTTCCCCGGACAGAACAATCTTTCATGTATCTGTCACCCAAAAGACTCCTGCTGTTCATATTAGGAAGAAGTTGCTTTGAGAGTAAAATAATAGAATAAAATAATATGATATATTGCCCCCCCCAAATAAATGGTTATATAATACAGTTAAGCAGTTTCTTTGAAGGGAATGTTTTATTGTCTTAATTAGATATCATCTGGGAAAAAGTTTTCAAAGAAAATATTCCCTAATAATGAAATGCTCATTGGTTCTCAAGGTATTTTTTTTCCTGGTTATGTGTTTTGTACATGTTGCTAGTGAAAAGTTCTGAATCACAGTTAATAGTGCTTGACTCACTGTCATTCTTGAGTGGACCTGGACCTGGACCTGCTGCTGGTCTTCATTCTCAAATCCCAGTTCCTAGCTGCAGCTCTTTAATACTAGTTCCCTTCTGGTCTCTAGGGTTTATATTGGTAGTGTTCACTGTGAATCTTAATTGTGTAGGTGTAAAAATAACTCATCATATTTGAACTTAAGTTTCAGAAATGATGCATTACTGTTGACTTCATATACTTAAACATTCTGTGGAATTAGTGTGCTTTACGAAGGATACTTTAGCAATATTTTTTTTCTTGGATTTCATACTAATGATGGTCTTCCTGTATAATAATGTAGAATTAGGCTGATTTGCATTTAGTATATATGGTTATTTACTTACCACTTTTTAATGCATAATTGATGAAAATGTTATTTTATCCTATCCAAATGGTTGATAGATGCTTACACTATATTTACTTTCTCTACTTAAGAAAATGGTGGGTATGGAAAGTTAAAGACTTCAAGATGGGAGAGAAGGATATTATGGTTCATTTAGTGCTTTGGTCTAATTATATTTTCATTTTCACTTTTTAGGTAAGCAGAATTTTATATAGTTTTTGTACTGCATTCAAACGTTCTTCCAGACATGTGTCTGATGTTAAAGATTCAATCATCCCGACCCCGGACAGTGATGTGTTTACCTTTAGTGTCTCCTTGGAGGTAAAAGAAGATGATGGAAAAGGAAACTTTAGGTGAGAATATCTGAAAAGGAAGTTAGCATTGTGCCTGAAATATTCTAGACACTAGATTGTGTTTGTATAAAGCTTTAGATAGATCAAGAAACATTTGGCTGGATGATTATAGTTCACTATTCTCACACTTCTTAGATAGGCAAACAATTTTCTTAATGATTAAAAGAACCTGAAGTTCTAGTACATTAAAATCATAAAAACAGGGCACAGACTACACTTTTGTCAGCTATGAAGAATGACTTTTGTTGAAAGTATTAATTTTTTATTTATTTAGATTTTTTTGAGATGAGGTCTCATTTTTGCATGGGCTGGGCTTGAACTCTGTGAGCTGAAACTAGTCTTGACCCCGTGATTTCCCTGCATTTACCCCCCCGAATGCTGGGACTATAAATGGGTCACTCCCCACCCTCAGCTAGTTAAGTTTTTTCCTTTATTGTATTTGTAGGGAAAAATTTACAACTGTTTATATACAATTTTTCTCCTTCAAAGTAATTTTTCATTAAATGATTTTTTAAAATTAATTTTTAAAAAGATGTATTTATTTTATGTTCATGATTATTTTGCCTGTGTGTATGTTTATAAAATGTATGTGCCTGGTGCCAGGTGCCTGCAGAGGTCAGAAGAGGGCATTGGATCCTGTTGGACTAGAATTACAGATGGTTGTGAGCTGCTATGTCAGAATTGGACCTAGGTCCTCTACAAGAGCAACAAGTGCTCTTAACTGCTTATCTAACCCTCTGTCCCCTTATTGAAATATTCTTCACCAAAATTATTTTTAGTGGTTGCTGTTAGCATATCCTATCATTTGACCATCATTTAACCACTTCTTTCTATTATACATTATAATGTTTTTTTTTCCAGTTCAAAGGTGAGCACTTAATAGGAAGTGGTTGTCCTATATAATAATCGCCTATATATCTTAACAGTCTTTAATTTTTTATGTTTTACTTTTTGAGACAGAGTCTCACTACATAAACCTTGGCTGGCCTTCAACTCGAACTCATAGAGATCGGCTTGCCCCAACCTCTCAAGTGCTGGGGTTAAAGATGTGCACTACCACATTTGGCCATTAGTGTCTTTAATTACAATAGCCATTGCTAGATAGTTATTTGCATTTTTATCAATAAAAAATGAATGTCAGGTTGACTAAATAGCTGGAAGTATTTGTATTTTTCTGACAAGCAAGCTGTATTTTAAGTTTAATTTGTTCATTATGAGAATATATCTTTTATTAGACTTCTATTAATTTGTTATACATAATCTGTGCCTTTTTGGCCATCTTTATTTATATTTACTTGGATGTGTAGCCTTACATTCTTGGTGTTTAAAAGAGTAGGGCGTTCCTTAGTTTTTTTTTTTTTTCCCTTGGTTTAATTATGGTACAGGTGCTCATGACCACCTAGCAACTGAACCAGAATGTGACAGCCTTTAACAACTAAATAAGCAGTATTTGAAAACTTGTAATTTAAAAGCTAAATTTGAATTATACCATATTGTCATAGTTTTAGATACTGCATTTTACCTTGATTGAAAGATAAAAATACAAAGCTTTTGTAATTCATGTTCAATATTTCTAGAAGTTTTATATAATTGGCAATAAAATTTACTTTTTCTGCCTGTTGTGAGGTGAGATTTAGTATGACTTAAGAATATAGTATTCTTTCTGGGTGATGGGGCAGAACACCTGTAATCCCACCATTTGTGAGGCAGAGACAGGCAGATCTCTTGAGGTCAAGGCCAACTTGGTTTAAACATCAAATTTTAGAACAGCCATTGAAACACAGATAAACCCTGTCTGGAGATATAAACCAAAAAAAAAAAAAAAAAAAAAAAAAGACTATAGTGTTCTTGGCTCATACTTTATTTTCTTGTTGTCATTTTAGAATGTGTTATTCTATTATAATGTGCTAATTTTTGTTCTTTTTGAATATTTCAGTCCCGTGCCTAAGGATAGAGATAAATTTTATTTCAAAATAAAGCAAGGAGTAGAGAAGAAGGTTGTAATTACAGTTCAGCAACTCTCTAACAAAGAATTAGCTATTGAGAGGTAAGCAGCTTGTTTTTGTATCATAGCTCAGACTGGGATGCCATTGTTAATGTGTTTCAGATACTGGTATTGAATCTCAGCTGTACTGCTCACTGTGACTTTTCAGTGTATATTGTTTCTATTCGTCTTTCTCCCTCCCTCTTACCCCCTAATGCCTCTACAGGGCCCCTCTCAATCTTCAAACCCTTTTTGTTAATATTCTTTTTTTGGATTAACACTTATTTACATGAAAGGAAATTAGTAATTTTTATTTTATATTTTTTAAAGCTTCTGACATTCCAGTGACATAATGGAAAAATGTGTGTGTATCCATTCATAGGAATTTTTTAAAGTAAATAAATGTTTCAGAGGGCCAAAAAATTGAATATAAAGTGACTAACATAATCATTCCTCCCAAAATTCGATGTTGGATGGCAGTTATTATCTATAATGTAATATATGTTTAGTGGTTGACAGAAAACAAAGGAGAAAAATGGACAAGAATACAAATAGAGAAATTCCTGGAAAGTTTATTCAGATGGTTAGCAAACATATCTAAACTCTGAAGTTACAAATAAAATGCAAATTAGAGAAACCATACGATATTCAATATGAAGTAAAGGTGGGGATATGAGAAAAAAGGTATTCTTATTTGTTAATGATATTATCAAGTGTTGCATGCACTCAAAAACAAAACAAAACAAAACAAAAAAAAACCAAACCAAGCCAGGCAGTCGTGGCATACTCCTTTAACCCCACCACTTGGGAAGTAGAGGCAGGTGGATTGCTGAGTTCAAGGCCAGTCTGGTTACAGAGTAAGTTCCAGGACAACCAGAATCACACAGAGAAACTCTTGTTTTGAAACAAACAAAAAACCCAAGACAAAACAAAAACAAAAATACCCCCACCAATCCCAATCCCACAACAAAATAAAAATAAAAAACAAAACACTAAACCAGTCTGGTAATATAGTTAAAAAAAAAAAAAAAAAAAAGACCTATAGTTCGATATAGGAGTTTCATTCTCAGTGAAATTATAGTATTGACTACCAATGTTCATGGATATATATTTGTTTGGTGTGTGTGTCTGTGTGTGTGTCTGTGCATATGAGCATATGTATATGAGTGCAGAGGCCACAGACTCAGGTGTTCTTCCTCAGGTGCTATCTGCCTTTGTCTTTGAGACAGGCTCTCTCATTGGCCTGGAGCTTGTTGGTTAGGCTAGGATAGAGGACCCTAGGATAGTGATCCCTAAGGATCTGCTTCTCTCCATCTTCCCAGGCTTTGTATTACTGATACACATTTGCTTTTTTTTTTTTAATTTTTGAAATGATTTATTTTTATTTCATATGCATTAGTGTTTTGTTTGCATGTGTGTCTCTATAAGGGTGTTGGATACCCTGAAACTGGAGCTACAGACAGTTGTTGAACCCAGGTCCTTTGGAAGAGCAGCTTGTACTCTTAACCACTGAGCCATGTCTCTAGCCTCATCCCCCACTTGCTTTCTTGAATGTGTGTGTGTGTGTGTGTGTGTGTGTGTGTGTGTGTGTGTGTAGTCAATTTTAAGGCATATGATTTCATATTTAACATCTTTGATATTGTGTGTGTTATACAGTTGGTAGCACCTTATAGTTGTCAAACTTTTGTTGTGGTATTAAACATAGCAATGAATCTTAAAAATGATGAAAAATAGCTGAAGAGAAAAAAACTTTAATATTTAACTTTACAAGCCTAAATATAATGTTTAATATTTAACATTACAAGCCTAAAGGAATATATAAATTTATATGTAGCAACCTTTAATTAAAATTTTTTTGGATGAGCATTAGATGAACAGTGTTTTAATTTATTTTTTTATTTGAAAGTAAGTTCAAACTTACAGAAGAATGAAAAAGAAAGAACCTACAGAGAACATTTAAACTTTGTAGTCAGAAAACAATTTGGTTTTCACCTCCCTTCTTTTCTTCTTTTTTTTTCCTTAATTTTTTCTACTTATGTACACACTAACACACATGCACGCATGCAAGCACGCACACATGCACACATGCACATTAGCACAATCACAGGAAACAAACTGATTTTCTGACAAACTTGGACTAAGTTACACATAACATGACCTTGTATCTCTAAATACTGAAGATTGTATTTCTTAAGAATGCAAGTATAGCCAGGTAGTGGTGGCACAGGTCTTTAATCCCAGCACTTGGGAGGCAGAGGCAGGCAGATCTTTGTGAGTTCCAGGCCAGCTTGGGCTACAGAGTGAGTGCCAGAATAGGCTCCAGAGCTACACAGAGAAACCCTGTCTTGAATACCCGCCCCCCCAAAAAAAAGAATGCAAGTAAGTATCTTTTATATACATAATCTAATATGCTTGTCAGCTGCAATGAATTTAGCATTCATACAGTACTTCCTATATCATCTACCATTTATCTTATTTTGCCAGTTAACAAAGAAACATCCTATTTTCCAGCTTGGGATTAATTCTAGGGTCAGATGTTGCATCGAGTTTCCTTATGTCTTTAGTTTTCTTTAATCTGGGACACTTGCATGGCCTTTCACTGTCATTAATTTGTGAAATAAATGAAGAATATATTCCTTTACTCTCTTATTCCTTTTTTGAGATGGGGGTCTCATTAAACCAAATATGGTCATGAATTCACCATGTATCACATAAACTTAAAATCTGGATTCTATGGCCATAATCTTCCAATTTGGGAATTTAAGCACGTGTCAGCAAACCTGGCTTCCTTTACCTATTTGGTGCTGGGAATTGAACCTAGGGTCTCATTCTTGCTAAGCAAGTATTTTGCTACTGAGATACATTCTAGCCTCCCCTCATTTTCTAAAATTAAAATATTTTATCATTAAACTTGTTTTGTGTGTGTGTGTGTGTGTGTGTGTGTGTGTGTGTGTGTGTGTGCATGTGTGTGAGTGTGCATGTGTATATGCACACATGTATATTTGGTTCTTGAGTATGCCTTAGTGTGTGTGGGTCAACTTGAATTAGTTCTCTTTTTCCACAAGTGGCACCCAAGGTTTGAACTCAGGGCAGTTGTTGGACTTAGTGGCAAGCACTTTATCACTGAGTCTTCTCACTTGTGCTTCCCTCTTAATATAACATTGTTTATTTTGGGTTTGCATAATACTTCCTTGTGATCAGATTTAGACTGTATATGAGTGATACTGTATGCTTCACAAAGTACTGAATGTGGCCATTTAGTGAGCTGTTCTTCACTGGTCATGGGAATTTTGATTCCAATCAAGATGTCTGATTTCTTCACTTACTTTTCCCCACTTCTAACTAGTATGCAATCTGTAAAGGGACATTTTAAGACTTCAAAACAAAACCCCCAAACCAAACAAGAGCAAACAAAATCCCCACAACATCCCCAACCTCCCCCCCAAACCCCCAAAAGCAAAAAAGAACAACAACAACAAAACAAAGCAAAACAAACAAAAAACTACCAAACACTGCTACTCATGATGTTGACTTCTTTGACTTAGCATTTATATGACTCTTTTCTGTTTTAGTTAGCTGGAATATTATTGACCTTGATGAATATGTATGGAATAGTTGAGTACCTAATTATATTTTCTTTACTAACTTGGTTTAAACATTTACATATAGATTTAAAAAGAGAATAGAAATAATAATTGAGGGATGTTACTTTTACTTTTTTTTTGTGTGTGTGTGTGTAAAGTTTTTTTGGGGGAGGGGAGGTGGTGAGGGAAGGAAAGGGAGAGAAGGGAGAGAAAGAGAAAGAGACAGGGAGAGAGCACATTTGCCTACTCTAAATTCATAAAATAATTTTATTCACTCTCCTCAGTAATGTTCAATGATAATGTCTTTGTTATCACATAGACTACGTAGAGCATAAATATTTTTTTCCCAGAGCACATCTTCTCAACTTCTGCTGCTTAAATTACTTGAGAGAAACCTTTTGAATTACTATGAAATTATCATTAGACATTTTTCAAAGACATTTATTCATGTTAGGATAATTGTTTTTAAAAATAATTCTACACATTACTACCTACTATATTACTTTTATTCTATTTCTTTTTCCTCTTCTCTTTTTATGATAGAGGTTGAAGCTAGGACATTGCAAATGCTAGACAAGTACTACCTATGAACTGTTTCTCCAGCCCTCCATTTATTCATTTATTATTTATTTATTTGACAGGATCCCATGTAAACCAGACTGATTTTGAACTCTTTATTTGTTAAACATGACCTTGAACTTACTGATTGTTCTGCCTCCACCTCATAAGTGCTAGGATTACTGGCAGGTGGCACCATAGCAGGCTACCTCTATTATTTTTTTTAAATTAAAATTTAATTTTATTTAAGTTCTGTGTGTAGATATTTTGCTCTCATGTATGTATATGTACCATGTGTGTATGGTACCACAGCATTTATTAGGTCACCTGCAACTGGAGCTACAGATGCTTGTGAGCTGTCATGTGGGTCTGGAAATTGAATCCAGGCCTTTGGAAGATCATTCATTGTTCTTAACTGCTGAGCTGATTTACTTACTTTTATTTTTATTTGTATGAGTGTTTTGCCTTCCTGTATGTCTTTATGCCTTGTGCATGCAATGTTTTGTGGATGCCAGAAGAGGGTGTTGGATCTGTTTGGAATTGGAGTTACATATGCTTGTTAATGCCTGTGTGAGTGCTGGGAATTGAACCCACATCCTCTGGAAGAGCTGTTAATCTTTTAACCATTGAGTCATCTCTCCAGTCCTTTATTATATTTTCCATCGAAAAAGAGAACTTGTATATGTTTGAGACTGTACAAATTTTATCACAGAGTGATTATTTTACTATAGCAATATTTCCTCAATTCTAGATAACCTTTATTAATGTATATTATGTGTCTAACATTTGTTTCATTCATTTATTTAGTGTACTTCTATTATATTCACTCTCCATCACCTTTTTCTCCTGTCCTCTCATCTTGTTTTTCTCCTCTTCTTCCAAATGTTTCTTTCCCCTTATACTTTGATACCACTCTCACTATAGATTACATTTCCCTATAGATGACATATTTTTTTTATGTTTGAATAAGACTCCATTATGTATATTTTCTTTATCCATTCATCCATTACAGGTACCTAGTTTTTTCTATGATGTGGTTATTAGGAGTAGTACTGCAGTAAGCATGGATATGTAGGTATCTCTATTGTGTGTTGACTTTGAGTCCTTCATTTCTTTCTGATTCTATAGTAGAGTGGTACTATAGGAGCAGATGGTTGTTCTGTTTCTAGTTTTGTGAGGCACGGCCATAGCTATTTCCATAATGACTGCACTAATTTGCATCTTTAAATGTGAATGAGGAATTTACTCCTCAATCCTCTCATCCTCACCAGCATTTGCTTCTTGTCTTCTTGATGCTAGCCTTTCATTTTAGCTGGATCAAGATGGAATCTCAGTGTAGGTTTTAATTTGTATTTACTTGATACCTAAAGAATGCTGATTGCTTTTTCATGGATTTATCAGTAATTTGTACTTCTTTGAGGACTATTCAATTCATTTGCTCATTTGTTGATTGGATTACTTGTTCTGGTTTTTTTTTTTAAGTTTTAAGTTTTATATGTTAAAAAAATCACTTAACAGACGGACAGCTGGTAAAAACTTTGTCCCATTCTGTGGGTGTCTCTTCATGCCAATGCTTTTCACTTTTGCAGAAGCTCTTTAATGTGTGTAGTCTCAGTTGTTAATTCTTGCTGTTATATTCTGGTCTATTAGAGTTCTATTGAGAAAGTCATCACCTAGCTTCACACCCGAAGTATTTTTTGCATGTTTCTTTTTTCCTAATAGCTCAAAATTATAAGGTCTTTGATCCATTTAGAGTTGAGTTTTCTAGCAGGGGGGATAATTGTCTTGATGATAATCTCAAACTTTCAACTATGGGTTATATTTAGCAATGGTTAATAAATTCATGCTAAAGTTTTTGGTTCCTTTTTTCATTCTTTTTTGTTAGATGATCTCTGTAGTATGCAAATGGGAATTGACTTGGGATTGCTTTAAGCTTGCCCGAAAAATTCTTCCTTTGACAGAGTTAATTATCCATAATATGGGAGATTTTGTAAATACTTAGTTTAATTTGTTTTGGAAATAAACAAACCTTGTCTTTTATTATGCTAAATGTATTTAATGTCTTTAAATCAAAAATTATAAATGGTAAGATTTAATTATCCAGTAGGTGGCAGTCTCATCAAGGACATTCTTAACACTTGAGTCTTTACTACATAGCTATTAACAGTTATATTGTAGTCGAAAGAGTTGGTGTGGAAAGTATGTATTTCAGATTACATAATTTGAGCATGTCTTGTCAAGGAGAAATAAAATTTATTTAAAAAATAAATATATGAAAAATAAAAATATAAAATTTTCATTACACCCCAAAGTAGAAAGAATAGTACATTGATCCCTAGGTGCACTCAGCACCCATCTGAAATGGGTTTTTCTCCTCTTCTTCCAAATGTTTCTTTCCCCTTATACTTTGATGCCACTCTCACTATAGATTACATTTCCCTATAGATGACATATTTAACAAAATGGCTTAACAGTAGTAACTCATTTTAGTAGAGTCAGTATTTAACTGTTGCTATCTGATTTCCAGGTGTTTGTATTCTTAAGGATGGAATGTAATTAGTTCTTGATTACATACTAGACTAAACTTAATCAAAGAAATGAGAAGATAAATTGGTCATCTTTAATGAATTTCAGAATAAATTGAAAGTGATAACATAAATGTTGGGGCACCCAAGTAATCTTTGAGTGACTTCAAATCTACCGTGCTCTGAGAGAAAATTCAAGTGATTTATGGAACAGAAAACTAACAGTAACAATTGAGATGGGAAAAATAAGGTGATTGTTGACTTATATGGGGTACTGAAGGGCTGCATGTTAAAATGCAGTTGTCAGTGATCAGGTCAAGCTCTTCCATTGCTTCCAAAGCAGAGATGATCATTTCTGATCTTGATCAGTTATCTTCCCTCAGGTTTTAGTATCATCACATGTGGAAATACTGTGAAATGTTTTTCTAGATTTTGGCACATTGATGGTGATTTCAAATGCTGTATTTAGCATTTAAAATATTACTAATGTATAAAGGTATTATATATTACAATAATATGTAATATATTACAAAATATTATAATTATTATAGTGTTAATTATCAACAACTTAGATGCTTTGAGTAGATTCTCAGTTCATGCTTTATGATAAAACTGAGAAAGTAGTATTTTTTTCCCATATTAGTTTTTTGAAGCATTGGTTTTGTTAAGCATTACTCTTGATTTTGCATGTGCATGAACAGTTCAGGAAAACAATACTCTATATGTTAGTAGATGGGATGTTTTATAATTTCTTAACAACAAGAAGTATTCTGATGTTGGTTAATTCTAGGCTACCTGCCTAGTATTACTGGAGATCTCTTATTCAAACCTCACCTAACAACCTGTATTCTATCTCTGAAAGTATCCCTCCATGAGGAATGTTCTCCCAAAGTCCTTTCATGCACCAGGGATACATCCTGGTTCCACTGTCTGAGGTCTCTTAGACTGCCCAGGTCTTCTAACTGAGACCCACATTCAGGGGGTCTGATTGGTCCAATGCTGGTGTCCCAGCTATCAGTCTGGGGGTCCATGAGCTCCCCCTTGTTCAGGTCAGCTGTCTCTGGGTTTCTGTAGCCTGGTCTTGACCACATTTTCTATCACTTGTCCCTCTCTGTAATTGGATTCCAGGAGTTTGGCACAGTGTTTAGCTATGGGTGTCTGCTTTTGTTTCCATCAGCTACTAGATGATGGCTCTATGCTGGCATATAAGTTAGTTATCAATCTCATTATGAGGGAAGGGCATTTAAGGTAGCCTCTCCACTGTTGCTCAGATTGTTAGTTGGCATCATCCTTGTAGGTCTCTAGACATTTCCCTAGAGTCAGTTTTTTTTCTTTAAACCTATATGAGAAAAACCCACCCTGATTGACTTCAGGACACACACTGTACATATGAACAACAATTACATTAGTAATTATTGTTAGCAAAAGATAAGGTACCAGTAGAAGGACTAATACAGCAAATCATATAACTAAATGTAAAGGAGATAGTGTAATTTAAAATTTTGAATATTAGAATAAGTTGTTTTTAACTTTGTTTCTAATGGTACAAGAATGTGTTTGGAAAATTAGTTTCTGAGTGTATCTGCTTTGTGTTGGCTATAGGCATGGTCTTTGCTGGACACCGAAAGGTAGCCTTGAGTAAGGCATTCCCTGCTTTGCAGCAAGTGTAATCACTACTTACTGGAATCATACTTTGTGTAAAAATGTGCTGCTAGGAAAACAAGCCTTTGTGTAACAGGAAGGAGCAGATTACATGTATAAAAACCAACACTTTTTTTCTTAAATGTTGTTAGGGATCAACCTTCTTACTACTGAGCTATATATCCAACTTCTGGCACTATTTTGAAATTATATAAGCTTTAAGTTTTATTTAGTTACATTCTTTACTCCCTAAATAAAATCATGCATAGCATGTTTTTATATTTTAGGATTTCTATGGTTAAAACAACTATTAAGTGTGAGTATGCATTGGCAGAATGACTATCTGGATAGGTTATGGTGATTATATACAAATTTGAGTGCATTGTTTAACTGATCTGGACATGGCATTGCTTACCTAGTGCAGCTATTAATAGCCTAGAAATTAGAAATAAAAAAAGGTGGTAAACTTTTTTCAAATAAAGTAGTATTGGTAGGTTATGTTAACACCAGAAGCTATGTTAACACCAGAAAGCATAGATAGTAGGTAATAATTATTAATCATATATTAGATACTATTGACATTAGTATGATAGGATAGTTAGTAATGAGGTTTATGTAATTATTTTTTTCTATCAACTGCATATATAATGCTAACATGCTACATGATCAACATGAATTTTGAGGGCCAGGGACTATAAAGTTTTATTAATTTGGCTTGATACAGAGAGAGCATAGTATCTTTTTCTTATTTTAAAAGTACTTTTATTTTACTTACCTGGGTTAATTAATTATTATCTATGGTTTTGGAATAACTATAAGGCAAATAAAATCTTTTATTTTTCTACTAACTATATCTTACTATCATATCATAATTTATTAATGTTTAATAAATTATTTATTTGTAATTTTAGGGCAATTTCTGATTTTAGTTATTTTTATATATAAAATAAACACTGAGAATTTTGACAACTAACTTTTCTGATTTGTGAATAATTTTTGTTGTGTATCTTGGGGCTTTTATTTATTGTTTCTAGGAAAAATAAGCAAAACTGTTTGTGAGTATAAAATTTAGATTGTATAGTTATTATGAAAAAGCTTTTGCTTACTGGGCTTCTGTGTTCTTGAAACCTTATTTTTTCTTTTCTTTTTTTCTCAATATTTTCAGATGTTTTGGAATGTTGTTAAGCCCAGGTCGAAACGTGAAGAATAGTGACATGCATTTACTGGATATGGTAATGACAACCTTAAGCATCCTAATCAAGTATAGAGGACAGTTATTTATATTTTAAAAAATCTTCTATTTTAAAACTTTGTTATATTGTCAGGGTTTAATTTTGTGTGAGCTATAATTAATTTTGGATCCTCAAAATTGCTTATGAAGGGAAGATTAGGAAAATTTCTGCCTAACAATCTTCTGTAGGATGAAAGTACATAAGAGGAACCTGTGGTGACAGTGCAATCTATTTTGTTTGGCTTCTTAGGAAGATGTCTTTTTCTTGAGCCTAAAATAACAACCTCAGTTATAACAAATATCTACAATGTTTGCCTCCCACCTTTCACTTATTTAATGCACTGCATCAATTCAGGGCTGTGATGATGCTTGTTTTCTTTGAAGCATCTTCCTTCCCAAGTTTGTATGTAGCAATGAGAATATTTACTATATTTCTTTAAGGAATGCCATTAAGAGATTAATGATACATGATCAGAGATTGGTATTTGTTGTGAAGATAGCAAACCCAAGTACCTTCTGATGTTGCTATTTATTTTCATTCACTTTGTGATTTAGAATGTTACAGAAAAGTGTCAGAGTAAGCAAAAAATTCCTTACTTTGTGAGTACAGACTTTTACTTATTTTACATATTTTTATATATTTCCTTTCAACTGTGTCTCATAAATTTAAGTATTCCAGTGGGAAGATTTTCTTCTAACTATTTCATGGTAATTATATCAGTATTAATTTTCTAGTGATACTGGGATGCTTTGTTCAAAATATTGGACATTTATTTGTATGCTAAACATTGTATGAAGTATTGAGGTTTTAGATTTGTATAAAATATAGCTCTTATTAGCTGTGGGCTACTAATCTTGTGATGGAATCAGACTTTTTAAGTTTGTAATTACAGCAGTGGGTTAAGTGCTTTCTCAAGTGTGCTGTCCTAGTTAGGGTTTCTAATTGCTGAGAAGAGACACAATGACCATGGCAACTCTTAATGAAGGAAAACATTCAATTTGGGTGGCTTACAGTTTGGAGGTTTAGTCTGTTGTTATCATGGCAGGAAGCAAGGCAACATGCAGCAGATATGGTGCTGGAGAAAGAGCTGAGGCTTCTAAGTCTTGATCCTTCAGGGAATAGGAAGTGATCTGTCTCACTGGATATGGCTTGAGCATATATGAGACCTTAAAGCCCACTTCCACAGTGACACACTTCCTCCAACAAGTCCACACCTCCTAGTAGTACCACTTTCTTTGGGGTCTATTTTTTATTTCAAACCATGACATGTGCCATGGACATAGAGAGGAAGTACTGCATAGATAGGTCAGGTGAGGACAACCAGGTACATGGAATGTGTAAGCATAAATTATTTATCCATCTCTCCTTTACCCTTCTTTACAACATATCAGTAATGAATGTTGGTTTTCCTAAAGCAAGCCATAGCATTTTGGAGCCATGAGAATTTCATGATGGGATCATTTTGAGAGTACTGAGCATTAGAAAATGTATTAAATTATTAGGTTCTAGTTATGGTCTTTCAGAATGATAGAGTTATATAAAACTGATGTGAACTTTGAAGCTCCTTAGTTACCTCAGTGTAATTTGAGTCATTATGCTCCAAGGCCTTTATAGTGTTTATTTTCCTGGAAAGAGAAGTGGATTTACCTACACAACAAATAGTTGGGAGTGCTAGGCTTTGCATTTTTAATTATCAGTAGTTGTGATTTATTGTTATCTGGTGTTGTTAATCTTCATGAATCTTAATAGGTGGTTGCTGACCCTTGGCTAGATTCTGGCTAGTAGCAAGGAACTCAGTACTTTATATTGAAACTGAGGAGATGGTTCTGGTTATCGACATGTTATTCTTTTTTTTTTCTTTACATTTTTTTTAGTAATAATATAATTAAAAATTTTTATATGTCGATCCCAGTTTTCCCTCCCTCCCTCCCTTCCTTCCTCCCTCCCTCCCTCCTTCCCTCCTTTCTTCCCTCTCTCCTCCTTACCCTCTTTCCCCCCCTCACATGTTATTCTTTGTAATAAGTACAAGTTAAACTTTTTGCAACTTTGTCTAAATACTTTTGTTTTTGCCCTTTTGAGTAAGATGTTAATGCTTTTTTTTTTGTTTGCCTTATTTTTTGTTTTTTGAGACAGGGTTTCTCTATATTGCTTTGGAGCCTGTCTTGGAACTAGCTCTGTAGACTAGGCTGGCCTCGAACTCACAGAGACCCACCTGCCTCTGCCTCCTGAGTGCTAGGACTAAAGGTGTGCACCACCAATGCCTGGCTAGAAGGCTTTTATTACCTTTAGTAATGTTGCCAGGGTGTACTTCTGTATCTGTGCATCATGAATTTTGATAGAACCACCTCCTACCTCACTGCCATTTAAAACCAAGTCATAGTGTTAATACTTTTGCTCCTATGACAAACCCAAATGTCATGTGAAACTGAAAACAAGTTTTCTGTCATTTCTTTTATATTAACATACTTTGAGAGGCATGCAAATTACATTTAACAGTTTGTGAAAACTTTTTTCCATAGTGAACAATTTTTATGAGTAAAAATTTATTTTTCAGATTTTTATTTTTATTTTTATATTTATTATTTTTTCTTATTTTACATATTGATCCCAGTTCCTACTCCATCCCTCCCATGTCCCCCAACCCCCCTCCTAGCCTATACCCCCCACTCCACAGTGAGGGTGATGCCTTCCAGGAGGGATCATCAAAATCTGTCAAGTCATTTGGAGTAGTGACTAGGCCCTCCCTTCTGCCTCTAGCCTAAGGGAGTATCCCTCCATGAGGAATGTTCTCCCAAAGTCCTTTCATGCACCAGGATACATCCTGGTTCTACTGTCAGAGGTCCCTTAGACTGCCCAGGTCTTCTAACTGAGACTCACATTCAGGGGGTCTGATCGGTCCAATGCTGGTTTCCCAGCTATCAGTGTCAGGATCCATGAGCTCCCCCTTGTTCAAGTCAGCTGTCTCTGTGGGTTTCTGTAGCCTGGTCTTGACCCCTTTTCTTATCACTCCTTTCTCTCTGTAACTGGATTCCAGGAGTTCAGCTCAGTGTTTAGCTATGGGTGTCTACTTCTGTTTCCATCAGCTACTAGATGATGGCTCTATGCTGCCATATATGTTAGTTATCAATCTCATTATCAGGAAAGGGCATTTAAGGTAGCCTCTCCACTGTTGCTCAGATTGTTAGTTGGGGTCATCCTTGTAGGTCTCTGGCTATTTCTCTGGAGTCAGTTTTCTCTTCAAACCTATAATGGTTCCCTCTATTATGTTATCTTTTTTTTTTTCTCTCATCTATTCGTCCCCTGACTCAATCTTCCTAGTCCCACATGTTCTCCTCTCCTGCCATTATCTTTCGCCTAACTCCCTCTCCACCCACTGCCCCCCTCCACTCCCAATATACTCAGGAGATCTTGTTCCTTTCTTCTTCTGTGAGGGATTTTATATGAATCTCTTAGGTTCCTCCTTGTATTCTAGTTTCTCTGGTGGTGTGAATTATAGGCTGGTGATTATTTGCTCTAGGTCTAAAATCCATATATGAGTGAGTACATACCATGTTCCTCTTTTTTGTGACTGGGCTACCTCATTCAGGATGGTTTCTTCAAGTTCCACCCATTTGCCTGTGAATTTCAAGATTCCATTGTTTATTTTCCTACTGAGTAGTATTCCATTGTGTAAATGTGCCACATCTTTATCCATTCTTCAATTGAGGGGCATCTAGGTTGCTTCCAGGTTCTTGCTTGAGTTAACTAAATTTCTACCTCCTTGCTCCCATTTCTTCCACTCTTTCTTGAATTCATAATTTCTTCTGTAATTGTTACTATTATATACATACAAACACACATGTATATATTTACAGTGTCCTGAGTTGTTTATTGTTGCATTAGTGTTGCTGGCGTGTGCATATGTTTGGAGATGATCACTTGACATTTGATAGCATATCAGGAGGCTTATCCCTGGAAAATAGTGATTTTTCTCTATTATACCAAACGTTGACTCTCCATTGTTCTTCTAGGGTTAGGGCCTTTTGTAATTCCCTACAGCTTCAATGGCATGTGGTATGGTTTTCTTAGGCAACCGTAGTATTGATTTTCATGGATGTAGCATATTTGCCACACACGTTGTCTAAGGTCCTCTGGCTCTTAGAATCTTTTCTCTCCATTTCCCCTCATGTTCTCTGAGCTTTAAGCATAGGGGTTGTGTATCGATTTCCTATTGGGGCTGGGCACCCCAAGGTCATTTATTCCCTGCATTTTGACCAGTTTTGGTTATTTATTGTAGTCTTTGCTGCAAAAAGAAGCTCCTTTAATGAGTATTGAGAGTTACACTTATCTGTAGGTATCACAATAGATGCTTAGAATACCAGTAGAAGTTATATTGATTAAAAAAATGATAGTAGTAATTTCTCCTTTGGGATCTGTGACTTCTCCATTCATGGGCTAGGTTTATGGTACCAGGCATAAATTCACGCATTACATGGGCTTTAATTCCAATTATGCAAAATGCCAGAGGAGAAATGTAATTCCTAGTTCTACCCAGCTGCTGAACATAACAATATCCCACCCAGCAAGATATTCCTAATGGTCCCAGTGGTGCAGTAGTGCTACTTACTTCTTGGGTGCATTGAACAGTTTTTAAGTATTAATGACTTTTCTTCCATATGCATATTTTCTAATAAGGTGAATCTAATAAGGAGATTTTAATAGTTTATTAAAGCTATTGTGGTTTAAGATCTTTACTTAAGGGAAAGTTATGCTTACAAATGACACTGTATTTGTTACTTTTCTCATGTGTGTGTGTGTGTGTGTGTGTGTGTGTGTGTGTGTGTGTGTGTGTGTGTACACATATATACATGCACACACATAATATAACATTTAACAAAATTTTAGTTTATTTTTGGAAGACTGAAGATTACAGGTAACAGAAACTCAATATTCTGCTAATAATGAGAGTTTTTGGTCAGGGAAGTTGTAGGATACGAAGTAAGTGGTTCTAACCATAAGTATTGGTAACTCAGGAAAAGCCTAACAGCAAAATACCATGAAAGATGGAAAACTCAGTAAATCTAGGTTCTGTGGAGTTGGACCACAATTTATTAGAGGTGATCCAGAGTATGTGGGTCTTTATAATTAAATATGCTGACGAGATTAAAAAGACACGTTTTATACAGTAGACCAGTATACTTGGAATGTGTATGTATGTGGGAAACATGAAGGTAAAGTTTCCTGAAGCCGTTCATCTATATGTGTGTGATAAAGTGCTACCCTCCCATGCCATCTTTGTTTTATGGATCTTTTTCTCTTTGTTTCTCCTTTTCTTCCTTTCTTCCTTTCATCCGCCTCTGCGTTTAGTCTGGATGATATATAGTTTAAAGCTTTTTGTTGTTTTAAGAGCACCTTGCTGTATAGCCTAAGGTTGACTGCAACTCACAATCCCTCCTTGGCTTCTGAATACTGGGCTTGTAGTTCCATACAAGCACCCCTGGTTTAAAAGTGGTTTTTAGTGTCTGTTTTCCTCATTTCTCTCATTTATTTAACGGTTTCTTACTACACCTTTTTTGCTACTTTATATGTGGCTTGTCACAGCTTCAGTTCTTACTGAAATCTTTACACTTTCATGGCTAGCTGACTAATTTCTGTATTTGTTAGTTGAAAGGAAGATTGTGATTACTCTAGTTCATTTTTCTATACTCAAGCACAGCAAATATTCAAGCATACAGAAATAGATTGCATCTTTTAGGTAAGAATGGGGACTTACCCATTCAGAATCTGTTCTGAATGGGGACTAGTTAGTGTGGGTAGTGAAGAGCTAGAAGAGAGAGAAGGGGGGCTAGAGGGGTGATATATGAAGGAGAAGGAGCATGAACTTACGAATGTATTTAGGGTGAACTTGCATAGTGGGTGAGAATTCCTTTACAAATGTCCTTCATCTACTTCATCTCTGGAATAGGATTCTTGGCCTTACACAATTTGACTATCAAATTGATAGTTATATACTAGAAGAATATAATAATCAAGTGACACAGTTTTATAGGAATCAGAGAAATTTCTATGAGGAAAGGAAATAGTTTCCTTTGTTTTGGTCTGGTTCTTTTACACTGTTCAAAATATAAGGAAAGCAAAAAATGGAAAGTTCTGTAGATAGCATTAATTTGTATTTGCATACGTTACCTCATGTCTGTGGTGTTTTTCTACAAGGTGCCATTTTGTCTTGCCTTCTCTGAAACATATGTGCAAAACTCATTTATGGCCTTGCTTTCAATAGTCAAGAGCTGGCTAAGTAAAAACATTAAAGTGGAGGAGATAAGCAGAGAAGAGAAAAAAGTAAGTTGGGGGAAGGCAGGAAGGAGGAAAGAGATATGTAAAGAGGGCCAGGTTGGGGAAGAGTAATTGAAGAATAGAAAAGATGAAGAGAGACAGAACTATCTCCGTTGTGATTTTTTTTTTTAAATTATAGATACTAGAAAAGTATTACATTTGAAGTTTATATTTACTTTATATTGCTATAAAGTAACATTACCACATTCCCCTTCTGTGGTTAAGTCTTTCTGCAGATAATTGTGTGTGTGTGTGTGTGTGTGTGTGTGTGTGTGTGTGCGCATGTTTTTATTTATTTATTTATTTATTTATTTATTTATTTATTTATTTATTTATGTTTTTGGTGGTGGGAATTAAACTTAGTTTAGGTGATTTTATATTGTGGTCATTTATATTTAGATATTTTGACAGTAAGCCAAAGATGACATTTAATGTACCTTTAACTTTCAGTTTTTGTGACTCAGCGTGAATGGGTATGCCTCTTTTCATGCAAGAAGTACATGTGTTTATATTGAGCCTGTGTTTGGAGATAGCTAGGATTTAATAATACTCAAAAAGTGCTTTTATAGAGGAAAATATACAGTAAAGTGTAACCCACTATTTGAGTATAGATTTAAATTTTAATAAATTGAAATGATTAAGGGAATAATTTTAAAGTGTGATAATTTTTCTTGTGTATAGTAGTATTCATGATTCCTGTTTGAAATTTTATAGGAATCCATGGGAAAGAGCTATGATGGCAGAGCTTATGTCATCACAGGCATGTGGAACCCCAATGCACCAATATTTCTGGCACTTAATGAAGAAACCCCAAAAGGTGACTTTTCTTAAAATATTTTTTATTACTTTAAAATTTTATTGTGAGTAACCTTGTTTTATTGTACTTTTAGAAAGTACTAATGCTTATGCTATTTAAATTGGAGATATTCTTATTTAGAATGCAGGTGAATATTTATGAAGTTCCTTTTCATATTTTTTTCATGCTTTTCTGAGGAAAACCTTTACAAGCCATGTTGATTAGTTGCATTAGATTATATAGAAGGCATTTGACTTTGTGCTCTCAATATTGTTGTAAAGTTGGGTTTTCAATTAGGTGAGAGTGATGGAGGAAGATGAAATATGTAAGCAGAGATATTTTGGAAGTTTGCATATCTTTGTTCACCATTTTATCTAAGCATTTTAACTAAGCATGAAGTTAATTTTCATTAATTAGTCTAGACTTTAGATCTTTGATTTGCTTAAACTAAATTTAAAATTTTACTTCATTTATACTTTTACTGAAAATGTCTTATTTTTCATTCAGTGAAATATGTATGTTCAGAATATAATACATCAACTTGTTTAATTTTTAGTTTATGTTATTTAGTTTATGCCCATATTTGACTTTTGGCTAAAGAAAGAAGCATCAATGATTACTCATAGGAAAATATGCTCTCCTATTGAAGAACATTAAAATCATAACTATTCTCTGTTGTCTGTAAGAGAGTAAATAGGTGTTCACTAGTTCCATAAAGCACATATATTTCATTGCATACTATGTTATCTAAGAGTGAGGGTTAAAACATAACAAAAAATATTTATATAAAACTCAGCCTTGGATTGAGAAGATATCTCAGCAATTGAAGCATTTACTTGCTGAAACAAGGGGACAGTAATTCAGATCCCCACTATCCAAGTAAGTGCTTGGTGGGTATGAGAACATATCATAGATTCAGCCTTGGAAGTTGGAGACTGGGTATCCCTGGAGGAAGCAGGCTAGCTAGACTTGCCAAATTGAAGATCTAGGTCTGATTGAGAGACCATGCCTCAAAACAAACAAACAAACAAAACCCCCAACAACAAAGAAAGAGGATTCCCAGCATCAGCGCTTCGTCTTCATGTTCACATACTCATTATTCTCCCATGTAAATATGCATACAGATATACACACATGATTTATTCCCCACATACTTGTAAATGTGCACATAATGTACACATAAGCTCCTTCCTCCCATAAACATGCATACACATAAACACATGCTGTCTTTCATACATCCATGTAAATATGCATACCTTCACATACTCGAGTTGCCTAACCCCTCACATGTAAACATGCACACACACATTAACACACATGCTCCCCCTGTAAAAATGCACACATATATTGGATACACATGCTCTCCCCACATGTAAACATGCACATACATTAACACACATGCTTTCTCCCATATATAAACATACACACAGGAACATTCATGTTCTGTCCCACACATATAAACACACATGAACACACATGATTCATTCCACACACTTTTAAACACGTGCACACACATGAACTCTCATCATACTCCTTCTCCTTAACATGCATATACTTGAATGTATACATACACAAGAAAGTAAGAAACAATTTTTAAAATTCAGTCATTCATCTTAGTAATAAATTATTTTTATAGAGTTTACTTTAGAGATAGTCTTGTAATAGCACCATACAACTTTTTTCTTGTAACTATTGAGAAAGTAAATATAAGTTGAAATCACTTGACAATTGTTAAAATTAAAAAAGAAACTGTCACTATTAAAGCATTACATGTTTTGTTCTATTTCTATTTTTATGCATTTTATCCTCAATTAAAAGAATGTTTATAATTTATTTGTTTTATTAAAATAAGCTTTTTATATTACTAGATTATACTGTTTAGATCCAGATGGTGTTTCTGTTTGAAATCATTTTAACATGCTATATAAACACGTTGACTTGATTTTTAAAAATTTCAAAGGACATTTTGAAATTATATATTACTCAGAATTCACAAGCCAAAGGTGGCTTTTGAGTGTTAAATTCTATGTCTTATGCATTCTTCTTTACCTTGTGTATTTATGTTATTCTAGAACCACAATGTCTAGAGAATATTAAGTTCTCTTGAGTTGGTAGGGATACTTGTCCTTAGCTAATACTTACACTTAGTAAAATTTAATAAAATGTTGAATTTGAAGCTAACAATATAACTATTAATGAATATGAATAATGTATATAATTTTAAAACATTATGGAGAATTTTCCTTAATGATGACTTTTGTTATTTGTGTTTTTTTAAAATTGATAATTAAAAACTGATGGACAAGGTAGATTTTGACAATATTTAAGAAGGCTGAGTGTAGTGGAATAGTCCTTAAAACCCAGCATTTGGGAGGCAGAGTCAAGTAGATCTCTTGAGTTCAGGCCAACCAGGGCTACATAGTGAGACCCTGACTCTAAAATAAAAAACCAAACAGATTTAAGAGACAAATAAGAAATTATTCATTTGTATGGTATGACCAACTCATACATCCAGAATTCTGAGTATCAAGCAGTAAATAAAATAAAATGGAATTAATATTTCAGACTACCATGATTAAAAAAAGGTACCGGCTTAGAGTATTCTACATTTAAATATGCATTTTGTGACAAATTATATATATTTTAAATAGTAGTTAGAAATGTGACTTATCACACTTTATCATCCCTTACAACACATATCATACTTTTGCTTTTACATGATAAATAATATGCATACACATATGTATATGTGTGTATATATATTCATATGTATGTACATGTATGTGAAAACTGTATCTTTCACTGAAATTTTAATAATGCTATTTTTGCTCTGTGAGCATGTGCATAATTATTTATGTTATATAGATGTGAATGGGGTGGTGCACATACCTGTGTGCCCATGTGGAGGCCAGAAAAGGATGTCATGTGTCCTCCTTTCACTCTGTCTTATTTCCTTGAGACAGATTCTCACTGAATGTGGAGCTTGGCTGGCAGCCAGCAAGCCCCAGTGATCCTCCTGTCTCCGTACTACCATAGCACTAGGACTGTAGTTATGCCCAACTGTGCCTGGCTATTTATATGTTTGTTGGGGATTTTTCTTTCACCCAAGTGTACATGTGTTGTTTCCAACAGAGCCATCACCTCAGCTCAATTTTTTATTTTTCAAGGATTTATTTGCATTATGAGCAGTGCAAGTATTGAGAATTCTAAAGAGGTTTTTTTCTTAGTTCACATCACATGGAAATATTTATATAGACAGTGCTGTACTGTATAGGTTTAAAATGATAGGCATAAGCAGCTTTTCTAGGTTGCAGTCACCAAACAGACCTGTCAGTTTCTGTCATTTCCATTTTAGGTTGAAAGAATGCATCCTTTATTTTCTGGTGATTATCTAAGAAACCCAGTGATTTTAGAGTAAAAGTTATTTTCAACATTATTATATATATATATATATATAATATACATGTAAATTTTTTTTGTGGTTGCTGAGAATTCAACCCAGGGCATTTCTTATTTTCTCCACAGTCTTTATTTAATTTTTTTTTTTAAATTAAGGATTTGATTTAGGAAATGGAGAAGGACAGCTGCCAGGAGATTTAGATACTTGAGTGTGATAGAATAATCAATGACTGAGAAACAGTCTTGGAATGCTTGATTACTTATTTACTGAATATTTAGAAAATATTTAAAAATAAACGTACTTGTCTAGAACCATAATTCTTGTATAAGCCAGGATTTTTTGTTTTATCCACTAATAAAGGAACAGTAAAACTCTGAATTTTCTGTTGCAGATAAACGGGTGTACATGACGGTGGCAGTGGACATGGTGGTGACCGAGGTGGTGGAGCCGGTCCGCTTCCTACTGGAGACAGTGGTTCGTGTGTACCCTGCAAATGAAAGATTTTGGTATTTCAGTAGAAAGACCTTTACAGAGACTTTCTTCATGCGGTTGAAGCAGGTAAGATGTTTTTGTTCTTTTGTTTAGTAGCATTATTTTCTCTCAATCTTTTTTCTTTCCTTCTCTCTCTCTCCCTCTCTGTCTGTCTGTCTGTCTGTCTGTCTCTCTGTCTCTCTCTCGACAGGATTGTATGTATTTCACTGATTAATTAGCAAAGAATGATCTTCAACTTTTTTCCACGTCCCAAGTACTAGGATTATAGATGTATGCCACCACAACCTGTGCATTGGTAGGGCTTAAACCTAGGGCCTTGGTCATGCCAGCCAAGTCTGTAAACTGTGTTATATCCCTAGTCCACCTACTTTTCATTTTTACTGCAATACATTTGAAGTCTTCCAGTGGACTGTGGGAAAACTACACATTTAGGTAATGAACAAGTTATTATGTGTCTAGATAAACCTGAACTCAAGTGCCTATAAAGTACGATCATATTTAGTAGAAATACTGTTCAGTAAAAAACAAAAGTTCTGTGCTTTAATCTACAATTACTTGAAACACTAACCCCCAAGCAAAACAAATGAGAAAAACCCAATAACATCTCCTGAAAATAAACAGATACAGAAATATTCTATGCTTGTAAAGTTAAAATAAAAAAAATACAACTATATCTAATGGTGATCTTTATTTGTATTAAAATAAAATGCTTAATAAAATATTAAGTAATCCATATAAGTTAACTTTCTCACTTGATTATCAATCTACTTCTCTCATGGCTGGGGACCACGTCTGGGTTTGATTCACGCAGGCCCTCTTTCCCTGCCACCATCTTTGTGAGTTCACATGTGTGTTAGATTTGTTGTGCCTGGAAGACATTAAATCATGTAATTTTTGTTTTGTAATAAAGGAAGTAACTGGAAAATAATGTAAATTCTAATAGTGTCAGTTTGTAATATGCCTATTTTTAGTTTATAAAATCCTTCATGTGTTTTTTGTTGGTATTCTCACTCTCCTAAATTTTATGCTTTCTGCTTTGTAACTGTAATATTCAAAAAGAAATGTGACAAAATCAGTAAGTAAATGCAGGAGCCATTTATCCAGTTTCATATTAAAAATATGTCATAGCTCAGTTAGGTGCTTTGAAATTACAGCGGTTTTTATCTTTTATTTAATTATTTTAGTTGTTAGTTTTCATCAGTTTTTCTTGCTGTATGGAGTATTTTTGTAGCATATTGTAAAGAACATTATATGAACAGTATTCCAATATTTTATGTTTAATATTTTATGGGATTTCCCCCTTTTCTTTCTTATTTGCTCACCTTTCTTGCCTTTCTTTTCTTTTAGCTTGTTAGCACTGTCAAGGAATTCGTTATTTTCAAAGGACTATTCAAAGTTGTATAAAAGAACTATATAGAAAAATGGGTTGTCATTCTTCTAGTCACAGCCAATAATTATGATACGAATTCTGACTCCTGGAGAATAGAAAACGTTAGCTTTTACTGTTCACATAAAAGTTCTGTATCTGTCTCTGTCTACCAGCTCTCTCTCTCTGCCCCCTCTCTGTATATAGTCATATGTATATAAATATATATATGATATATATATATATACAAATTATAACATTACTAAATATTTTACCATTAAAATTGTTAATGCCTTGTGACTGTGGTAAGTTCTGTTAGAGTTTTCTTAGTAATAACACAAGACTGTTTCATGTGAAGTTAAAAGATTAAATTAGGTTCCTTGGAACATTCAAGTATTCTAAGGTGAGACTGATTAAAATGCATCTTAAGTATGAAAAAAGTTTCTAATTTTAGTGTTGAAGAAAATACATGGAAAGCTGTGGAAAATAGATTATTGATTAGTCAACAAAAATACCTGTCTTGACTAGAAATAATAAAAACATAACATTGGAATATAGAGAACTTGAATAATTAATAAGCTCCACATGGCTAGTCATAGTAAGAGCTGAGATTATTATCCTCACTTCAGGCCAAACTGCTCCAAAGAAGGCCAAACTCTCTTTTCCCAGGGGTACTTTTGTTCTGTGGGTTGTTAACTGGACAGCATTAGTAGAAAAGAAGGAATTCGGTGAACATCTGATGTAGTTAAGATTGCCTTTGAAAATCTGGATGTCAGCATGAATACCTTTAAAGTATTCAAAGGAAAATGGTTTAGTTTGAGTTTCAGAGCGATTGAAAACTCGATGCCTAGAACTTAGTTTATTCTAAGAACATTAGATTTATTGGATAGTCTCAGAAATAGTTCTGTCCTCAAATAGGTTATCTTCTGACTTTTGGGAAGATACAAAATTACATGGGATGTCCTTCCACAAGTTATTTTTCCCCTTGTATTCTCTCAAATATTAGTTAAAAGTCAGATCTGTTCAGTTTGTATCCCAGCATGCTCTGCTGTGCATTTCCCGTCTGTATAACCTTAGGTAAGCTTTCTCTCATCCCTGAAATGAAGTCTGTAATTGTACCACCTCAATAAATGTCAGAATGGACAGATGTCCGTAGACCAGGGATTGATAACTGCTTAGTTGATGGTAGGTAGCTATTATTGTTTTTGTTTTTGCAATTCTGGGAATTCAATTCAGGATTTCACACATGTTAGGCAAGGGCTTTCCTACTGAACTGTGTGTATAGCCTTGTTCCTATTAGTATTAACTTACTACCCATTTTTGTTTGTTTTCTATCTAGTCTATTATGTATGGGTGGAGATTTTCCTTAACCCTTAATGTAATATACATGAATGAACGATTTAAAAATATGTAATCAACTTTTGAAAAAGTCAAGATTTTGAAATTTGGTAGTGCAATGAAAACTGTTTCAGTTGGAGGCAGTGGTTAAATTCATAATCTGATGCAACATGTGCTCAGGAATTATGGGGAATGGCACTGTCTCAAAACATCCTGAATTAGTAGGTTTTATCATGGTCTGCAGCTGAGTGCTATCATTCTCAGATGGGGAGGAGCCACTGAAGGGTCAATTCCAGGTGACTTGGTGACTATTGATCTCTCTTCATTGACAGGGTTTGAGGGAGAAAAATTTTGAGCTGATGAGAGATAGTAGAGTTTTGGGTATATTGAATTTAATAGCCTGTGAGAACTCCAGGTGGAAATGTTTAGTAAGTGTTGTATCACTAGCAATAGGGACAGAGGTAGAGATCCATTCTGTTCCCCATTCTGTTCCCCTCCTTTTCACCATAGCAGCCTGGAGTTCACTTTTAACTTAGGGATTTCCATTCTGGCAAAACTGTAATTTGTGGCTTCACTTCAGAAAAGAATCCCAGGATAAACCAGTGTGTGCCAACTTGAACTTCTTAAGCATAAGGGATGTAGGTCAGCTGTTTTTGTGGGTTTCTCCAACATGGTCTTGACCCCTTTGAAGGCCTCACTCTCACTGAGCAGAAAGAGGAGATGGGCTGGGGTTTGGTGGGGGTGATAGGGGAGGATGGGAAGGTGAAGGAACTGGGATTGACATGTAAAACAACTTTGTTTTAATTTTAAATAAAAAAGGAAAACAAACAAACAACAAAAATGTACTGGGGTTGCAGGTATATGATAGCTTATCCAGTTGTATGTGATGATGGAGATTGAGTCCAGAGTTTTGGGCACAGTAAACAAGCACTGTGAAATGCACTAAAACTGATGGAAATAGATTTGTTTTTAGGCATGAAAGAATAGGCATATAGAGATAGGAACTTGGAAAACTTGGAAAATGCAACATTCACTTACTTCAGTGAATTAATTAGTTTTGAGAATACAGTCTGCCAGAAAAATAGGTGATTCGAGTGATTTTGTGAGGTTTCTATAAAATATTTTAATTCTTAAAAAGTCAGCAGCTCTGAAAACGTGGATGGCATTTGATTTCTTATTCTGGGGATATGTGATAAATTACAAGGAATAATCTGAGGCAGGTACTTAAGACAACAAAAATAAACAAAAAGCAGAAAAACGAGTGTTCTAAAAGAAATTGCTCATATGATATTAACTTTAAAGTAATAGCAATGTTATCTGTGATAGTCATTTATCAAATAACATTGGTAACAGGATAACATATATAAGATAAATGAGGATTGTTCCCCATCTCTGTCTCTCTATCTCTTCCTGTTTTATGAGAGAAGATTTTCACTCTATAGCTCCAGCTGACTTGGAACTCATTTTGTAGTCCAGACTGGCCTCTCAGTTGATGGCAGTTCTCCTGCCTCAGCCTTCAAAATGTTGAGATTAGAGGCATGACTGTTTTCAGCTTTAGATTGGCATTTCATAAATAAAATTAGTAAGGTTTGAATAATTGAAATAATATCTGTTAGTATATATGATGTCATGTTGAACAAGTGTTCTGAAAAACATATTGCTGCCTATTATGGAGAGTTATATAATAATAATAATAATAAATGTAATAATATATTTAGTATTTAATAATATTTAATAATAATAAATATAATAATAAATGAATTGTGTTTATTGGAACATCTGTTCTGAAGTGATATTCTGAATTTTATACTGATGTAAAAAGAATCACCTCTCATTTATATGTATTGTTAGATGTTATGGATTTTGAATTTAAACAGATAAAATAAACACTTAGAACTTATGTATAAAATAAGTGTGTCAGATGGGCTGGTCCACAATAGACAGTACAATCTAAGCCCTGGCAGGAATCTCTGTCTCTCTAATGCACAGTTTCCTCACTTTAAAGTTAAGAGTGCATGTTGATAGTATTTCTGAAGGCCTTTATGATGTTGGGATTATTATTTGGGAGATACAATGAAAATAATTAATTCAGTGACTGTCACAGGCAGATTAACTGAAGGACGGATTTACTTTTGATATATGTGGTATAGTGTCTACAATAATGGTATAGTGTTGAAATTAAAGTCCCATGCTCCACTGGACCTCTGATCTGTTAATAAGGAAATGTATAGAAGGTATATATAGCTATGCATATGATGCATGCCAAGTGAAAAGAATGTCCAGTGATGTGCTGATTTAGATACAGGCAACTATAGCAATAAAATGGCATAGGTGATAAAGAAATTCTTTTGAGGAAGTAAATGCTATTTTTTATAAACCTTGTAGAATTTGAGAGTAGAGCCTATGTTCACAATAATGTATATATTGGTGGTTTTGTTGTTTAATTTTTGTTTTTTTAAGATTTTGAAATAGGTGGCTCTTACTAAGATATGCAATTCTCCTGCATTATAATGCCTTCCGAATAGCTGTCATAGCAGGTATATTCTGTCTCATAGAGCTGAGACAGACTGCTGAAACCAAGCAGACTCTCTTTCCAAAATGGATAGAAGGAATACTGTGGTACTAGGTGTTTTTAAATTAAAATTTTTACCAGACAATCAGTGATTGCTGAAAAAGCCTCCTCCTCCCCAGGGTGAGACCCCTGGTGTGTTATCCAATCCCTAGTGGTCAGTCCTAAACACATGTGTATATATAAACAGCACTAAATGCACTCGGTAGCTTGTGTGAATGTATTTATGAGTTGGAGGGAGAAGAGACAGGTGTGGAAGTGATGTCAATATGGCACTTATGATAGTCTAAAGAAAATAAAACTAAATGGTGAAGAAAGGAAAAGTTTTATCACACACTTAATCATCAATGAGGCCAAGGGATATAAGTTCAAGATGGCCTGCCCTGTCTGTGTCTGGGGGAATTATGGCAAAGGAGAAGTGTCTTGTTGATTTGTGGGGTGCCTCTACATGGAAGGCATGTTTCTTTTTAGGTGTAGTACATGTTTTGGCGATTTTGAGTTGCAGTACCATTGGCTGGAGAAGCTGGCTTCATTTCCTCATGTCTCTTTTTGAAAAGCTAGTCCTGAATGTAAGGCTCATTAGCAGAAGGTCTGGGCTTTTCCTGACAGTCATCTTCGTTATTGAAGGAATTTATGTTTTGTTGATTCTAGGCCTTAGCTGATTTCATTATCTCTTTTCAGACTGTAACATGATAATTTAGTGGCGATACTAATGATTTGATACGAGGTATGAAACTAGTTCTCTGTTCTGTCATTTGATCATGTTTATGAGCTGTTATTTCTTTATTTGTAAAGTGGGTATATCTACCATATAGTGTTGTTTGGTTATTGATGTATTCATTCAACAGACAATAAGTGGCATTAATTTAGGCTCTGTCTTAAGTATAGATTTAATGTTAAAATAGCATGTATTTTCTTGATATCGCTATCTAATTGTTGGCTTGTTAGTTGAGGGTTCTTTGGGTCAATTTAACTTAGAAATCATGTGAAGAAAAAGTAATATTATAGCCTTGACCAGAGGCTTTCAGCAGCTGGTGGGCGTTAACAGTTTCCCTAGCTGCTCTTGGCAGGACCTCTAAGCACACACTTAGTAGCTGGAGTCAGTAGCTGCGTTTTTTGGCAGCTCTCCATTGCTGGATTAGCAACCTCTGCCAGTTCTGGAGCTTTGCCAGCAGCTTTGAGCACTTCCAGGCATCCCGGATTTTGGTAGCTCTATCAGGTCTCCAGATGCTAGGCATTTTCTAGTCCTGTAGCTCTTGGTAGTAATGTCATCAGATCAGCACACTCTCCTTGAGATACAAATTATGAATGGTGGATTGGATATAGCTTAATAGGTTGAGTGCTTGATAGCATGCTGGAAGCCATTGGTTTGAGCCATAGCATCTCTTAAACCAAGCATAATCTCACACTCCCATAATCTCAGCACTCAGAGGTAGATGCAGGAGGGATGATGAGGAATTCAAGGTCATTCTTGACCTCATAGCAAGTTCTAGGCCAGCCTGGGCTACCTGAGATCCTGGCAGAAACAAACAACAATAAAACCATCCCCAAAAGGCTTTATTAGGGCACATGCTGTAGCACATAGTGCAAAACAGGACATAGATCTTCTAGACTGACCTGAGAAAGATATGACGAATGCTGCATACATACCTGAATAGGGCAGGCCTACACACATCATGTGACTGGTAACACAGACTTTCTGTATCGCTTGCCAGTCTGCACAGGCATACTGGGCTTGTCTGTCCTGACTCTCACTCGTTGGTGAGAGAGGTGTTTTTCAGGAGCTGTAATAGGAACATTTAAAGTGGTTGCAGCATTGGGGAAGGGTGTCTGGAATAGTCATAGTAGTATCCCAGTGAAGTATTCTTATTGACAATGCCAGCTGTGGCAGTGGAGCAAGGTTTTCTTAGCAGCTGTTATAGAGGTTATATCGAGGGTGGGTACAGCCTCTGCATTCAGCTATTATAATTTCTAAAGCTTCCAGTGGGGCTTTGGTGATGCTGGCAACTAGATTTAGATCTCTCTCTGCTGGTGTCATGACATCCTGTAGGGGCCACTGACATATCCTCCAATTGAGCACCCTGTGGTATTTGTGGAGATTGTGATGTTAATGTTCTGGCTTCCAGTACCTCTGAGGGATTGTGGAGAAGCAGTAATGATAGTCACAGTTGTATTAGAAGGCCACAGGGATGGTAGCTCCAGCCTCTGGTCTAGCATACATATCAGCTAACCTGGTTGATCTGCCAGGCTGTGCTTTAGAGCATAGTAGGCTGTCAGTAGAATAGTCATAGACAAGAACAGTACTTGTCTGACAATCTATGGCACCTGTTGTTAAATTCTTTGATTCTTCTTGGGTGGATTCAATTAGCCTGTAGTGTTATAAGTGGTGTATCCCCCAGCTGTCATCCTTGTCCTTCCTCTGTCCTGTCTTATAGGCCTGGTCTGACTTACTATCTGTACCGTAGGGTGGTGGCAGCTGCACCTGAGCAGTGGCCATAGGAAAAGGCCTTGACAGCTGTCAGCTAAGCAACTGAGCATTTGACACTTGCCCCTAACAATCTCTAACTATTCTAGCCAGTTATGATGAGCAAATGGAAAAGCATTTTAAAACAAAAGGAGTGAAGAATACCCCTGAAGGATCTGAATGTAGAGATTGCTTGATATGTGTTACCCCAGAGAATATAACCCTCAATTCTCTGAAGGAAACCAGAGTTCAAGATAACCTTAGCATTTTTTTTTTTCAGTAAACAGTTCAGTAAACAGAATGTACTCCTGGTTAAATCTGACTTTGTGGGTAGTACCATTCTATGGACTTGAGTCTTATACTGAATTAAAGGGAGAAATCATGCTGAATGTAAGCATCTATTGTTCTCTATTTGCTGACTGGCTGCAATGTGACCAGCTACCTCACTTTCCTGTCACCATGCCTTCCCTTCTTGATGGATTGTGCCCTCAAACTGATATTCTTCATTGGAGTTGGGGATGGGGGTTGAGGATACCCAGCTACTCAAAAATCTCTTTTCTTTTGAGTGTCTGGCTTTTTGTTAGGTTGGAAACAAAGAACTGCTAGTATTAAAATGGGTAAACAAATGAAACATGTGTCATGAAATTAGAAGAGAGAACCATTTTGGAAGGGAGGATACCAACAAGAGGGGAGCACAAGGATAGGGGAATACATTGTAAGAAGGACATGAATGAGAACAGAGTGTGGTGACATATGTTAAAATGCCATAATAAAACACATTACTTTCTCTGTGAATTTATGGATAATAGAAATTAATTTAAAATGAATAAAATGAAAATTACCATTCAAGATACTTTTCAGTTTATACATATTTAAATAAACATACTGAATAACCAAGAGAAACTGAATAATAATGATAATAGTTATTATTCTTTTTGTAGAAAGCTAAGAATTAACAAGTTATAGAAGCTGTAGAAAAGTAAGCTATAGGTTGTATTTTTGTTTGTTTTTCTGACTTAGCAACCCTATTTATATTGTCATTTTTGCTTGTCTTGTGTAGAAGCAAATAAAGCCTGCTTGGAAACACATTCTCTTATATGATTTATATAGACAATTTTGTTAGAAACAAGAGATCTTTTTTAATATTTTATTTTTTATATATTTAGTTTTTTTTATTTTACCTATTGATCGTAGTTCCCTCTCCCTTCCTCTTTTCGTTCCTCCCTTCCTCCTTCCCATGTCTCCCAGCTCTCCTCCCATGCCATCCCCACCCCCATTCCACAGGGAGGGTGATGCCTCCCAGGAGGGATCATCAAAATCTGTCAAGTCATTTGGAGTAGGGACTAGGCCCTCCCTCCTGCCTCTAGGCTTAGGGAGTATACCTCCATGGGGAATGTGCTTCCAAAGTTGTTTCTGCACCAGGGATACACCCTGGTTCCACGGTCAGAGGTCTCTTAGACTGTCCAGGTCTTCTAATTGAGACTCATGTTCAGGGGGTCTGAGCTGGTGTCTGGATTCCCAGCTATCAATCTGGAGGGGTCCATGAGCTCCCCCTTGTTCAGGTCAGCTGTCTCTGTGAGTTTCTGTAGCCTGGTCTTGACCCCTTTTCTTATCACTCCTCCCTCTCTGCAGCAGGATTCCAGGAGTTCGGCTCAGTGAAACAAGAGATCTTGTATATTAGAGTTTTTTAACCTTTTGTCACTCAGTATTCCTTTTTGCATGAGAAATATGTATACTAAACTAGGTATATAGATACATAAAATAAGTGTAGGAATAAAACTTTTACTGATAATAAATCATAAATTTATTAAATAACAATTATTTGGAATGTAAATAATTTACATGTTAATGAGATGCATATGCTTATTTTTTTCTATAAAGAATGAAATTTTGATTGAATTTTTTTATTATTAATTGATTTTGTTACATTCTAATCCCAGTTCTCCCTCCCTTCTCTCCTCCCACTTTCCCCACTTGCCCTCTTCCCGCCTGCTCCTTGGAGAGAGTAAGGCCTCCCCTAGGAAGTCTATTAAGTCTGTCCCATGATCTACCTGAAGCAGGACCAAGGCCCTTCATCCCCCACACCCCTGTGTTTAGCTTGAACAAGGTATCTCTCCATATAGAATGGGCTCCACAAAGTCAGTTTGTGTATTAGTGTTAGGTCTTCAACCCACTGCCATTGGCCTCATATATTGTCCCAGTCACACCATTGTCACCTATATTAAGGGTGTCTACTTCAGTCTTATGCAGGTTCCCCATTTGTCAGACCTGATTCAGTGATCTCTCACTAGCTTGGGTCAGCTGATTCTGTGGTTTCCCCATCATTGTCTTGACTCTTTTGTTCATATTATTGCTCTTCCCTCACTTCGATTGTACTCCAGGAGCTTGGCCCATTAGTTGTGGATATCTGCATCTGTTTCCATCTGTTTATAGAAGAGGGTTCTAGCTTCCCTGGGGTTGTGGATTGTAGGCTGGGTATCTTTTGCTTTATGTCTGGTATCCACTTATAAATGAGTACATACTATATTTGTCTTTCTGGTTTTGGGTTACCTTACTTAGGATGTTTTTGTCTAGTTCTATCCATTTGCCTGCATAAGCTTTCATTGGTGTTTTTGATTTTAGCCATTGTGATTGGCATAAGATGGGATCTTAGAGTTGTTTTGATTTGCATTTCATTGATGACTAAGGATGTTGAGCATTTCCTTGAGTGTCTTTCTACCATTTGAGATTGTTCTGTTGAGCATTCTCTGTTTAGATATGTACCCCATTTTTTTAATTGGAGTATTTGGTAGTTTGATGTCTAGTTTCTTGAGTTCTTTATATACTTTGGCTATCAGCCCTCTGTCAGATGTGGGGTTGGTGAAGATATTTTCCAATTCTGTAGGGATCAGCTGACTATCTTGATACTGTAGAATGTGAACATCTGCAAAGTCTTTCAAAATTGATTGGTTTTTGATTTTTAATGAATCGTTATATGATTCATTTCTTATTTATTTATTTGTTTTTATTCCTCTTCCCAAACTCCTCCACGGTTTATCTCACATTTATATTTCTAATATTTAAATATATGATTTTATCTTTTTCAGTCTGAGGGAAAAGGCCATATCAGTGCTGGAGATGCAATTTATGAAGTGGTGAGTCTGCAGAGAGAGTCTGACAAGGAGGAGCCAGTCACTCCTACTAGTGGAGGGGGGCCAATGTCACCCCTGGAGGATGAAGCAGAAGAGGGTAAGAATTGCATGTATTCAAAAGTGTGGTGTGTGTGTGTGTGTGTGTGTGTGTGTGTGTGTGTGTGTGTACGTACGTACATGAGTCCTGACTTTGGGGGGTTTAGTGTGATAGTTATATGTCAACTAATTACATTGTTTTTTAATTGTACACATATTTTTGTGAAGTTGGCTTTAGGAATGGAACTAAGGCACAGAGAACATAAGCCACTTGCTTATGTCATTCAGCTGCAAGGGGCAGTGCTGATATCTGAACTACTAACCTATTCTACACATTAGACAAGTTACTAAAATTTATAAGCAGCTTTTAGAACTAAGGCAAGTTTCCATAACAAAATTAGCCATGTAAAAGCATATAATAGGTTAACATTGTTGAGAAACCACCTTTTTTACTTTCAAAATTTTCCATCACTCAAGTAGTAGAAACTGTTATCTGAGTAGTCTTCCTATTTCTCCTTACCCTAACTCCTGGCAACCACCAATTTGCATTTTTCATTTGTGGTTTTTTTCCCTCCTTGTCTGGGAGATTAATATAATTTGAAGTATAAAAATACTGTCTTTCATAAGTGGCTTTTTTTACTTGACCTTGACCTAATAGTTTTGACACAGTTCTCATTAATACATATTATAGCATATATTGATATTTCATACTTTTCATGTCTGAATAATAATAATGCATTTGGGCTTCATATTATCCAGTTATCAAGTGAGGCACATTTTTGAGTTATTGGACCAGTTAGATATTATAAAGAATGTGATGAATATGAAATTATATGAAATTATTTTTGTTTATATGAAATCATTGTGTGTCAAGACAATACAGAGAAAACATAAAATGTGAAAGACATAGTATCCCGAATATTTTAGTAAATCTGTCAAGTCAACAAAAAAGTAAAGAGTGTAATTTTTTTTATGGTGAGGTTGTATCCTGTAACTTCTATTAGGCATCTTTAATCATTTTAGCAGTGTTTTGGTGGTATCTATAATTTCCAACTTTTAAGATCATGTGGTATGTAAACAGAAATTATTAACCCCCCCATATTATCTGGATTGCTTTAATCTAATTTCTTTAATTAAGATTCTAGCCTTGTGTTACATAGAATTGGCAAGAGCCAGTGTATTCCTTTCAGATCTTAGAAGTGATTTCGAGTTTTTTCTTCCAGCAGATTACCTTTGAGTTTGTCATATACAGTCTTTATTATGTGGATGTGTGTTTCTTCTGTAGCTAATGTGTTTAAAGGTTTTAAAGCAAGGCATACTGAATTTTTCATTGCATTTCATGCGTCAATTGAAATGCTCATGACATTGTTGTCTATTCTGTTAATATGGTGACATATGTATACTGAGTTTTCACTTACCAAGTAGTCTTTGGTTCTGGAGATGTATTCTACTCAATCATAGTCAGTTACCTTTTTAATGTGCTACTAAGTTGGCTTTGTTATTTTCTTAAAGTTCTTGTCATCTATCTTTGTCAAGGGTATTGGATTCTATTTGTTTTTATGATGTTTGAATGGTTTTTATGTTAAGGCATTGCTGTCATCATAGCTTGAGTTTGATGTACTTCAGTTTTGGAAGTAGTTTGAATAGAGTTGGGGTTGGTTTTTCTGTAAAGGGTCTTAGTAAAATTCAGCAGTGAACCTATAGGTCTTGGATTTCCTTCTTTTCTTTCTTTTTTTCTTTTTTTGAGACAGGATTTCTCTGTAGTTTTGGAGCCTGTCCTGGAACACGCTCTTGTAGATCAGAGATCCACCTGCCTCTGACTCCCGAGTGCTGGGATTAAAGGCGTGCACCACCATATGTTTTAGTATTTATTCAGTTTCATTATAACTTACTGGCTTAGGCAGCCTGTATGTTTCTTAGGGTCCAATCTTTCTGTTGTTATTATTTTTTAAATTTTACTTTGGTTTTATTGTCCCACTTTATAGAAATGTAAAATTATATACATATATGTTGATTTCATGATGATGATGATGATTTTTTGCTTTTGTCATCATTTATTATATATACTATATTACACATATACATATATATGATACATATAATACATATATACACATATATAATACATATATATGTAATTTTTCCTTATTTTACATACCGATCCCAGTTCTCTCTCCCTCCTACCCATGCTCCCCGACCACCCTCCTTCTCATTCTCCTCCCCAACTCCACAGGGAGGGTGATGCCTTCCAGGAGATATCATCAAAATCTGTCAAATCATTTGGAGTAGGGTCTAGGCCCTCCCTCCTGCCTCTAGGCTAAGGGAGTATACCTCCATGGTAAATGTGCTCCCAAAGTCCTTTCTGTACTGGTTCCACTGTCAGAGGTCTCTTAGACTGTTCAGGCCTTCTAATTGAGACCCATGTTCAGGGGGTCTGAGCTGGTGTCTGGTTTCTCAGCTACCAGTCTGGTGGTTCATGAGCTCCCCCTTGTTCAGGTCAGCTGTCTCTGTGGGTTTCTGTAGCCTAATCTTGACTTTTCCTCTCTGTAACTGGATTCCAAGAGTTCAGCTCAGCGTTTAGCTGTGCTGTTTCCATCAGCTACTAGATGAGGGTTCTATGATGGCATATAAGTTAGTTAGTTATCAATCTCATTATCAGCGAAGGGCATTTAAGGTAGTCCATTGTTGTTCAGATTGTTAGTTGGGGTCATCCTTGTAGGTCTCTGGACATTTTTCTAGAGTCAGTTTTCTCTTCACATCTAAAATGGCTCTCTCTATTAAGGTATCCCTTATTTTACTCTTATCTATTGTCCCCCGACTCAATCTTCCTGGTCTCACATGTTCCCTTCTCCCTTTCTTTTTCTCTTAACTTCCTCTCCAATCACTGCCTCCCCCCATCTCCCCCAACTCCCAATATGCTCAGGAGATCTTGTTCTTTTTCCCCTTCTGTGAGGGACCTTGTAAGAATCTCTTAGGTTTATCCTTATATCCCAGTTTCTCTGGTGGTGAATTATAGGCTGGTGATCCTTTGCTCTTTGTCTAAAATCCATGTGTGAGTGAGTACATACCATGCTCCTTTTTTTGTGACTGTGTTACCTCACTCAAGATGGTTTCTTCAACTTCCATTCACTTGCCTGTGAATTTCAAGATTCTATTATTTTTTTCTGCAGAGTAGTATTCCATTGTGTAGATGTGCCACATCATCTTTATCCATTCTTCAGTTGAGGGGCATTTAGGTTGCTTCCAGGTTCTTGCTGTTACAAATAATGCTGCTATGAACATAGTTGAGCACATGTCTTTGTTGGGTGGATGTGGATCATTTGGGTATATGCCTAAGATTGGAATTGCCGGGTCTTGTGGTAGACTGATTCCCATTTTCCTGAGGAACCGCTGTACTGATCTCCAACATGGCTGTACAAGTTTGCACTCCCACCAACAGTATAGGAGTGTTCACCTTTTTCCACATCTTGTCCAGCATAAGCTGTCATTGGTGTTTCTAATTTTAGCCATTCTGGCAGGACTAAGATGGTATCTCAAAGTTGTTTTGATTTGCATTTCCCTGATGACTAAGGATGGTGAGCACTTTCTTAAGTGTCTTTCAGCCATTTTGATTTCCTCTATTAGAATTTTCTATTCAGTTCTGTACCCCAGTTTTTTTTTTTTTAAATCGGGTTATTTGATGTTTTGTTGACTAGTTTTTTGAGTTCTTCGTATATTTTAGAGGTCAGCCCTCTGTCAGATGTGGGATTGGTGAAGATCTTTTCCCAGTCTGTGGTCTTATCAACTATGCCCTTTGCCTTACAAAAGCTTCTAAGTTTGAGGAGGTCCCATTTATTAATTGTTGATCTCAGAGTCTGTGCTACTGTGGTTATGTTTAGGAAGCAGTCTCCTGTACCAATTTGCTCTAGGGTACCTCCCACTTTCTCTTCTAAAAGGTTCAGTGTGGCTGGATTTATGTTGAGGTCTTTGATCAATTGGACTTGAGTTTTGTGCATGGGTGTATCTGCAGTCTAATATTACACACCATCATCCAGTTGTGCCAGCACAATTTGTTGAAGATGCTTTCCTCTTTCTATTGTATAACTTTAGCTGTTTTGTCAAAAATCAGGTTTTCATAGATGTGTGGGTTAAAATCAGGATTTTGGATTAGATTCCATTGGTCTACCTGTGAGAACCATTGATAGTTAATTCTTGTTTTAGATTTGTTGTCTGTATATAGTAGGGCTACTGATTTTTTTTTTTTTTTGAGTTTATCTTGTATCCTGCTAGTTTGCTCAAGGTGTTTATCAGCTGTAGGAGTTCCCTGGTATTGTTCTTATGTAAACTATTATATCATCTGCAAAGAGTGAAAGATTGACTTCTTCCTTTCCAATTTGTATATCCTTGATCTCCTTTATTTGTCTTATTGTTTAAGCTAGAACTTCAAGTACAGTATTGAAGAGCTATGGAGAGAGAGGCCAGTCTTGTCTTGTTCCTGATTTTAGAGGAATTGCCTTAAGCTTATCTCTGTTCAATTTGATGTTGGATGTTGTTTTACTGTATATATTCCTTTTTATTATTTTTAGGTATGTTCCTGTTATCCCTGATCTCTCCAAGACCTTTATCATGAAAAGGTGTTGAATTTGTCGAAGGCTTTTTCAGCATCTAGGAAGATGATCATGTGGTTTTTCTTTTTCATTTTGTTTATATGTGGATCACGTTGATAGATTTTTGTATGTTAAACCATCCCTGTAACCCCGGGATGAAGCCTACTTGGTCATGGTGGATGATTTCTCTGATGTATTCTTGGATTTAGTTTGCTAGTATTTTATTGAATATTTTTGCATTAGTGTTCACGAGGGATATTGGTCTGTAGTTTTCTTTCTTAGTTGTGTCTTTGTGTGGCTCGGGTACCAAGGTGATTGTAGCCTCGTAAAACGATTTTGGTAATGAACATTCTGTTTCTAATGTGTGGAACAATTTGAGGAGTATTGATATTAGCTCTTCCTTGAAATTCTGGTAGAATTCTGCACTGAAGCCATCTGGTCTTTGTTTTTTTTTTTTTTTTTTTTTTTTGGTTGGAAGGCTTTTGATGACTGCTTCTATTTCATTAGGGGTTATAGGTCTATTTGAGTTGTTTGTCTGTTCTTGATTTAATTTTGGTAAGTGATATAGTTCTCCAGAAATTTGTCCATTTTCTTTGAATTTTCAAATTTTGTGGAGTACAGGTTTTCAAAGTATGACCTGAAAATTGTCTGGATTTCCTCAGTGTCCATTGTTATGTCCCCCGTTTTGTTTCTGATTTTGTTAATTTGCATGTTCTCTCCCTGCTTTTTTTGTTAGTTTGGATAAAAGGTTTGTCTATCTTGTTCATTTTCTCAAAACACCAACTCCTTTTTGCATTGATTTTTTTTTTTTTTTTTTTTTGTATTTTCCTGGTTCAACTTTATTGATGATTTCAGCTCTCAAATTGCTTATTTCCTGGTGTCTACTCCTGCAGGGTGAGTTTACCTCTTTTTGTTCTAAGGCTTTCAGTTGTACTGTTAATTCTCTAATGTGACTATTCTGTATTTTCTTCATATGGGCACTTAGTGCAATGAACTTCCCTTGTAGCACTGCTTTCAAGGTGTCCCATAAGTTTGGGTATTTTGTATATCCTCATTCTCATTGAATCTTAATTTCTTTCTTTATTTCTTCTTTGATCCAGGTATGGTGCAATTGTGCATTGTTCAGTTTCCATGAGTTTGTAGGGTTTCTGCGATTTGTGTTGTTGAATTCTAACTTTAAAGCATGGTGGTCTGCTAAGATACAGGGGACTATTCCAATTTTTTTTTTATCTGTTGAGGTTTGTTATGTTGCCTAGTATGTGGTCGATTTTAGAGAAGGTTCCATGTGGAGCAGAAAAGAAGGTATATTATTTTTTTTAATTTTATTTATTTTTTACCTTTTTTTAAATTAATAATATAATTTAAAAATTTTACATGTCAATCCCAATATCCCCTCCCTCCCTCTCTCCCTCCCTCCCTCCCTCCCTCCCTCTCTCCCTCCCTCCCTCCCTCTCTCCCTCCCTCCCTCTCTCCCCCCTCCTCCCTCCCTCCCTCCCCCTCCCTCTCTCCCTCCCTCCCTCCCTCTCTCCCTCCCTTCCTCCCTCTCTCCCTCCCTCCCTCTCTTCCCCCTCCCCCTCCCTCCCTCCCTCCCTCTCTCCCTCCCTCCCTCTCTCCCTCCCTCCCTCTCTCCCCCTCCCCCTCCCTCCCTTTCTCTCCCTCCCCCTCCCTCTCTCCCCCTCCCCTCCCTCCCTCTCTCCCTCCCTCCCTCTCTTTCCCTCCCCCTCCCTCCCTCCCTCTCTCCCTCCCTCCCTCCCTCCCTCCCCCTCTCCCTCTCTCCCTCCTTCCCTCCCTCCCTCTCTCCCTCCCTCCCTCCCTCCCTCTCTCCCCCCTCCCTCCCTCCCTCTCTCCCTCCCTCCCTCCCTCCCTCTCTCCCTCCCTCTCTCCCTCTCTCCCTCCCTTCCTGCCTCTTCCCTCTCTTCCTCCTTCTTACCTTCTTATCCTCCTTCCCCTGTGACATGCACCCTGGTCACCCTCCCCTCCCATCCCCCCACCTCCATTCCACTTGTAGGGCTATGATAACCATTTTGGGTCATGTAAATCTGTCAAGTTATTTGAAGTAGGAACTAGGACTTCTCTCCTGTCTCTAGGTTAAGGGGGTATCCGTCCATGGGGGATGTGTCTGCAAGGCACTTTTGTGCACCAGGAATACATCCTGTTTTTACTGTCTGAGGTCCCCCGGACTGCTCAGTCCTTCTAGCTGAGACCCATATTCAGGGGGTTTGAGTCAGTCCTATGCTGGATTCCCAGCTAAACATCTGGGGGGCCCATTAGCTCAAGAAGGTATATTCTTTTGTGTTTGGATAGAATGTTCTATAGATGTCTGTTAAACCCAATTGAGACATAACTTCTGTTAGTTCTTTTGTTTCTTTGTTAAGTTTCTGATTGGTGGTCCTATCTAGCAGTGAGAGTAGGTTGTTGAAGTCTCTCACTATATGTGTGTGAAATTTTATGTGAAATTTGAGTTTTAGTAGCATTTCTTTTATGAAAGTGGGTGCTTTGTATTTGGGGCATAGATGTTCAGAATTGAGACTTTGTGTTGATGGATTTCTCCTGTGATGAATATGAAATGCCCTTATTCATCTCTTTTGATTTATTTTGGTTTGAAGTCTAACTTGTTAGATATTAGGATAGCCACACCGCTTGCTTCTTGGGTCCATTTGATTGGAAGGTCTTTTCCCAACCCTTTATCCTGAGATAATGTCTGTCTTTGAAGCTTAGATATGTTTGTTTCTTGTATGCAGGAGAAGCATGGATTCTGTCTTCATATCCATTCTATTAAGATATTTATAGGTGAGTTAAGACCATTAATGTTGAGGGAAAGTAAGGACCATTGATTGTTAATCCTTGTTTGTTTTAGATTTGTTGTTGGCAGTGTTATTGTGAATATATTTGCTCTGCTTTACCTTTGGGTTCTGGTGAAGTGGGATTATCTATTGCCTATGTCTTTGTGAGCATAGTCAACTTCCTTGGGTTGGAGTTTTCCATCCAGAACTTTCTGTATGGCTGGCTTTGTAGATACGTATTGTGAAAATCTGGCCTTTTCATTAAATATCTTGTTTTCTCCTTCTATAGTGATTGAGAGTTTTGCTGGGTAAAGTAGCCTGGGCTAGCATGCTATATCCGTGGACTCTTAGTACTTGTAGAACATCTATCTAGGTCCTTCTGCCCTTGAGATTTTCCATGGAGAAGTCAAGTATAATTTTGAGAGGTCTGCCTTTATATGTTACCTGGCCTTTTTCCTTCGCTGCTTTTAATATTCTTTCTTTATTCTCTATGTTAGATGTTTTGATTATTATGTGTTGAGGGCTCTTTTTCTTTGGTCCAGTCCAGTCTATTTGGTGTTCGGTATGCTTCTTGTAGTTTCATGGGCATGTCCTTCTTCAGGTTGGGGAAGTTTTCTTCAATGATTTTGTTTAATATGTTTTCTGCACCTTTGAGCTGGGCTTTCCTCACCTTCCTCTATGCCTATTATTCTTAGGTTTGGCCTTTTCACCGTGTCCCACATTTCCTGGATGTTTTGTGTTAAGGATTTGTTGGATTTATGATTTTCTTTGGTCGATGAATCTATTTCTTCTAGTTTATCTTCAGTGCCTGAGATTCTTTCTTCCATCTCTTGTATTCTCTTGGTTATGCTTGTGTCTGTAGTTCCTGATCATTTGCCCAGATTTTCTATTTCCAGCATTCTTTCAGTTTGTGTTTTCTTTATTGTCTCTATTTCAGTTTTTAAGTCATGAACTGTTTCCTTCACCTGTTTGTTTTTTATTGGCTTTCTGTACTTTCTTTAAATGATGTGTTCATTTCTTCCAATTTTTTGTTTGTTTTTTCTTCTATTTCTTTAAGGGATTTTCTCACATTGTCTTTGAGGTCCTCTATAATTTTTATGATGATATTTTTTAAGTAGTTCTCTGCTGCTTCATCTACTTTGGTTTGTTCAGTTCTAGTTGGTGTAGAGTCTCTAGATTCTGGTGGTGTCATGCTTTTTAGGTGTTTTCTTGTATTACTGTCTTCCCATTGTTTCTTCCAGTGGGTGCAGGTGGGATCGGTCTCTCTCTCTCTCTCTCTCTCTCTCTCTCTCTCTCTCTCTCTCTCTCTCTCTCTCTCTCTCCCCTCTCCCCCTCCCTCTCTCTCCCCCCTCTCCCCCTCTCTCTCCCCTCTCCCCCTCTCCCCCTCCCAACCTCCCTCTCCCTCTCCCTCCCCCCCCTCTTTCATACTCCCCCGGTGGGCTTCAATATCTGTAGCTCTGGGTGGTCCAAGCTCTCTATGAGGTCTCTCCTCTCCTCAGGCAAGGGCCTGGAGATGGGGGTCAAAGTTCAGACTCCAGCAGAGGCAGGGGGAAGGTAGTCAAAGATCCAGCAGGCAGGGACTCAGGATGGTCCACTGGGATAGTCAGATCTCTGGGAGGGGCCTGGAACTCCAGCAGAGGACCGATGGTGGGGGTAAGAGATCAGGAAGGTGGGGATTCAGGGTAGTCCTGTGTAGATAGGCAGGTCTAGTATGCTCAGAGCAGCTCCAGGAAGTTCCCGAAGGTGTCAGGATTTTTGGATCTGCCCTCTGTTCCATTGTTCCAGAGCGGTGGGACAATGGGCAGGGTATGGTACAGGGTGGGGGGAGGGCAGGTTCTTCGTGGGGATGGATGGGTATGTATCAGAGCACCAGGAGCTGTTTTGCTGGGGACAGGACACAGTGGGGAGTGAGATTTGGGGCCAATCCAGGGAGTTCCCAGAGAAGGGTGTGGGGGGATTCAACCTGAACTGGTCCCAGACTCACCTGTAGCAGAGGTCTGGCGATGGGGGGTCAAAGATCAAGCAAGCAGGTACTCAGGATGGTCCTGCAGAGATTGGTGGATCTCTGGGAGGGGCAGCTCCAGCAGAGGGCCAGTGGTAGGGATTCAGAGATCAGGCAGGTGGGGATTCAGGGTGGCCGCTATCATTTTTATGAAGTTATTTTTTAAGTTGTTCTCTTCTGTTTCATCTGCTTTGGTATGTTCAGGTCTTGGTGGTGTAGAGTCCCTAGATTCTGGAGGTGTCATAGTGGTTTTTCTATTGTTGGGTGTTTACTTGTATTGCGGTCTTCCCATCGCTTCTTCCAGTGGGTGCAGGTGGAGTTTCGCTCTCTCTACCCTGCTCTCCTGGTGGGTGTTGGTGGGTCAGGAGTTCGATGTCAGTAACTGTGGATGATTTGAGCTCTCTTGGAGGTCTCCCCTCTGGCAGAGGGCAGGCAATGGGGCCCGAAGATCAGATGAGTGCAGCCTCAAGGTGGTCCTGTGTGGATAGGCTGGTCCAGTATGCTCAGAGCCGACCCAGGAAGTTCCAAGGAGGTGGAGGGATGTTGGACCTGAACTCTAGTCCTATGCTCACTCTGAGCAGTGGGCCCTGCAGGACAAAGATTGAGGGGAAAGGCAGGCTCTGGGTGATATATGCACCAGAGTACCAGGGCTGTACTACTCTGTGCAATGTTATACTGGGGAACAAAATGGGGAGCTAACCCAGGGAGTTCCAAGGGAAGGATGTGGGTGGGGGAATTTGGCCTGAACTGGTCCCAGACTCACCTCTGGCGGAGGGCAGGCCATGGGGTGTTGTTGATGATGATGATGATGATGATGATGATGATGATGATGCATGATGATGATGGTGATGATGATTATTTTGGTTTTTGGAAACAGAGTTTCTCTGTGTAACTAGCCCTGGTTACTCTCAAACTTGCTTTGTAGGCCAGGCTGGCCTCCAACTCAGAGATCTGCCTGCCTCTGCTTCCCAAGTGCTGGCATTAAATGTGTGTGCCACCACTGCCAGTTTATTATTTGATTTTTAAGCAATGTTTTTTTTATTAATTCTTTGCTAATTTCATATAGTGTATTTTGATCATATTTATTCTCCCTCCCCTAACTCTTCCCAGGTTTATTTCCCTTCTCTACCCTCCCAACTTCATGATTTTTTTTTTTTTTAAATTTTAAAGTCCTTTGAGCCAAATTTATACTTTTGGATCTAGGTTCAACCCCCTGCAATGGTCTGTCTACCAGAGGTCATATTCCTATGGAAAATTGACTACTGACTTCTCTTCTTCCAGAACTGTCAATACTTCTCAGCTATATATTGATGTGATGAATTACGGAATTGATTATTGAGGTTCCCTTGTGGTTATTAGTTACCATCATGTGGTTTCTTATGCTTTTAACTTTTTTTTTTAAAACCAGTTTTCTAAATAAAAGTCTTGGACCTCTGTCTTAGGGTTTTTATTGCTGTGAAAGAGACACCATGACCACAACTCTTATGAATGAAAACATTTAATTGGGGTGGCTTCCTTACAATTCCAGGGGTTCAGTCTGTTATCCTCGTGGCAGAGAACATGGCAGTATGTGTACAGGCAGATGTGGTGCTAGATAAGTAGCTGAGAGTGCTACATCTTGCAGGCAACAGGCAGTTGACTGATACATTGGTCAATACCCCACACTGACACATGATATCCTCTAACAAGGCCATATCCATTCCAACAGAGCCACATGTCCTAATAGCGCCATTTCCTATGAAATTATGGGGGGGCAATTACATTCATATTATCAAAATCACTATATGACTTTTCTTCTAATATAGGAGCCCTCACAGATAATCCCTTCTTCAGCTGTCTGTATCTTCAAAACAAGGCACATAGCTGATTATTTTTGTTTTTACTAAGTTTAACATGCCTGTTAAAAAAGATATATTTTTACTTTAATTATGTAATTATGTGTGTGCCTCTGGATATTAAATAAACTCACCATTAAAATAAACTGCATCATGATAAAATTTACATATTTAATACGTCTGTTTTGAGTGCTCACTGAAGTTTGAAACATTGTTGCATTTAGATGAATGCTGGTATAATTATCAGTCTTAATAATCTTTGATAATGTCTGTGGAGTTTTCTGTATTTTTTATCCCTGTTACTCTTCCTCTCTCTCCTGCTGAAACCTTTTTCTTTCCCCAAACCCCTAGTTTTCTTTTTTCTAATCCACCTATCTCCCCCACCAATTCACTGAATTAATTTTAGTTGACTTGAGTATGAATGTGGGTTTATTTATTGGAAAATGGACAACTTGTCAGTGGTTACATTGATAGTAATGTTACTCCTGGATCTGGAGAGATAGCTCAGTGGTTAAGAGCAAGAACTGCTCTTCCCAGAGGAGCCAAGTACAGTTCCCATGTACAGTGACAAACTGCTGCCTGGAAAATTAGCTCCATGAAGATCCATCCATTGCTCTGTCCTCCCTGGGCACCTGCATCCATGTACACATACCCCCACCCATATTAAAAATAATAAAAATAAGGTTTTTTCTTCCCAAAAGAAAATGTCTTTCTTTTCCTGAGATCCATTGACTGCCTATACTCCCTCGGTGAAAATGTGGAGTCCTATGGGGCCCTCCCTCATGCATGATGAAACAGTAACAGTCTAGTTTTGTGCAGGTGCAGTGAGTTCACGGGTGCAGTTGCCATGTTATTTTCAGAAGACACTGTTTCTTAGCACCCCTCCTCCACTTCTGCTTCTTACAGTTTTTCCACTCCTTCTTCTGTTTGTGGCCTCTGAGCACTTCACAGTCATTTATTCTCCATATTTGGAATATTGAGGACTCTGTATTAACTGCTGCACACTATAAAAAGAAGCCTCTCTAGTGAAGGGTGGGTGCTGCACTAGTCTATGGATATAGATATGAATACTAAGGCGGTGTTTCATATCACGTCCATTTAGCAAAACAAGAGTGTGTTCTCCCTTCAGACTTAGGATCTAATCACAGGCTGTTGATCAAATTTACAGTACAAGGCATGAGTTCTCTCCTAAAGAGTAGGATTAAAATCTAATCATAAACTCATTGGTAACCACAATACTAGTAATGCCACTATTGTACCTGTGACCATATCTTGGCAGGCAGATCATCTAGCTTGTGGGTTGCACAGCTGGGAACTGTTGATGAATTTTCTCACACAGCAACTTGAAGTGGCATCTTCTGGTACTTTGAAAATTAGCCAGCATGGAAGAAACTTAGATCAAGCATGGTTTCATAATGTTTGAATACCACTATAATTGTAATATAAAATATTATTGCTTATTATGAATAATATATTACATATTATAAATTTAAATGTACTTATTTAATATGTATATTACCTATAAATATTAAATATACACATTTATTTTTTGGGATAAAAACTCACCAGTAGGCTGATATATTAAACATTACCTACATAAGAAACCAGCTTTCCAAAATAGCTGTACCATGATTTCATCAAGACAATCAAAATGAGTTCTTTGTTTTTATGTGATTATTTGTTCTTTGTATCATATGTCTTGTTACTTAAGTTTAAGTTTAGAGTTTCTCATGTAAAGTCATGTATTGTTTGAATATGTAGTCATGAAAATTGGATTACATGGAGCTTAAAATGTACAAGGGCCCCAAGGAACTAAAACATACATAGTTTTCAAAATGAAACTTTTTTTTTTTTTTTTTTTTTTTGTAAAAACAATAGTTCTTTTCCTCCCTTCTTTGACCATGTGGTTGCTTGCATATCCTTTTGATAAGGACCAACCTACACCAAACAGCATGTTTGAAGAGATAAATTGCACTGTCTTTTGTTTTCTGACTGTGGACTACATAATACCATGTCAATAGTGTTTTTATCAGTCACAGGTTTTTACTTTTATAGTAGGTTTCCACTATTTAGGATGCTTTTAAGAATTCAGTTATCTGTATCATTATGGATACAAATGGGAGTAGAACAAAAATAAAATAACAAGGAAGAAGTTTTAGGGGCAGACTTAGAAGCTATGTGCATTTTTCCTCTGCTAATACATGCAAGAGTGGTTTATCTAAATTGTACACTTTGGACAGGCAAATGTAATGCAACATAAAATGAAACACTTCCTTAATTATTTGGGAAACATCAACTACCACGATCTTAATGTTTTAACAGATAAAACATTAGAATCATTCATCTTTTAACCTGAGGGGAAAACTAAATTTTTCTTGAGGTTAATTTTTATAAACCCATTTTTTTTATGTACCTACTTGACAAAACTGTCTTGACAAAGCTGCATCAACATAACCATCTTGAAATGGAAGAAACAAGGAACATTGATTTAGGAGTGATGTGGAGATAAAGTTAATGAAGTTTGTAAATGAACTGATATTGCAGCAGAAAAGGGTGGAGTAACAATCAAAGGCTTTACATTGGTTACCAGTTTAGGTAAAGACTGGATGGATTTTGGTACTCATTGCAGAGGGGAATGCAGGAGGAAGAGTAGGTTTGTAGGAAAGGCTCCTGAAGGTTTATTATGGTTATATTATGAATATTAAGTTAGAATTTTTCAGTTATTAGAAATAGTCTTATACTGTAAGAGATATTTTATAGTTAGAAACATTTGAGAGTCATGAACATGAAATAATAAGAAGGCTTGAAATTATCTTAGTGGCAATGTGGAGTAGATAGGGTCAAATCAGACATTAGATCACTGATGTTTTAGCAATAGATCCAAGAAGAAAGCCTAGCTAAAAATAATCTGAATAATCCAAGGGGAAAATAGGCAGTGTAGTGCTGATGGAGGAGTGGAGATTCTGACACAGATACTACCCGGCCTTGTCCTATGGAGCAGGGAGACCCTTGGGATAAAAACTTAAACCTGGGTATTGGGTTTAGGTATTTGAAAAGTCTCCTGAACTCCACAATAGGGATTCTATTAAAGTGAGAATGAGTCTTGTTTTGGGTTGAAGACTAGAGGTGAGGGAGGTAGAACGGTGTTTGAATTACTTTTTCAAGAAATTTGATGAGAAGATTGAACTAAAAATATTAGGTTATTATTACATCCTCTCTGCAACAAACAAAATATCACCAAAGGTTATTCTGGCCAACTGAGGGCATTTTTAGGATATAAGAGATTTGATTGTCTTTGTAGTTGGATAGAGAAAGCTAAAAATAGAAAGGAATTCACACATCCAATTCTTAAGCATAGGCTTCCTGACTAGTTTCTGTGTCTTTATAAATGCTGTTTGCTCTGCTTAGCAGGTTTCTTCCACTTAAGTCCACCTGAGTAAGTAGCCTTTTCAACCAAGGCATTTTAACAGCGAAAAGAAAAAACAGTAATTGTAGCATAGCAGCAGTTTCTATACTTAGAAATGTTTCAAAATATTTTCTATGACATTTTTTAATATGCTCCTCAGGCAAATGATATTTAAATATACTTAGTGAAGAAGGTTGAGGAAGAGTTTTGCAAATCCGTACATCATCATGTAATGATAGAAGTAGATAATACTGTCAGAGAGAGCCATTTGTGGGCTTCAGAAACTGACCAATATCTGACAGATGAAGACCAGTCTATGCAGTAGAAAAACTACTGAACCCTGCTTGTAGAGATTTATTACAGTGGTCTCAGTGATAATTTAGCTCCAAAGAATAATCCTACTCATTCCCAATACTGATTTTTTATTATTATAATAATGTTGAAAACAAAACCCCAAACCAGTATTTCTTTTGATACTGGAAGGGATTTTCTTCATGGGAAGAGAATATGGAAAAACACTTTTTCTGAAGCATTGTTGAGAATAGTAGTTGTAATTTTTATAGCAACAGAATGGGAATGAATTCTGGTTGAAAAACAATAGTTTTGCCAACATCTCAGAAGTAAATGGAACTTCATAAAATTCTATGTTTAGAAAGTTTAGAAAGCAGTCTGCTTGTGCAAGACCACACACTCCCAGGAGATAACCGAGAGGGCTCTGACCACTTACACGTCTTCATGCTGAACATGAACAATAGAATGGTGTTTCCAGAATCATGTCTCCTAAATAGTTTGCTTCATTCTTTTATGTTATGTAGTGAGTGCTTTTTTTCCAGGTACTGTAAATGATTGATTATCATACAGCCAAGTCGTCAGTAGTCCCCTATCAACAGGTGGAACCTGAGATTTGGGAATCTGTAATCTAACCACTACTTGGCCCTATCTGATTCTGCTCTTGTCTTCTGTAGTCTGTGTTCCTCACATCAACTATTGTTTTGAAATAGGTTGTATTACTTTTCTTAGAAATATTGGTGTTTCTAGGCATGGCATAGTGGCACTTTTGAGGCAGAGGCAATTACATTTATGTGAGGTCAAGGCTAGCCTGATTCTAGGAAGATTCAGGCCATCTAGGACTACATAGTGAGACCCTTTTTGAGGGGGAATGGGAAGTGTTGGTATTTGTCACTTTATTTAGCACAAATTCTTTTATCATGGCTCTTAATCATATTTTACCTTTCTGATTTAATTTTCTACCATTCTGTGCCTCTGAAAGTCTACTCTTGTCCTTTTGCTATTTTCCCTTATTATTTTTTTTAATTAATTCATTCTTTCTTTGTCTTTGTCCCTCTCCCTTTCTTTCCTCCTCCTTCCTCCTGTCTGTGTGTCTGTGTGTTTCTTTCTGTGTTTATGCATGGACACTCTTATGCTGTAGAGTGCAAATGGAAGCCATAGATGTCAGAAGGTAAGCTGTACTAGTTGGCTCTTCATCCATTGTTAGGTTTCCAGGGATGAAACATAGATTGGTAGCTTCAAGCACAGCAGATATCTTTGTCTGTGGTCTGGGGAACTTGCCTTTGCTTGGCTTGCTTTTTATCCCAGATAGCCACATTGTTCTCTCTCTCATCAGTCTTTCCATGCTGCTACTTTTTCAGTGAGATCTTCCCTGTTCAGTACTGTAATAAAATTTAAGAAATGGTTAATGTCTTTACAGTGTCTCAGATTATTCAGTACTAGGAAATAAAAAATGCATTGTTAGAATTGAATTGAAAAGTATGAAAAATATACATGGAAAATTCCAATTTCTCATGCTGCTCATATACTATTAGAATATAAGCAAGACATCAGATTTCTATTTTTAATTTTTTTCCCTCTTCTGTTCTTGACAGTTTTTGACTGTTTGAGATGTTTCCTTGTTTTTTGAAATAAAAATCCACCAGCTATCACCTATGTAAAACTACAAAAACCACAAAGAAGCAATAGTTTCTTTTCTTTTATAGATAGGCGTTCATGCATTTTCAATACCTTGTATTATTAGTTCAGTAACTGACATTTCTGTCAGTGCACACATCAAAAGTTACAATTGGAGGTGGTATAGAAATGTCTGCTTCCTGGGGGGAGGGATTGGAGTATTCTTTTATTTAATTATTTTCAACAATTTGCCTGTCAAAGCAAAAGTGGAAGTTCAAGTCATTCTAAATTTTCTCGATTTAGTATGTAATTTAACTAAAAGGGGGATACAGATTTAAAATGACTGAAATTGCTTTTAGTTTTCTGGGAAAGATCTAAAATTAAGTGAATTAAGGTATCTTTGCATTTTTTTTCAAATGCTGAAAAGTATGTTAAAGGGTATTAATTTGAACACAAGGAATTTTAGCAGAAAGTTAAGTCCATCACAACAATATTATAGGGATCACCTTGTCACTGATATACATTTCCACATACTCTGAATTGCCCTGTTGTTGAGACTCAGGATACTCTACTCTTGCCATTTCCTCATATGAATTTTGAACTGGATGTTGATTAGCTTATTCTTCTTATGTGTAAGTGACAAGAAATTACTTAAAAGGCATGATTGGCAGGTGTTAATATGCTGTCCTTTAATACATATACCCTAGACTGACAAGATAGCTCAGCCATAAAGGCACTTGTTGCTAAGCCTGATGCCTTGAGTTTGACTCCAGAACTCACATGGCAGAGAGAAACAACTTAAGAATAACAACCAAATTCTTCTCTAACCTCCACACATGTGCTGTGGTGTATGTGTAAATAAAATAATCAAAACTTTAAAAATGACACATACATCAATTAGTTTTATTTGACTTAGTTCATAGTAACATTAAATAACTTTTTATATTTATCATGATCTATGCATGTTTTTGTATTTGACTAAATGCATTTTTTTTTCTTGCCTCAAGTTTATTTGTAAAAACAGCATAGGGCACAGGTCATCTGCAGAGTGTGTAGATGTGTCACACCAGTCCATCTGTCTTCACAGTGGCAGAAACCTTTTCACAGGGGCCTGGGCGCCTTTGGGAGCCTGAGCTGGAGCTGCAGCCTAAGCCTTAGCTGGAGCCGAGGCCTCTGCCTTGGTTTGAACTTTGGGCTTTTGTTGGCAGAGCCTATGACCCTTGGCCATGTAGTTTCTAATCTTCTTCCCAAGGTTGGGGTGAGCGATGAAAGCAAGACCACTGAGTTTGCAGCCGGGCCCCTTTGGCATCTTGGGTTTTACCACCTTGGGCTTCACAAGGGCCTTGATTGCCTCTGCGCGTGCACTCATTGCCTTCCTGTTGTTTGCCTGCATCTTCAGGCCTTTCTTGTTGTGTTTCTTGGCAAAGCGCATGTTCCTCAGGAACTTGGGGCCAACCCCCTTAAGAGATTCGTATCTTTGCGATCAGGGTTTCTTGATGCCATTTCTGTGCCATTTCCGGGACTGTCTGAACGGTATCCGGCGGCTCCCGAAGCACCTGAGACCCATTTTTTTTTTTTTTTTTTTTTTTAAAGGAAAAAAATGCATCCCAGTTTGGCCTTTAACTTACAGTCTTCTGCCTTTCCTCCCTAAGAGCTGGGATTTCACATCTGTGCTACCATACCTATATTAAAATTATTATTTTTTAAAAAAGTTTCCTCATATTGTTTGGGAAGAGAAAAACTAGAAGTAAGGGTGAATGCAGAAAAGAGAGGATAATGGGGCTGAGAGGGAATAAATGTGATTAAAGTACATGATAGACACATATGATGGTATCATAACGAAGCCTAATATTTTGTACAATGAATTTATGCTAGTGAAAATTAAAAATAGAGTTCCCTTGACTTATTGTCCATTACCTGTTCAATAATATTCCTGATTACAACCAGAGAGGAAAATAGTTTGAAACACTGATGTTTCTTTTCTTGTAGCCTAATTCTTAGTCTCATTAGACAGAAGGCAGTCTCCAGCAGCAGTTACCATACAAGCCATTTCACAAACAAACATTGCTTGTGTTTGGCAGCTGCTTAGAAGCCACAGCCACACAGTTGTTAATTCACCCTGCTTTTTTGAGTTACTCAGAAAAGTGTAACTTTTTCTTTTTTCTGTTTTCTTTTTCCAGAGCCTGGGCATGCATTCCCTGTCACTTTGGGCTTTCTCACCCTTTTCCTCTGAAGTACCCCTACACCCCTTCTGCCATGTGGCTGCTTGTCTGCGATGTGTCTTCTTGCTGAACATGCTGGACTCTAACTTAAAAGGCAGGGCTTTCTCTCCTTCTCTTCTCCATCGCCAAGAGTTACAGCTTGCCTGTTCTATTTTTTCCTTCTTTTCTCTCTCTCTTAAACTTTAATAAAATTGTTCTTGAGCTTCAAAACTAAAATTCTTTATATTCAAATGGAGAGCAAATAGAAGACATAAAAACAAGCTATGTATAAATGTGATAGCCATACACTACTTAGCTGTGCAGCTGGGCTTTAATTGGTGTTTCTTTTAATGTGTAGGTGTGTGCACGTTTTCCTGGAGTTTTTTTTTTTTTTTTTTTTTTTTTTAATGATGCCACATTTTTTCAGCTCTCAGCTAGAATCTGATGAATATAAACAGTCTCCTACCTGGTGCCACTACTCTTGTTATTTCAGTCTTATAGCAAGGGTTTAAATCATTGACTCATTTAGTTGGTTCTTAACTCAGTCACATTATTTTTCTTTCTTCAGTGTGATAAATACCTTACTTTCTAACTGATTCATTAATTATCTTTATGCCAATTATTATATTTTTATTTTTTAAGCGTAGAAGTGTTTTTTATTAAATATATTTATTTATATATTATGTGTGGTATGTGTATGATATGTGTGCATTTTAAAAGTGAGATCAAAATCAGTTTATCTTTGACATACTGTAATTACCTATCAACACTTTAATAACTATTATAGGTCATGATCGAGATGAGATTGATGAAATATGAGCTATAAGAGGAAAGTCAAATTTAGTAAAGTTTGGGTATGCACATTTTTATATGTGGCTGCAGAACTTGTGCTTCAAGTTTGTACATAGAAACAATCACTTTCTAACATTTCTTACATTCTTCAGAGAACTTGCTACATAGTACTCTATTAAAAATCTCTCATTAGAAATAATAATGTTGAAGGGGGAAGATTGCTGTGGGACCCACTCCTAGACAAAAAGCTACAGGCAACTGTCGACTGCTTGGAGAATGAGAACTTAGTTCTTCCAGTGTTGACCCTGATAGTAGTAGTTTTACAGTGCAGAGGGGTCAGTCTTGAAACCATACCTTCACAAACAATAAAGACAGACTCAATAGGTTATATTTATATACATTTGTGCTTACACATATGTCAGTGTATGTTTGTGTATGTAACAAAAGAAAAAGAGGCTATCTACTTGAGTGAGGCAGGGGAAAGATTCAAGGGATATTAACTAGAAGGGGTTGGAGGAAGGAAGGATGAAGTTATGTACTTATATTTAAATTAAAAACATTAAAAATAAGTATCACAGTGGTAAAAAATTATCACTTATTAAAAAAAGAAATTCTTGAATTTTTAACTGAAACATAACATTTATTAAAATGAAATCCCCTTCCTACTGTTTTTTATTTTATTTTTATTTATTTATTTTTATTTTTCACATTGATCCCAGTTCTCCCTCCCTCCCTCCCTCCTTCCCTCCTTTCCTCCCTCTCTTCCTCTCACCTTCCCTTCCCACCCCTCCCCATTTCCACAGGGAGGGTGACACCTTCCAGGAGGGGTCAACAAAATCTGTCAAGTCATTTGGAGTAGGGACTAGGCCCTCTCTCCTGCCTCTAGGTTGAGGGAGTATACCTCCATGGGGAATGTGTTCCCAAAGTCCTTTTGTGCGCCAGGGATACATCCTGGTTCCACTGTCAGAGGTCCCTTAGACTGCCCAGGCCTTCTAACTGAGACCCATGTTTAGAGAGTCTGAGTCGGTCCATTGCTGGATTCCCAGCTATCAGTCTGGGGGCCCATGAGCTTCCCCTTGTTCAGGTCAGCTGTCTCTGAGGGTTTCTGTAGCCTGGTCTTGTTCTCCCTCTCTGCATCTGGATTCCAGTTCGGCTTAGTGTTTAGCTGTGGGTATCTGCTTCTGTTTTCATCAGCTACTAGTTGAGGGCTCTTTCTACTGTTTTTATAGGACAGTTTTAATGGGGGAATTGCTAAAATTTTAAACCAATATTAAATTTTATTTGTTGCTGGTTTATTTGGTTATTTATTTGAGATTGTCTCTCATATAGCCAAGCCTGGCCTTGAACTCTCTATATAGTTGAGTTTGGCCCTTATTTCCTATTATTTCTGCCTTAGTCTTCCCAGTTTCTGGCTATGTTTTACTATGCCCTATTTAAAATTTTGTTTTTCATTGTCATTTCTTTTTCAAAAAAAAATTATATTATGACTTGAGGATATTTGTTTTGTGTTAAAGTGTGTTTCATGTGGACAGAAAATTATCATAACCTTTAACTGTGTAGTATTCTGTGTCATGGATATAGCATAAATTATTTTTTGCTATTATAAATGTATAAATAATTTTTCAAAAATAGCCTTCTTTGAGTATAATATTCAGACCTCTCTAGTGTTTGATAGGCAAAAACAAATATATCTCCCAAACCCACAGAAACAGCTGACCTGAACAAGGGGAGCTCATGGACCCCAGACTGATATCTGGGAATCTAGCATAGGACTGACCCAGACCCCCCTGAGCGTGGTTGTCAGTTAGGAGAACTGGGCAGTCTATGGGGCCTCTGGTACTGGATCAGTATTATCCCTAGTATACGAATGGACTTTGGGAGCCCATTCTAAATAGAGGAATACTCTCTTAGCTTAGACACTTGGGGGAGAGCCTAGGCCCTGCTCCAAATGATATAACAGACTTTGAAGATCCCCATGGAAGGCCTCACCCTCTCTGGGGAGCAGAAATGGGATGGGGTAGGAGGTTGATGGGGAACAGGGGAGGAGGGGGCGGGTTTGGGAACTGGGATTGACATGTAAAACAATATTGTTTCTAATTTAAATAAAAAATCGTAGAAAACAAATATATCTCCTAAAATGTTGCAGACTTATGCCTTACCCAATAAGTAGCTAATCTAAGCACCTTTTCTTGCTTATCTTCATAGTAGATTTTGTCAGTCCTTTCCACTTGTAATCCACTGATTTATACTATATAGCATCTCATTTATATTTTCCTTACTAATAGTGAGGCTGATATATTTTATTGGGCTAGTAAGTTAATTTTTTAGATAATCTTTGTAAGTATGAAATATCTTAAGATCTCATCTGTGAGAAATGTAGTATTTGACTGTATCTACAGTTGAGTTAGACATGGTTTATTTTATAGATATACAGTCATTCTAGTTTTAGAAGAAGCCAAGAAAGGGGAGTGATGAGAAAACACCCAGCCCATAGTTGTTTATCTGATAAGCAGACTATATTGTTTATTTTGGTATAGACATATTGTTGTATATCATAAATATATACATCAAAACTACTAGGGAGCCCAGAGATAATCCATCCTGTCAGAGAATAGGTTTTCCTTCTGTCAGGTGTGAGTGCTTGCCCTGCTGACTCTGTGACAATTAGTCACACAGACTTCCTTCATGCCTTATCAGAACCAGCCTTACTTGATGGGTTGTAATACAATGTATTTATGTCTGACCGACAGGAGATCATAGTTTTTGTGTGCATTGACTCTTTTGCTTTCATGGATGTCTCTGTTAGGGTGGCAGATCCTCTGGAATTAGTTACAGGTATTTATGAGCAGGCATGTGAGTGGTGGGGATTGAACATGGGTCCTTTGGAAGAGCAGCTGGCTCTTAACCACTGAGCCATTTTTCCAGTCCCCAAGGTCATAATTTAATTACAGCATTTCTTCCTTCTGTTTCTCTCACATACCTCTCACATACCCCTCACCACCCTCTTTCAAATCCCTGACCTCTTTTTCCCCTCACTAATTGATACTGCATTCGTGTGTATGTGTGTGTGTGTGTGTGTGTGTGTGTGTGTGTGTGTGTGTGTGAGAGAGAGAGAGAGAGAGAGAGAGAGAGAGAGAGAGAGAGAGAGAGAGAGAGAGAGAGAGAGAGGGGGAGATCTTAATCATGCTTCAGCTGGCCTTAGAAATGTAAGTGTTCTGGAGAATGATCACACAGTTTGTCAGCATGACTATCTGGCATATCTGGTGGTGACTACATACTTGTCAGAAATTTGTGGTCTCTCTCTATACTTGCCTTTTTTATGTTAATAGCAGCAATATTATTGAGCACTTCTACATGCCTGGGATTATTTTCAGTATTTTCTGTTTGCATTCTGTGATGTGAATTGAGTTCTCTTTATAAGCAGCAGAAAGTCTGCAGTTTTAAAGAGCCTAGTTCTTCAGAGATCTTGTGTCTAGAAGTGGTTGTACGGTCACCTTACCTTCTCCTTGACCATCTATTGATTGCCTTCTCTTGAAGTAGAATCCTCTTGATGTCTGATGGGTCATCTTTCCACTGTGGAAACAGATTGACTGAGTCTCAAATCAGTTAATTCTTTTAGTTATTAACCATAATGATAAGTTTGTATAAAACACTTATTTTGTGAATTATTAATTTACTTCTTATAGCACCATGAGGTAGCATTTTATCCAACCCCCTAGGAAAGTAGATTGAAACTTGTTTAAGGTCACATATTTTGTGAATATTTTTCTTGCTATAACCTTTTATTAGGTCTTGCTTTAGTTTTTATTTCTCATGTGCCTGCCCCAATTTATATGGACTCTGGGTAAATTTTCATTCTGTATCAACCTCATACTGGGTTTGAATTGGAGACAGAAATTGCTGATAGCAGTTCAACTGTGAGTCCTAAGTGTATGTCTCTCTATAGGATTGGGGAGGTAAGTGTCTAATGAAAATCTGGATTCTCTTCAGATAGTCTGTCCCATTCAGAGCAATGTTAAGAAGTTGAAACTATTAAATATTTAGAAACAGGAGGGTGGTAACAGCTTAGGTATTATTTATTTTCACTATCTATCTATCTATCTATCTATCTATCTATCTATCTATCTATCTATCTTGAATTTAGTTACACTCAACTATCTCATGCTTGTGGAAACCGAGATTAAGTGATGATGTCAAGACCATGACTACTTTATAATGATGAGCTGTAAAGAGTTAACAGCTAGCTGGAGCCAGATAGAGGCTTTGTAATGCAGCCACCACTTAATGAATGTGTGCTGTATCCTAGGGACTTAGAGCATCTCCTCAGATTGCTTTGTCAATGTTAGTGCATGTGTCACCCTCAGTTGGAAGATGAAGGTACCTGAGCTGTACTTTTCTGATGTTTTCATCTCAGCATAGGGTCTGGCGATATTTCCTCAGAGACTGTTTAATAAAGTGCATTCTTCTTTCTCTTCTTTTTCTAGGAAGTCTTTCCTTACACAGGGAGACAGGGTTAATCCTCCCGTCATCTTTCTCTAATCATTCTGTAAACATATCAGAGTAGTGATTTTTGAAACACCATGTTATAAATACAGCCTTTTTTTTTTTTTTATTAATTTCTCTTACTCTAGAGTATGAGTTCTTAGGGGGCAGATGGTATGGTATTCCTGTTTGAATTCCTGTTGCCTCGTCATGGAAAGTGGTCAGTAAATGTTTGCCTAATGAATACAAATAATTTAGAAAAAGTTAGAAAACAGCGACATTTGTTTGGCTTTGTTGATCCTTTAACAGTAAGGTGCAGCAGTGATGAGTAAATCTTCGTAAAGGAGCAAATGTGGTAGGTTTCAGACTGCTGTTCTTGCATATGCCTGCTTGCAAAATTGACCTTTGACTGGTAGAGAATCTAGATTTTGGGGGAATTCCCATTATTTATAAGTGCTAAGAATGGTTCACTGAACTGAAAACATTTGAGCTAACACCTTCTTTCCTTCCCTGGTTATGGAATGTTGGTATGTTCAGGGCAAAGGTACTCACATGACCAACCCTGATATAACCATAGATATTGAGGCTGGAAAGATGACTCATCAGTTAATGTGCTTGCTGCTCTTGTCTTTTGCTGTTGGTTGTGAATACTGAGAGGGGAAGTGGACATAGAGTCCTGCTCTTAACCAAGAGGCTATCTGCAATTGATACCTGCTGGCAAAGGAAAAACTCAGTTTGCTCCTATGGAGTGTCATGGTATACTAACTATACTTTAGGGCATGCCTCATGCCCAGCAATAGTTGGTGAGAACAAAATGAACTTAATTGTATTGTATTTTTGTGAACTTTTTGTTTCATTTTGCTTTATTTGGTCATTTTTGTCTTATCGGTATTTTGCCTGTTTGTTTTGATTTTCATATTTGGGTTTTTTCTCTCTGTGCATGTCTTGCCTTTTTATTTATTTACTTTTTTGAAAGGCAATTGAGAGAGAAAGATCATGAAATTCAGTGGATAGTGAGGTAGAGAAAAATCTAGGAGCAGTTGGGGTAGTGGAAAATATTGTGTGCTTTTTTTAAATTAAAAAGTGCTTGATGCTCTTGGAGAAGACTGGAGTTCTGCACCCATGTGAGGCATCTTCTATCTTCTTTTGGTACCTGCATACATGTGCAGACACACACACACACACACACACACACACACACACACACACACACACACACACACAAAATCTTAAAAATACGGTAGACATGGACTACCTCACTAATAGACAACATATCATACATGTCAGTGATTCAGTGTTTAGATAAGTATGTTCTGTGTAACTGTGTTGGGAGTAGACTCTTAGAGGCTTATGTATGCTTTTTTTCATGACCTCATCTCTTGAACCTATTACTGTGGTGGTTTTATTCTGTATCTTTCACCATAATAAGTGTTGGCTTGCATGTGACTGTATTCAGCATCCTGTGAGCCCTTGCAGAAAGTCTCTGAACTGTGGAGATAATTTTGAATCCCCTGACACAAATAATTCCTCTCTGCTTTTAGTTGGGGGTAGAGATGATATGTATGAAAAATACCAAGAACTCATGTTCTATTCAGATAGTTAAAAGCAGTTCATTGGTAGTGTGTCCCAGTATCTACTTTCACCAAAAAGTTTCTTGGAGGAGGTGGCATTTAAATTGAGATTTGAGTGACAGGAGGAATCCATGTATTAAATGATGAGAGAACATTTCAGGAGAGACAGTGCAGAGGCACAAAGACAAAACCTCATGGCCTGTTTAAAGATGAGATAGGAGGGCAGGTGACTTAAGAGTAGGGGCAAGCTAGGAAATGGGTGAATGTGGATAGCAACCAGGGGACATTCTGTAGGACACAGCAAGGAGGATGCTTTCATTTGTTTTTAATTTGTTGGAATTTCAAAACTATGAAGGGGTATTAAGCTAGGAAAAGCACAGATTAGATCTGTTGTTTTAAATACTACTCTAGCTGTAGAGTTGTAGGAGAATTTAGCCGAGTTACAGATGGAATATATAATTTATGAAAATGTGAGGAAATTGGGAAAATACCAGTATGGGAAAATTTATGAGTTTTGTTTTTAAATTAGGCGTTTTCAAGTATCAAGAAGGCAGTTGGCATAGATTGTTATAGCTAAAAATATTGGACTTTTTATTTTATCCATTAGACATTATTCAGTGCTTACTAGTTGCCAAATGTTTTCATAGATTGAAGAATTCAGTGATTACTGGCACACAGTCCCTTAGATAAGGAACTTGGTCTACAGAGGAAGGCAGGCAGATTTACAGACTGTTACCCAGAGTGTTGTTTTACATGATTCACAGAATACTTAGTCGTGCCATCAAAATGGTACTTTCCTCCTCAGATCTCATTCACATATTACTTATTAGTGATCAGAATAGAGTCTAAGATGGTGTTGTCTTCCAGACTGCTTAAATACCAGGATATGACTACTTAGAATTGCTACAAATCTGCAACTTAATCTGTTTTTCACTGTAACTATTAGTAGTCTCTTTTCTCAAAAGTGCCTAATTTTCTGTGAGAATGTAGGATTATATGTGGTAATTGTTTTCTGGGCTGGTTCTTTAGGATTCCGTAGTACTGACTCTTCAGTGTTTTGTGTTAACACTCACTGTTTCTCTGATAACAGTGAAATTTCATTTGCTTTTGCTTTAGAACAAAACCTCTCATTTCTATTTGTTGTGATGACTTTTTTTTTTTTTTTTTAAACTAACTTCAGAGTTGCTCACACTGTTGTCTTCATTTTATTAACCAGGGTGATGCTCAGGTTTTAAATAAAACACCCAAATTCTTACCTGTTATTACTCTAAAATAGGTAAGCATTTTTCTCAGTGTGTACATGTGTTTTGATTTTTCTGACTTTGTGAATGGCTATGACCAAGTCTTTCAGCCTGCTCAAATAAACCTTTATTAATTACATCAATGTTTATTTTATATATCCCAGATATGAATTATTTTATGTTTGCTTATTGCCTTTTGTGGTATCTTAAGAAGTTCTGTTCTTCACATAGATCCTTGTGTGGAAGCTGTTTACCAGTTTGGAACAGAATGATAAGCCTTGGTACTTATGCTCTGACAGACAAATTTTTACACTATCTTATATTATTGGGACAGTGTTTTGCTAGCCTTTCTTAATTAGTTCTATGCCAAATCTACTTTTTATAGTTTAGATAAATTGTGTCTGTTATATTCCTTTTCGCTATCTCATGTATCCTTTCCCATCCATGATGAAATGTTGGTAGGTTCAATTTTATTCAGGTTTTTTTGTAGGTAACTACAGCTGCTATGAGTTCACTTGCACAATAGTCTCATCGTGATGAGAAAACAGCTTTTCTCAGCATTCTTTTGCTTCCTGTAGCTCCTATATTCTTCCCCCTTTTCTTTATGTTTCCCTAGCCAAAGTTGGGTGTGCATAATACAGATCTTCCATTTAGTGCTGAACACTCAACAGTCACTTATTTTCAAAACTTTTACCAAGTGTAAATTTTGCCTGTTACAAAATCACTAGCTTCTTAAAATATTTATTTTGTTTTAATTTATACTTAACTTACTTATGGTGCACAGTGTTGGCTGTTGTCTCTGATAAAAGAGTCACAGGTGGCAGGAACAAGAGTGCTATTATGATATATGCACTGTGTTTTCATTTCTTTGTATGCATCAGGTGTCCAGGTCATGCCATTCTTCTAGTAAATTGTATCCAGAGAGTCTCTGAGCATCTTGTGATGCTTAGGAAGCTGGTTGACTGGCTGCCTTCTTTTTCTCTACAGAAACTGTGGGCACTGTGAAGCCCTCTCCAGCCCTGTGTGCCCATGTGGAGAAGGGAGAAGAGAAGTGCTATTGGAGTCAGACTGTCCCTCATACACTTGTCATTTGGGTTTTATTTAGTTCTGTTCGCTATATGGGTATCTTAAGCATTTTCCCCAAGTTTTCTTACATGTGGTTAGATGGTAGATGAACTATTTGTAGCGAGGAATGAGACCCAAGACTTCTCAGTCTGCCATCTGCTTATTTCACAACTAGCTTTAAACTATGGTCTTTGGATAAAGCTAATTAATATAGCTGTCTGTTGTGTCTTATCTGCAGATGAGAATTTTCATAAAAGTATTTGACAATTTTATATGGGCACTGTGTTTACTTTTGGTAGATAAATAGCCATGTCCTATGTTTTATGATTTGGAAGTACTTACATTTTACATATTGTTTATTTTTTTCTCCTGTAGAGAGTGATAATGAACTCTCAAGTGGAACAGGTGATGTGTCAAAAGACTGTCCTGAGAAGATCCTCTATTCTTGGGGAGAATTGTTAGGAAGATGGTGAGAATTTATTTTCTTATTCAAAAATTTACACTTATATATTTAGTATTAATTTTATACTAATTAAAGATCCTTCAGTAAGGAAAATTTAAAGCTGGAATATTAAATGCTATCTTAGTATCTTAGTATACTTTAAATTATTTATTTAATGTGTTTGTGTGCACAATATAAGTATGTGTGAGGGTGTGTGTGAGTGGTGCCCAGAGGACAGCTTTGTGGATCCAGTCCTTTCCTTCCACCTTGCTGCCTGTTTCAGGCACCAAACTCAGACAGCAAGGGCCTTTGTTAGCTGAATACACAGGCTCTTGATATACCTAGTAACATAAAAATTAAAATGTGACTCATAGATGCTCTACATGTCTGTCTAGATCTTCCCCCAGTGTGGGTTCTATTTAAATTGCTTTCAGTTCACCAAACTTTGAAAGCTAGGTGAAAGAACAAATTCTGGGAAAGCTTTAAAGTGCCAGAATTCACTCGAATTGACATAACCTGAATGGTTTGGGGTCACTGAATTCATTGTTTTTATTAAAATTTTTTTCTTTCTTTTCTTTGTTTTCTTTTCTCTTTTTCCTTCCTTCCTTCCTTCCTTCCTTCCTTCCTTCCTTCCTTCCTTCCTTCCTTCCTTCCTTCCTTCCTTTCTTTCTTTTTTTTTGAGAAAGTGTTTCATCATGTTCCCAAGCTGACCTTGAATGTTGTCAGGGATAACATGAACTTCTGATTCCTCTTCCTCTGCTTCTCAAGTGCTAGCATTACAGGTGTGCCAGCCTATGTATTTTATGCAGTGCTGGACTTGTGCATTCTTTGTTTTTTGTTTGTTTCTCAAGGCAGTGTTTCTCTGTGTAACATTCCTGACTCTCCTGGAGCTCATTTTGTAGATCAGGCTGGCCTCTAGCTCATTGAGATCCTCCTTCCTCTGCCTCCCAAGTGCTGGACTGAAGGTGTGTGCCACCACTGCCTGGTTGACTTTGTGCAGTCTAATCAAGCATTCTCCCAATGGAGCTATATGCCCAACCCTACTTAAAATTTTTTTTCTTAACAAAGAAAGCTTGATACCTAATTAGAAGACTCTACCAAATATTTATAAAAGGTGAACTGTTAAGTTTTATAAGACTGTCTCAGAATATAGATGGTAATTATTTTGAATTAATTTTATGACACTAGCATATACTGATCACAAAACCAAGTTAAAATATTCTGACAAAGCCACAGTTTAGTATGCCTTATTAACATGCTCAGAAATCTCCAATAGTAGTTAAGAGTATGCCAAATCCAGTTATTTATAAGGAAAATGGGGTTTATTCTGAGAAATCATTTGTGGGTCAGCATATGAAAATAAATTACGAAGTCATCATATCATCACCAGATGAAAAATAATGCAATTATTTAAATAAATGTGTCAAAAACCCTTTAAAAATTTTGCTTATCACTCATTTACAACTCTCAGCAAACTAGGAATCCAGGAGGCTTTCATTAATTTAGTAGGTTCCTATAAGCTGTCTGCAGCTGTTAGCTTTAAGAACAAAATCCTGGAATTGACATGTAAAACAACTTTGCTTTAAATTTAAATAAAAAAAGGAAGAAAAAAAAAAAAAGAACAAAATCCTAAGCCTGTGACAGCATAGGCATATCCAATCTGAGCATTCTTATTTACTTGGTATAATATTGGGGATATTTTTAATTATACTTATTTGAAACAATTTTTAACTTTAAATATATTTTAATCATATTATTCCTCTCCCCCAAGTCCTTTCACATCCTGTCTCTTCCTACCCACCCAGCTTTAAGTTCTTTTTCAAAAAAACAAATAAAACTTAATAGAGCAAAGCTCCCCAAACCTAAGAAAACAAAATAAAACACCACCCAAAGAGGAAAATACAACACCAAACTATAATCAAATAAAAGCACACACAAAGACTCTGGAGTCCCTTAGATGTTGGTCAACTACTCCTGAATATAATGTCTGTCCTGGGGTGGTTGATATACCCAGTGTTATTCCATTGGAGGATAGTGGTTTTCCTTCAACCAGAAGGTATAAATGACAGTTCAATTGTTAACCTTTACCCTAGATGTTAGATCTTTATTCATTAATTCATTAAAAATAACAATAAAATAGAAGAGAAAAACTATCACATTGAAGTTGGACAAGACATGCCAACAGAAAGAGAAGTCACGTGAATCAGAGACCCACTTGTTTGCACATTCATGAATCATATAAAAACAGTAAGCTAGAAACCATAAGATAAGCAGAGACCCATGTTGGCCCTGCTCATGCTGCTTCAGTTTCTGTGAGTTCATATGAAATTTGCCTATGTTATTTAGAAAGCCTTGTTTTATGGTACCCTTTATCCCCTCTGGCTTTTATATTCTTTCCTCTTCCTCTTTCATGGGGTTCCCTGATCTCCGAAGGAAGGGATTTTATGAAGACATCCCATTTAAGGTTGAGTGTTCTAAGGTCTCCCACTCTGTATAATGTCTGGTTGTGGGTCTCTATATTTGTTTCCATCTGCTGTGGGAGGAAGCTTTTCTAGTGATAGCTGAGCAATGAGTATGTCTCACTGATCTATGAGTATGTCATTAGTAATGATTTTATCACTGTATGTCTTTCTTCCTTATTTATTCTATCATCTATCTATCTATCTATCTATCTATCAATCATCTATCTATCTGTTTTGTTTTTAGACCAATATTATTCAGTTTTTTCCTTGATCCCAGGGCTAGCTTTATGATCTTGGTCATTCAAGCAGTGTCAGGTATGGGTTCTATCTCATGAAGTGTGCCTTAAATCAAATCAGTATTGGTTGGTTACTCCCATTTTTTCTCACATAATTTTTTTTTTTTAAAAGGGAAAGGCAAATAAGTTTGAAAGGAAGATATAAGATGGTATCTAATTTTCAGAGATATAATAATTTTCATTCTTAAACAAAATAAAAAAGTTTATATAAAATAAGCAGACAAACAAAACTTTTGTTTTTAATACTCACCATATAGCTTTGGCTAGTCTGAAACTTGCCGTGTAGATAAAGCTGGCCTAGAACTCAAAGAGAACTGCCTGTCTCTGTTTACTGAGTGCTGAGATTAACAATATGTGCCACCACTCCTGCCCTCATTTTCTATTTTATAGAATACAATATGTCAATATGTTAACACTAATTCTATTTGAACATACTAGCAATGAAAAGTCAGAGATGGAAGACATGTAAAACAAAAAAGCCATGAAACACTTATAATATAGAAATTTAGTAAACCGCTTTCTCTGTGATTTGAAACACTGGAAAACAGCAATGGAAGAACTCATGGAATGAAATAATCAATATTCCTCTGTCTGTCTTCCTCTCTTGTCTCTCTCTTCCCTTCCCCTACTCCCTTCTCCAATAAATTCCCATGTTAGTTCTGCCACAGAAAGAAAGGAAGGAAGAAAGATAGAAAGAAAGGAAAAAGATCTTTCGGGTGTAACAATGGGCTAGGTATGAACTGTGGGATGGAAAGTGATATCAACAATAATAGCTAGATTTTTAGTGTGGTTAGATTATTGCATAATCACTGAAGTTGAGGTGATCTTGGAAAACAATCAGATTTTGAAGGAAGACTGAGTTCAGACTGGGGCATGACTGATTTTAGGGTGCAGCTGAGCCATAGGTTCTCTGAAGACATGGTGAGAGTAACAGGATTAGATTACTGGTGACAAGAGTGGAGAAGCGATCATTGGTAGAGTTTGTGGAGGGTGGATAAGAAGGGAGATTTTGTGCTTGATCCCTAGGGAAACAGTGAAAGGTCAAGTAAATGAGTAGTCAACACTGAAAGGATTGAAAATATTTATTGAACTTAGTGATACAGGAAAATGTGGTAGATTACTTGAGTGAAAGCCTTTCAGGGAGGGAATTGAAAAAGGAGTGAATGTGGGGAAGAATTACATAGTGAGTGTGGAGGACTTCTAAAAAGGTACATGTGCAAGCTCAGAGATGTTATAGTGCCTTCGGAAGAACCCAGTCCAGCAACTTTTACTTGCAGGCACCTTCTCAAACTGTTATAGATAATGGTTTACTTATAGCATATACTATATTTAATTACTTTGAATTACTCTTCTGTAACTTTATACACTATGTGACTCATAATTTACAGTATTTTCTTCAACTTCAAAGAAATGTACTTAGACTTTTTTGTACTCACACTGTTGCTTTTAATTAGCTTTAGTTTTATTTATTTATTTTTTTACCTACAGAATCCATAAATTAAACTACCTTCAAACAAAATGGTTTTCTGATCCAAAAGTATAATCAGAGTCATGGATTGAATTATAAAAAAGTATCATTTTATAAATGATTATAATTTTCTTATGGCATGTTTTTAAGTAGTCTCAGTCTCAGCTGGATAATGAAAAAGAGAGCTTCTAGGAAGTCCTAGGCTTCAAATAGTTTAGTCACTTCTTCTCATGCATAATTAGTATTTTCCTATGTGTCATATTTTTGGAATGCATTAATCATGTTTGCCACAGTCAATTGAAAATAATCTTATTTAAATATATAAAGGTACTTTATAAAGAATTAAAGCAAATGTTAATTATATATTTTGTGATTATATAAATAATATGTATGTAAATATACATGTATTTATGTAATTAATATTTGTAAAATAATTTAGCATAATTGCAATTAAAAAGGAATATATAAATTAGAGGATATTATCAGTTTTATTACATATATAAATATATACCCTATATATGTTCTTTAAATTTTTTTAATGTACGTTTAAAAGCAGGTTAAAATAGTATGTATCTAAAATAATACCTATATACTATTTTGAATCCTGTCTCTTGGCAACATAATAATCTTTTTTAATAATGTTAATTCTTTTATGTTCTAAGTCTTTCTACTTCATTTCAATTCGAGTCCATCAGTTTTTACCAGTTTCCATTCTCTAATTCTTCCAATCCTCTCCCCATAAAAGTTTAGCTGAATGAAAGCAGAACGGTCATAAATGTGAGGATCTACATAAAATTGATGTGATAAGTTTAACTTATTATCTAAGTTTGGAACATTAAGATTTTCTCCAAAGATATGTAGATTATGACAATATGTAGAGGAAAAAATCTTTTGAACATATTTTTAGAAGAAGATGCCAAATTTTGGGTCTAGGCTGGCGATAGAAGAGTGTGCATAATTTGGAGATGTATGTGGGATACCAATTATGTAAAATAGACATATGGATTCCATGACTTTTCAGTTTTAAAACTTGAAATTACAGCCTGGTATGTTAGTTCAAATTGGGATACATTATCAAAATCTGGAATTGGGTGGTTGGATCAGGGTCAGCTTTATGACATAGTGAGCAAGGAATGAAAAACATATGAGCAGAAAAGGCTGAGACTACAGCTTTTAGGTCAGGTAAGAATGGACTTGTGTTCATAGGACTCTAACTATAATTCAGTTTCTTGAAAAAATGACTGTTGATCGTTATTGCATAGCCACTATGTGAATATTGACTTTAGACAATAGATGTTTGCTTTTGCTCTGATTCTAAACAGCCCTTGAGAAAAGGATAAGACTGATAGGCATAAGCTGTCCCTCTATCAAGATGTAGTTGTAAGTTTTGGTGTTTGTAGGAAAGAGCAAAGACCTCATTTTAGGGAGTGCTTGTAGTTCAAATAGACCCTCGAGACAAATCTAGAACTGACAGCAATGAGGAACTCCTCTTGGTGTAAGGGTCACTTTGGGTATTTTAAATCTAGATGGTCTTTTGTACTTAAGTTTTACCTGAAATAGAGTGTTCCACATTAGGTGAACAAGACATGCCACTTCCCATGCAATCCTTGGGTCAAGATGAAGGGTCTGTAACAAACTAAGTTTGCATATTTTATCCTATAATGTAGAACCTACTTTTTGCATTTGGCACAGCTCAGTCTGGCTATAAAGAAGTGGATACTGTCAAGGTTTGACAGGCTTATGATTCACTTTCAGCATCTCAGCTCATTCTTTGGCAACACACTCAAGTGGCTGTACAACTATCTCAGGGGATTTAAGTGGTTATTTTTTTATGTTGCAATATGTTGGATATAAACAAAACCTAATACATCTATTAATACATAATTGTCATAGAAAAATATAAATTATAGGGTAAAAAAATTAATTCCCTTTGCTTACAGATGGAACATATATATTATCAAAATATGGGATGAAATAAAGAAAAAAATAGTTAAAGTACTGAGGTTTAAGTACTCCTTTTGTTTAGTGCTCCTAGTCACTTTCCTTTTGACCATCTTTATACTTTTATATAAACTAATAAATATTCTTTCTATAACAGCAGCAGTTCAGGGAGTGAATTGTGAATGGTTTATTTTCTTTTTTATTCAGGCACAATAACCTTGGTGTCCGACCAAAAGGGCTATCCACTTTGGTAAAGAGTGGTGTTCCTGAGGCATTAAGGGCAGAAGTATGGCAACTATTAGCTGGATGTCATGACAACCAGACAATGCTGGATAAATACCGAATTCTTATCACAAAGGTAGGAAAATCTTTAAATAATGCTTTTGTGATGAAACATCAACTCATGTTTTTCTAAGCGCCAATAAAATCAGCACCTTGAACTTCCTTAAAAATATATCAGTGGTATGCTGTTAGTATTTTATTCTTTTCTGAACACTTTCAGGACAATGGTAAACAGTGCTTATAGTAGTTTTGAACATTGTAAACCTTGGTTTCATTTTAAAATTTGACAAATAAAAAATTTGAAATAATAAAATTGATGCTATAAATGATCTGCTAATAAACTTGCTTAGGAAATATTAAGTCACACAAAGTTGAATTTAGCTAAAGGAGCAATTCTTCCAAAATGCTTGTAAGATAAAAGTGTACTAACCAAGCTTGTGGAAGCTGTAGGAATGAAAACTTCATATCATAATTGACGTTTAAGCTTGTGGAGAAAGTTTCTGCTGATGGTTGTTCACCCAGATTTACCTCCAGTTAAGGCTCCATTCCTGTTACAAAAGGAGACAGCCCTGATTTACAACCATTAGGCCCATCCTCCAGATCAAACAACATGCCTGTATAGTACAGCTCAGGGAGGCAATGTAGGGTTGGTCACGCACATTGTTAAGTCTTTGTCTTCTGTTAAGTTCCTTATAATTGTATCAGGAAAAATATAATTTTGTCAGGTCGGCAAGATAAACCAGGATGGCAACTATTGGAAGAAAAGTACACTGGTGTACTTAAGAAATAATGATGCTAACATCTTTGCTGTGTAAATCTTTCATCTGCCCAAATGGTCAGACTTGTGGTCTCCTGCTGTGAGCAAAGTGTAACCTGGGAAAAAACCTGAAAGAGATTTAAGGATGACAGCCTGTGTAGAATGCATAAGTCTAAAGTGTATTTAAGTTAGTAAAATCTTCTCCTTGTTGTCACCATTGATTAGTGGGTGGTGTCATAATTCTTAGACAAGTTAGCAAAATGGAGTAGTGTACCCTTTGTCTCAAGTCTAGCCAATTCAGTATTCCCGTCTCTTTTTCTCTCGCTCTAATATAACACTAGACATAGAATAGAAACTTTGCCACAAGGTAACAAATGATTAGTACATCAAAGAAGATATGGTCAGGAAAATGGGCATTTTGAAGTGTATTTTTTGAGGGACATAAGTTATTTGATCATGACAACACAGAAAGGGCAAAATGGTGATCTGGCTTTTAGCTTGCCATTAGTTGGGCCACCAAAACAAGAGGCTGCTGTTTGCTTGGGGAAAAAAAACAAAAGAAAAACAGCAACAACAAAAAAACAAAACCACAAGGAAATGGTTCCACAAAATGCAGGCAAGAGATTGAGAATGACACGCCCAGGGCAAAGCTGAAGTTTTACATCTAATGAAGTTCTCTGCTATCAAGTGATGTTCAACTCCCTGCAATCTTCACTGCAGGAAGTAACTCACAGCCAGAACTCCAAAGGAAGTGTAGTTCCTCTGCTTCCAAATACCTTTCATACATTATATTCAATAAGATTTTTTTTCTACTTAATCTGAAAATGTTTATGCAAGCTGTAGTATTCAAAAGTACCATTTTATCACACTGTGGACATATATTATCAGGACGTCATAAATATTATTGTGGTACAATATCTTATATCCATCTCAAAGTTTGAAATCTTAAAAGTATGAATTTTAAAAGGTTCTCAGTGGAGGAAGGAGTGTGGCTGTACGTGCCACCCCATGAAAGGTCATCAGAAGTACATAGTGTGCTACTTATACACAAGCATCTAGTATCATATCACTGTGTCTAGACATGTATGATCAACAAAAGTTTTTGTGAGAAAAAACTTCTAATATGTGTATATATGTGTTTTTTACTGTGCATAAATGCTACTACACTAAGGTATTATGAATAGTTCATAAAGTACAGACATTAGACTTGTTGTAAAGACTGAATCTGATAATGTTTGTTTAAAATATACTACAAAGCATTGTTCAGTACTAAATATGGGTCTTTTAACTTTTGTAATTCTACTGAGATGACTGTCATATAGCATAAAATTTGTCATTTAAAAGTAAATGGTTTAGTTGTTTTTATTATATTCACTGTGTTGACTAAGTTTCAGTACTCCATAATTTCAGAATAATTCTGAGATTATTAGGACCAAAGCCTGGACTCTCACATCCCTAATAACAGGCTCAGATACCCATCCTCAATGTCCCAAGTACAAAAAACCAGGTAATAAGTGAAAAGAAGAGAAGGAAGATAAATTCAATATGACTACACTGGAGAAGGAACTAAGAAGTCCATTGACCTCCCAGAGTCCATTTCTAGCCTCCTGACATGAAATTTGGGTTCAAACAGAGAAGCCACACAGTTAAGCTAAGCAACCTGTCAAGGTGTGGTTTTGCCCTTTAATGACCCACCGTTCCCTCAGCTTCTTATTCTTGTAAGGTGGTGTTAGAACTGTATGAAATCTCTTCCTGGGAAAGCTCACTGTCTCAGGAAGAGTTTTCTCTCTGGCTTAAATCAGTGCCCCAGACTTTTCATTTTTCCAGCTCCTGGGCAAATTCTAATGTATGTCTCTTTAGAATAGCTTCATGGTGGCCAGGAAGACTACAGACCATTGTAGTGTTCCCCAAATAAACACCCTACCTGTTAGGAGTGCCTGATCACTGCCTTCCTTCCTCTTTGCTGAAAACCACTGTCTTTATTCTATAGCTATAGACTCACCCATTCTACTTTTCTATGCAATTCTATATGAAAACCATCAGTATGGGTCATTAATATGTTTTAGCATATTATGAAACAGTGATTTGAAAATTTGTTTCTAAGTCATTTTTTAATAGTTTTCATTTGTACTGCATCTGAAAAAGACCTGTAGAGCCAAGTAAAAGTATATCATTCTTTTCAGCCCCTACAATCAAGTGTGTTGCTGATTTAGGCTAGAATATTACCTATTTTTTCTAGTCAGTTTTATTTCTCTTTCATTTCTCCTTCCTTCCTTCCTTCCTTCCTTCCTTCCTTCCTTCCTTCCTTCCTTCCTTTCTCTTAGGGTTGTCTGGATAATGAATGAGTTTACCATTCATCTATATTTTTTAGTATTCTTTTTGAATGATTTATTTTTTTTCTTCTGTGCATTGTTGTTTTGCCTGTGTATATGTATGTGTGAGAGCTTTGGATCCTTTGGAACTGGAGTTTCACATAGTTATGAGTTGCCATGTTGGTGCTAGGAATTGAACCCAGGTCCTCTGAAAGAGCGGCTAGTGCTCTTAACCACTGACCCCTATTTCCAGTACCTTTTAAGTATTTTTTTGTGGATGAATCAGAAGTTGATGTATCTTTATACTTTTAGCATTTTATTCCACAATCTCTATAACTTTCTATACAAGTTTTAAATGTGCAGTTTCTCATTTCAGGTTACTAAGTGTGGAGATGTAAGAAGATTTGTAGCATGCTTAAGTGCATTTGTGTGTGTATGTGAATGTGTTGGTAAGGACTGCATATGTGAATTCAGGAGAACATTTTCCTGTGTGATGTCCAGAGACCATAAATTGACATTAGGAACATATCTATTGCTTTCCACTTTATTGTTTGATACATGGTCTCTCAATGTACTGGCAAGTTTTATGTCAATTTGACATAGGTTACAGTCATCAGAGAGGAGGGACCCTCAGTTGAGAAAATGATTCCTTAAGATCCAGCTGTAGACAAGACTGTAGGACATTTTCTTGATTGTTGATTATTGGGGAAGTCTTAGCCCATTATGGGTGGTGCCATTCATGGTCTAGTGGTCCTGAGTTCTACAAAAAAGTAAGCTGAGCAAGCTTTTAAGCAGTGTTCCTTCATGGCTTCTGCCTCAAGATTTCTGTCATTTGAGTTCCTGTCTTAGCATCCTTCGATTGTGAACAGTGGTATGGAAATGTAATACAAATTTACTCTCCATCTTGCTTTTTGTTCATAGTGTTTCATTATAGGAATGATGATCCTAACTAAGATACTCACTAAACATAGAGCTTGCCAATTTGGCTAGACCTGCTATTCTATAAAGTCTCCAGACCCTTCTGATCTCTACCCCCTATCTTGGGATCACTGGTACACATGGTTATGCTCAGCTTTTTACATGGACACTGGAGATCCAAACTCAAGTTCTCATGCTCATACAGTGAGCACTTTATTCAGTGGTCTAATTCCCTATGCCAAGAGGTTTTATAATAATGCGCACACACACATAGTTTCCAGTTACTAAGGCATGTAGTAATGTTTACACTACCAAATGTTTAAAAATAGACTTTTTAAGGATTTTTTTTCAATGCAGTTGCCTCATTAATTGCTATAACATCAATTTTTTTTGAGGGAACAGAACAACTCTTTATTTCTTTAAAATATTTAGTGTCTTTCAACAACTGTCTTCTTAAGCCCACTGAGCCATTTTATGAGGGTTAAATGAAAACTAGGTAGCATGTAAATCCACTTACTCTAACATATGAAACTGCAAAACATGTATTCTGAGAGTAAATACATGAGCAGTATAGTTATTTCAGCCTGAGATATGTAGATTCCTCAAGGTCACTGAGCCACGAGGCAATCTATACCCATCAGAACTGAAGCCCATTAAGACCTCAGTTCCAGGTCACAGCAATCATTATAATAACTATGGTTTTTTTTGTTGTTATTTTACTAAAACAAATGGAACATTAGATATTTTTACATATATGCCAATAGATGATATGAATCACCTACATAGAGACTGCTACTTTTAAAAAATAATTTATTTTTACTAATTTTAAATAAAAGTTTTTTTAATCGTTTAAAGATTTATTTTCATTTTTTTAAATAATGTGAACATATATATACCTATATTTGGCTACATGCATATGAATTCCATTGCATGTACAGGCCAGATGTTATTGGATCCTCCAGAGTTGGGATTATAGGTAGTTGTGAATCACTTTTTATGGCTCTGGTCTTTTGGAGGATTATAATGCTGTTTTTAATTACTGAACCATCTTGTCTATTCCCCCACTTTGTCATTTAATAAAGAAGAAAGGTAGAGTAGATAAGGGTAGATTACTGCCTTGCTTAATGATGCATGTTATTAGTGGCAGTATTTGAAACCTGTTATAATGTATTTTATTAAAAATATGATATTTATGGCTTATTTTATAATGATATTTACTAGTTGCTAATTGAATGACTAGAAATGTATAATTAAAATCATGTAATATATTTAGTTTATTAAATATATGACAATATTTTAATGTCATTACAATTACAAAAAGCACACTTTTTAAAAAGTATTTTTTTGTACAAAGTGCATAGAAATCTCTTGCTCTTAGTCAAGCTTTCAAGTCATAACACTTTTGTGACAGGAAGTACAATAGTATATTGACTCTATTGTCTTCTGCATCATTGCTAAGGATAATAAAAAGATGGATAATGACATATTTCTAAAAATGCCTTGTTTTTCTATGGTGGAAGTAGAAATGAGACAGCAAGTTCTTGTAGCTAAGAGTGTATTTATGTGCTTTGGTGGTGAATGTGTCTGAACTTAGCAGCACTCAGCTAGAAGAACATAACACCCAGAAGGTTTCGTAAGAAGTGCTGCATGTTTGGTGCTTGTTTGTCATGAATCAGCATGTTAGTCTCTTACTTTGGTCCAGTTAAATTGTCCTCTCTATAAAGGGAATGATGAGATTTCTATGGTCAACTAATCAAATAATTCTGTTTGAATAGAATTTCCTCATAGGAACCCCCAGAGACCATAGACTGCATAGGAAAGAAGGGGTATGATGAAGATTAATCAAGGCATGGCTTTTAAGAAAAAGTGCCCTGTTATTTAATTCTCTAGAATTAGAATTTAAAGACCCAGATTGTATTTGAAGGTAGTTCCAAAGGGATAGCATTCCTTTTAGATGTGCTTTGTGAAACTACCACACATGAAAGCATAGGATTGGTTGTTATCATTCAATTGCCTGTTGTTGCTCTATAACCTTCAAAATTATATCCCTCAAAGCAGCTTTGCTTTGTGATGCCATTGTTTCAGAAAATGGGGCAAAGGTAGTGGGCTTTTAGTTTCTCTCTGGGCATAGGGAGGAAGAAAAAGCCAGGCCTTCCATATATTGGACAAGAACTTTACCATTGAGCCATATGCTTTCTTGATGTGTAGTTCTCCAGCAGATAGAAAGGATCTGATCTGGGGTTACAGTGTGGGACAAACATTTTATGTTTTGCTGATTTTTATTATTTATCTTTGAAGGAACATGATTTTGAGGGTATTGATAATAATTGACTATTTTCAACTATTTTAAAAAAGTACTGAACTAGATTCAAGTGAGGATGAGAAAGATTGGTAATTGTAGATTTTTTGAGGTGATCTCAGAGAATATCTACCCTTTGCCCCTATAGAAACAAACAAATAGAATTTAAAGCTTCTGGAATGAGAATGAAGTCTTAATTGCTGGCATGAGGAGTCACTGAGTAGTAAGCCACGTTTTTACATAGTCTGAGCCATTTGTTATGGGGGAGGCTTTGCATATTTTAGGACATATTGAATGTTATGTCTTATTGTTTCATAAATATATGACATGTATGATACAGTTGATAAAGTTCATTAATTAGTTCTTATGCAACATAAGAAATTGTAGGTTTTAGGTTCCAGCTTTTATAAAAATGATCAAATTTGTAGCATTCATACTATGTGATTCATTAAAATCACAGCATGTCTAACCAATAATCTTTCAGAAATGACAGTCATTAGCTTTTCTCCTATCACTTGAATTCTTGTCTTTTACTTCTAAATGAATATTTTGTTCTAAAAGTACATGTGCATTAATATACAGGTACCTTTTCTATTTAAATAATTTATATTTTATTGTTTTATAGAACTGAATTTTAGTCATATATCTCATTGAAATAAATTTTTGATCTTCTGAGCTTCTGGTATTTGTAGATTTGCATTATGATAGCTGCAAATTAATATGACAAACTGTCACATAGTAAATTTGTCTCTGGAAACATGCACAGCCACACCCAGAGATATGTTTCCATGGTGATTCTAGGTCCAGTCAAATTTACAATGGTGATTACCTGTCTATGCTGCATCATCTCTTTCTCTCCACTGCCCTCCTGCTCTCATGCTCTTTCTTTTTCTTCCTTCCTTTCTTTCTACCTCACAAAGCAAAGAATGTCTGTGATAGGAACCTGAGTATTTTATCTGAGCAGGATAGAAGGAAGAGTGTCCAATAAGGAGTGGCATATGGAATAATTTGGCTGCCTTTTAGTGACTTAATCTGGGCTATCTAAGGGGAGGTAGAAAGTAAAATACCAGGTTCTTTCCTTCTTTCATGCCCACTCAATTTTGCCTGCTACATCCTTTATTCATGGATTAATACTTGTTTCTTCTTAAGTGGTAAGAACTCAGTATCAGTTGATTTGTACTAGAATCAACTTCATGTCTATGTAATGTCACAAGACAATATTTTATTGGTTATTTAGGGTCAATGTATTGAAATTTAACCAATGATTTCCAGTATCTCTAAAAAATCATTGGCACAATCATGTTGTTTGCCAGGTATTGTGAAGGATGGTGATATATATTAATATTTATGTCAGTTAACCAATAAATGTCATTTATTGATGGAAATTAAAACAGAGTCATAAAGGATCAGTTCAGTTTTATAAACTCAGCATTTTTTTTTTAAAATGCTGTATCGTAGTGTGAAGTTAGAAATAGTTGCAAATTATTATTTGGGTTATTGATACAAGAAACCTGTTTTGGAAAGATAAGTTAGAAAATCAGAAGTGTGGCCTGCTTCACAATCCTATATGCACACTGCTTTCTTGAGCAGGATTGGCAGCTAAAGCCTCACTGTTTATTACTGTTAGATTATTGGCCATCTCTGTTCTCCAGTGTACTGTTTTTATAGGTGGCTTTTCATAAAACTTAGATAAATATTAAAAAATACTCTAACAAAATGTACTATAAATATAATTCTGTAAATTCTAAAGAGAATATATTGAAATTGATATTTTTCTTATGATTCAATAATATTTACTAAATATTAGATTGGATGAATAGTCAAATTTTGGTATTAAGAAGTTTTTGGGGGGGCAAGTTTTTAACTAAAGGAAAGCTCCGTATGTTATTTCACGTAATTTTTTCTTTAAAACAGAGTTTATTTTTAAGACTCTTACTCAGTTTATTAGTCAAATAATACTGAACAGTGAAACACTCTTGAGAGCCAGAGTGGTGCTGGACACACACTGCTCTGATGTCTGTTGACAACTTGTCTTGCAGGATGTCAGTGTGTAGCAGAGAGAGACTGTTCCAGCTGGGTCTGCGTCATTGGTATTTACAAAACCACTGGCATTTATACCACCTCAGTACTGACACAAATATAAGTCTCATTAAAGTCACTTTATAAAATTTCTAGTTCTTTATAATCTACTAACGAGTAATTAATTAATTAAATACAGTGACTTAGAGAATGAAGAATATTTATTATGTTGTAGAAGAATATTGTGTTAATCCCTGGAACATGCAAACGCTAGATAGTATAAAACGAATAAGAATTAGTGAAAGAATTGTGCTAGAAAATGTGCCATTCAATTTTTCTTTTTTCTTGTATAAAAAGGATAAAGGTCTTTTGTCACATACTTATATTTGCATAGAATTTATTTTCCACTGTATAATTTTAAAGAAATTTCCATAGTCTTTATCTCCTTAGGTCTTTGCTTGTCTCTCATCTGTAGTGGTGTCTATATGTATAAAAACTGTAATTATAGGAAATTTTAATTTCTCTGCTTACTCTTCAGCAGTGATTATTTGTAAACTAAAAATGAATTTATTGCTTTGATGCATTTATTGATATATTCAGTTATTAGAAACAAATATAAATATTTTAATCATTCATAAGACAATGTCACACTTTGTTGTCAATGCTGCCCTGAAACTTAGAGCAGATCTCCTTCTTAGAGCCTTTGCCTCCGAAGTGCTGGGGCTACAGGCACAAGGCACTGTGCTAAGCTTTGCTCTTCTTTAAACATTGCTCTAGACAAGTAAAGGAAATGTCCAGATTTTACGTAAGAGTATGTGTGTAGTCTTTTGAAGGAAGGCTTTGATGCTCTCAAGTAGAGCTCAGCCAAGCACACTACAGTCTATATTGTTACGCAGCATGGCTAAATTTATAGACACATAAAAGAGAAAAGGAAAGTGATGATACTTTTCTTAAACTTCACAGATATTCAAAAGCCTGGGATTTTATTCTTGGAGTTCAGTAACTTAACTGTAGCATGTAATTTAGGACATACTTATGTTTGTTTATACAATGTGGCATGATGGATTTTGTGGCTGGGATCTTGCTTTGGCTTAATTTTTCCTTTCAAATCTCTGTTTAGATTAACAGATGCCAAAGTGAAAGGGATAGGGACAGAAACTCATGAAGTAGGTACTGAGAATTTACCTTGTAACCCACACACCAGCACCTCATTTTTTGCTTGTGTTTTGGAAATTGTTCATTTTTGCAGTGACATGGTTGAGTGTTTCATGAAGCTCTTTCTTCCTATCTCTTTTTATCTCTTTGTGTCTCTTGCATGTTGCTTTACTTCGTCTTTCCATCCTATCTTTCTTTTTTTATTAGATGTTCATAATGCAGTCAAGAAAAGCAGTTTTCGTTATTTTCATCTTTTGTCTTTGTGTGTATGATGTGTGCACATGCACATTTGTTAGTTTGTAAGAGCATGTTGAACATGTGGAGGGGACAGCATTGGGTTGATTGGTTTTTCCCTTCAACCTTGTTAGAGACTGGGGTCTCTGCTGTTGTTTGCTGCCATATGTACTCTGCTTGCTGGCCCAAAAACTTCCTAACAGTTTTCTGTCTCCATCTATCATCTCCATAGGGGCATATTATTACAGATGCAGTTTTTCATTCCTGCATTTATATGGATTCTGTAGATTCTACCTCAGGTACTCCTGAGGAAAGTGCTTTTCCCAGTAAGTTTTCTATATTTATAGTCTTACATTTGCAGAAAATCACATTTTCTCTGCATTTTTTTTCTTTTTGCTTTCAGGGTTTCCCGTTGATTTTGAGCTGTCAAGAAAGGCTGTGCCATCATAAATAACTGTCCCTCTCTTTTTTTGTACTCTGTATCCCCAGAGCCTAGTATTAGCCCTTGATAAGTGTGTTGAATGACAAATTGAATTAAACTTGATAGATTAGCCCTTCATGATTAATAAGAAAATAACAAAGCCACAACGGGGGGGGGGGGGGAGGAATGTCCTGAAACAAGAGGATTCGGATTTTCTTTTTTTTTTGCTTTTGTTCATTTATATTTTTTTATTCATTTTCCCTTGTATATTACATCCTGACTGCAGTTTTTTCTCCCTCCTCTCTCCTGAATTTCCTCCTCCATCTCCCTTGTAATCCAGATCCACCCTCCCTTTACCCACCCTCAGAATAGGCTTCCCAGGGATATCAATTAAATACTCCATAATATGCTACAGTAAGACCAGGCACAAACATCACATCAAGGCTGGACAAGGCATCCAAGTAGGAGAAAACTAAACTACTCAGCTATAACATACATACAGAAGATCTAGCTCAGTCCCCTAAAGGTCCCAGATCTCTGCGAACTCCTATGAGTCCCAGTCAATTGATTCTGTGGGCCATGCTCTCATGGTGTCCCTGACCCTTCTGGTTAGGAATTGGGTTTGAATTTATAAATTAAGAATTGTTTTATAGAATACTTCCATGTTATAGAATATAGTTGATTGATTGAAGTTTCACAGACACAAAACTGCTCATTGAAAACTTGAATTTTTCCATAAAAATAGATAGGAAGCCAGCAGAAGAGAACAGAAAGTATCGAGAAAGATAGGGAAGACAGAATGTGGTAATTGGCTGAGTGTGGAAAGGAGCGAGCTGGAAGTAGGATGATATCAGACAGGTAAGAAGGATGGGGAAGAAGGATCAGGAGAGAGCAACAATGACACAATGTGTTTGAAAATCCCATAGTTAAGCCCAATTCTTTGTAAACTGACACAGTACTTCAAAAGAAAAGTTTTCTTTTTAATTTGTTCAGTGTTTTCCATTATGAGCCACTTTACTGATTACATAATTGTTCATATATACATGAGCACTCTACAATATGACCCTCTTTTATAACAAACTATTTTTATGTTATTTCATTTTTTCAATGAAAAGTAAAATTAAAATCTTAAAGACTAATAAATAAATTTAGCATGACTTGGGACTTAGAACAATGTTTCTGTGTGAAATTTCTTTAGCTCCTTCTAAAAGATTCTCTATGAGTGTTATATTTGGTTATGATTTATTTTAATTTTTTAAATTTTAAAGCTTTATTTCACAAACTGGCTTTTGAATTAGCTGATATGCTTTAAATCAGATATTACAATAAATTCAATACATAAATTAAAATGATATTTATGTCATAAGAATTTATTAGTATTCTTGGGGCAGGCAGTAAGGTGGCTTAGGGGGTAAAGGCTCTTGCTGTCAAGCCTGATGACCCAAGTTTAGTCCTTGGATCCTACATGGATCAAAGAGAGAACTGATTCCTGCAGATGTGTTCCCCCTCCAAATAAAATGCAGTAATAACAATTATTGGAAAATTGTTCATGAATTTGCAAGGGGGAAGTGTTGTGATTGTATTAAAATCTCAAGAATACAGTAAGTAAAAGAGGAAAAGAAGCCCAAAACTGTTTATTAATATTTTTGATTTACTTACTTTCCCCTTTATATTTACTGCTTATAGACCCACAGTGTATTTATCAGTAATCTTTCTACTAGGCACATGGTAGATTTCCATTTTTACATACAAGCATTTTTATTTCTGAGTGACAAAAAGACAAGGTAGAAATTGTTCAGAACTTTTTATTCTTGAGTTAGGATGTCATGGGTATGCATATTTCTTCCCTAAGAGAGAACTTTAATTGTTACTGGTGTCAGAATTTCAGTCACTTTTACCCTTTAAGAAGCTGATCTTTGACATGTTTATGAAAACTGCTTAATCTTTTAATAGATGACTAATTTTTTGAAGACAGCATCATGAAGCTTTTATCTTGATATCTGCAAAACCGATGTTAAAAAAGGAGCAATTTTCATTTGATTCTTAAAATTTTTCCAGTCTATTATGTACAAGTAGAACTGAGAATGTGGATGGAAAACTTCTACTAATTATTTTATCTGTATTGTTCATATTTAGGTATCCTAAATAAATTTTTATTTCATAGTGATTAATTGTTACCTTTCTGACTTCAGATTTTCTTTTCTTTAAAGGGTTTCAAATTTAGTGTTTGCAGAGTATCTGAGATATTTGTAAAATGAGACTTTCTTTCAGTTCCTGGATCTGGCACTGTCTATATCCAGAGGAGTGATTGAGGGCTGGAGATAGAGTGATAGAAATGCTTCTCTGGCATGTGCTTTGAAGGCTCTGGGTCCATTTCTAGCACAGCAAATTCAAAAACTTAAGCCAATTGAGGAATGACAACTCCTTACTACATAGTTTTAAAAATTATTATTTTTTTCTCAGTGGACTATTCTACAACCTAACATTAAGACTTGAAAGATTTTCTCAAATATACAAACATTCCCTTTCTGTGATGCCGCTGAAGATGCACCTCTTGGTGCTGGGCTTTGGCTGTTCAAGTCAATTCTGTGAAAAGAGCTTATACCTTTTAAGGCAGAAATAGACTGAGCTTAATCCTGGTCTAGGGATCATGTTTATTACCATGAGGAAAATGAGTGCTGGGTCCCAGTGGTACAGAGGAGGCTTGCAAAAGTATTCTGGGACTAATTAATCAGGAAATGATTCTAATTAAAAAGGAAGCTGCTCATCAGCTGCCTGCTCAGGGTATTTCACAGACTGGAATGGTAAACCAAACCTGGGCATTTACAATTCTGTTTCTAGCACCATTTTTTTTTTTAAACTGTGTATGTCTCTGTTGAAATAGAAAATGAAAGTTCTCTCTTAGCAGACTTTATTTTATAGTATTAAACTTGCTTATCAAATTGACTTCTTTCAGTTGTAAATTTATATGAAAGCAATAATTTTGGAATTAGATAAATTTGCTTGATATGGAAGACCTTTTAACTTTTAAAATTACTCTTTAAAAAAAAACCTGGAAAAACTCTTGCTGTTTAGATAATTTCAAAGGAAATGTTTGGATATGTTTGTGAATATATTTAACTGTAAGCAAATATATAAATTTATTATGCAAGGTCAAAGTTGAAAATCTAGTAACTATTAGTGAATTCACTTCTGTAATCCTCACATTTTTGATGGGATAATAGTGGTGGCTTAATGTTATTATATGAGAAACAATGTTTTGATTACACATGAGTGTGTGTGCTACATGTATTATTTCCTATGCAGATTTGTTTCTGTGGTTAATTGTATCATGCTCTTAATTTGCCAGATGCTAATAGATATGAACTCATCATAAATTTGTAGTTGTTTTAAGTATTGCTTCTGTCAGTTTTACTTCTTATTTTTTGACATTTGTCCTAATCAGATGAATGATTTTTAATGAGGAATTGGTTTAATGAATTAGAAAGGCAAAAACTAGGAGGCTTACTGTCAACATAGGCTGTAACTGTATTTATCCCAGCTTTGCATGTCCATTCAGTGGCTCTTAATGTATTCTAGGCATAATTTTTTTATTTTACTATTTTTATTATTTTTTCTTATTTTACATATCAATCCCAGTTCCCCCTCCCTCCTTCACTCACCCCCCTCCCTCCTTCACTCACTCCCCCTCCCTCCCTTCTTCTCTCCCTCCCTCCATGCCTCCATCCTCCCATGCTTCCTGACCCTCTTCCCATCCCATTCCCTCACCACTCCACAGGGAGGGTGTTACCTTCCAGGAGGGATCAACAAAATCTGTCAAGTCATTTGGAGTAGGGTCTAGGCCCTCCCTCCTTCCTCTAGGTTAAGGGAGTATCCCTCCATGGGGAATGTGCTCCCAAAGTCTCTAAGCATAATTTTTATGAAGGGAATCCTTTATAATGTGATAATCCTTTAGGGAATCTGTATTTTGTGTAATTATTTCTAATTAGTTGTCATTTGAGGTGGTAAGTGTTGTGCAAATGATTGCTGATTATGACACAGTGTGTTGTTTACAAACTTTTTTTCGCACATTTAACCATTGCAATGTTGTGACTGATGTGGTAGTTGTATTTAATAAGTAGATACGGGCCTATTAAAATTGTAGGGTGTAATTTTTCTATTTTTTTTCTTCCCCGAGACAGAATTTCTCTGTGTAGCTCTGTAGACCAGGCTCACAGAGATTGCCCTGCCTCTGCCTCCTGAGTGCTGGGATTAAAGGCATGCGCCATTAAAATTGTAGTTTGTTTAAACAAAGAAAAGTTACTAACTCAGAAATGTCAGCCTTTTATATACAACATATCTGTTGGAAACAAGATGCTAAATTGAATCAGAGTCCTACAACCACAATTCTTACTCAATTTTTTACACTTCCATGTTTATTTTTTATTTCATTTGAACAGTAGGTTTATGAATTTTTGTTAATTTGCGTAACTTAATTACATAGCTGTTTGCTTTATTTGAAGTTGTACTGTATGTTTAACATATTATTTTATTTAGTTTCTAGAGGGAGTTGCATTGATTTCCATAATGTTGTATGACTTAACTTTATAACAAGTTTGTAGTGTGACTTGATTGCTGTGAAAAGATGGATAAATGGAAAATGTATTTTAAAATTATAAAAGGTCAAATGGAAGATGCATAGCAGAACTGAACATAGAAACAGTTTATCTGGTTCTTATCCTTCCTTTTAATGTATTACATTGAATAGCACTCAGGGAATATTTTCTTGTTTTGTCATAAAGTATAAGCTAATCAGAATTTCTATCAATAAATAGTATTTTCAGAGACTTTTGGGCTTTCCAGGCATGATCTTTCAAGTGCTGTGGACACCTGCACAGAGGCTCACTTCTTTGCCTGTTGTCTGGGTTGCTCATGGATGCTTAGTGCCTGCTATTCTTCTTGCACACCAGGCATTAAATTGTTGCTGGGTAATGCTCCTAAATGAGGTTCAAACTATTCAGATTTGATGCTGATTTTCTAAGACAACATTCCACCTTCAGAATCAGTAAGGTTATAAGAATTATTTATTCCTTGGTATATTAAATCACATTATAATTTTTGAATATTATGATGGCATGTTAATAATTTTAGAAAGTCACAACTATATATTTGTATTCTGGAGATAGAAATCTGTAGGAATTCCTGTATTAGTGGAGAATCCTTTTAAATTGAGAGAAACTTGTTCATACCTTGAAAAGCTTAATGTTATTTAGAGATTCCTTAATGCTTCAGGAACACTGAAATAATTCTTTAGTCCTATAAAAATACAGTAGCATAATATGTGCCAACCTTTATACTAATTTGATGTGATGTAGTATTTCTGCTTTGAAGGTACCTTTCTTCGCTAACTGATAGAACTCTTAATTCTTGATAGGCTATTAGTCTTGGTTTGCTTGTATTAATTATTACTGTGCTTTATTTGTCAGAAGCACAATCAAGACAGACTTTTGTATTTAATATATGTTAAAAACTGAAAATTGTAATGTATGGAATAGAGTTTGAAACTATAATTTTTTTTAACAGGCCTGTCAATACTGCTATTAGTTATTGACTATACTTTGAAACGAGAATCTTGACCTTAGCCTCTAAGCTGTGAAATATACTTCAATAATTTTGCATCTCTTTATGTAGTCATTGAATGCATGTGATGTGGTTATTACTAGGTTACTTTGGCTTTTAAGATATATATTATATCTCCATCTATCATCTATCTATCTATCTATCTATCTATCTATCTATCTATCTATCTATCTATCATCTATCTATCTATAATGTTAAAAGACATAAGTTGGATCAGCAATATGGCTCAGTTGATAAAGATATCTGTTGCCAAGCCTGATACTTGAGTTTGCCCTCAGGAACCCACAAAGTGGAAGTAGAGAACCAGTTTACTCCAGTTGTCCTGTGACCTTCACATGATGCCATGCTACACCCTCACAAATCAGTCAGTCAGAATTAATTTAAAAATTTAAAGTCATAATGTATCTTACTATAAATATTCAACTTTTGGGTAACCAATAGGGGGCTTGCATTATAATTTGAGATTTTTTTTTTAAAAGATAGATAAGATAGTACACCTTACAAATTTAAACACATGCAGTTTTCTTAGACAAAGAATATTAGGTAAGCTTGGTACATAACAATATGTATGTAATCCCAGAATTTAGGAGGCTAAGGTAGGAAGGTTATGAGTAGAGCACCAACCTGAACCAATATTTCAAGACCCTGTCCCCAAAATGTGTTATATAAGTTAATGTAGACCTATAACCATAAAAACAGGTCAAAGACTGTTGTCTTATGAGGGATAAGTTATGATTCTTAAATTTTTATTTTATGTAACATGTAAGTCACCTGATAGTTTTTAGCTGTGGAAAATAAGGAGGAAAGTCAGAGACTCACTGTAAACAAAAGGTTCTATGGAATGATTTTTCTCTCCTGGGTTTTGGCTGTCTACTTTCATTTTGCTTCAGTTTCTCCTTTAGCTCTCAAAATGTATGAAGGCTTTTAGGAGTCTAAGTAACAAAGCTTTTATATAGCCCAAAGTAACTTTTACTTCAATTAATCTGCATGGGTATATTGATTGCTCAACACATAATATTTAAAACTACAGTGTAAGTTCTTTCCCAAAAGATGAGTCTTCTTTCCATTCCTCCTGTCACAGTATATCGAGAGAAGAAACCTTTAGCACAAAAGACAACCACATTAATTTAATATATTCTATGATGGCAACAGTAGCTTAACCCAGAGTTTAAGGTTTACAGGAACCCTATCTTCCTGCCCCTGAAAACAGAAAATGGGTCAGAATGTGCACAGAAAGATATTGTGACAAGCAGTGCTCTAGAAAACCTGACCAGTGCTTTTGCTGTGGAAATAAAGTGTCACATAACAAATATATTAGATCAAACAGTGTCTTTATTTATATTACTTTTTAGAAACTACTCAGAGGAAGAAAATAAGATCAGATTTTATGATCTGTTTGATCACTGGCATAAAATAGTGGTTTGAGTCTTGAATATGCTGTATACTAATCTATACTATGGGTTTAGAGTAGACACGGCCTGATGTAATCAGAGGAGTGCTCAAAAGTACTTCTTATCCTTCAGGAAATCATTAATATTCCAAATGCACAAGATAATAGAGGAAGTGGAGTTAAAGTTTCATTCCTACTAAACATTTCATTATTTTATGTTACTTAGTTTTGTTTGAGTATCCATTGTGGGTTTGGGTGTGTGGACTTAAACCTTATACAGTTTTGAGGGAGGAGTCCTTCCTTCCTTCCTTCCTTCATTCCTTCCTTCCTTCCTTCCTTCCTTCCTTCCTTCCTTCCTTCCTTCCTTCCCTCCCTCCCTCCCTCCCTCCCTCCCTCCCTCCCTCCCTCCTTCCTTCCTTCCTTCCTTCCTTTCTTCTTTTTCCTTCCTTTTTTCTTTGTTTTTTTTTTGTCCCTGTGGCTTTGGAGGCTATCATAGAACTAGCTCTTGTATACCAGGCTGGCCTCGAACTCACAGAGATAGCCTGCCTCTGCCTCCTGAATGCTGGGACTAAAAGTGTGTGCCACCACTGCTTGGCTAGAGGAGTTCTGTATTAAAAAGAATCATTTTTTGTATGTGTGTGAATTATGCCAAAGTAATGATATAAAAATATTTTTAGGTAGCATATTTCTTCTAGAACAAAATGGATATTAACACAAGGTTCATCTTCTGTAGTACAACACAACAAGAAAATACTTTATACTTTCTTTTTTTTTCATTTGAAATATAACTATATATTTGGAAAAGAACATGGATATTATGTTACACCTTGTTCATCGTGTTCTTCATGGCCTTGCTATAATGGTTGCTGCTACCCGCTTTTGCATTGCTCTTTTCTAATATAGAATGCTGTTCTCTAAAAGTTACATTCTGTCTTCTGCTGTGTCCTTCAAATTAATTTCAGGACAACTTCTGTAGGTGATTTAAATATAGATGACGATGGAGTGTTGGTATAACTTCTTATGTGGGGCATATGTTTAGAACCCAACTTTCTGTCTTTTCAAAAAAGGAAAAATATTTTTGAATATGTAGGCTAAGCCCTGAGATTTAAAAAACCAGTCACTGGGTTTATAAGAGAAGATCAGTGTATTTTGTCAGAAAAGTATGTATTTGACTAGGATAGCATATCATAGGTTTTCAAGAAAGACTTTACTGAATGATAAAAGAAAGAAATTGCATGTACATTTTTTTGGAACCTACTTAAAATTGTATTTTTTTTTCTTTTTCTTGATGTGCTGCTGATGAGATAAACTCATATTGGTATTAGTTCTAAAACAAGGCTTCCTATATGGTGAGATGTCTTAGCACTGTTATATTGCTGTGAAGAGACACCATGATTGTAGCACTTCTTTTTAAGTTTATTTTTTTTTAAGTTCATTTTGCATTCTAAACACAGTTCTCTCTCCCACCTATCCTCTCCCCTACCCCCCATCCCATCCTCCATATATCCTGTCACAGGAAAAGGGCTCTCATGGGGAGGTTGACAAAGCCTGGCCCATTAGGCTGAGGTAGGACCAAGCTCTTCCCACCTCCATTAAGGCTGAACATGGCATCCCACCATAGGGAATGGGCTCCAACAAACTAGCTCATGCAACAGGGATAGATACTGGTCCTATGGTCAGGGGCTCCTCAGATAGACAGAAACAGGTTCACAATTGTCTCTCACATGCAGAGGGCCTAGTTTGGTTCTATGGAGGCTCCATGGTTGTCAGTCTAGGGTTTGTGAGTTCTCATGGGCTTGGTTCAGCTGTCTCTGTAGATTTCACCTTCATGATCTTGACTTCCCTTGCTCATGTATTCCCTCCTCCCACTCTTCAACTGGATTACTGGAGGACTGCCTGGTGCTTGGTTGTGAATCTATGCATCTGGTTACATCAATTATTGGATGAAGGCTCAACCATAGCAACTCTTATGCAAGAAAGCATTTAATTGGGTGTTTTTTTACACGTTCAGAGGTTTAGTCCTTTGTCATCATGGCACACAGATGTGGTCTTGGAACAGTAGCTGAGTGCTACATCCTGATCCATAGGAAGCAGGGTGGGCTGGGCCTGGCATGGGCTTCTGAAATCACTTAGCTTACCCCAGCGACATATTTCCTCACAAAAGGCCACACCTCCTAATTCTTTTTATACAGTGTTATTCCTTGTTACTAAGCATTCAAATATATGAGCCTATGGGGAACATTCTTATTCACACAACCACCTGAGAATATATTTTACTAAGTTTTAGTATTACTTTTATTATTTCTTTGTGTGTATATGTATAATGTGTGTGTGTGTGTGTGTGTGTGTGTGTGTGTGTGTAAGTGTGTGTAAGGCAGGCAGAAGTCCAGAAGTCAACATTAGATATCTTCCTTGAGATGGGGTTTCCCTCTGACACTGGAGCTTGCCAGTTAGACAGGCAGCCAGCAAGTCCTAGCCATCTCCCTGCACTTCCCTTCTCTGCACTAGGGTTATGGAAACACACCATTTACATGCTCTTATATTACCAACTGAGCTCTCTCTAGCCCCTACCATATACATTAAAAACTTTAATGTAGGCCACTTAAGCTATGTATACCCTCACAATAATTATAGTTCAAGCCAGTCCTGGGTAGCAGATGGCTTTTTGTTTCCTTTATAGAACATACAAATATACATTAGAAAGGTGCTGTGTAATTTTAAGAGTCTATACTGCAATAATTATCTTGAATTTTATTGTTATTATGAAATAAAACAATGAATTAACATATTTTATTGAATTATATGGCACATTTTCATCTCCTAATTGCGTGTACCACTAACACTTTATTGGCATTACTGTCATAAAATTATAGGGTATAATTGTTATCCAATTTTTGTAGAATTAAAATATCTAGAAATACTGTTTTAAAGTAAAATTTTATTTAAATTAAATACAGTCTTATTTTACATACCCATTCCAGTTGCCTCTCCCTCCCATCCTCCCATGCCCCCCACTGATCCCCCATTCTACTCCCCATCCACTCCCCAGGGAGGGTGAGGCCTCCCATGAGGGATCATCAAGGTCTGTCACATCATTTGGGGCAGGATCTAGGCCCTCCCCCTGTGTATCAAGGCTGAGAAAGTATACCTCTATAGGGAATGGGCTCCCAAAGCTCATTCGTGCACTAGGGATAAATGCTGGTTCCACTGCCAGAGGCCCCATAGACTGTCCAGGCCTCCTAACTAACATCAATGTTCAGGAGGCCTGGTTTGGTCCTGTGCTGGTTCCCCAGCTGTCAGGCTGAGGTCTGTGAGCTCCCACTTGCTCAGGTCAGCTGTTTCTGTGGTTTTCTCCAGCATAGTCTTGGTTAAAGCATCCTTGTTATATAGAAGAGTCTACAGTATTTATTGGTATGGAACACTTATTTGCTGAGTATTATTTAAGATGTATAGGTTATGAATCACTGCTTTGGGAATATTTTTGTCATGGTGAGTTTCTTCTTGAAATTTGTGCACTGTTTCTTTTATGTGAGATTTGACTGGCCTAATAGGCAGATCATATGTGTTATTTTTTCCAACATATTTTTATTGAATATTTTGGAATTTCACACAATGCACACCAGTCACCCCACTCTTTACCCTCCCACCCAAAAAAAGAAGAAAAAGAAAAAGACACCAAGTCCAATTTATATTTACCCATATACTCATTGGAGCATGGTTAAACTCTTAGTGGCCAGCCCTTATGCCAGAAGCCCTCAATTGTGAGGAGCTACAGTTCAGTGTTCCTATCACAATTTTTAAGGGCTCTCTTCAATGGCTTTCTGTCTAGACTCTTCGTTACTCTTTTTTGTTTGTTTTTGTTTTTTTGAGATGGGGTTTCTCTGTAGCTTTGGAGCCTATCCTGGCACTCCCTTTGTAGACCAAGCTGGCTTCAAATACACAGAGATCCACCTGCCTCTGTCTTCTGAGTGCAGGGAGTAAAGACAGTTGTTTGTTATTCTTAATCAATAGTTTTCTGCATCTTATGTGCCTATAATCTTTGTTTCCATACCTCCATAGGTCACAGTCATACGTCTTACTCTTGTGAATGAAAAACTTCCATGGCCTTCAGAAATTTTTGCTTTTAAACTATGCATTTAGTTATTCATAAAAGACTTGGTACCCCAGATGGTCAGCCAGATACTTGATGTGTGGCTGCCTTGTGATTGTTATGCATTCCAGGCTGGCCTTAAACTTTCAGTCCTCATTTTGAGAATCTTATATGTGAGTACTGTAATTAACAGCACCTCTGTTTTTCCTCCCCCACCAACTTCTCCTTCCCCTGAAAATTTATGATTTTTTCTTTATTATGTACACACACACACACACAGAGAGAGAGAGAGAGAGAGAGAGAGAGAGAGAGAGAGAGAGAGAGAGAGAGAGAGAGAGAGAGGGAGAGGGAGAGGGAGAGGGAGAGAGAGAGAGAGCCTGCTGAGTTTATTTAGTACTGCTGTTGTGTATCTGTTTAGGGCTGACCACTTGGAATTGGATAACCTACCAGGGGTGATATCATTCCTGGATAAGATTTATTATGCCTCTCTTGGAAGCTATTTATTGCTTATACCCACTTTTTGTGGGTATAAGGCTAAGTATTTTAAACATAATTAGAAATTATACTGGTTTAGGAAATTGGGAGTGGTAGGTTCTCCTCTAAGATTCATGACCTTTCCAGTCGTGGGTAGTTAGCTAGATTTATAGTATCAGGCATAAATTCCTTCCTATTGAATAGGTATTAAGCCCAATTAGACAGATATTGGTTACCCCCAAGATATAAGTGCCACTATTGCATCTTTGGGGATTGTAGGCAAATCCATGAGAGCCTGTTCAAATAGGTAACAAGAATTTATTAGAAAACACCCATGGATAAAAAAGGTAGATAGTCTGCCATAGTCTTCCATTATGCCCAGTGAATGGAGCCAGCAGTCCGATTTCCAGCGTTCACACAAAAGAGTGGCTGCCCTCTTTCCTTTAAAGGGGCCACGTTGGCACATGAGAAGCTCTGCCCTAAGGCAGGTATCCCAAATCTATTGGTAGAATGAATTCCCACAACAGGGGATATCTTGCCAATCTTGTTGTTTATAGGCTTTGCAGCTGGGTAGGGCTGTTGATAACCTTTCTCCTTTTTATCTTGCATCTTCCATATGCATCTTCCACATGCTTCTCATAGTACCTTCCAATGCCATGAGAATCAGTTTCCAGAGAGTGAACTTGCACACTTCTTGTTTCACTCTCCCAAATGTGAAGAAGTTTAAAAAGGCATGTCCTGTACACCTGTGTTGCTGTGTCTTGTTTCAAATGGTTAGTAGCTCCTCAGAGAAACAAAGAGGCAGTGAGGACTGGGAGAAGCTGTGATTTCTTCATTTTCGTCCTTTAATAAGTGAACTAGAACTTTTGCAGTTGTAGTGTTATTTGGCTGAGCTGTGAAAAATACTTGCTACAGAAGTATTTAGAATTCTCTGCCAATTTATATTCTTATGAAAATCTCCCAAAATATTAGGAACAAGTTGGGCAGATGTAATAGTTTTCTTCCAATAGATTTTTGTAATCTTAAGCACAACAAAACAAGGACAGCCTGCCTACTGTCTTTTCTTAACAGTGGGGCTTAGATAAGTATTTTCTACAAACAAAACACATGTAACCATTACCTAATAATTTACCATTTTTCTAGACTCTTTTCATGTTATTTAAACCCAGGGATACTGGGTAAATGGATTCTCCAGATATTTATAAAAAAAACTGGTTAATATCTATTTTGCATGCAATTAAAAATTTAATTGCAATACTATATAGTCTTAGTAATAATAAATTAGTTTATTAAGAAGTTCTAAAGATTATTTTTATAATTAAGTTTCATCTATCTGGAGGAAACTATTGATTAATGTTCATTGTAATTGTTATTGCTTGAATGAAATAATTCACTGTGTGTTACAATTAGCAAGTATATTCTAATGAAGCTCTTAAGAAATGCTACTTGTTTAATACCTTTGCTCTTGAACAACACCAGTAATTTCATTTTCCTTTGGGGCATACAGCTGTTCCCAGCCTACTCAGTACCATGTCAGGGCATAAAATCATCTTGACAGAAAGCTCTAAATTATAAATAGTCACACAATGACATTCAGCTTGGGCGGTAAATTTATAAAAGGAGTTATTAAGCAAAATGTCATTCCAACCCATTACTAGAACTAGAATGCCTTACATTTTTGCATCCATTTTTTTTTGTACTGAGATAGTATTTGTAAATGTGAACATTTAAACAATTAGGACTGTGAAATGTACAAGTATAAAGTCATAGAAAAGCTATGAGGTGAATGATTTCTAGAATTTTCTTCCATTTTTAATATATTTTAATTCCTACCTTTGTCTAAAGAAGACCACTGAAAATTTAGGGTTATGAAGGCAAAATTACCATAAATTTGCTTTTGATAACTTAATTAGCTTTTATTTGTGGTTGTAGCATCATGCAACTTTTCAGTTTAAATATAGTGTGCATTCTGATTTTTTGAGCCAGGGAGGTTGGCCTTATAGAGAGCAAAGAGCTGACTGAAGAGTATAGCAACAGAGAACAGAATGTGATTTTTTTTTTTCAAAAACACTTTCCTTATAAAAGGTAAAGCAGACTTCTGTTTTATATATGATGATACAAAACAATGAAAAGTTGGTTATTATCATCATTTTAGTGTAAGGAACTATAGAATATTTGGTATTGAATAGGTTTGTATATTTTTTCCTGTTATAAATGTTAGTTATATGTTACTTAATATTTGTATTTGATCTTTGAAAACACCATTCTATCTTCTTATTATGTATCTATTTTATGTCTTATAAGAATCATGAAAATCTGCTTGTAACCCAAGGTAATTGTCTTTGAACAAAATTGTGTACCATTAAAAAAAAAAAGACAACAATTTTTGTTGTCATAAATCATCTTATGTTTTATAATGCCTGTGTGTCTGGTTAGTTTGCACATGAATGAAGGAATAGCAACGTAAAGAAGAAAATCAGAGTATGGTAACATTTTGTTTACAGTCAATGTGAGAAAATTTAGAGCATTCCAAGGTTAAAGTTGGCATTGTGAAAGGTGAGATAATAGGAACATCTAACCCTGTGGCTATGCATGCATGTGGTTTATGCATATGCTAATGATGTAAGTTCTTAGGACCTAAACTAGTCATTCTGTTTGTTTACAGTGTTCTATTTAGTGGGCCAAAAAGTACAATAAGTGTTGATTCCTGTTTCATTCCTGAGTCAGCTTTTGATTGCATTGTCTCCTTTGATCACAAACTTTTCAGAATAGAGGTCCCCCCTCCCAGCTTTTTCCAGTTTAGCAACATTCATTCCTCTTTCAGACATGTCTTGAAACAGCATCGTACGTTTATTCTTTCCTTTCTCAATTTCTGTCTCTTCAAAGTGATTTCTGTCAAAGGTTCAATGTTCTGAGTTGTTCTCTGTGCTACTTAATCACTTTAGCCACTTAGCTTTGAAAGTGCCTGGTGAGAAAGAAAGAAAGTTGTGCTGGCAGATGTAGGTCATTTCAGTTGATCTGTCACTTTCTCATTGCCTCATAACATGGCTCAAAAACGCTGGAAAAATACAGTATAAAAAATACAGTATTTTTAGCTTTTTAAAATTTAGGGTAATTTTAAGCTACTGGTTCTTTTGATACTTATTTCAGCTCATTTATAAAAATCCCTCCCTCCCTCCCTCCCTCCCTCTCTCTCTCTCTCTCTCTCTCTCTCTCTCTCATTAATCATTAACCAGAAAGGTTACAAATTGTTAACCTTTTATAAAATACAACTATCTTCTATTATGTGCTAGGCACAGGGCTTGCCATTGGCAATTAAAAGACATCAGAATATTCTAAGTTTAATGAAAAGATTATTAACCATGCTTAGGTGTTTTGGTTGATGTGTTTAGTTACCTAATTAGTCATTTTATGCCTGGTACCTAAAACATCTCTGGTTTTATATGGTAAGAAGTGGTTATGTTATTGTTTCTATTTCATCCCATCGTATGTTAAATATGAACATGAGTAAACCAAATACAGTGCTTATAAGTCAGTAAAGTATTATGAGCTCTTCTGAAGAAATGAAAGCTGTGTCCTTTGAACAATGAGTGCAAAGTATTTATGAAGCAATGTGTGTTGAATCCCACTAATAATAAAAAGATAAATGAGACAACTGTCTAGGTCTGGGAATTGTCAGTATGGTGTGGCATAGATAGAAGAGATGAAGACATTTGAGGGAGAGAGGTAGAGGTACCAGTGAAGATACTGTTTTAGAGCAAGCATGGTGGTGCATATTATAATCCTAGCATCCAGGAGACAGAAGCTGGACGATTGCTGCAAGATGGAGGCCAGCCTGGTTAGCAGTTTCTTCTAGTGCAGTGAAGATCATATAATGAGATCCTGTTTTAATCTCTTAACACCACTTTCATTAAAAACATCAAAAAACCAAAAATCAAAAAAACAAAACCCAAAAACCAACCAATCAACCAAACAAAAAACCCAACAACAAACAAACAAAAACCTTTACCAAGTTGGTACAAGAATGTGTGTTTGAAGGACCATCTTGTGATTTTTAAGTATGTTTTTCCTTATAACTGTTCTGTATATTTTCATTATGATATAATCACATATCTGGAGAAGCTGAATGGGACACAACATACTCAATATTATATTCTTTTCTTCAGTTACACTGCTCTTTTCAGTGGTGCTCTCACCGTTAGTTTGTATTGATTGCTGGAACACTTAATCATTATTATCGGAAATCATCTTCTGAATATCAACTGTGTGTGACAGAATTTCCATTTTGAATAATAAACAAACTATTGTTTGACTATTTCAGCATTGTGTAAATTTGTCAAGACAGAAGTTAAATATAAGAATCCATATTTTTAACTCTCATGACTACGGTGAAGCTAATAGACATAAAATGTAAAAATTAAAATATGTGTTTACTATATTAATTTCATGTTATGAATAACTTCCAGAAACTAAATTGGTGAATGTGATTCTTGGGACTACCTTCTAAGGGCAATTTATTTTGTTTGTTTGCTTGTTTGTGTTTGACTTGGTATGTTTATTAGGCCATGGTGTCTTCAGATGGCTCAGTGTTCCCAACATACTTTTTTGTCCCACTCCAAAAACTTGGTATATAGTATGATGGCAGATATTATTTTCTCATCTCTATGCAATATTTACATATTTAATATCTGTTCTGTTTTTAAATTAAAACCACCAGGATCTAAACATAATGGTAAATATTTCAACAAATGGTGACACTAACATTGCATAGCAATAATTTTTTTTTATGAGAAAGCAACTAGATTACCAAAACCTACTTCTAATAAAGCTTTTAGATTACTGTTGAAAATAAATAACTTAAGGTAATATTCACAAAGAATACTTCTGCTCCAGTTTGAGAAGCACTATAAAAATTTAGTATCGGTATATAAAAAGGAAGTTTATATATGGCATTGACAAATAAAAAAGTCCAATAACTGTAATAGCATTAGTCACTCAAGCACTACATGAATGTCAATGAATATAGTTAAAATAATGATCAAATTAATTATTGAATATTCACTCCTATTCTGTGAAATAATTTAAGCACTTAATACAATTATAACAAAATTACATTCTTTCTGTTAATTTTGAATGATCTTAATTCTTCCTTATTAAAGTTAGGAAAGGTAATACTATGCTAATAAACAGGGATTAAGAATATACAAAGGTGGGCAGTAATTAATACAGAGACTCATAACTGAGAATGTGTAACTTAGCCTTAAATGGGAAGTTAATATATTTTACCAATCCAAGGTTTAAAGACTATTGTGGAAGAGGTAGAAGAAAGAATATAAGGATAACTGGATGAAGAAGAATTATATGAAATCCTGTCTTCAGGAAATGACAGGTCATTTTATTCATGAATTCAAAGCAGCTATGGTTACCTGCTTAAGAATCTACAAAAATCTATTTATAGCACTGATTGTTGAGCATCATAGGTGGTTCCACATGTAGTTGAGCTGTTGGTAGTTGGTGAATGCTAGGGGAGCACCACTTTTTTGGGGGGGGTTGGGTATGGACACTACTAAATTTTCCATGCTGTAGTGGATGGGCCATAGCCATGTGAATTCTGGCAGTAGAACTGCTTTGACTCAGTCTGTAAATAAGAAGTAAAAGAAATGGTGGTGGGGGAGATTAGTCAATGGTTAAGAGACTGTACTGTTTTTCTAGAGGACCTAGATATGGTTTATCTCACCATATAGCAACTCACAACTACTATATGTAACTCTATTTCCTGAGTATTGTGTCTTCTGGCCTCTCCAGGCTCCTGGATGCATGTGGTACACATAAACTAGCTAACTCACTCACTCACTCACTCACTCACTCACTCACTCACTCACTCACTCACTCATGCATGCATACACTCATATACATAAAAATAATGAATTATAAAGAAGGATACATAAAGTTGGAAGAGGAATGATTGGACAGAGAGTTGGTAAAGGGGAGTGGATATGATCAAAATACAATATGATCATTGTATACATGAATGGAGTTCTCAGAATAAATTCAGATATTCTTTAAGAATAACAAAAAAAAAGAATACTGTTTTTTGTTTTGAAATCATCGCTCTGAAGATAGGATTTTACTAGACTCACAATTATGATAATAGTGGTCACAGCTAGTGCTATTAAATACTGGGTAAGGTATTGAGGGAAGTGTGATTGTATTTTTAAAGGAAGTATCACTTTACAAAATTACCATCATTTATGGTATATGCAATATGAGGCTATTGCCAAGTGCTACAGTCTTCCCTTACATACCTAACACGTGTGTTTCCTCAAGTTTCTTTACTAACTTATGAAATAAACCAATTATTTGAATAGGTATACCCAAGACAACCAAACCAGCAAACAAAACTGCAAAAGTGTTAAAGGTTGTATCAGCAAAGCAGGAGGACATGGAGTGTTAGTGACAGAAGTCTGCTCCAGAGAGCTGGCGTCAGTGGCAGGGTGCTGAGGAAATGTGCTGTGGTAATAATATGCATTGATACATTTATTGTTAAATCTTGGTTATTTGATTAGGAAGGAACAAATGAGACTAAAGGCTTTTGATTTTGTAACAGAAATATGTAAATCTGTTTTTATTTCCAAGTATGGCCATCTCTAGGAAAAGACATTAATTCCTGTTACTTCACAGTTTAAATCCTTCAGAGGTCTTACCAGTGCTCATGAAACTCTTATTTATGAATATTTCTCTCTCGAGGCAAACAGGATGCCAGAACGTTGAACAGTACCTAGTATTTTATAGACCTTCAGTAATTTCCTAATCCAACAGACCACTAATTAGATGAGTCTGAGCATGACTTTGCAGTAGGTAGTATTTTTAACTTTTGGTGTATTCTTCTGTACACATTGAGGACTCTGGATAAGAAACAAGTTAGAAGATCAGAAAACTCAGATTTCATATAAACAATATGTTCAGTTATTGGACCTTGACCGCATGATTATTTTCAGCTCTTCGTGGGGTTTGATAGTGTGTAGGATTGTTAAAGCCACATTGATGGATGCATGTGCAGTATTGCTGATTTAAGTAATAGAGAAATGATACTTTAGCTCGTATTGAAGAATTTGTTTGTTTTTTAAATATTGGACTCCAGAAACAAGTTGCAAAGACAAGATCATGAATATTTCAAGTTTTCTTTTCAAACCTGAGTCATAGATGTTGCATTTCAAGCCAAGTTAAGGTTTGATTATTCTACACTTCATGTCTCTTTAAAATTCTAGTTGCTATAACAACTTCAATATTTCTTTATTATTTTTAGCACATCAGTTGCCATAACAATAAGATATCTCAAAAATAGCAATTTTTCTTTTATAATGGAAAACTTCCTTTCAATTAAAAATGATTTTAAATTAACATTTCTTTCCTTTAATGTGAACTTGTTGTTTAAATGGGATGTTTGCACGTATGTTGCCATAAAATTTTTTGAAGAGATATTCTATAGTTAAACTTTACCACTATGATTTTACTGTACAAAATTTGAAGGACAATGACTATTTCATGTCCTTTCTGTGAGCAAATATTTAAGATTTCATTGATACAAAATTGTATTAAATAATTTAATTTCCACTTTGAACTATTCCATAAAATAAGAAAAACTCTTAGATATGAGATTTTTGAAAGCTTGGCATTTTCCTCCTATGTTATTTTGAAAAGCACTTCCAATGTTTTAGTCATACTAAAAATGGTGCCATTTCACTTATCCAGAAATAACTGGCAGTCTAGGACTTAACTATGACACTTCACTGGGAGAGTGAAGTCTTTATAGTCTTTGAAAAAAGTTATTATGAGCATTGATTCAGGTGTTAAGCCTCTAGGAAATTGCAAGTAGGAAATTGGAAGGAAAGTAGAAGATACTGTTCTGTGTTATGCATAGATAGTCAGAGTGGTGGAAGCTATGTATTACTTTTAGTAATACACTTGTGGTCACTTGTAGAATGTAACAGCTCTTTCTCGATTTACTCTGTTGCCTCTCCTGTTTATAATATACATACTCATGACCCACAGTTACAAAGGTATAGTATGCTAAGAGACAATGTTCCAATTGATGTTAACAGTGATGATCACAAACTGTTTGGCAAATATTAAATGAACATTCATTGTAGACAAGTGAATTGACAGGTTCTTGGTTATCTTTGGTAATAATTTACACAAAGTTGTAATGTATTATTTCATCATTTTCCCCATGTATACATGTACATACATTTTTACAAACCAAATGTTTTCATCATTCCTGAGATTTCTTTTATATTCTTGAGAGTCAGTTATTGATTTGTGTGAGTACCAATGCATGCATACATTTAAATACACATGTTCGTGCGTGTGTGCACACAAGTACACTATTGAGCCAACTACTGATCTATTTGAGCAAAAAATAATTTTTTTTTTATGTTTTAGAACTTCATGTAGAGTGTGCTCTTTGACACATGACTTTTACCCTTAGCATTTAGGTTCATCTGTGTTGTTTGTGCTACTTTTGTTCTTTTTTATTGCTAAGAAGCAAGTTACAGTAGGTACATATTACAGTTTTTTCATGTATATACCTGTTGGTGGATGTGTATATTGTTTCCAGTTTAGGCTGTTTAGTTTTGTACATACTATCAGGAACATTTGTGTGTGTGTGTGTGTGTGTGTGTGTGTGTGTGTGTGTACATGCTCGCTTGCACACGCATGTGTGCAAGACTTGATATCTAATGGTTATTTTGTGGATGTGTTTGTGTGTCTTTTGGAATGAGCTGGTGGACCATAGTATAGATTTGTTTAATACAATATAGATTTTCAAATATGTTTGTCACATTTTCTAAATTTGGGCTGTTTTTTCCCATCACCAGTTTGTAAAAGTTTCAGTTGTTTACAATCTTACCAAAATTTTTATTGCTGTTCTGTTAATTTTAGCTACTGTAGTAAATACATTGGTACCTTGTTATTGTTTGATTTTTGCCTTGAACTAATGACTTGATACCAAGCACTTTGCACTCCTCCTTCCTAAAAGTTGTCCATATTTTCTGGTGTTTTGAATCATGTGTAAGGATTCAGGTATTATGCTGGCCTGCCCCTGTCACCTGGAAGAATACACTCAGGTAGTACCCTGGTCAGCCCAGATGCAAAGGACCCCTTTAAAAGACCTCCACCCATTTTTGTTCTCTTTCTGCTCCTTCCCCCCCCCCTCTTTTCCGGCTGTTCTCTTGGGGCAGACAGTACTTTTCCTATTTCCCTCTTCTCTTCTGTCTCCCCCTTCCCCTGTCAGTCTGTCTCTGTGTCTCTTTACCTCTTTTCTCTTTGCTTTCCCCTTCCCTCTGCTTTCTATAAAACTTCTCACTTAAGCTCTATCTGCCTGGTACATTTGCCTCTCTGCTTAGGTCACCCTCGCTTGCCAAGGTTCACTACACTTGATCCTAACATTGGTGAGAGCTTTATCATAGCATTATATATAATTATATTGTAGTCTAACTCAACATGAACATACATATACATACATACATACATACATACATACATACATACATACATACATATATCTTGAAAAGCTGGCTTTTTCTGGTGGTGCATGAATTTAAAAATACTTTTATTTGTAGTCAGTTTGCTGAGCAATAGCACACAAAAACTTAGCTTTGCTATTGAGATTATTCAATAGCTAATATATTCCCATCTCCCCTTCACTGCTGCCAGTCCCCGGTCACCATAATTTTACTCTTAGAGTCTACTATTATCATTTTTTTGCTTATTTGTATTTTTAGTAATTTATAGTGTCAGTAACAGTATTGTAGCTTCAGGTTGCATAAAAATTTCTTTGTTAGGTATGTGCTTTGCTAGTACCCTCTTTCATTCTTTTGGTTTTCTTATTTCTTGATGTCTTTTGGTAAGAACTTTGGAGTTACTACTTAATTACAGTTTAGCTCATTTTTATTATCGTACAAACTTTGTCTCTGTGCTATGAAGATATCCCTGTAGCCTGTTTCTTTTATAAGCTGTTTCTATTTTCAAACTTTTTGTTTCAATTTATCATTCATTACAAGTAGAATTTTATGTGTCGTATGAGGTAACCTTAGTTCATATTTTCCCAGGGGGTGCCCAAATTTCTCTAGTACTATTTACTGAAAAGATCTCCTTAAGCTCAGGTTTGTTTTAGAGATCTTATTGAGATTCATTTGACCAATAATTCTGGTCTCATTTTTGTAGCTTTCACTGTTCTGCAGGTTTGTATGAAACCAGTCTCTTGTACCTTGGTTGTACAGTAGGTCTTGAAACCAGGTTGTGTTATCTTCAATTTTGCTTTTATTTTCTTTTAGAAGACTGCTTTACAAGAGCTATCCAAAATTCTTTGTGTTTAAATATATAGATTTTTATAGTCAGCAGTTGGTTAGTTTTACAGAAAAATCTGCCTAGATTTTAATATGAGTATGCAGTAGATAAACTTGTGAGAATTTGTCTTCTTAATGATAGCAAGTCTTCAAAAATATAAAAATGGTATATCCCTCCACTTTCTTAAAACTTTAGTTTTGTTTTGGTGGCTTTCTGTAATTCTGAGTAGAGACATACAGGTTTTTATTAGATGTATCCTTGTGTTCTGCTATCTGGTCCTATTGTGAATGGTTTGTTGTTGAATGTTTTGCTTTCATTTTTGTTGACTGTATATAGCAGTCAAATATCTCATATTCTGACAAAGTGTATTCATTTCCTTTATTATATTGACTGAGACTGTCAGTACAGGGTGCATGGAAGCAATAAAGACCTACATGCTTGTACATTTCCATTCTTAAGGAAGAATCATTAATACTGCATTGTGAAATACTCTACTAGATATACATTTCTCAATTGTGTCTTTATCAGGTTGAGAAAGTTCTCTCTTTGGAACTTTATAATTAAATTTTGTTGGCAAGCAATTAAATAAATAATTTTTGATTCACAATAGCACAAGGTAAGAAAATAAACTTTCGCTTTGCCTTTCAGGGTCACTAAGTCAGTAGGTTATTTTTTTTAATTATTTCAGAGCATTTGCTTTCTAGCACTTAGCTCATGTTTTCTTAGTAGTATGCTTAGCAGTACATTACAAGTTAATTGATACTGCATTTTGTAGCAGTTGGCATTCTTACAATAAGTAATTGTTGTTCGTTAAAAAAATCTAATTTTCCATTAATTTTTCACTTCATATTTTAACACATTTACTAAGTTCAATATGTGTTGCAAGAATTCTAATTGTTTTAATAATAAAAACTCAGAATCAGATATTAGGGTAAATGCTTAAAGGTCAGAGAAGTAAAGGAGCCAGCCACAAGAGAAACCTCTTACCTCTCAGACCAAAGGGGTGATCCTGTCCTCAGACTTTATCCTCAGACTGACTGCTCAGACTGTCCATCTCTATGAATCCTCAGGCTGCCCTGAGCTCATGTCTCCTCCTGACTTATATTTCTCTCTCCACCTAGTCATATCAATTCATGTCTCCACCTCCCTAGAGCTGGAATTAAAGGCATATGATTCCAAGTGCTAGGATCCATCTGCCTCTGTCTCTTGATTGCTGGGATTAAAGGTTTGTACCACCACTGCCTGGCCTCTATTCCTAAGTAGTGTAGCTGCTGGGATTAAAGGTGACTGCAAGCCTCTATTGCTAGCTAGTGTGGCTAGTTTTGTTCTCTGATCTTCAGGCAAGCTTTATTTGTTATAGCATAAACAAAATATCACCACAAATACGGTGTTTTAATTCATGTACATGGTGAAATCAAGGTAATGAGTCTGTCCATCAGCTTCCAATATAAACATTTTAAGTATAAATACTTTCATGAAATCCAACAATTTTGAGATGTATAAAAAATTATTCTTCTGTCTACTGCATACTTTAGAACTTAAATATTTATATCTTCTGTCTACCAACAACATTGTTGTTGACTTTATTTCTACTTTTAATATTAATTATTATTGTTATTATTATTGTGCTGTATATGTATGGGAAGAGAGAGAGTGAGACAGGGAGACACAGAGAGACAAACACACAGAGGTGTATTCATAGACAGTGTATGCCACAGCACCTGTTGGTAGGTAAGACGTCAACTTTGTATAATAATTTTTCTCTTTCCACCTTTAGGTGGGCTCCAAAGTGAATTTCAGTTCACCAAGCTTGCTTAACAAGCACCCCATTGGAATATGCATCATCATTTTCTGGGGTGATTATTTATAGTCTATATAATATTTTCTGCTATCATACACAAAGCCCAGGTGATGAAAATGCACAAATGATGACTGGTTTAGATGTTCTTTGATGTCTGGGTATGAAAGCACAGGGTATGTGTATTAAGATTAGAGACATGAGAAAGGTCAGAATTTCATCTCTTTTTTTTTTCTTTTAAATTAAAAAAGTATTTGTTGTCTAATCTGTATGTGTGTTTTGCTTACATACATACATACATACATATATACATACATATATATATATATATATATATATATATATGAAACATCACAGAACTATAGTACAACATCACACCCACAATGGTAACAACTATACCAATCAAAACACACATTGGATCCATCATTCCAACATCACTACTGTTGTCCTTTAAGGCCACATCAATCTCCTTTATTTACCAGGCCTAGAAATCAAGTTTTAAAGATTTTTTTCATTGATAGAATTGGATTTAAATAAGTGTATAAATTACTAGTACTTATCTTAATATTTGAATATATGAAGAGATTCACTTTTCTTTGTTGCAGTTTGGTCATATTTCTTCTTCTTGGAAATTTTTGTTATACAGTGGATTGTAAAGAACTTTATTTTAATCTTGCAGAAACTGTATTCTCTGTTGTAATGTTTGTCTTACATAAATGTAATTATGTTAGACATTTGTGAAATTCCTATTCAATGCCCAGCAGTATAATATTGCACTTTAGATATGATGGTGAACAAAGCAAATATTTGCCCCCCCCATAGGACCTTTCATAAAAGGCACAATAAACTCAAGTATTTTAAGGTAGGAAGTGACATGATTTATTCTTTTTACTTTGTTTTTTAAAAAATTATTCTTATTACTTTATATTTTTCTTATTTTACATATCGATCCCAGTTCCCTCTCCTTTCCATCCTCCCATGCCCCACAAAGATGCTCATTTTCTGCATGAGAGATTGAAGAGAAACCATGATCAACACAGACCAGATTGGAAGCCATTACCATCATCTAAATAGAAAGCAATATTGACTTTCCTGAGGTCATGACAGTTGATACAGAGAAATGGGGTGGTTGAGAAACTACTGTCTCAATGCATTTAATTGAGCTTCTCCAGTGCTCTGTAATGTTACTATACTGCTCATATTGTACTTTGGCAATCATTGTCTGTTATTTATCCTGTTTGGCATTAACAGTTAATATCTTGCCTTTACTGTTGCATTTGTCCTGCTGTCATAAGATACTATGATCAACGCAAGTTATTTAAGAAAGAATTAGTGGGGTCATGGTTTCAGAGATTTGAGTCCATGACCACCATGGTAGGGAGCATGATAGCAGGTAGGCAGACATGGTAATAGATCAGTAGCTGAGAGCTTGCATCTTGACCTACAAGTACAAGGCAACGAGAGCTAACTGGGAGTGAGGTAGGCTTTTGAAACATCAAAGCCAAACCTCAGTGACAAACCTCTTCCAATAAGGCTACACCTCCTAATTATTCCCAAACAGTTTCACCAACTGTGGACCAAGCATTCAAATATATGAGCTTACAGGGGGCCATTCTCATTCAAATTACCACACTCTGTTGTCTAGGACATTGCTTGGATTTTTAAATAATGAAAATAACATAGATAATATATCAGATACACTCACTATATAATATATAAATAATAAATAATGTTTCTACTAATAAATTACAGTCTGGGATTTTAAGAAGTAAATTTTAAAGTAAGCCCAACTTAAGATATTTTTGATATTTTTTTTTTCTGGTTAGCACTCATTAATTGAAAGGAGAGGAAAGTAGTTTGTAATGATGATGAAAAGAATAGCAGTGACACACAGACCCCTAAAAAGACAAGAATGATTCTTGAATTATAAAGAAAGATTGGTATATGTAATAAGCTATGTAAGTATGTGTACCTGCTCTCTTGTAATTGAAGATCCACATTCTAAATTATTTCCTGTAATTACCACAGCAGTAAAACTGATACTAAGAAATTCAGGGGTCAGAAGAGTTAGTTGTTATAAAGGGAATTATGCTTTGTTGGAACTTCTGACACTTTTCTTTTGTAAGATGGTGGAAGGAAGGATGGAGGTTTAGTGAGTGAAAAGCACTGCTTCCTAAATTCTCTTTCTCACCATGATCTTACATCCTGAAACTGCTTATATTCCTTTTAGGTTAAAAACCATCATAGTGTTTTGTTTTGGAAATATGTGAAACTAAAGCAATCTAGTGCTTGAATTTCTCTAAATGATGTTGGTTTTTATATGTATGTGCATTTGCTCACCATTTCCCTAATTTTAGGGACACTATAATTCAAAACTATTTAAAAATGTGTCTATTTTTAAATGATTTAAATTTTGGTAACTTGATGAGTAGTAATAGTGATAATAGCAGTTAAATTTGAAAAACTCTTTAGTTTTTCTAATTTAAATTTATGTATATGTCTATGTGCTTTAGTGTGTGTAGTGTGCATTTGTGTGTGCAGGAGCCTGTCCAGATCAAAAGATGGCATCAAATCTCCCAGGATTGGAGTTTGTGTTTGTGGTGGTGGTTAACTGCAACATGGGTGCTGGGAGCCAAAGCTAGGTGGGTCCTCTGCAAGAGCCATAAGCTCTCTTGACTGCTGAGGCATCTCTGCAGCTCCTAGCACTTGACATTTTAAAATTGTTTTGCAGCAAGCTTAGCATTTTGCTTTTCTTAGTGTGGACTCTATAACATATTTATATCCATGAATATTTACCAAATATCATTTTATTTTGAATATTTATTGTTATGTTTAAGGATATTATCTTGCCTGGCATGATGGCACATACCTTTAATACCATTAGGGAAGCAGATACAGTCAGCTCTCTGGGTTTCAGGCCAGCCTGGTATACAGTATGAGTCCAGGACAGTCAGGGCCACATAGGAAAACCCTGTCTTGTTCATTCTTTTATTTAAAAAGTTTTAGGTATCAGTGTTAAGTACAATGTTTCTCTGTAGAAGAATACATTTAACTCTTGCAATATACTTAAATATTTACTTTTCAAAACTAAATATGTTCATTCTAAGATTTACTATTCTAATTTGTCTTATAAATTTCTGTTGAGTAGTGTACTTATCTTTCTATATTTGACTCCACCCATGAAGTTTAAAAATACAATATTCAAAAAAAAAGTGTAAATGGGGGGCAGAATAGGCTTTCAATACTTTATAAACCACTTTTATAAAATCTAATGAAACTTTTCTAACGTATTTTTGAATGGCAGCTGTTAGAAATAAGGAGAGGATGTGATTTAGTGGTATAGTGTTAGGAATGACAATTTTGACCATTTTTAGTTCCAGGTTCTTAACTCTAGTTGAAGTCAAGCCTTTTTCCCCTTATGTAGTCCCCGTTGTGCTCACTTTGGAATTAGTTACTATTCTGATTACATAGATTTAACCTTTAACAATATTTTACTACATATATTTATTTACTGAAAGAGGAAGAGAGAATGAGAGAAAGAAGGGAGAGAGGGAGGCAAAGGGGAAAGGAGGGATGATAGGAAGGGAAGGGAGGGATGGGGAGGAGATCACACTATAGTGCATGTGACGTGCTTGTTAGGGTGCACATTTGGGTGTCAGAGAAAAACTTGTGGGAGTCTGTTCTGTTCTTTCACAGTGTCATGGGTGTGGATCAAACTTGGATTGTCAGGGTTGTTGGTGACAAGTGCCTTTTATCTGCTGAGCAATCTCAGGCCTGAGATTGAAGAATTTTATGAAGAAAAAAGTATAAAAGCACATAGCATACTTTTTGGCATATAGGTCATGCTTTCAATAAGTATTACCTTCCATTGGTGTCTTTATTTTCTTGATTGGCTTTAATCCTATAACAATTGTAAATTTTGTTCTTTTATTTTTTTTAATATAATGAACCATGAGAAATAGGTTTAAAATAAATGAATGATTGTATAAAGTAAGTAGACCTAAATAAAAATGTTTTAATATGCAACAAATATTTATTTTGTTTCTATTAACTTAAATATATGTAACTCGAGCACTGTGGAATGAATTTCTTTAGCTCTTGACACATTTGGTATAGAAGGATAACCATGCTTCTATTTATTTTGATGTCCCCTGTCCTCTTAGATCATATTGGCCCTGGTATTTCTCTAGACAGGTTTCACTGTCATGATCCTTTCCTGATGTTTTGTTGTGCAGGTCAGTGTGCTAAGCTCAGCACATTCATGTGGGTGTGGCAGATATTGTAGAGATGGGTAAATTCTAATTTCTAACCAAAATATGACTATTTACTTTATAGTAAAAAAACAGTAGTTACATCAATTTAGTTCATGAGGATTTAAATGATTTTTAATAATTCACAAGTTTTTCAGTCAAAGAGTATTAGGTTACTGCTGACTTTTTAGTGTGGTACTTTCTCTATGAGGTTTAAAGGTATATGCCAGTTTTGTTTCCCTAGTACTATTCATAAGATATAATTTCTACAAATGCTGTAAGGAGAATGCCTCCAGGAGCTCTTAAATGCCGTTTATATAGTATAAGGATTGGTCAGTTCCATTGTCTTCTTTTGTCAATCTTGATCGGAGCTTGCAGAGTAAGTCTACAAGCCTGCATGTGCCTGGCAACTGTTACCTAGTGACAGTTTCAGCTGCAGTAGCCATTGGCTGTGCTGTTGATTGGGGCAGGAGGACCGAGTCACCTTTCTGATGGTGAGTTCTTCTGCATGAGCTCGGGATGAGGAGGAGGAGCAGACGCTGGCTCAGGTGGAGGCAGCGAGACTGAAAAACTGTAAAGAATCTCCCGGCAGCATCCGATAACTGCATCACAGTACATTGGACTTCTGAATCAAGCAGCCCAGCTTCACATGTGATAAGAGTGACTGTGCTTGAGAAGCATTACCGTATTCCTGTAATAAGGGAACTATTTTGTGATAAGTGAAACTCAGCATGTCCAAGGAGGAATATCCTGTGGCTGACATAAAAGAAGGACTTCCCTGAATGATGTGTAGCTGCACGAGAAAATAACTTTGAGAAGAATGCTATTAAGCTGCTACATTGTTCCTGAAGGAAATGTTTTCATTTCTAGTGCTTGCTATTTCTTCAAAAGCTATGATAACAAAGAGTGACAAAGAGACTCCCTGAATTGCTTGTACTTGGGAAAAAGACTTTGGCAAATGTTAACCCGGTGCCAGAATGACCTTGGAAGCCTTTTGGATGGATTCTGCCCTGCCAGAATTGAAGTATGTCAAAGTCCAGGATTTAAACTCATCATGATGTTTTGAGATATTTTAAAACAAGACTATTTCCCAACCTACCTGATGGCCCTGCTTTAATTGAGTTTTTGCTTAAAATAGAATACAGAAACAGAAGAAGCATTTTCTTAACATATGGCTACTAATAACTGCATATATAATAAACAAGGTAAATTTCTACTTTCAAATATTTAGTTGAAGTAATGATTTAATGTGTTAATCATCTAATGCCAGTAGGAAAGCTGTAACAAATTGGAATATGAAGTAACAGATCCCGGCAGCATCTCTAGTGCAATGTGCTCAGTGCACAGGGACATTTCCATCACTGTCTAAATTTCATCTATATTTATGAGGTTTGGGCATTGTTGCAAATGTGAGGAATTACTTCAAGCTATATATTTATTATGCTTCTTTATAAGGAGATATTGTATCAAACAATGAAAGTTATTTTCAGTTACAGAAGCTGAAGTTAGTAACAAAGATCTCATTTTGAAATAAAGGAGATATAAATTACATTGCTGGCAGCAGATCAGCAACTGAGGTGGTCTACAGCTGCTTTCAAATAAATATTTAAAGAATGAATAGAGAATTAGAACTTCAGATGCTTATTCTAATTTTTAGTTTTGGATGTTTTTACATGAATTCATTGTATTATATCTTCCCAACTTGAAATTACCCTTTATTCTCATAAGCATTATATAGCAATTTGGAACCTAATTTTTACCCTATATACTTTATTGTGCTCATACAAATGATTTTTTTTTGTTGTTTTTGGAATTAGCCTTGTTAGAATTATTGTTCTTACCTTTTAAAATAAAATGAAAGAGAAATGGGTCCTAAAGTTTTCCCATCAACATCAGATGTGAACTGAGGCCAAGGACACTCTTTGTCACTTGAACTCTTTCTTGGCTTTATCTAAAACTAAGATATTAAGTTTTAAATTCTAAAATATAAATGCATTTTCATCATAGTTCATCATAGGTGAAGCAGGAGACCCCAGGCGATTTAAGGCTGTTTCTTTTATTTTTCTTTTTAGTTGATCTCTAAGAAACTCTATCTTGAGAGAAATATTCTTCCCTCGACAATGTTTTTTTACAGGTTTAATTTTTCATAGTACTAGCTAATAAATCCATTTCTCTAGAAGTGCCTGTATCTGCAAAAGTTGCTTGAAAGCACCGGAGGGAGCTAACCAGAGACCTCTTTTCACCTTTCTAGCTCGCCCTCCTCCTCTATCCCCCAAAGCTGAGATGTGTCACTGGTGAACTAAAGCTGATGAAGAGCCCTGAGCACACTTGAACGCTCAGCTGTAACATAGGCACTGGCACTTTCCACTGAAGCAGGTTCTGAGACACTGCTTTGCAGAGTTTAACAGATGCTGGCAGGGCACCTGCTTGCTGGAGCCAAAGCTACAAGTTCCCTTAATTCCAAGCCATGAATGAATCCAGGTGGACTGAATGGAGGATCCTGAACATGAGCAGTAGCATTGTGAATGTGTCTGAGCATCACTCCTGCCCACTTGGATTTGGTCACTATAGTGTGGAGGATGTCTGCATCTTTGAGACAGTTGTTATTGTCTTGCTGACATTTCTGATCATCGCTGGGAACTTAACAGTCATCTTTGTCTTTCACTGTGCTCCACTGTTACATCATTATACTACCAGCTACTTCATACAGACAATGGCATATGCTGACCTCTTCGTTGGAGTGACCTGCTTGGTTCCTACTCTGTCCCTTCTCCATTACTCTACAGGTGTCCACGAATCATTGACCTGCCAGGTGTTTGGATATATTATTTCAGTTTTAAAAAGTGTGTCTATGGCCTGTCTTGCCTGCATCAGTGTGGATCGCTATCTTGCAATAACCAAGCCTCTTTCCTACAATCAACTGGTCACCCCTTGTCGCCTGAGATTTTGCATTATTATGATTTGGATTTATTCCTGCCTAATTTTTTTGCCTTCCTTTTTTGGCTGGGGCAAACCTGGTTACCACGGTGACATTTTTGAATGGTGTGCCACGTCTTGGCTCACCAGTGCCTATTTTACGTGCTTTATTGTTTGCTTACTCTATGCTCCTGCTGCCTTGGTTGTGTGCTTCACTTACTTTCACATTTTCAAAATTTGCCGGCAACACACCAAAGAGATAAATGACCGGAGGGCCCGATTCCCTAGCCATGAGGTAGATGCCTCTAGAGAGACAGGACACAGCCCTGATCGTCGCTATGCCATGGTTTTATTTAGGATAACCAGCGTATTTTACATGCTATGGCTTCCATATATTATTTACTTTCTTCTAGAAAGTTCTCGTGTCTTGGACAATCCAACACTGTCCTTCTTAACCACCTGGCTTGCTATAAGCAATAGTTTTTGTAACTGTGTAATATACAGCCTCTCCAACAGTGTTTTCCGCCTTGGCCTCCGAAGACTTTCAGAAACAATGTGCACATCTTGTGTGTGTGTGAAGGATCAGGAAGCACGAGATCCAAAACCCAGGAGACGGGCAAATTCCTGTTCCATTTGAAGAGATCTGCACAGTAAATCAAATGTAATGTGACAGTGGTTTTGGAGTGTACTCTTGATTCATTTGGAAATTTGCCCTAGAGAAATATTTATATGAATAGTTGACTATGAAGTGAAGAATGAGATTAAAGGTCTTTTTTTATTTCTTTTTGTGCAAGGAAAAAAAAGAAAAGGAAAGAATGTATAGAGAGTAATCTCATAAGAGAATTACAGCTTGTGAATATGTGTTCAGTGCTTTATCCTCATCACTGAGGATTGAAGAGGTACTTCAAATCTACAAAACATGAGCAGTCTTTGGTATCTCTCTTTCTGTGTTCTCTCTGCCTATGTCTCTGTCTTTTATTTAGTGTTATTCTGTGTTTTAACTCTTTGTACTTGTGGGAGTTTATTATTTGCTAAACTGCCCTTTATGAAAAGTGCAAATACATATATGAGGCCAAGTATAACCTTTCCACCAGAGTATTGAGACATGCCAATCTACATCAATCCTCTTTAGGGAGGGTACACAGTAAATGTTATATTCTTATTTTTTTGTACAACCCCTGTGTTTTTGTTCTGGCCATCTTCTCCACAGCACAGACAGAAAGGAGCACTATTTATTTTTTATGTAAAAGGACTTTTGGTTTCTCCTCACTTTCCCCAACACCTGCTATATTGCCTTTTCAATATTTCTCCATCTTATTCCTGTGGAACACACTCTGGAAGTGTCTTAGCTGATGAAAGAATCCTCTGTATAAGGGAGTCAAGATGTTAAACAAGGTATTCTTTCTAACAAAGCAATGTAGTAGCTGGGAGGTTGCATTCAATATTTTAATGGATTTTTAGAAATATTTTTTAATCTGCTTTCGTTGAAGCTAGTTCATGTGCCTAACGTCCTTTTTGCTATAATAAAGTTTTTTTTCTTTTCTCTATGAAGTTCACAATCATCCTAATGCAGACACAGAACACTCACTAGTAATGAAGTAGTATCACTCTTTGTGCTACTCACAATGCCCTCTAGAAAAAGTCAAACACTGAAATTATGTGTTAGGGCTGCAACTATTACTGTTCCGTCCACAACTCATTTGTGTGGTATGTATTTTCATATTCTATATTTTTTACAAAAAACATATTATGTGGCCTGTGCCTAATGTTTTCTTAGCACAATACATATATTGATGTTTAAAATGTCAACATTGGAACCATATGTATGAGTTTATTTTAAAAGGAAAATACTTTCGTGTAGTTGTTATAGTAGTTATCTATATTAGAGGAAGCTGCATTAGTGTTGCTGGTGATGCAGTATACTCATAAAAACACTTTAGAGATGTCAATATCTTGTTTTATAATGGTCTGTTTTCGAATGCGGTTTGAAAATTTCTATCGCACTGCCGAGGATTTTTCTTCTTAGCATTTAAGACTTTTTACGCACTTAATGAAGCGTGCCTATGACTCTAACTTAGAAGCTAACCATGTCTGCACACTGGTGTTTTGACTTCAGAAGTCTATTAAAGAAATACTGTCACTTTATTGAGGTTGTTCTGAACCCCTGTATATTTTTTAAATATGTAAGAAAGGTTTAAAATGAAGAATAAAATAGTATTCTATATATCAAAACCAGACTTAGTATTGGTTTACTAAACCACCAGGAACAAGTGTTACTTGTTGGGGGACTAGAATCAAATTGTTCTATACTTCCGTAGCTGGGGTTTGTGTGGATTCTTGTTTCCTGTTTGCCAGTGGTAATCTTAAATGGATTGAAGTGTACCTTTTCCAGCAGTATTTCTAACTCTTCAAATATGCTAAATAAATTCTCCAATATTATAAAAATATTCAGGAATCCATTTTTGGTTTGTTTAACATAATTAGAGGGGTTGAAAAGAAGGCTCAACGATTGAGAGCTCTTACCACTCTTACAGAGACTTGACTTCCGTTCCCAGAACCCAATGAGGTAGCTTACAACCATCTGTAACTCCAGGTTTGGTGGATCCTATACCCTCTTCAATTCTCTGTAGGCACTCTCCTCTGCCATACAGACATACATACATAATAAAAATAAATGTTTATAGGAATTTAGATGTCTGAACAGAAATTCTGGAGCTATTTCCTCTCTGAAATTTCCTCATAATGTTGAACAGGTTTGTGCTTGGTACAGTGTTTTATGTGTATTATAATATTTAATCCTCTCTATAGCCCTTGCTCATATCACAGTTCTTTTGAGTCTAGAGCTGAGGAAAAGTGATTCACCTGACATCACTCACCCAGTTATGGAGTCTTCTGCACACTCCTCTGGCCTGATGTCAAAGCCTGTGTGCTCTGCCAGTGTACCACACAGTTATCTACACTGGCTTAGCCAGAAGGTTGAATAACAACCTGTACAGCTGTTTAGACAAGCCTCTCACTGTGCTTTTTTCTTCAGTTTTTCTGGGCATCATTTGTTTTTTTTTCAGTGCTGTCTTTTGCTTCAGCCCCCCCTTTCCCCCTTGGAGTATCATGTTCTTTGATCTCTTACACTTCTTTTTATTAAGACCTCAGCCTATTAATAGCCCAACCTTGCCAGCGTATGTTGTAACCAAACTGAAACTCTGTGGCATGCTAGCTCTCTTGATTTTTTTTTTTTTAATCATTTGTGGTAGATTTTTCTTGAATAGCATTGGCAACACTTTTTGACATTTCTGAGAGAGAGAGAGAGAGAGAGAGAGAGAGAGAGAGAGAGAGAGAGAGAGAGAGAGAGAGAGAGAGAGAGAGAGAGAGAGAGAGAGAGAGAGAGAGAGAGAGAACCTTTTGAAGAGGAAGGGTGAAAAAAGACATTCTTTTGATAAAGAGGATGCTATCTTGCAGCAGACATCCTGGTCCTCTGGCTCTTCAAATCTTTTGTTCCCTCTTCTGAGATGTCTTCTGAGCCTTCCTTGTAGGGATTATGTTGCACATGGCTCGGTTGGAGGCCCCTCACAGTCAGTTGTTCTCTGTATTTTGACTAGTTGTGACTCTATAATGTTAACCATCTGCTGCACAAAGAAACATTTTTGATGAGATGTGAGAGCTGCAGTTATCTGTGGATGTAAAGGTCTGGGAAGAATTGAGGAGGAATGGGAATATGAATGTGATTAAAATATTTTATATAAAATTACCAAGTAATTATAAAAATATATTAAAATCATTTGCCACAGAGTGAAAGAGACTGAGTGAGGAACATTCTGGACCTTGCAATTGACTTCTTTTTGGTGTATTTTAATATGTATTTACACAACAAGATGGTAATTCAAGACTGCCCTTTGACTCTTTTAAGAATGGGGTAGCATAATGTATGTTTCATATCATGGCATTGTGTTTTGTAGTATTTACCTTGTTTGATTATAAGTGATTCAGAAATTATGGTGTATTCTATTACCCAGGGATTCTATTATGTGAATAGTTCTTTCTACAGCTATATGGTGTTGAAGGACTTTGAACCTCACTAATGTATGAAACCTGGGCTGAAATCTTAGCTCTGTGATTTTGGATGGACACTGATTATTTGAAGGCTTCAGTTTTCTCTTTGACAAAATCAGAAACTGGTTCCCTCTATTACAGAATGGGAGGACTACATGGATCTTGCAGACTGTGTCCTCAGCATAGCTTCTTTATATAAGAAGTACTTAGAAGTTTTGAGCTGCTGTTTGATTAACTTTCTGCTACCACATTTATTACCACCAGGACTTAAAGCTAACCAATTCAACTGAAACAATTTATCCATTTGGAGTTAGGCTTAAGAGATAGCATCTTTTCCTCCTTAAAGGTGTTTGAAACTCAGATTTTGGATTAGACTTAGATGTTTTTGATTACAGAAAAGTTCATAACATCTGAAGATGTTTTCCCCAGGAATAGTTATTTGTAGTTAAATATATCTCACAAGCAGTTAAGATAGTCAGGTATGAGTCAGACATTGGTTTCTTATTTCTGTGTTTTAAAACATTCTTTTATCAACAGGATGAATTTTGAAATATTTGTCATGTATATTTTTCAATTATTAGCTAGCTAGTTTAATCTTCAGATACCATAAATTATATAAGTTCAAAAATAAATGAGATTGTTGGACTAAAGGAATTTTCTCATATCCTCCCCATTCCCTAGTCATTACTTGTGAGAAAGATGCAACTATGTAATAAACAGAGAAAAAATGAACAAGCTGTGAGGGATCTGTCAGTGTGACATTCTGAGCAAAGTATCACCTGAGCTCAGGCAGGACTGTCCCTGGGCATAGAGGTATTCACTGCTGGTCATTGCTGTGCAGTTCTGTTTATTTTCCTATGAGTACTTTTCTTCTCTGGGTAAAGCTATTTTAGAGCTAGAATGCTTGATTGCCATGCACAGATCCCTGGATTCAAATCCACAGGATAGCAAAAACTGGAGTGGTTGGTAGTAAATATTTACAAACTCCAGTACCAGGGGATCGCCCTCTTCTGGACTCCATGGGCATTACATGCATGTAATGTACAGACGTACATGCAGGCAGAATTGCCTCAATCATTAAATAAAAATAAATCTTTTAAAAACTGGCAACTTTATTTTAGGATTAAGAAAAATAAGTAACTACTGAGGAAAACAAAATAATTAGAATGGGAAATTTGATTCCTTTTCATTATTTTCCAAAATGAGTGTTTTTTCCAATGCTAATTTTGCTTTATAATTTTAAATATTAACTTAATTTCCAATAGTAAAAATGGTTATGAATATTAAAATATTAGGTTGTTTTTGTTTTTTGCTGGTCTTATGTTGTTTCTTTTGTATATTGAAGGATTAAGTCCATGGAAAAAAAATTTATGTTTCACTAAGGAAGTGTTGTAGCCTTGAACAGCTGACTTACCTAAAAGCAAGCCTGTTTTGTAGTATCTCATTAAGTAATAAAACAGAAAGGTAAGAAACAGAAAATTGACTACTATTAAGTATCAACTTGTGTGCCGTTCTGAAATGTGTTTGACTTAATAGAATTTATTATTCCACACTGATACATAACATTAGTAGGTTTTTGGCAGATTATAAGTTAGGAAATAAATAGATATATTTCTATTCTTGAGTAAGATTTCAATAACCATCAGTCAAGGAATTCTGATGTTACTAATGAGTGAGACTATAAAGCAAGTTCAAGTGAGACATAATTATTTTTTACTCAAAATTATGCTATCTAAAAATCTTGATAATTTTGTTAATCACCACTATTTGACACATATATCCTCTCTTTCTCTCTTTGGTTAGTAATAATAGATTTAAGTTAACATCAAAAACTTTGATTTTATTTCAAGTTTAGTAAATGGGTGAGAAAATGAATAAATGGTGTGGATAATTATTTTGATAGTACACTTAACTTGGTACCTTGTAATGAAAGAAAATATCTCTATGTGGTTTATGCACTAATTATTATTTCAAGTCACTCAAGTAGTAGGATTATTATTTGAATCATGTAATTCTCAGTGGATATGTTAGTGCCTGTGCTGGCTAGTTTTATGTCAGCTTAATTGAGAAAATGCTCTCACCAGACTGTGCTGAGGCATGTTTTCTTGACTGATGATTGACTTGAGAAGGTCCAGCTCACTGTGGGCTGTGCCATCTCTGTACTGGTGAGCCTGAGTGTTACAAGAAAGCAGGCTGAGCAAATCACGAAGAGCAGCACTCCTTCGTGGCTTCTGCCTCCATTTCTGCCCTGACTTCCCTAGATTATGGGTTACAAGCTGTATGTAAGATGAAATAAAGCCTCCCCTTCACAAGTTGCTTTTGGGCATATGTTTTAGCACAGCAATAGAAAAGTAGCTAAGACATTGCATTTTTCATGTTTTCTTTAAAAAAAAAAAAAAAAGATTAGGAGCCTGGGGGTAGTGCTGCATTGCCTGTAATCCTAGCCTCTGAGGTAGACTAGTGGGGGCAAGGGTTAGGAAAATCCTTCTGAGAGTCTGTGATTCAAGAGCATCATGGGCAACACAGCAATAGCTGTGTTTTAAAATGTAAGCAAAAGAAAGAAAAGGTCAAGTTTCTAATTTTTTTTAAAGATGTATATTTTATGTGCATGAGTGTTTGACTGCATGCATGTGTATGCACTCTGCACAATGCTCAGAAGAGGTTGTCTAACACCCTCAAACTGGATCTGATGCCACCATGTAGGTTTAGGATGGAATCTTTGTTTTTTGCATAAGCAACTAGTTTTCTTGCCCCCAAGCCAGCTCCTCAGTACCCTCACCACAAATTAGTTTATCTTAAAAACAAAACAAAAAAACAGATAATCCAGTCCTCCTGTATTTTCCAATGCAGGCAAAATATAGTATTTTAAGAGACAACCAGCGATTGCTTATAGAGATGAAATGAGTAAAATTATATTTTCCCCCTCCATATACCTACTAACATTCCCTTTTATAAGCAGTGCATTCTAGTTCCTCACAACTCTGTAACAGTTTGAGTTGTTAATCCCTGTGAATTGATCTTTAGATTCTAATTTCCATTCCTTCCTCATAACTGCCTTCCTTTTTTCTTTAGTTGAGATTCTTTTTAATTTTTGTTTCTGATCTTTAAATAAGTGTTGCTTTAGAAGAAGAAATATGGGGTATTTAAAGTAATATGATAGAGAATAAATCATACAGTGTCCCTCACCTGACATAATTAGGTAGGAAAATAACCACTGATTCTGGTTTTCTTTTGTTCCACCCCCTATGAAGTAGGAGTTTTGAAGTACAGGAATTTTAAGATGTAGTTATTTATATCTTAAACATTTATTCATCTATGGCATAGTCTTCATGAAAAGCTTTATAAATAAATCTTTATCCATATGTAGTATTTTTTAATTTTAAAAGAGGAATACTAAGTCAAATTGTGATTATCCTCCATTTTGCTAATTTCTCTCCAAAAACTTGATTATCCTCAGACCAATAATGCAGGAAGCTGTGAGGTTCTGCAGAAGCCTTGTCCTTAGCAGTTCCATAGAACAAATACATTAAGGCTTCTGAGTTTTCAGAGTATCCCTTACCATTTCTTACAAGAAATTCTTTCATCATATTTTTCTTTCACAACTTAAAAATAAATATCCTGCTACAAACGATTTTCCAAAAATTGTTGAACGGAGGTCATCTTCCCCTTTTTAATTAACTTAACATTTACTCAGTGCTGCTATATTGTTGGTTAAAGCCATGTATTTTTCTTTTGAGCCATTGAAGTCAGCTAATGCTGTTCTTCCAGTATTAATTCAGTCTTCATTGTTGGCTGGTTCATTGTATCTAATGTGTACCTTTGAGAAAGACTAACACTTGCCCTTCGTTATGCTGCCTCTGTTGTAGCAGTGATAGCTTATAAAGGTGCGTGCGTGCGTGTGTGCGTGTGTGTGTGTGTCTGTTGGGGGTTAACTTTAGCAAAATTAACTGAACGAAAACACCAGATGCTTTGAGGCCTGTGTGTGGACACCTAGACTTCAGCTGTTGAGGACTGTGGATCCCAGGCCTAGTTTGGGATGTAGGACTTCCCTAACATAAAGACCATATGCAGATCTTATAGTGGCCCTCAGAATGCTTTATCTATAGTGACCACTCCATTATTTTGGAGTTTTGTACAAGGTGATCTATGTTTTGTAAGTAGTTTGTTTGTTGAGCCGAAGTGACTTTATTTACCTGTATTAATCATGATTGAGTCTCTTCCCTACAGTTTGTTCTGCCAACCTAAGAGTGCTGTTTGTCTTCACTATCCTTTTCTACTGGTTCCAGATACACTGTATAAATAGAAAATCTTTTGCAAAGAGTATTTTAGGATATTTGAAAGATTATTTAATGTAGCTGTCCATCTTAATTGAATTTTTTCTTTCAGAGTTCACAGCTAGTGAACTTGTAAGCTGTTCTTAGATATGCATCTTAAAGGAAGGGGAGTAATTACTTGGCTGACTGTGATTATGTGGGAAATTTATATTTCTATTTTATTTATAAGCTTTCTTTGTACTTTAATAGAACCATTGTTTTGTCAAGTATTCACCAAGTCTTGACCATTCTTAAAAACTTTGATTTAGAAGATTTTCACCAACTTTTCTCTGAATAAACTCCTAATATATTCTTATTTAAATGGACTCAGAGCTGAATATATTGTTTTTGCATGTGATATGCCCAATAATAGATGAGTATAAATGTATTTTTTGTTTATATATTCTCTACTGTTCATTCAACCAAGAGAATAAATCAGATTTAAAGTTATAAATATCCATTTTAACATTCTGAATTTATTTTCAATAAATAAAATTTATTAAATAGGTGCTTAATTTGATTTTTTTTATATGTATGGCTTTTATGTTTTAAAAGATAATACTTTTACTTTGGTACATAGAGGCAGAAGAGCCATAAGTTTGAGGCCAGGCTGGACTGTATAGTGAGACTCTGTTTCTAATAGACAAAAGCAAACAAAAATAAAAATATTTAAACTTGCAGTTTTACATCATCCTATAGTTTGGATCATAATATTCCCAGAGACCCCTTTAGTCAAAGCTTGTTTCCATAATGATAACTTGAGAAGTGCTAAGAACTTGGAGAAATTGGGTGTAGTAGGAGGTCTTAGAACTATGGGAGCATTCCTTTAAAAGTAATTATGGGACCCTCTCCCCTTTCCTGTGCTTCCCAGACATCAGGAGATGAGCAGCTTCCTTCAACCATGCATGCTTTCTGTGATGTCTGACTTGTCTCAGGCCAGAAATAAGGAGGTTGATAGACTGTGTACTAAAACTGTAATGTAATGGGGATGTTTTTCTGTACATATGTTTCTCTTAGTTGGTTGATGAATAAAACACTGATTGACCAGGCAGGTAGATAGGTAAGACTAGGAGACAAGAATAATACTGGGAAGTGTAGGTAGAGAGGAGTTGACATTTGAGCCCAGGAAGAGAGGATGCAAGTCAGGTGTTCTCTGGTAAGATAAGACCGTGTAGAAGTACATAGATTAGTAGTTACGGGTTAATAATTAAGACAGAGCTAGCCAATAAGAAGCCCTACTCATAATACTTTCATAATTAATATGGTGTCTGTGTGTTCATCTAGGGCCAGAAAACTCATGCTAACAGTAATGCAAAATAAAACTTCTGCCTGCCCAATCTGCTGTAGTCATGTAACACTGACTGACACAGTTTTTACATTTATTTCCTTTGGACTTTAGATCAATAGTCTCAGCCTTTATCAAACATTTTTGTTTTTTAGTATGCTAATATTTTTATTTGCAAATGCGATAATTTGCCTTTAATGAATCTATGAATGAACATAGATTATTTTAAAAGTTAATGCCAAACCCTGTGAGAAATCCCCTATACCTTTCTCATGCTTGGAGATATGTTAGAATGCTTGATAACTAACATTCAACATATAATTACACTCATGGCTGAGATTCATTACAGCAAAGGACATAAAAAGAAATTAGCCAAGAGAACAGGTAGAAGCATTAATGAGCCCTCTGAGTGAAGTCCCACAGGGACCATTTCATTCTTCCAGCAGTGAGTTTGATAGCAACTGTGAAGTGTTATATATCAGTGGAGCTCACTTACTCAGCACCTGATGAAGTCCTCACTGTGAGCTTGTCACATAGGATTCCTTTACCTGACACCTTCCAAAGTTCTAAGTTTTAAGAAGTAAAGCAGACATTTAATATTGACCATATATTTGCACTGTCAAGGCACAGTGGACCATCCTTTTCTTTTAGAGAAATTTTGTTTAAGTTTAGAGATCCTTTGTTGGATGAGTTTTCAAAGCCAGCTGGGGCCAACTTTGCAAGCGAGCCGTTCTCAGGACAAGTAGAGTCTAGTGGAATATATTGACTTTTCTTAATAACTTGTGTTATATTGACTTTTACTAAAATACATGTGTTATGTAAGCATTTTCAGATATTGGTGGAATACAATTTCTTGCAGTATATACCAACAGGAGTCATTTAGTATGCTTTATGTTTATAGAAATTATTTTGAATGAAGGCTTTTATCAAAACATTGCATCTCTTATTTTTATAGCAGTAAACTTTTCATTTGTGATATACCTTAATCTTGCCTTGCCGTCTGTTGTTGTTTTCCTCTAACAATAGTTTCAATTATTGCCATTCTCTTCTTTATTATGACTCATTTCAATAATATTTTTAAATAGCCAATTGGTAAAGATGTTATACAACTTACAAAACCTAGTTTTTTTCTGATGCTTCATTGTTATTTTTAACTTTATGATTTTTAATGTTAAGGGGAAATTTTACTTGGGAAAATACAATATAAAAGTTAAACCAGCTAAGTGTTCATAATTTGACTTTCATGAATTATGTTTTAATTAGTTTATTGAAAGATACTGTTTATTTTACAACATTTTATTTAGTGTATTTTGAAAGATTTTGGAGTTGTTAGAGGATAGCATACTCTCTTCTAAGCTTATAATATTGAATTACAGATTTAAAAAAAATATATAACCAAGCTCTATTGTTCATTTATTCATCAAATTAAAGTATAATTTATTGTATGGTTATTTGTACTCCACAACTACCTTTTAAATATAGAAAGTTTTGGGTTTTTTTTTTTTAATGGATGTCTTTAGCATTTGGAATTTAGTTTGCAAGAAGATTTTCAAGTGTGTCTTTCAGTGGAGACTCGGTACTTTTATTTAAGTGCAGTTCCACCCAAGCACAAATGAATGAGGGACTGACTTTCCCATGCTGATTTCCTTGTTTTCTTTACACAGTTCTACAGAAAGCCATCCATGCTCAGAGATTTCCATTCTTTTGCCAAGTATTTCAAAGTAGACTTCACACAGTCTGACCTTTAGCCTCTCCTCTGATCATATAATCTTGCTTTTCAGCCTTCATAAAAATCAACTGAAACAGAAGGAGAATTTATCCATGCCAACTTTTATTGCTTAAAAATATAATCAGTTTGGTTTTCTTTGTTTCTTGTTTTTAGTGCTGGGATTTAACTAGACTTCTAGTTTGCAGCTTTGTGTGCTAATGGGTAATCACTGGAAAAAGCTGTGGAGCCCTTGTATACCCCTTATTCCTAATTCTTCAATTTGTACAGTTCTTTCTTTGCTGCCTTGAGTCCTCTGAATATCCATTTAGTAGCTTTTTTTCTTCTACAGGAAAGATTAATTTCATTTTATCCAATCCTCAAATCTCTTATCTCTGTGCCCTCCCATCCCCACACCAAGCTGAGAGGGAAACTTAGAGTCCTGGTTGGGTTGGAATTTGTTGTCAGCCCCAAGCAGTCCTAGAAGTCATCCAGCCTCATCCTTCAGAGTCTGGGATTATAGGTATATGCCTTCATGCCTGGCACATTATATCCCCACCACATCCCTCACTCTGTGTGTGTGTGTGTGTGTGTGTGTGTGTGTGTGTGTGTGTGTGTGTGTGTGTGTAAGAGAGAGAGAGAGAGAGAGAGAGAGGGAGGGAGGGAGGGAGGGAGGGAGGGAGGGAGGGAGGGAGGGAGGGACTGATTTTTTTTTTTTAAATGCATTTTGGCTACTTAATCAAGTCCACTTCACAGTCATGATCCATCTTAACACAGGATATCTACTTCTTTGGTCAGGGACTCAAATATTCTGCTTCAGCATTCCCTGTGTCACAGAGTAGTTAGCTTGCCATTCATTGATATACCTTTGTTCTCCTTTCTCTCAGCAACCAGGGACTGCTTTTAGAACTTAATCAGGCATCCCTACTTCCCTCAAATTTTAGTGTAGAAAATCTATATGCATATTCATTTAAAATTTGTTCACATCAGAGGAGCAAATGAAAATGCTTTCTTTCATGTTCAAAAATAATTACCTTCTATTATTTTCATTAATATTCAGAAGGAATTGTTTGTGTTTACTTGTTTTTGTGCATGTATAAGCCAGAGGTCCATATCAAAGGTCTTTCTCAGTTGCTCTCCATCTTGTTGTTTGAATCAAGGTCTCTCATTGTCCCTGGAGCTTGGATATTTGGGTAGATGAGCTGGCTAGCCAGCCCTAGAGAACTTCTGTGCACTTCTTCATTTACTCCCTGTCCTTGGGTTACACATGTTCACTATTATATCAAACCTTTTTTGTAAATGTGGGATCTGAACTCAGGTGCTGATGCCTTTGCAGCAAATACTTACCCACTGAGCCATCTCCCTATTCCCCAGCAAGTGAACTTTTATAGATGACTTCCTTGAACTCAAGGCCATCCTAGAATTAAGCATTTATTGTGAAAACAGACCATACCAATCAATTTATGTGTAGTTTAAGCCTTTCACTTCATTGGTCATGTGTCAAGTTTAATAGCCTTATAAATTTGACTTTGCTTCTCTAATATCTTTTAGGTACTTAAAAGTTAAGTAGACACTAAATATTAAGCTCTTTAATATTATATTCTAAAATAGCTAACATGGTGGTCTATATATTGCACATATTTGGAAAACATCTTGGTTTATTAATACTGATTCTGTTGCCATAAAAGAACACTTCAGCCACATGGTGGGGTAAGGAAGATGTACTTTTGCTTAATTTTTAAAAATTCAGTTATGCCTACCTGGCAAGTGACTAAGGGTCCCTTTTCGTCTAATTGATGGTCCATTGATGATATATAGAGGTTGTCTCAAAGAGTTAGTATTCCTTTCCAGAATATGTCATATGTATTATTAACTTATGATATGACTTTTGTTGGTGATAGATAATAATGCCAATAGTAAGATAATACCCATTTCCTCTAACATAAATCCATAGTTTGGTATCTCATACCCAGTGCATTTATTAGTAAATAGTTTATATAGGAAGGTGATACCCTCTTTATGTGTTAGAATTATTCTTTTCTTTTGCTGTTCTGAGATTGAACCCAGGTTCATATAAGGCAAGTATTCTACCACTGAATGTCATCGTAAGCCATTAATTAGACAAAATTGCAGAACTGTAAATATAAGCTAGAATTCAATGCTGATGAGTCATACTCTATGAGATTGGCACTTTAGCTCAATTAAGCAGTAGAGTGGTCTTTACTCATCATTTAAAAAAACTTTTATCATATTCAAATCAGAGCTACTAATCTAAATGACTTTTGATTGAAATCTTAGATAGTGATTTGTGTTGAGCAGGTAAAATGGTTGCATTATGTAATTTAGGTAATGGAGATCTGACTATGAACAGTGAAGACAGAATGATTCTCTCAGGAACTTCAATTGGGGTGTAGACAGTAGAGTTTATTACAGAAGGCGGAGATACTGTGATAGGATACTGTTATAGACTGGCCTTCTCTCCCAATACTGCCTTATATACTGAAGCCCTAAACATATATGTGCCTATATTTGGACTTGAGGTCACTGGAAGGTTAAAGGTTGAAATGAGATTGTAAGTTGGGGCATTCATTTGATTGGGAGACTGTCTTGTAGGAAGAAGGGAAGCCAGAGCTCTTTCTTTACTTTAAAACAACAGAACATGAAGGCACTTGTCTCCTAGCCAAGAAGAGACCTCACCAGGAGATCTACTCACTAGCATCCTGATCTCAGTCAGAACTGTGAAAAATAAATTTCTGCTGCTTGATTTTCCAGTTTGTAGTTTTTTTTTTTTTTAAGTTTGAGATCAGACTAAGATTAAAACAGGGGTCTAAGTGTAGTCTAAGCTTAAAGTAATAAAGGAATGTGAACAGGAAAGTAAGATGATGGGAAAGAAGCAAAGTAATACATAGGAATATAGGAATTTGTTAGACCTTAGTGCTTATAACTTAGCAGCTCAAAAAAAAAAAAAAAAAAAGAGGTAGGGAGTTCTGATGAATTTGAAACAGAGTGTTCTTTTTTTTTTTTCTTGAATGGGACAACATTATTAAAAATTTTTTCTATGCGTTTTTTTAAGTCTTGTATCTTGACCCATTCACTCCCTCTAACCCTACACTCTCCCTCCCCAATAAAACAAAATTTCAAGATTAAAAAATGGAAGAAAATAAAATGAGAAAAATAGAAAAAGGGAAGGAATTAATGTATTATATGTAAATTTATCTACTACAGTATCCATCCTTACCATCCTTAGGCATATACCCGAAGGACTGATACTTTATTCATAACTGCCAGAAATTAGAAACTGCCTAGATGCCCATCAATTGATATTTGGACAACAGAACTGTGGTAAATTTATATAATATTATTCAGATGTTAAGAAAAATGAAATTATGAAATTTTCAGTAAATGGATAGAGCTAGAAACAATCATCCTGAGTTAAGTAATGCAGACCTTTAAAAGACAAATATTGACTTTTAACTTATATGCAGATGTTAACATTTATGCTTAAGATATGTTTGTTTCAATTAGAACAGTAACAAAGGTTAGGTAACTAGTGTAGGACCGGGGAAGAGGAGTAGATCTTCAATGAAAGGATAAATAGAATAGAGTATTATAAAGTGATAAAGGGGAAACTAGAATAGGAAGATTAAATGAGGACGAGGATGGAAGAGTGGGATAAATTAAAGGATATGGTAAGGGACAATGGACACTAAAGGCTTTATAAAAACCATATGGAAATCTACTATAAAAACTTCCAAAAATATTAATGAAAAGAATACATATATTACAAGAATTTAAAAGGAGTCAGCATATAATGAGTACACAGTGCCTCGTGTAGACATCTTTTGCCATCAAGTAAAACTTCAAACACAAGGTATAGGTTACATCTTGTTGACTTGGTCACATAGACCCTCCAAACATCACAGGTTATTATCAAAGTTATTGCTCCCCACAACCTTATGGTAAGGTTCTATTGCTGACCACTACTTACTTAAGTCATCAAACATGAAGAGATTTGAGCAGACTCCCAACTAGATGCTTCCTCCCTACAGGTGAGGGTTCATGAGACTTGGAAAGTATTCATCAATATCATCCAGCTATAAACCCTGTTTCCTGCAACAGTGACCTGCCTGAAAGACATAAAAATGTTATGGGTGCAACCAGCCACTTTATGTTTGTGTTTAAGGCCTGATTCATGAGATAGAATCCATGCCTAACACTGCTAAAGTGGCCAAAACCTTGAGACTTGGTAGGTCATAAGCATTAGTAGAAAAACCTACTGCTAAGCCTTCTAGTAAAGGAGCATAGCGATCAAATGGCTCCTAATGACATATTGCTATACACATAAAAACCCTCATGAGAGAAGCTTCTTCTTGCAATAGATGATTAACACAGAAATCTACAACTAGACAAGGTGCTAGCCATGAGAGACTCTGGAGCACTCAGGCCTGAGTGGGATCTTTCTCAAACACCTATCTTCAAGGCTCAGGGATCTGTGTGGGAGAGGTGGAAAGATGGTAAGAACCAGAGGTGATGGATGACTTCAAGGAAACAGTGTCTTCCAGACACAGGACCTTCCAAAATTCAAACCAGACACAATCCAGCACAGGGCAGCAGAAGTAGACACAAAGTCCCATCTATAACCAAGAAGCTAGTTGAAGTTGATACCTACTGGGGAAGGGAGAGCTAATTTTCTCCAATGCAGTATCACTGGGTATGTCAACCATATTCACTTTGTTGTCTTTATTCAAGCTGTTTTGTTAAAAGCAGATATTTTATGAAATGTCTTAATATATCCTTATCTCAAGTGCATGCATACATGGGAGGATATTATTTTTAGATAATGCTGAATTAATGAGTAAAATCTTGGTTTTTATTTATATCTTAAGTAAGTTTTAATATAGACTAAATTAACTTAAAAGCCATTGCTGTCTGTGTAACATTGACCATTCTTAGGGTGTGTTCATTTTGAGTAGCTACTGTCCTTCATTATTAATGTAATACTTGTTAGAATAAGACAGAAATTGTATTACCATGAATGTTTTTAAATAAACCAAAATGTATTCAGAACCCTCCTCCCATTTTTCTTGTATTGCTACAATATGTATGCCAGTTATTGGCCACAAAATTTATACTAATTTTTGGTCTTTGATGTCAGTAAGATTGTACCCTAGGAAAATCTCCACCTAAAATAGCTGCTCTAAACCAGTGGATCTCAAGCTTTAATGAAAATAGAAATTTTCTGAAGCACTTGTTGAGATAGAAATTTTGTTTCAGCAAGGTTGAGATGAGTCCAAAACTCTTCATTTCTGAGAAGTCCCCTTGTTATACCACTGTCCTAGGTCTTGGTGCCATGTCTTGGATAGAAGTTTGGATTACATATATATCTAGTGCTTCTTATCAAATTTACTATGTGTTTTAGATTAGTAGCTTGCCCTCCCACTGGCTCAAGCTCAGTTAGCTTTTGCATGCACTAGACTCACACAAGATAAAGTTTACTACAACTGAACATTTCTGGGCTCTGATCCATGAAATGTGTTTTGGAGGGACTTAGGAACACAGGAATCTGCACTTTAACATTTTAAATTTCTATTCAGGTTGACTAATACTGTAGGTTACAAAGGAATATTTTAAATTTGAATTCCCATGTTAATTCATGGTTCCTTTTGTACAGAAATCTTATTTACAGTCAAAGATACAGTGGAATTTCTGAAATGTGATTGCTTTGGATGCTAGTATTAGGTTAATAAAGAAGCAGTGGGCTGTTTCTGTATGCTTTGTTTCTCTGTACTAATGCCACAGGCAGACTGCATAATTTATTGTAATCTTTCAGTGGCAGAGACCATGGCTTCCTTTGCTACCTAATTAACCTTGAAGGGTCTTAATTGCATAATTGGTTGGAAGTAATAGATGTGTAGATATTTAAAATTCTGGTGAATGGATGACTAATATTGAGTCTTCTCTTGGTGATGACCAGATTATTGATTTTGTCTCTGAGAAACATTTAAATCCCTAATATTACTTGAAGTTATATTCACCAGGTGTTCCATACAAGTGTGTTCTTCATGTGAAACATAAAATTTGGCTTTTGCATTTTAAAACAAAATTAGAAATTCTGATAATAGGTGAACTATTTGTCATTCTAGTTTTGACACTAATTTCTACAATTATGTCATTCAAAGCAATTTTTAAAAATTATATCTCTTAACTTTCTAATTTATTATTCATTTGGTAATTTCTTCTGATTTATGGATGTGATTTGTATTTACATAATACCTAATTGATTGCATATAAATTATTTAAAACAGAAGGGTTATACAGAGGTTGCATTTATTAGATAATCTTACCTGAAACAGCATGTGCTCTTTTGACCACATGGCTCGGCACACTATAATGTCAGCCAAAGTGATTTAAAAGCTTTATTTAGGATTAATAAATCATTTGCTTAAATTTATAACCTTATTTATTTGGCAATTTGCATATGATTTTGAAATTCAGAAATATTATTAGCAAACAGTAATGTACCCAGAAATGGATTACAGAATAAATTGAATAAAGCAGTGTCCTAGTTTGCTTTTATGTTGTTATAATAAACACCATGACAAAAGTAATTTAAGAGAGTAAAGGGTTTATTTGGCTTACACTTCCAGTGTCAAAAATTCATCAACAGGGTAAATTAGGATAGTCCTGGAGGCAGAAACCTGGAATGGAATCCATAGACAAACGTGGTAATACATTATTTATGATTTATTAAAGCTTGCCTGAGAACTCAGAAAGCAAAGTAGACACAAGCCATAGAAGCCAGGTATACACCTTTAATCCCAGCAGCCAGAAGCTAGGAGCTAGTACACACCTTTAATCCTAGGACTCAGGATTTCTGTGAGTTCAAGGCCATCCAGTGTGCCATGAGGAAAGAAGGGGAAAAGCTAAGAGAATTTCCTCATGTTAAAGTTTATCCTCACCTCACTACAGTAAACACATCCACTTCTATTTCTCTTTCAGAGGAATATATGAAAGCTTTTGAACTAATATAAAATATACATACTTACAGAATACAGTGTGATATTTTGGATAAAAACAAACATTACACAATATTACAAATAGTATATTATCTATTTCCTCAAATTTCTATCATTTATAGAAAAAGACATTAAAGTTTTTTTCTAGCTTTAAAATGTTTATAGTATATTGTCATTTATATATTTCTGTGCTACGAAACACAGGAACTTTTCTCTTAGCTATAATTTAGTGCCCTTTAACTAACTTTCTGAATATCTCTTTCTTCCCTCTCCTGAACCTGTGACAACTGCCCTTCTTCCTTCTACCTTCAACTTTAATTTTTTATTCTTGAGGCAGGGTTTCAAGTTATTTTTGATTCCACAGTGTAGCCCAAACTGACCTTTAACTTTTGGCAGGCTTCTTTTCCTTGCCCCCTACATCCTGGATTGCAGGTGCATGCTACCATGTCTAGCTACTCTTAACTTAAAAGGTTAAACTTTTTTTAAGATTACACATATTAATGCGAACTTTTATTGTTGCCCCTTGTAGTTGGCCTTTTCATTAGATTTTGAATACTTTGAGGTCAGTGAACAAGCTATTTTTAACTCACCATTATATTTTCAGAGCTACACATAATACATGTTTTTATAAATATTTATTGAATGAGATTTATTGAAATGTGTGTTGAGCCAGGAGGTGGAGGTGAACATCTTTAACTCCACTACTCAGGAGGCAGAGGCAGGTAGATCTTTGAGTTCAAGGCTGGTCTGGTCCACAGAGTGAGCTCCAAGACAGCCAAGGCTACACAGAGAAACCCTGTCCCAACAATAATGATTGAAATATTATAGTCCCTTTAGTTAGTCAAAAAATTGTTTTTCAAGCTTGCTTTTTTGTGGACATTTATAACCTTAGCTGGTGTTAAAATTAATAATTTAGATACAGAATATAACTGTAAGTAGAAAAAAAATCTATTTTTGCTTTCAAATAAATTACTTAAAATTTACCTAGAGTTCAGAGTTGGCATTTAATTTCTAGACTTAATGTCATACCATTATGTTTGAACTTACATCCTCTTTGGCAGTTTCCATTTCACGGTCAGATAATATTTTTCAAGAAAGTAATTTTTCTTTGCCTCTTCTTCATTGGAGTCTGGTATTAGAGCATATATTTAGAACATTGACCTGTATAATTTCTTAAGAGAGAAAGTGGCATTGATCTGTTTCTTCCCTTTTGAAAATAATACTCCGTTGGTGGCTTGGATGGGTTTATGTAGAATTAAGTGGGCTTATGTCTGTAGATGGACTCCTGCAGATAAAGCCACAGCCATCTTCAGCCAGGCGCCTTTTGTGTTGATGTGCTGTTTTTCCCTTGGGCCAATAGATGCTGTTTCTTATAAGATAAAAGCATGGCAGGGAAGGAAATGTGTTTTGGTTTTTTTTTTTTTTTTTTTTTTTTTTTGCTGCTATTTTAAGTGCTATGGAAGTGGTTGGTGGACCTAGATGCTCTTCATCACATCCTCAAGTGAGTACCATTTCTCTGAGATAATGTTTTGCAAAGCAGCTATAATTTCCAAGTGGTTTCATGCTTTCCATGTGAAATGAAATGGTTCTCTGAGGATTCTGCACTATTAATATATGGTTTTAGAATCTCAATCACTGCATTGTTTTCTTCCTCCCATTTAGATGATGAAAATTTAATAAAGCTAATTTATTTCCCCTGCTTTCATTACTAAGTTGGCTTGTAGAAAGAATTCTTAACAGCCCAAGTGTTTGTGTTTTAGAATTTTAACTACTTTTGCCTGTTTTTCTTTTGACATTGCTTATTGTTCCCCATCTTTGTGTTGGTTTCTTTTATCCCAGGATCTGGGTTTCTGAGTTGGATGATATACCTGATGCTGAACATGAGGTACCAAATGCTGAGTGAGGGTGGGTGGATTTTAGTGTGTATACACATATGTCAGCTGGGGAGTCCTACCCACTATAAGAGACACTCAAATTCTGCAGAAAGAATGTCCCTGGCAAGGAGGTAGTGCCTGCAGCAGTTCTCATCCTTGTCTTCCTGATGACAAGAATTGAGTCTCTCAGAGACTTCTCATTACTCTGAAATACATGCCCACCAGCCTGAATTTTAGAGGCTTTTAATAGCTTAAGGACTCTTTACATCTTATTAGTGTTTGATGTAAACTGCCACTGTCTGAGAGATGTGGTTCTTGATATCTCCTGTTTGCTTTCTCCAAGTTACCCAAATTTGTGGGATTGATAAAATAAGTCAGTGTGAAGATTGAAAAAATAAGTCAGAGTGTGAAGCTTTGTGTGTATTTGCTTGTGGTGCAAGTAAAGTGCCAGGAGTTTTAAAACAGTAAACCTTTGTTCCTGTTGTTAAAGGCTATCCTCTTCCTCCCCCTAGGGATTTTGGTGTTCATTATTTCAAAACTAAGATTCATATAGCATCTGGATCATTGATAAACTGTGGGCTATTTATTATGGTATGTACACAGTATTCCCACTTATTTCCCAGTCCCTCCCTATGCATCATTCAGCTTTGTAGCATTCTCTCCAAAAAGAAAAAAACAAAAACAAAAAAACAACACTTATCTTAGTGGCATTGGGAGCTGTGGTGTCACACAGTAAACCCTTTTGTCCAAACAACTTTACTTACAAATGTCCATTGCAATGAGTTGATGGTCTGGTTCAAGGCCTCTGGCCTCTAGTACACCATCAATCCTAGATCATCACTGAAACCCTTCTAGGATGTTCTGCTATTGCCCTAAGTCATGCAGATCCTATGACTCTGGTTCCATAGGACCTGTCCATTCACGTGCTTCAGTAGATAGATGGGGTAGATGGTGGGGTGGGTAAGCTCAATCCCCTGAATGTGGACCTAGGTGGTAGCTGAGTTGGGCAATCTGGGTCTCTGTTTGAACCACTCACTTAGAATAATGGGTGGAGTCAGCTCTCCTGTACCTATACCATCAGGGTCAGCTCTCCTCTCACCATTGGTGAGGGGTGGGGCCAGTTGTCTTGATTGCAGGGTCAGCTCTCCCAGGGCCTTATTCTGTTTTATTTTCTGTAATGAATTATCTTAGTTTAAAATGCAAGTAATGAAACTGAAGATATAAAGAACATATATTATATATATCCACCCAACTTCCCCGTGCCACTTTCTCCCCTTTTCTTCTCACCCTCCACAATAGTTTTTTCCAGCCCTGTGTGTGGTGAGGATACATAATTTACACATTTGTACACATTCCTTTGTTATAAGATTTTGCTGTACTTTTCTATCTGTAGAGGTAAAACTGCTTCATTCTTTTATCGCCTCTCCACAACATGGTAGATACATGGGTTCCTGATCTTGTGATTTAACAAATAATAATGATGGGTATAACACTGGCCACACATCACTTTACAGATAGTCTCAGTTTGTAAGAGCACATTCTTAGAAGTAGAATTGTGGGGTTAAACCTAGTATTTTTTCCTCTGAGTTTTAAGTTAGACTGTTGTCTTACTTTCCATACACATATTTTCAGGGGTTGAACCTCAAAAATAGGTGACAGGTAGGTGCTGGTAGAGTCAGTGATTGAAACAACCACTGAAACCTAGGAGGGATGGATGTCATATACCATAACACAAACCTTCTGGATGAAGGGAAATCCTAAAAGTGTTGGTGGGTGTACCAAAGGCCATAACCAGGACAAAGACATTCCATAAATCTTAGAATCAGAGGCTACTGTTAGATTCAATTCAGGACTCTAGTGACCAGATTGAATGGCGAATGTCTCTGGTAAGGCTAACCAACTGCTTAGTCTTTAGTGAATTAAATAGTACAGTTTTTTCCTCTATAACCACAAGACAGTGACCTTATAATTGCCCATAAATCTCTTCCTTCTGCCTGGTTGCCATCCTGTGAGAAGGGGTAGAGAGATTCATTCTTTAATCCTTAAAAACAATGAACTTGCAATTAACTCTTTACCCAAAAGAGCACTTCAAACTGAGACAGGGTTATCCCCACTTACTAAATTTGTGACAATGTTCAGCTCTACTCATCACTATTAGAGTAAATGGATACTTAAAAACAAAGAGACAGAAAGTATAGAAAATTTTACATGTACATTTGCTATGTTTCTCATATTGTTTAAATTGTATCATCCTTCTTCAGCATAACAGAGACTCAAAAACAGAATAGACAAAAAGTACCTCTGGTTATGTCTGTACACAGGTAAAACATACTCCAAAATGGTCAATAGAGGATAACTCAGACTCCAGTTTCTATATTACTTCTGTTAGCTTTAATAGAATTGTTTGAGTGTGAATATAGAATCTTTTAAATTCAGTTATCATAATTATAAATGTGTGGATACTTCTCCTTTTGTAAGGTATATGAATAGGTAACATTGAGTGAGTATGATATGTTTGACACTGTGCCCATGGTGTACTCTGTAGTGATAACCTCTTTGTTTATGTGAAAATTTGTGCCAGGAAGTTTAAGAACTTGCATGTGGGCCTAGACATGGAAGTGCATACCTTTCTTCCCAGTGGGCAGATCTTCATGAGGGAGAGGCCAGCCTGATCTTCATAACAGGTTTCAGGCCAGAGAAGGCTACATAGTGAGACCCTGTCTCAAAAAATCAAAAAACAAAACAACAGCAAACAAAACAAAACAAAATGAAAATACAAAGTAAGTACTACATGTGTAAAGTTGATAGAACTTTATCTTTTTAAAAATTGGATGTATATGTATGAGTGTGTATGTGTCTGTGACTGTGACTGTTGATACATGTACATGGCTGCAGGTGCCTCTGCAGGCCAGAAGAGGGCGTCAGATCCCTCATAGCTGGAACTGTAAGCAGCTGCAAACTATCCAGTATGAGTGCTGGAGACTGAGCTAGAATAGGGTTCTCTGCAAGAATAGTAAGTGATTGTAACTGCTGAGCCATCTCTGTAGCATCTGGAATCCATATTCTTAAGAAGAAAATCATTGCATTTTTTGCTTCTATCCTTTATAAGCTCTCTGAGTCCTTGTAAATCTGTCTTCTCTGCTTTCCTTTATCTACCCCTTTTCCACCATTTGGTTTTCTGCTATTGCTGTGTTGTATGAGTCCTGTTTGCTGCCTTTTATATCCCCAGCTCTTCCTGGCACTGATTCCTGGTTCTCTGCTCCTGTTCCTTATGCTTCTCTCTCCCTCCTACTCTTTGCCCTTTTGTCATTGGCAGCTACTTACAGATTTTCTTGCTCTTTCTTTTCTCTCTGTTAGTCCAACAAAGACTGCTTAGAAAGAGCAGCAACCCTGTCATTTGAACAAAAGATTCTGATAACCTTTTGCAGGTGTGCTATTGCTTTGCTTAACTAAAATACGATTAACCTCTTCATCTCTTGTTGAATATCTCTGTAATGTCAGAGAGTTACATGCAGCAGTATCAGGTCTGTGACAATGACTGCTTTCAAATTAATTTTTCATACTGATCTCTATCACAGAGGTCATAATTATACAGTGATCACCGTAATACTATCTAGTTTAGAAGTTTATTGATTAATCATATATATAGTAATTTGGAAAACAGGAATATTTGTTTAACTGAGGAGTAAAATAATATATGAATGCATATTTATATCTAACTATTAAGATATGATGATTATGCATATACTACCATATATGTTAAAATATATGATTTTGTTAAATAAAATGTTTATAAATCTTCTTGTAATGATTTCCCATTATTATTGGGCAGACATTGACAGAGCTAATCGGTAAGATACATTGAATGCCATAGAATGACATAGCCTAAATAAACCTTTTCTATTTGTTAATTTTTTTCTAAATCTCACCCAACAGAGAGTACCTTTACAATGTTGTTTTTTAAAACAGGCTTCTGTTACAGCTCAGATATATATTTAGTAATTTATTAAGTGCTTCTGTTTCACAGTCTTATGCTTTTCTCTAGACCAATAAGGTTATGCTATTTATTTTTCTACTGAATCACAGAGTTACTTTCTCATTTATTAATGCCGTTTTTCATCATTTCTGCCATGTTTGCTTTGGAGAATTCTTGATTATTTTGTAATGATTATTATGTAAATGATACCATAGCCTGAGAAAAGTGGTTAAACTCTGATGACATTTGATGAATTGGCATGTCACTTGTAATTGTCTATTCTACCCAGTGCTCTATTTGAGAGTGATATTTTCCCCTTGGAAAATTGTTACAGCATTATTCCTTCGAAAAATTATTCACAGTAATATGTCCATAGGACATATCTAGACAGGGGTAATAGGATGGTAATAATTAGCCTTTCTGAACAATTACACATTTTTATTTGGAAACTAGTTTTCTTTTCATCCTGGAAATAATCATGTGAATGAATCCCAAGGCTCAGATGAACTGTAGCTCTCATGTAAACACAATGACAGTTTATTCCTATATAATATTCAAGTCTTGTTTAGTTCAATTAATTTTGCTAGGAATGAAAAAACAGCACATTTGTGCTTTGCTCTTAATTAAATTGAGGTAGAATACTATTATACCATATTTCAAATGTCCAGAGCATTATGTAAATAAGGATGAACACAGAATTCAGGGCAAGGTAGTAAGGGCATTTTTAATTAAAAGGTCTCTTGTAAAAATCAACCTTTTGCTCAGCTATCCTTTGTTTATTTTGGGTTTAATGCCTTATGTTCAAATAAGTGAATCCTAGCTTAGGAATCTCTGTGTAACCAGAACTGGTCCAGGGAGTACTATGAATGTGATAAATTTTAGTTCCTTGTTCTCTTCCTTGTCGAAGAAAGGCAGTATTTGTTGTCTAGTAACATGACTGCTTACAAATTAAAAAGATTAATCTTGCCTCTCTTTTAACTCATTTCAGCTTTGCATTCATATATGTAATGTCCTGGCAGCCTCCTTCTTTCCTCTTTCCCAGGTAGTATATTGGAATACATTTTGGTAACCTAAGTTGAGATTGTTGAGTTTTAAGTTTTTTCCTCCTAACTCTGAGAAATCATTAATTATTTAAAAAGGGTGATAATATAGGTATCCTTCAATTTGCTGTGTTTACTCCTCTCCCTTCCTCTGTCCCTCCCTTCCCCCTCTTTCCTCTCCTTTCTTCTTCCCATTTCTTGAGAATGTTGCATTTCTATCACCATACTATTCAATAACTCTTAAATGTATATTTCTGTTCTTTACATTTTCTAGATCCTCAAACTGCATTTCTAGCTACTACCTGAATTTCTATACTTGGCATATAATGGCATTTTGAACATAATGACTTCAAAGTCAAAAGACACTCTCTAGTATCTGTAACTTTCCTATCTCTACTACCCTATAACCTTTGCTATTTTCCCTTCTTTTTTTATTAATAATATAATTTAAAATTTTTACATGTGGATCCCAGTTTCCCATCCCTCCCTTTTTCCCTCCCTCCCTCGCTCCTTCCCTCCCACCCTCTTTCCCCTGTGACATGCACCGCTACCCTCCCCTCCCATCCCCCCACCCCCATTCCACTTGTAGGGCTATGGTATCCAGGTTGGGTCATATAATTCTGTCAAGTCATTTGAAGTAGGGACTAGGACTTATCTCATGTCTCTAGGTTAGGGGGGTATCCCTCCATGGGGTATGTGTCTGCAAGGTCCTTTTGTGCACCAGGAATAGATCCTGTTTCTACATAACCAAACACTGAGTCGAACTAGAAACCAGATGCAAAGAGAGGAGACAAGACCAGGTTGCAGAAACACACAAAGATGGCTGACCTGAACAAGGAGGAGCTAATCCCCCCCCCCCCTACCAGACTGATAGCTGGGAACCCAGCATGGGACTGACTCAGACCCCCTGAATATGGGTCTCAGCTAGAAGGACTGATCAGTCTAGGGGACCTCAGACAGTAGTAACCTTTGCTATTTTAATTCATAGAAGCTTGCATAAAGGGACTTCGTTTTGGAGAGCTGATTCATCTTGCTAATAGAGCCTAGTGACTCTCCTTTCTTCTTTGCTTTGTCATTTAAATAGTACGAACAGCCACCCCAAGTACTGTCTTGTGTCCAGTTATTTGGTGAATGAGGAAACATCCTGGTCTCAATGCAAGTACTCACTAAGTAGATACACGCTCTCTCCATGACTATAATACCTTTCTTTTGGTTCCATGTAACAAAGAAGTTTAATGAGAGCCATGCAATTAGGTAGCTTTTCGTAGTTAAACAGACTTTTTACTCTAAGATCTTAATTTAGTTCACTAATTAATGAACATTCAAGGCTCTGTGCTGACATATATTTTTTAAAAGTTATCAAAACTTTAGGCAAGAAAGAAGTTACAATGAAAATTTTATGCCAAAACTCATAGTTTTCATTAATAGATATGTTCAATAAAGAATCAAGACATAAGATGAGGGAAAAGAATTTATTACATGGGTGTATAAAATACTGTTAAATGGTGACCAACCATATGGCTTCAGACATAAAGGGCAGCTTTTTAAGCAGAGTCAACATGTAAATATGCGTATAAATTACCCAAGGCTGCACATTAAAGAGCATGAGATAGTTTTTTTTTTCCCCCTTAACAAAACACTCAGGTAGAGATGTTGATTTCACTGAACATTAGCTGATGGTAAACAGTTTTCTTGATTATAGAAGAATCTTGGAAGGTCCATGTATAATACTAGAGTTGGAATTAAAGTTTGCACTAAAAATATGCTTTAAATCCTGAAACTAAAATAAATTAAGGGATAATTTACACCTAAGAAGTAAAATTCCATGTTCATTATCCATAGCAATTAGAATAATTATATGGACATTGATCATGTTTCTTCCATTTGATTAAATTTCCTGACTTTCCATCAAGTCCTTTTGCTAATTTTTGTCCTCATTGGCTTTTCAATAGTTTTGATTTCATATAACTTATATTGTGAATATTTTAGATGCTTTTTAATGAAAATTAACCATTCTAATTAGTTGGAGGGGAAACAGGAATGCCTTTGTCATATTTTCTCAGAGTAAAAACATGCACACCAGGATACACAAGGCAAACCATTTCTATTCTAGTATTTTGTTTATAGTGAAGGCTAATAGCTTACATATTCTTAGGGACAGTGCTAGAAACAGTGAAATCATTCTCATGCCTTCTCTTCAAATCATTACCTTCCATTGAACTTCTTTTCATTGTGAATTTTCCTACTAATAGTTCACCTAATTTCTAAATTGTATCAGGCAAATGTGTCATCCACTTTCACTGTAAGAAGGGACTAGGAAAAATATAACAAAAAAAAAAATTAACTCTGCTGAGGATAGCATTATAAATTCCATGTCATCCTCTGACACGATGTCCTTAGAAGTGTGAAAACAAGTGGAAATCATAATTTCTCAAAGCATTAGAAAGTTTTGGTTTTAAATTTCAAGATGGGAGGAGAAGAAGAACCAAGAATGACTTAAGTGGGAAAATCATCTCTAGATACGTATATTTGTGTGTCTCATATGTAAATTAAAAAGTCACATTGACAGGGGTGTCAACTGTACTGTTTGGATCCCTAAAGTCGAAAGACATTGTTTTCAACTATGTTGTTCTGCTTAAAGAAGCAGAAACATTTGAACAAGTGTACATATGAAACCGAGTATTGAAGTAGGCAACTTTTAAATTCAGAGAGCTCTTACTCACTGTGCCCTTTCAGTGCTGCAATGCCTGGCCTTTGCCCTCTCTGATGCTACTCTGGACTTGGGGAATTCCTCTTTTGGCACTCTCATGCCAAGGTCATAGGTACACATTAAGAAAAGCTTCTATGAGGCGGGAGGGAGGGTCTAGTCCCTACTCCAAATGACTTGATGTATTTTGTTGACCCTCCTGGAAGGTACTCCCTCCCTGTGGAGTGGGGATGGGGGGTGGGATGGGAGGGTAGTCAGGGGACATGGGAGGGAGGGAGAAAAGGAGGGAGAGAGAGGGAACTGGGATAGATATGTAAAATAAGAAAAAAAAACATTAAAAAAAAAAAAAGAAAAGCCTCTATGAGAATTGTTACTTTGAAACATTGCATTTATTTTCATTTGGTTATTTATATAATATTCAATGTTATTATGTTAATGCCCATGGAGCACTTAAATTGATTTTTAATTTGTCTTTATTAAGTGCATTTAAAATAGTGGGTTTATAGCATTTCTCAGTTATAATCTTTCAGTAAAAATTTAAATACCATTTTTTTCTTCATTTGAAATTTGGTACATGGTATTCAATAGATTATTTGCTAGGTAAAGAAAGAAACTTTGAGCCTAGGAAGTATTTGTTGTCAGTTATTGGCATCATATTTTGACTAATGCAACAAATAGTTTAAAACTTATTGTTATTCATAGGATATTTATTTTGTTGTGGAATGTATATTAATGGAATCTTAAAGTTTTCTGGTATTAATTTTATTTTTATAAAATTCTGCAAATATAAAGGACAGGAATTTTGTTAGCTCTGTGACAAAGATATTACATTTGAAGAATCATCTTCTGTATGAAAAATGATGAAACCAAACTAACAAATGAGTTTTCCATGATTGCATGGTATGATGATTTGTTTGGGGAATGACATGTAATAACAATGAAAACCAAAGGAGGTAAGGATATGGAGAAATAAAATGTGATAAAGTGAATGTGATTATTCATTTAAAGCAGGAGTACTTCAGATAAATGTTTTTTTAAAAAAATGAACTGAGGAATAACTGTATAAACAAATGGATATTTAGATGTAGTTGTAATTGTTATTAGAGAATAAGTAGTTCGTAGTAGAGGGATTATAACTAAAACATAGAAACATGGGCTGTTTTGTATCATCTGATTTTTAAATGATGATTTGTGTTCTATTTTAAGTTAGTTTAAGACTGTAGAGAATCTTTGAGTAGGTGGGATTCATTTGACTTCTTTAAAAGGCTTAAATGAAAAGGATGAAGTAGACATACGTCAAATCAATAAGAGATGGAGACCAAATGAGTTACAAAACAGTGAAAGACCCTGAGATTGGGAGGGTACTTTGCTATAAATTAAAATTAATAAATTGGCTATATATGTGTTATATAACCTTTATTACTGATTTTCTTCTTTGACAATTTCGTGGATGTACATAATCTATTCTGGTTATGTTTAACCCCACTCTCTCCTCTCTCTTTTCAAACCCTGTCAATCCTCTCTTTTCTTTACAAGTAAGTCCCTTTCTCACATTCCTGTCTTTTTTTTTTGTCTTGTGACCCACAGAGTTTAAGGAGGGCCATCTATATAACAATGCATTATCCTTTGAGCCTAGTAAACTCACTATTGATAAACAATGACTACCTTTGCCACAGAATCCACCTGTTGCTAATACTTCTCCAGGATGGGTTAAGGTCTCATCAGTCCCTCATCCATACTGTGAGATTATGATTTCATTATGAATTCAATAGCTGTGTGTCTTATTCATTTATTGCTGTAAAGAGATATCATAATTAAGGCAACTCTTATTCATACACACACACACACACACACACACACACACAAATTTAAAGGGCAGGGAGGTATGGGAGGTATGTGAGCAAGCTAGCATCATCATTGTAGCTTACTTCCTGACTTGACACAATGGGAAGAGCTTCTCCAGTCTCTTGGCTGCATGCTTTCCCTGCCATGATTGACCTCCTCCTCCTCCTCCTCCTCCTCCTCCTCCTCCTCCTCCTCCTCCTCCTCCTCCTCCTCCTTCTTCTTCTTTTCTTATTTTGCATATCAATCCCAGTTCCCTCTTCCTCCCTCTCTCCCTCCCTCCCTCCCTCCCTCCCTCCCTCCCTCTCTCCCTCCCTCCCTCCCTCCCTCCCTCCCTCCCTCCCTCTGTCTCTCCCATGACCACTTTCCCTTCCCTCCCACACTCCACAGGGAGGGTAATGCCTTCCAAGAGGGGTTAACAAAATCTGTCAAGTCATTTGGAGTAGGAACTAGGCCCTCCCTCCTGCCTCTAGGTTGAGTATCCCTCCATGGGGAATGTGCTCCCAAAGTCCTTTTGTGCACCAGGGATACATGCTGGTTCCATTGTCAGAGGTCCCTTAGACTGCCCAGGCCTTCTAACTGAGACCAATGTTCAGTGGGTCTGAGTCAGTACAATGCTGGTTTCCCAGCTATCAGTCTGGAGGTCCATGAGCTCCCCTTGTTCAGGTCAGTTGTCTCTGTGGGTTTCTGTAGCCTGGTTTGACCCCTTCTCTTATCATTCCTCCCTCTCTGCCAGGAGTTCGGCTCAGTGTTTAGCTGTGGATGTTTGCTTCTGTTTCCATCAGCTACTAGATGAGGGCTCTAAGATGGTGGCTAAGTTAGTCATCAATCTCATTATCAGGGAAGGGCATTTATGGTAGCCTTTCCACTGTTGCCAAATTGTTGCCCATTGTCAACTAATTCAATTAACAACAATTCAACTTTGAAGGAAAACTTGCTTATTCAGTTAATGGTCAAAACCACCTGGTGCTTTGCCAAGAACCAAAAATTCTTCATTTCAAAGAACCCCATTGACCAATGAAACACTACTCAGAATATTCAGTGCTCACATACACTAACCACATAGTCTCTTTCTACTGGGATACCCAACACAGGGCTGGGGCGGAGATAGGGATTGTCTCTATAGCTGCAGCAAAGGTCTGCCTTTCATGATAAGGCAACTCTTATAAAAGGAAGTTGGAGGCTTACTTGCAGTTTAGGGGATTAGTTCTTTATCATTATGGCAGGATGTATGGTCGCATGCTTGGCAGTGAACAGTATCTGAGCTACATTCTAATTTGTAGGCTAAGAGAGAGAACTGGGCCTAGCATGTTTTTTTTTTTTTTTTTGAAACCCACCATTGTAATTTTTAAAAAGCTGAAACAGAAGTCATGCCATGCAACAGGACTCACATAGGTTTACTGGAAGAGGAGCGAAAAGGGGCAGAAAAGGGTGCAGAGACAAGTGCCTGAGGACGAATGGTTGAAGAGAGAGAGAGAGAGAGAGAGAGAGAGAGAGAGAGAGAGAGAGAGAAAGTGAGCAGGGCCCGCTTAAAAGGGTACATAGTGAATATGCACAGAAGGTGCTCTTAGTGGCTACAGCTGAGGGTGTATCCTGTCCAAACCCCAAGGGCAGGCCAGTATAGATTCCTGAATACTAACACTCACCACCCAGTCACATACTTCTTTCAACAAGGCCACATCTGGTCTGCAGCTCTCCTTGGTAACTATCCCAGCATCTGCCATCTCCAACGTCTTGTGTTCTCAGGCTTCAAATCCAGGCTTTACCTTCAGAGCTTCAGGCGATGGCCTCCCCGGGCCTTGATTCAGGGACACCCCTAACATATAACTGGCATTCACAACTCCTTTCTTGTATCCTTGATTATATAGTGAGAACAAATTGGCATAGTTGCTGCTTGATGAGGCTGGAACTTGGACTCCTTTTTCAATTACATTTGCATCAACTTTCTGTTGTTGATGATTTCTTTAACTGCTTGAGCTTCTCTTTTCACAGGATGGAAGCTTAGGTAGGTGGAGTCTTGCTACAAGATCACCACTCCCTTTATTCCATTTAGCATCAGACTTTTCTTTGAACTTTTTATCCCCTTAAGCATTGGATTTAGCTCCATTACATTTTCTGGTGCTTCTTTTCTCCCCAAACTGTACATTTTATATCATCTTTGTCAGACCTTCTCCTTTCATCATAGATCTGCATAAAAGTGAGTAATCACATGGTATAGTCAATACTAGGCTGTCTTGAAATCTCCCTTGTCAATGCCACTAATCTAAAGTTCTTCATTTTATCCTCAGGCACACTTTTAGGACAAGGACAAAATGAAGCCACATTCTTTGCCAAAATATCACAAGAATGACCTTTGGGCCACTTACTAGTATCCTTCCCCCTTGACCCTTCTTCCCCAGGCTGTCATAATTTCCATTTTTCTCAGCGCCACTGTTTTCCATGCTCCTAGCAGTTTGACCCATTAGACCCCACTTAAAGTGTTCACTGCTTTCCTAATCTAAAGTCCCAAGGTCTACATTCCACCAATAAGCAGCCTTGTCAGGCCTGTCACAGCAATACCCCACTCCTAGTATCAATGTGTCTTTTAGTGTTCTCTTATGGTGAAGAGACAACATGATCTCAGAAACTTCTATAAAAGAAAGCATTTAATTGGGTGCTTACTAAAGTTTCAGAGGCCTAGACCATTATCATCATAGCAGGGAGCTTGGTGACAGGCATGTGGTGTTGGAGAAGTTGTTGAGAACTACACACTGAGCTGTAAGCCGAGAGAAAGAGCTTGGGCCTGGTGTAGGCTTTTGAAACCTCAAAGTACTTCCCCAGTGACATACTTCCTCCAATGCTACACCTCCTAATCCTTCTAATTCTTTCAGACAGTTCTACTCTTCAGTGACTAAGCATTCAAATATATGAGCCTATGGGAGCCATTTTTGTCAAACCACCATACTATGCCATGCCCATAATCTAGCATTGTATAGACTTACTCCATCTCTTGCATTGTTTTGTTTGTTTGGTTGGTTGGTTGGTTCCCCTATTCCATGATGTTTCTTGAGTTTTATAGGGGGTGGTACAGGTGTCCTGTGTGAAGCTGTCTATCACTTATTTTCAGCACCTTGAGTAGATATGAGTCTCTGCCTTTACTTATTGTCTGCACCTTCTGGCACAATGAAAGGTAGCTAATAGGGATAAGGTTTGCAGCTCAGTGCCAGCTTGAATTCTCTATATCTTGCATTGAAGGTGTGTGGTATCTTCAACAATAAGATCTTATCAAATAGTTCTGGTGATAATCTACCAGAGGAATTGTGAGAGACTGTATTGTTTTGGTGCTTTGGGGCTTCCATGACCCACAGCTCATAAGGAAATGCCCACACCTGTGCTGGATCTTTTTCAATAACCTGTAGTTTTTAGAAGCAGTATCACCCAGACAGGCATGACATCTTCTTTCTAAATATTTTTAACTTATTTTTTTTTTAATTAGCTTATTCTCACTTGTTTAAATGTTACACTGGCATTCAACATTAGTTAAGTAACTTGGAACTAGGAATGTTCTGTGCTTGAGTGTATAGAGAGCCAGAAGCAGGAACTTAAGCCCAGGGGTCTCAGTTTCCCAGTGGTTTTGACTTTCCCCCTTCCTTCCTTCCTTCCTTCCTTCCTTCCTTCCTTCCTTCCTTCCTTCCTTCCTTCATTTCTTTCCTTCCTTCCTTTTTTCTTTCTTCTTTCCTTCCCTCCTCCTCCTCCTCCTCCTCCTTCTCCTCCTCCTCCTCCTCCTCCTCCTCCTCCTCCTCATCTTCTTCTTCTCTACTTTTACTTTTCCTCATCCTTCTATACTAGCCAACCTTGGTTTCTGATCAAGATGATTTTCCTTCTTTGTTTTCACAAGGCATTTCCAATCACAACACACTCTTTAATCACAATTTTTCCTGACGGGTTTTTATTGGATCCAAATTTATAGTCTGAGCTCTGAGAATCTAATTTATGTGTCTGTTACAGCAGTTTTCAAACATTTTCACCTCAGAAGTGCTTTATATCCTGGAATTTTATTGTATATTATTAAAATTTTTTGATTATGTGATTTTTATTTATTCATATTTTTCAAATTAGAAACCAAAACTGAGAAATTTTTAGAATTTTCAGTTCATTTAAAGCAACATTATTAAAACCATGATATTTCAACATTACATTTAAAAAATAACCTCTGTATAAAAATCAGTGAAAAGAGAGTTGTTATATATCTTCTTCAGATATATTTACTGATTTTTTAAAAGCAAATTTTGGATTACATTGATTTGTCACTATTGTCTCCATGTTATTCAACATATGCACAGCTAATGAATTATTCTAAAAAGAAACCTAAAAGGAAGTCCCTGAAGTTCTGCTAATGGGAGGATCCAGATCCAGATATGGATAACGTGTCACTGAGGAGTAATGTTTTTATCATTAGTGAGGTATTGTGGGCATGATTTTATCGTATAATATTTAAAATATTAAATTATATCACAAAATTAAGCATGAGGTGGGAAACATTTTGTTCTAACATGTTTTGTAGAAGGAAATTGAGAAGCTGGGTTTTATTGGTTTTGAGGGAGCACTCAACTTGAGAGACACACTAAGATATTGTATGATATTTTTATCCTTGAAAATTCATGCAGATAGTCAGAGGTGATCTAGAAATTTGACTAGACAGGAGCTACACTATTATAAATTTGGAGAAGTTATAACACTACAATTCCAGGTGTTTCTGATAGAGCCTGTGTGTTTGTATGAATATGATGTGGAGATAAGCCGTAGAAGTCAGAGCTGTGCTCCTTAAACTCCCTTTTTAAAATACTGTGAGAAATTAGCTACAGCTGCTGGGTATTTTATTTGGTGATAGTTGGTTTCTCTGTGGGTTACTGTACCGGGTTAGCAAATCTGTTTTTCTTCAAAAACAATGGCATTCATTCCAAGAGAATATCTTACTATCATCATTTGATGTACATGGTCATCAGTATACTATTATTGAAGTCTGTATTTTGCTTGTATTTCATAATTTTATAAAAGTGGAATTATTTTGGATGTCATTTTAGATTGTCCTAATTCTTTATATTGTTGCTGGTGACATTTATCACTTGGTATTACTTTTTAATGCTGTGTATTATTTAATTATTTAATATTGCCACATAAAATATTTTAGTTCCCAATGGATGCAGAAGGTAAATAGTCTGTTTTTGTCTTGAAGGACTTTATCTTAAACATTATTATTTAAAAATAAACAATGATGAAACCCACATTACACAATCAAAACACAAAATAATGCCAGGACCTGAGATTCTGATTTAAATAACTTGGCAGATGTTTCTGATATGTGGCCAGGGTTGGCAGTCTCCGCATGGAATTCTCTATATACTCTGTTCTCATCTCTTCCTGGTCATTAAGTACATTTAGCTATAGTAGCACTCCAGAAGCTGTTTACACTGTGCCCTGTGTGCAAGGCTTTCCTTGGGAGTGAACAGGGCCACCTGCAGCTGGTGGTTTGTTATGTAAATAAGCACCTTCAGTAATCACTGATACAGAAATAGACAACCATGGTAGTAGCCTTTTATGTATTCCTCCTCAGTTCCAAAATACGACTGACAGCTTTGATAGTCACTCTTCCTTAAATAGATGAGATGTATGTAATAGCACAACTCAGGGAAAGGAGAAAGGTCTGAACATTACAGTAGGTGAAGATTACATAGCCTAAGGAATAATGCAATCTGTATATCATATTAACATTTACTTGGAGTTTCAGAACTAAAAGAATGTGAGGTCAGGTGAAGCAGAAGGGCATTTTCACCATTGCTGATTGTAGAAGTGTTACAGCAAACATATCTTTTTAAAACAGAACAAGAACATAAAAATACTCATGATTATATAAAGACATGCCTTATCAGATAGCACAGAATAAAGAGTACATGCTGTAGCTATTGCATCTCTTTCTAACATGATCAAATATTACTAACTGTGCTTAGGTTTATTGCATGTTAATTAATCTTCATTGATGTAAAATCAGTGGGCTTTAACACTTTGATTTCAAATCTGTTTAGGTGACCAAGGAAATGTGGCTGTAGGCTCTCAGTACCATTGTGTATGCTTTTATTGTGGTGAATATCAAAGCAGCAGTTAATTATAGTACTACCATTTCTGTTCCTCACCTCATTATCTCTGTCTTGCACTATTATTTTCTGTTGCTGCTGGCTATACCACATCAGGCCTGGCACCAGTGAAGTGTGAACACAATGCCAGCACTGCATTCAGCACAAGAATAGAAAAACAGATGGCAGATTTTACTATTTATAGTTGGAGCCAATCTGCCCGAGGTGAGCCCTGCTGAAATGGTTTTTATCAAGATGTTTCCATTTATTAAAGGGATGAGGAAATGAAAGCCAAGGAAAAAACATTCTAGTCCTCTGGACTCACAGAGTGAAAATCTTGCTCTAGATTGCAAAACAACTATAAGTATTGATTAAACATTTATAAACTGGAAAATTATATATTTTCCTCCATATTCTCTAAATAAAGACTTGAGGCCTGCAGCATCTTTCATGGCAGACTTAAGGAGTTTATTGTTCAATGATATTGTGCTGCCATAGCAACGGATGTGGTGAGAGTTTTAATTATTGGGAACAAAATGAGAATATGATAACTAATTATTTAAGACCATTAACTATATTGTGTAAACTCAGACTAGGTTTTACTTTTCTTGCTAGTCACCTCTTTAGCCTATGGGAAGAACACAGAAGGATTCTACTTCAAATTTGATTCTTGATTTTTTTTTTAAAGAATATATTGTTCAAAACTGATATTTTATGGTATCAATTAGTATACTGATGTAGACTTTGCATTCAAAATTAAAATTGTAAATAATAACTAAGCTTTTTTATTTTTTAGACGTCTTGGTTTAAAATTGATTCAATCTCAAGAATTACAATGAACTGGTGTAAGGATTCAGGCATTATGCTGGCCTGCTCCTGTCACCTGGCAGAATGCACTCAGGCAGTAGCCTCTTCAGCCCTGGGTTCCATGGCTAAGTAGTCTGCAGCAGTTGCAAAGGACCCTTTTAAAAGAAAGATCCCCACCCATTTAGCTCTGTTTTTCTCTCTCCTGCTGTTCCCCTGGGGCAGACAGGGCTTTTCCTGTCTTCTTCCCATCTGTTCTCTCTCTGTCTCTATGTCTCTGTGCCTCTTTTCTCTTTCCTTCCCCCTCCCTCACCTTTCTAATAAAACTTCTCACTTAAGCTCTGTCTGCCTGGTATGTTTGTCTCCTGCCTTGATCAACTTCATCTGCCATGGAATCTGCCAAAGTTCCCCTCGTGTTTTATCATAACAACTGGTAATTAAAATACCTAGATGGTCCAGATATATGAAATACAGTACCCAATAAGAAATGGCAATTAAGATAATTTATATTTTATTCATAATAAATAACTATAATGTAGGCTGGAGAAATTAATTTGATCCAATCATAGTAATAATATAAAATATTTTGATTGGATCTATTGGAATTTAGCAGATTACTTAGTCATATTCTAAAATATGCCACAACTTCTGTTCATTTGAAGTCATAATTAACTATCTGTCATATGAACTTATTGGTTTTATTTAGAGGGTGAGCTGATTTGAATTTTAGCTTCTTACACTCTGAAAGATTAGAGAAAGTTTATGGAAAGCTAGATTTAGAACAGGACAGTTACAGCCCAGGCTTCTCACTTTGTTAACTTCCTATTCATGGTTAAATACAGCCAATGATAATAGTGGCTTTTGGTTAGGCATCGCTATTCATTCCCAAAGCATCTCCAAATGGAAACCTAAGGATTTAAAAATGAAAAAAACTACAGGGTGGTCAATTATAAAGACTGATGCTAAAAAGCAGATGGAGAAAACTCAACTATGTTTGCTAAGGAAAATGGGAAAAGTTATCATCACTTAATACTCAAAAGGTAAATACTAGTCGCTGCCAAATCCTGCTCCTTATTAGTCTCCCCTGTCTTCCCTTCATATTTCAGCATGTCTGCTCCCACATACATTCATGCACAAGCATGTATGTACAAGCATGTGAATGCAAGAAACTCATAGCTGGTGTTTTACCTAATTGCTCTTCACCTTGTTTTTTCATTATTTCAATTTTTTTATTCATTTATATACCAACCAGAGTTTGCTCTCCCTTCCTTCTTCCTGCCCTTCCCCTACCCCCATCCACTCAACTGTGTGACTTTTTGGAGTCCACCTTGTCTTCTGACACAGAGTCTTTCACTGAAGGTAGAACTCACTGATTGAATAGGCTGGCTGATCCATTATCTCCATCTTCCCAGTTTTGGAATTATAGGTGGGTGCTCCCATGCTCAGCTTTGTATTTGTATATTAGTTATGTTCAGGTCTTCATGCTTGTGTGGCAAACAGTTTTCCCACTGAACCATCAGGTTGTCATTGCAAATAATGATAATAACTAGCAACTTCTTTAAGGGGAAGTTAGGTGGTTTTACTACTACTAAAAGAACATCTCCCCTTTGCTTCTGCTTATATAAGCCTCATTGTGTAGATATTCTGTGTTCTGTTCCACATCCAGTTTTCCCTCAATTAGGACTTAATGATAGTTTTATTCTTAAGGAGAAAAGATTTGTTCCAACTTTGAGTTTTATGCTCTGATTGTGTTTATTGCTTCTGTACTTCCTAACAGAGCCTTAGAAAAAGAGAGCATGAATTATGTGAGGTGACTTAGGGATTAAAAATAGTTCATTCTTCTATATAGGCAGGCGATCAAAAATGAGTTATTTTTCTATGAATTCCAGTAATATAAAAGTAAACAAAACTGAAATTAAAGAACAAGGTTAAAATGGTAAATTATTTCTATATCTTTAAGTAATTTTCAGAACCATATTTCCCTGACTCAATCTTCCTAGTCGCACGTGCTTTCCTCTCCTCCCCCCTTTTTTTCTTCTAGTTCTCTCTCCATTCACTGCCCTCCCACTTCCCATGTGCTCTGGGGGACTTGTCCCTTCCCCCTTTTGTGAGGGACATTATATAAATCTTTTAGAATACACCTTGTATCCTAGTTCCTCTGGTAGTGAGATACCAGAGGCTGGTGATCCTTTACTCTAGGTCTAAAATCCATATATGAGCGAGTATATACCATGTTCCTCTTTTTGTGACTGGGTTAGCTCATTCAGGATGGTTTCTTCAAGTTCCACCCACTTCCCTGCGAATTTCAAGATTCTATTATTTTTTTCTGCAGAGTAGTATTCCATTGTGTAGATGTGCCACATCTTCTTTATTCAGTCTTCAGTTGAGGGGCATAACAGCCTGGTTTTGGCACAAAAATAGACAGGTAGACCAATGGAATCGAATCAAAAGTCCTGATATTAACCCACACGCCTATGAACACCTGATTTTCGACAAAACAGCTAAAATAATACAATGGGGGGTGAAGCATCTTCAACAAATGGTGCTGGCACAATTGGATGATGGTGTGTAGAAGACTGCAGATAGACCCATGCCTATTGCCATGCACAAAACTCAAGTCCAAATGGATCAAAGACCTCAACATAAATCCAACCACACTGAACCTCTTAGAAGAGAAAGTAGGAGGTACCCTTGAACAAATTGGTTTAGGAGACCACTTCCTGAACATAACTCCAGTAGCACAGACATTGAAATCAACAATTAATAAATGGGACCTCCTCAAACTTAGAAACTGCTGTAAGGCAAAGGACATGGTGGACAAGACCAAACGGCAGCCCACAGACTGGGTAAAGATTTTTTTACCAATCTTATATCTGACAAAGGGCTGATCTCCAAAATATACAAAGAACTCAAGAAACTAGTCAACAAAACACCAAATAACCCTATTAAAAAATGGGGTAGAGAATTGAAGAAAGAATTCTCAACAGAGGAAATGAAAAATGCCAAAAGACACTTAAGAAAGTACTCAACATCCTTAGCTATCAGGGAAATGCAAATTAAAACAACTTTGAGATACCATCTTATTCCTGCCAGAATGACTAAAATTAGAAACACCATTGACAACTTCTGCTGGAGAGGATGTGGAGAAAGGAGAACACTCCTCCACTGCTGGTGGGAGTGCAAACTCGTACAGCCATTTTGGAGATCAGTATGGCGATTCCTCAGGAAAATGGGAATTAGTGTACCACAGTACCCAGCAATCCCCCTCTTAGGTATATATCCAAATGATCCACATCTATGCAACAAAGACATGTGCTCAGCTATGTTCATAGCAGCATTATTTGTAATAGCAAGAAACTGGAAGCAGCCCAGATGCCCCTCAACTGAAGAAAATATTTTTTTAAAGTTCTTTTTTTTTTTTTTTTTACATGCTGATCCCAGTTTCCATTCCTCCCTCCCTCCCTCCCTCCCTCTTATCCTCTCTTTCCCGCTCACATGCACCCTGAACACCCTCCCCTCCCAGCCCCCAATCACCATTCCACATGTAGGGCTATGCTATCTAGTTGGGGTTATGTAGATCTGTCATTTGAAGTAGGGACTAGGACTTTTTTCCTGTATTGAAGAGAGAGAGAGGGGTAGACAAGGATGCCAGGGAGATTATAAGAATAGAGAGAGAAAAATGTTTTCTATGAAGTTGTAAATTATATAGCATGATTAAGTAGAAAGTAAGTATTTTTATATATACATATTATCCAATTTTTATGTCTAAAAGTACATTTTCATTGAAAGAGACAGTAGACCTGTTAACATAAAGTATAACTTGGATCATATTAATGGTTGCTTTTCAATAACAGCCTTAGTTTTAATTTATTATAGGATAATATCTATCTTTTTGGAAAGGCTGTGTACTATGTTGCAATAAAAATATTTTATAGTCACTTTAATTTTCTTAACACTTTATAAGATAACTTTTTAGGAAAGGACAAAGTATATGCATTATTGCTGAGTATGTTTTCATCACAATCTCTTTATTAATATTTTTCTTTAATTATAATAGAAAACTGTATTGAGATAGTTAATTTTACATTCTAAAGAGATTTTCTTTGGAAATGCAAAAAACTAATTTTAAAACCTAAGAGATTTTTTAAATTTATACAATATAAATAGGAATTATAACTTTTTATTGTTACTCCTAAAGTTGTTTTTTGATTTAAGAAGTTGTCAGGCTCATTTATTGCTCCTTTTAAGTAGTGCTTTTTTGCTCTCCCTCACTAACTATAGTTTCATAAATGTCTTTCCATCTGAACTTTTGTATTTTGTCAGGTTTTCAACAACTTAGAAGAGGTTTCAATTAAAAATAGGTTATAAATTTATGTGTGGGTGGTAGTTGAATGAGTTGCTATGACAGTTCATATTAAGAGGTTGAGTCAAGTGCAAAGTAGCTTAATAAAATTTGAGAACTATAGAGCTGTGTTAGTCCTAATGACTGCTGTCCTTTACCATGGGCTGGATGCTAAAGAGCTCACCTTCCTCTCGGAGAACAAATTATATGTAGGAAAATTGGTGAAGATAGGAGCCATAATTCACTGCTACTAAGAACCCACCTTCCTAAGAAATACTTTCTTTGCTGTGTGTCGTTATGGGTAAAAGATATTAAGGACACTGAGGCTTGTTTGTATCTCCCCACCTTGCCAGTCCTTGGGGGGAAATTGCTTTAAAAAACACTACATACCATCATCCCAATCTTTTTTTTTTAATTTTTATTTAAATTAAACACAATCTTATTTTACATACCAGTCCTAGTTCCCTTTCCCTCTCATCCTCCCATTCCCCCCACCAACCCTTTATCCTACCCCTATCTACTCCCCAGGGAGAATGAGGCCTCCCATAGGGGATCATCAAAGTCTGTCACATCATTTGGGTTAGGACCGAGGTCCTCCCACAGTGTAACTAGGCTGAGAAAGTATCCCTTCCTAGGGAATGGGCTCCCCAAACCCATTCATGCACTAGAGATTAATACTGGTTCCACTGCCAGAGGCCCCATAGACTGCCCAGGCCTTCCAACTGACACCCATTTTCAGGGGACCTGGTTTGGTCTTTATGCTGGTTCCCCAGCTGTCAGGCTGGGGTCCATGCACTCCCACTTTCTCAGGTCAGCTGTTTTTTCCAGCATGGTCTTGACCCATGAGTTCATCTCAGTACTTAGCTGTGAATCTCTGCTTCTGCTTCCATCAGCTACCGGATGAAGGTCCTATGACCATCATCCCATTCTTAAACATACTGCTTGTTAAAGAAAATTAAGATTTCCTCTTTGTCAGACATTGGTAGCATGCACTTTTAATCCCAGCATTTAGGAGGCAGAGGCAGGTAGATCTCTGAGTTTGAGGCCAGCCTGGTCTACAGATTGAGTTCCAGGATAGCCAGGGCTGCTACACAGAGAAGCCCTGTTTTAGAAAAACAAAAGAATTTCCCCCTCTTTATAGAATTGGTAAATTTATACCATTTTCTATGCTCTTCATTTTAATGGAATTATATATTATTATTATAAAACAGATATGTATGCAGACCAATTTTAAAATTTTACTATTAATAGGCCATTGTACATTCACAACTATTAAACATGAATAACACTTTAACTGGTTATAGTTTTTATTTTATTTTGAGTTGACTTCAGTTTTTTTTTGCTTAGGTTGGTCCTAAATACTTAGACTCCAGAAGTCCTCCTTTATCAGCTTTTCAAAGGTTTTAAGTGTGCAATACCATACCTGGCTTAAGAGATCTCATTTCAGAAAACTTTCCATTGCAGGACCTTGGAAACAGAAAATAGGAAGAAATGAAGCAAAAAAGAATGTTGCTAGCTTTAGTTTTAAATGTTTTTAGTTTTAATATCCACATGGCACATAAAAATTGTATTTATATTCAGAGTTTTGAAAAATATGTACATTGAATAATGTTCAAATCAGGGTCAGCATATTTACTTCCCTAGTAATTATCACTTATCTTAATGATAGTATTCAAAATCATTACTTCTGACTTTCAAATACAATTATTATGTTGCTATCGTGTATGGTTGACCTATTGTGCAAAAGAATACTAGAATTCTGTATTCCATCTATTTGTAGCTTAGTGTTTACTGGCAAGTCTTTTATTGTCTCTTCCTTCTACCTGTTTTCCACAGCCTTTGGTAATCAGATTTTTGTTTTTTACTTTCAACTTCAATGAGATCAAATACTTTTAGATACCACACAGATGAGGTGGTAGGACTAGGTCTTTTAGTGCTTGAGTTATTTTACTTCACTACACACGATGTTAATATTTTAATCTATAAGACCTATAGTAAAATTACTTTGAAGGAAAATCTTCAACAAATAATCCAGTAATTTCTCTTGCCTCATATGCAGTATCACTAATAATTATCCACCCAATTGCTCTTTTCCAAAGTCAATCTGCTAAAAATGTTCCCAGATAAATCTTTAAAGTGTACATTTTGTTATGTAGTTTTTTGATTTCTTTGGTTTAAAAGAAAACTCTAAATTCCTCAAATTATCTGGATACCCTCTGCCATCTGCAGTGAGCCAGGCTCTCTGGCCTTTCCCTTACTGCCCCTTCTCCTGTATGTATAATGAAGCGATCTCTGTTATTCTTTGAGAAAATGAGTTGTTTTTGTTGGTTCTTGTATTTGGAGTTCACACTTCCATTATGAACATTATATCTGTTCTTAATGGCTAAGTCAAATGTGAGATCTCTAAAACTTTGATTTTTCAGTGTTTTTGGTTTCTTTGTAACTTTTCCACAATACCAGCTAACCTCATTTTTTCCTATGATTCCTTATGCATCTACCCTTTCTCTTTCTGCCACATTAAGAACTAGTTAAACATATGGGGCTAGAGAGATGGCAGAGTGACTAAAAGCACTTACTGCCGTTGCAGACACAGATTAATTTCCCACCACCTACATGGGACTCTTAACAGTATAGAACTCTGTAGTTTCAGGGAATCTGGCACTGTCTTTTAGTTCTTGCAGACCTCAAGCACACATGCGAAATATACACATAAAATAAACATAAATGAATCTTGAAAAATATATATAACCATGAGATTTTAACATCTATATTCTATATATTTTGTGCTCCATAAATGTACTGAATTGAACTTAAACTTTAAAGTACCATTTATCCAGAGACATTTGTATTCTATTCCTAGTGCTACCATTTACTCTTTGAATTTCTTCTTGACATTTAATTTTTCTTTGACTTAGTTGGTGTTTTTACTTACAAAGTGGGTGTAAAGATATTTCACTCTACATTATGAAATTACTGTGTTATTTACTAAAGAACTTCTTTGAACTCGTGGAAATAAATGGTCATATTTATAGAAAAATAGGGAAATGTTTGTCTCTGAATTTGAATACAATTTAAAGATGATTTTTGTTTTAGTGCCAAGTAGCCAAAATTATGTTACTGATGTATACTGATACTTACATGTGTTTATAATGTTTGAAGTTTGTAAACTCATTTTCTGATGTTGGACTAGGTCAAGGTTCATGTTTTTAGTAAATTTTAAGAGACCAGAAATTGTTCTATAAAAGCAGATTTCATTGGTGCAGTCATTGAGAGTCTGGGCTTTGGAGATAGTTTACTAGGTTGAATGTTGATCCATTTTTGTGATCATGGATAGTCATTTAACTTTTTAATGCTTTGTTTCCACATGTATAAATCAGAATAATAGAATTCTTACTTATTGGGTAGTTTTAAGAATAATGTGTTTCAAATGAGATGGGACAATTATATATTAGTTCTTATTAACCTTTCTTTGGGGAAATTCCATATAGTTGTACTTAATCAAAAGTCAAATCTAGTGATTAAATAATTTAGCTTTAGATAAATCTGAGTGTTTAAATAGTTCTTTTTGCCTTTATTTAAAATAAATTTGTTCATAAAACATGTTCTAATCACTGTTTTCCTCCCCCAGTTCCCTCTAGATTCTTGCTACCTCCCACCTCACCCAACTCCATAATCTCTCTCTCTCTGTAGAAAACAAACAGGTTAACAAACAAAAAATAACCAGAATAAAAAAAATTAAAAGCACATGATACACATATAAACAAATACACACACACACACACACACACACACACACAATCCATGAAAACACAAAATTGGAAAGTATATTATACAAGCCAAAGGCGAGTAAGGCAAAAATTGCCCAAACAAAGAAATATGAGATGAAAGATGTACAAAAATATTATTGAGTTCATTTTGTGTTGGCCATTTACTGCTGGATATGGGGCCTACCATTGAGTGTGGTTAATATATTCAGTGAGACACCATGGGAAAAGACTAATTTTTCCTTTGCACATGAATGTGAAACGGAGATAGTTTCCTGGTTAGGGATGGGAGCTTGTGTCTACTTCCTACTGCCAATGCTGAGACCCCATCTGGGTTGAACTTATGAAGGCTCTGTGTGTGCTGCCACAGTCTCTTGGAGTTCCTATGTGCTTCAGTCCCTTTGTGTCAGGACAACACTGTTTCCTTGGTATCACCATTCCCTCTGACTCTTAGAATCTTTCTGCTTCCTCTTGTGAATAGCTCTCTGGCCTTTAAGCCGTGAGATTTGATGAGGACATCCATTTTTGACTAAGTGTTCTAAAGTCTTTCACTGTCTGCACATTGTCCAGGTGTGGGACTCTGTGTTAGTTCCCATGTACTGAAAGAGGAAGCTTCTCTGATGATGACTGAGTGAGGAACTGATCTATGGGTATAGCAGATGTCATTAGGAGTCATTGTATTGCTGTGTTCCTTTGGCAGAACAACAATAGTATTTAGTTTTCCCCAAAGTCCATGGCCTGTGCAGTCTCAGGTCTTGGGCGCTAGAGCAGAGTCGAGCAAAGGTTCCATATAGTGGGGTGGGCCTTAAATTCAGTCAGAGAGTAGTTGGTTCCTACTACATTTGTACTGGCAAATCATACAGCCAGGTCAACTATTGTAGATTACATGATTTATAGCTCTTAATCTTGTTTTAATTTTCACCACTTACAATGCTATGGATAGAAATTTGTAAAAGTTATCTAATTGTTTTCTAGACTTCATTGGATTTAAAAAATTTGGAACTAAGTGATATAGTACATATAAAAGAACTAACCTTGGTGATGTTAATTTTTAATGCATATTAGTAATTTTGTTATACTTGGGATGTTGTGTCTCTTCACACAAGCTGAATCAATTCTATGTAACATTTTAGCATCAAAGTAGAATGTTTTAATAAAAAGAAATTTTATTATATAGATTTACTTATGGGAACTGTTCTCCACAAATCTTCATTTTGATCATTTGTGGTTTTCTGCATCATCTCTGTTCAAAAGAGAAGTTCCTTGATGAGGGGTGAGGACTACATTTTTTTTTCCTATGGACGTGACATAGATTTAAATTAGTCATTCTCAACCTTCCTAATGCTGTGATCCTTTAATACAGTTCTTCATGTGGTGACCCTAAAGCATAAAATTATTTTATTACTACTTCATAAATGTAATTTTGTTACTTTTATGAATCATAATGTAAATATCTCATGTGCAACCCCTGTGAAAAGGTTGTTCAACCCCAGAGGGATCATGACCCACAGGTTGAGAACTGCTGGAATTGTTAGGGACTATGCCGGTTAGCGAAGTAGTGGTTGTAGGTTTTCCTCCAAGATCCATGACTTCACTAGAACTGAGTAGTTAGCTAGATTTCTAGTAGCCAATAAGACCTTATTCTTGTTGAGCAAGTCTAAGTCCAATTAGAGAGTTATTAGTACCACTGAGGCGTGCATGTTTTTACTATGCTCTTCGGATTATTGTGTCATACTGGTCTTTGTTGTGGTTCCCAGGCAGGATAGCTGGGTAGGATTATTGTTTGGTTCCTTCCTTTGGAAGCTTGCATGGTGCCTTCTGTTCCCATGAAAGCTGGTCCTCAGGGAGGAAGCTTCCAGATCAGATGCACCTCAGGTCCTCTGGAATCCTTCTCTGAAGTTTAGGCAGACTTTTCAGAGGTGCTGGGTGTTCAAACTCAGGTCCTCATGTTTGCCCAATAAGCACTTGACCTGCATGCTGAGCCATCTCCCTAGTGCACTTTACCCTTAGGCTTTGTTGCAAGTTTAAAACTCCAAGCTGTGCTTTCACTTCTTTAAAAAGAAAACAATACATTCTGAGGATTGCTTTTCTTATCTCTGTGATGAACTGACAGAAAGCCTGAAGGAGGAGTGACTTTTTTTGGGGGGGGGTTGCAGTTTGAAAGGGTACATTTCATCATGGAGGAGAACAAAATTATGGTTTAGGGTGAGAGTGGTTGCTTACATCAGAGAGATTAGGAGTCCAAGAGAATGCTGGGTCTCAGCTGGCTTTCTTCTTTCTAGTCATTCTATATTCCCAGTCCATGGGATGAGGCTGCCCACTTCATCCTTCTTCAGTTTCTCCTCTCTGGAAACATCTTCATAGGCATACCCAAAGGATCTCACCAAGAGCTTCAACAAGGCCTAAGATAATCCAATCAAGTTGAAAGTAAAAACTTATAATCACAAGGTTTCCTTGTGTTCCTGTTTTAAAACTAAGTTTTAGTATAGTGATTTTAAAAAACAGATTCAAGCCCTCATTACACATCATGTTAGAAGTGATACTTTTTTGTATCTGGAAAGTGGGAAACAATAGTATCTATCTTTTCTTTTTCCTGTTAGTTAGCAAGCAGGCACTCAGTGAATACCAAAATTTCTTATTTTTAGGGTAGTCACTGTAGTTAAAAAAAAAAAACAAAACTATTTCTTTTTATTTCTTTCTTCCTCCTTTCCTTCCCTTCCCTTCCCTTCCCTTTCCTTTCCTTTCCTTTCCTTTCCTTTCCTTTCCTTTCCTTTCCTTTCCTTTCCTTTCCTCTCCTCTCCTCTCCTCTCCTCTCCTCTCCTCTCCTCTCCTCTCCTCTCCTCTCCTCTCCTCTCCCTCCCTCCCTCCCCTCCCCTCCCTCCCCTCCCTCCCCTCCCCTCCCCTCCCTCCCCTCCCTCCCCTCCCCTCCCCTCCCTTCCTCCCTTCCCTTCCCTTCCCTTCCCTTCCCTTCCCTTCCCTTCCTCCTTCCCTTCCCTTCCCTTCCCTTCCCTTCCTTCCCTTCCCTTCCCTTCCCTTCCCTTCCCTTCCCTTCCCTTCCCTCCCCTCCCTCCCCTCCCCCTCCCCTCCCCTCCCCCTCCCTCCCCCTCCCCTCCCCTCCCCTCCCTCCCTCCCCTCCCCTCCCTCCCCTCCCTCCCCTCCCCTTCCCTCCCCTCCCCTTCCCTTCCCTTCCCTTTCCTGAGACAGTGTTTCTTTGTACATCTTTGGAACCTTTCCTGGAACTTGCTCTGTAGACTAGGCTGGCCCTGAACTCACAGAGATCCACCTGCTCTGCCTCCTGAGTGCTGGAATTAAAGGCATGTGCCACCACTGCCCTGCACAAGCATTTCTCATAGCAGATATCTTGACTAACTTTGTGAAAATGTTAATTGAACCTAATTCTGAATTTTTTCAGGAACAAGGAATTTCTTCATGAAGTTTTTATGTGTATTAGTATTAATATGCAAGATGACCTTATGTATCAGTTTATGTTGCTAGGCTATATAATGATCTCTGTGGCATCCTGTCAGAAGCTGAAATTTGATGTTGGATTCGATATTCTGATTTCTTACACATTTTGTTCTAGTTCTTTTCATGAGCCTTACATGTACAAGTATGTTTGCCAATCACCAACTTAATAGGAAGCTAAATGCTTGCTAACTGTCACTGTGTTTGCTGTCTTGGTGTGGGCATCTCTAGGGGGAAGTTATTGTTTAGAAGCAACTACAGTGGATCTGTTTTTAGGCAAATATAAAATAGTTTTACAGTTGAATCTTCATGAAAAACTTTCAGATTGAAAGTAAGTCAAAGAATGATCTTCAGCGTGAAATGAAATATTATTTTTCTAAATTCTTTGTATCATTAGTTTACCTTCTTAACAAACTTATTTTAAATATAATTAGATCAACAGTACTTTAACATAAAGTACTCTGTTGCCCTTACTTTAAAATTCCTCACCCTGAAACCGAAAAAATTATGTATTTGTTTGTATATAGCTTTCTAATAACTGCTTAATCTGGATAAATACAATAATAATCAACATGATTTCCCCATGGAAGTTTGCAAATGAAATTATTCTGTGCTTTCTAGAACAGTAAAGCAAGAAAAGAATTTCTAATGTGTTTCTGAGACCTACTTTTCATTTCCATGTTAATTTGCAGAGAGCTCATGTATGCCAGCTATTTTCCACTATTCTGGTCCTTGGCTAGGTTTGCATATTTTGCTTAACTGATTAATTTGGTTGGAAGGTGTTACTATGCAGGAACTTCAGATCCCGTTTCCTTGCCAATTTGCAGAGTTTTACATTTTACACTCAGTGTTCACTTGGTGTTATTTCAGCTGTGTATGTTCTAGTGTACCTGAATCTCTAACTAGTAAGTTCCAATCTTAGGTAGATAAAGCATTTTTCAAATAGTTCAAAACTATGATTATTACATAAGTTGAAAAGAAAATCTCACAACTTCAGATTTCTTATTATTGTGCTTATACCATGAAGATTTAATATAATAATCCAGTGTCTGATACCTGATCTAGTACAGGTAGATGTACAAATATGTGCTGTCATCTTCCATAGATCCGAAGCTCTGTCCTTGAGTGTAAACATGGAAGTGGAATCCTGAAAACAAGATTATTAGTCTCCAGGCTGTTGTTACAGTCAACTCCAACACGATAGTAAAACTGAAGACTGCCCTGTAGAGAGCTTATGCTGATAGTTTTAAAATTCTGTATCTTGTTCTTCTTAGTGGGAAAGACAGCTTCAGTGTACTGAGTAATTATTAAAATGAAATAGAAGAAGCAGGCTTATCTCCACAAAGTGAACTATTATTTTGACTGTTTCTATTTTATTAATAATGAAAACTATAGAAAATAAAATCCCACCATTTCTTTAGTTTACAAAGGATAAGAAGAGTGGTTTCTGTGGGTACTTGACAGATAGAATACAAAAACATTGAAGGAGGCAACTGGAATTTAAATATTGAGATGTGGTTCTGCATAAGTGTACAAACAATTCTGATTAATAAAGGCTGCTTTGAATCTGTAAGAAGTTGATTTCTATCCTAGACTACAGTGCAGAGGTGTGCAGAGATAAAGTGAAGGCTGCTAGTAATAGCTCTTGAAATTTCAAGGAGTGAAACAAGTTGAAGAACTAAAACTGTTGAAAAGCCAGGCCAACTTGTTCCAGAATCCCTCAAACTAAGAATAATTCTAGAAGCTCAGGTTTTCCCTATAAATAGTGTAGGTGGATTAGCTTTACCTTTATATAGTTGAGAGTTATTCTAGTCTGAAACCCTAAAGATTAAAAGTAGCTGGAAGCCAGGCTCTATTTTAGCTTATAATCCTTTCTTCAGCCTTTCCCTCTTGGTTTAATTACAATTTAAAATTACACATTTAACTTAAATATAATTATCCTTTTTTGTCAATACTGTCATACATTTATTTATTTTACATCTTGGCCATAGTTTCCCTCCCTTCCTCTCCTCCCAGTCCTCTCCCCACCCCTTCTCTGTTCCTATCTCTCAGTCTATTTCTCCTTCATTTCTGTTTAGGAAAAGTTAAGCCTTCCAAGAATATCAACAAAACATGGCATATCAAGTTATAGTATAAAAGCATCCAAAATTTGAGAGGAAGTTTGTAACCTGAAATAATCATACTAGAAGTGAGGTATTAACTCCATTTGTGTAGGACTGCCTCCAGCAAAGAGGAGGGATTACTTCCTAACTTATTTTATGAAGCTAGTATTATTACCCTGAAACCTGAAATGCTTCAGAAAAATAGTTCTGCGCACCATATTTCTCATGGGTTTACATGTAGAGCTCATGTGTTCCTCTTCTGTGTGATCAGGAGCAGCCTGCCCACCACAGCATTCAGTTCAGTGCTCTCTCTGTTGCTCATGCTGCAGCCTCACAGAGGATACTGCACTCAGTCAGTAGATTTTAGAATTTCATTTGTATCGCTATTGTCAATCTAAAGTAGTTTGCAAAATGTTCACATTTTAGATTTGGACTTTCATTTTCTGTTTTTTTTTTTCTTCCTTTCTTTTTTTCCTTTTTTTTTTTTATAAGAAATACCATGCAGTTTTTTTCTTATTTTCTTATTTCTTTTTTTACTTTCTTAAGTGTTGCACATAATTAACCTGAAGTTCATGTCTCTTTTAAAGGAGGTATCTAAAACATTTCTTACAATGTGTTCAGATTTGATGAAATATCTCTCTTTATGACCTGGTGGCTATAAGCTAGAGTTAATTCAAAGCAGTCAGCTCTGCCTGGGTCCCTTAGCATTTATATTGAGCTTCTTGAAATCTTGCTCTATGGGACTTTCACAAAGCAGGACTTTCTCTTCACAGTGAAATACCACATAGTGTGTGTCTTTGGAGGAAATATTCTCATTATTACACTACAATTCCATGTCATGTTCCCTTCTTTAAAGAGAAATCTTGTATTTGTTCAAAGTGATTTAGTTTCTAGCAAAATAAATTCCTAGAAGATTAAAGTTAATATTTCACCCTGTAAATTAAAGAGAAATTGTCTGTGAAAATTATATATCTACAGGGCTATAGAGTAAGCAGTTTCATGCATCTTACTATATTTCATATTTTTTAAGAGAAAACAAAAATTCTTTTATTTGTTGGTAGCATGTCATACTTGCTTTTTGGTATTAATTACTCAAAGTAATAGTAAATTATGAAAGCCACTTTTTGGACATATTTTATATTGGAGTTTTCAAGGCCAGCATTCAGGGGATTATTTATTATTCCATAATCAGGTTCAAAAGTTAGAATAGATAGGAAGTTGCCTGGTACATGATGTGGTGTGTCTTGATGGGCTTCTCTGGGTCATTGTTAAAGCAAGCAAGCAAGCAAACAAACAAATAAAACAAATAAATGTTATTGATTCACAATTATATTTTCTATATCAATGAGATTTCTTCATTTAGAGTTAAACATTAAAACCAGTAATATCACATTAACTAAATGCAGCATGTATACTTTTTAATCCTTTAAAATGAATTAGAAGGTTATTTATGGCAGTTTGCATATGCATTGATTGAAACTGAGTTGCATTCACAGTTTCCATCTATTAGAAACAGGTTGATAGGCATGTTCTGTCCTCAACTACTGATGTGTTATCAAACACTAAACTATCTCTGGGAGTTCTCCTTCCTCCTGGGCCCCACTTCATGCTCTTCTTCTCACTTTGGAGACCTGAGCCCCCATCATGGTTTTTTGGAACAACTGCTAGCATCCTCCTAATGAGTTTCTACCTATCAAACTATACCTGAGTTGCTATAGCTTACCCAACCAACTTCATAGTAGATGTGAGGATAGCCAGTTCAGGAGAGTTCTAGTGATACCCATGACAAAGCTAGTCTTAGCTGAAGATGTTACCTAAGACTTCACAGTCTGTAGAGGGTATGCTTCCTGTCTAATCCCATAAAAACAGTGTGGAACCATTCCCAGGGGCTAGAGTGTCACATCTTTGGGACATATACTGCAAAGGGATGATTGCTGAATAGGAGCAGCCATTGTTTCCAGAGTGAGGAACCTGATGCTTGCCATAAGAACTTGGGATCCCAGTGATTAGAAGGCAGGTGCTTTAGTGTTGTCACCTTAGTCCTTTGATAACAGTTGTCCCAAGTTCCAACAACTGTAATGAAGCCTTTTCCTGTAGTTGTCCTCAAAAGTTGAAGGGAGAGATTTTTTTTAGTTTCTCTGATAAAGGCAAGAGCAGTTCATCCCAATTACTCTTTGAGGCACCAATATGTCTAAATCTAAAACCACGTTAAATCTTTCCACAGTTCAGTAGTGTTGACCTCCTTTTTCACATAAAAGGTCTGCCCTGGAGCTGCTTGCCAGCCACCTTGGTACATTGTATAAAGTCCATGATGTGTTGTTATCTCAGCCTGAGGGAACTCATGCTGTTTTATAGTTTCACTGCCAAAGTGAGTTAACATTTCTATGCATTCACACATGCACATGTAGGCATATGTGTATGTGTGTGTATCCAATTTATGCTTGCCTCACTTTCAGAATTTGCCAAGTGTTAACCTAGAGAAATATCAATTTTTCCTGTGGAATCTATCATTCTATTGATCCCTATGTTGATTTAGCTCATCTTTACAAACAAAATGAGCTTAGTTATTAGATACATCAGGATTTTTCTATTAAAGAAAATCCCTCAAAGTTATATTTAGAGGTTCTCTCCCCCCCCCCGTGTCTCTCTCTGTGATACTATTTTCTCTGTGTATATGGGGAGAAGGCTATAGTGGGGCACACAATATGTGGTGTCCTGTTCTATATAGCTCTATACCTTATTCCTTTGAGACAGTTTCTTTTTTTTTTTTTCCTGATGGTAACTTTCTCTATTTTTATTTAAAAAAATATTTTCCATTTTATATACCAACCGCAGTTCCCCCTCCCTCCCATCTCCCACTTCTCCAACCCCCCCCTCCACTTCCCACCCCCATCCAGTCCTCAAGGGGGTAAAGCCTTCCTTGAGGAGTAAACAAAGTCTGGCATAACAAATTGAGGCAGGACCAAATTCCCCTCTCTCCCATCAAGGTTGAGAAAGATATACCACCATAGGGAATGTTCTCCAAAACCCAGTTTATGTTTCTTGGTTAGGTCCTGGTGCCACTGCCAGGACCCCCCAACAGATCAAGTCACATAACTGTCATCCACATTCAGATGTGGATCTAGTGGGTCTAGTTTGGTCCTATGCAGGTTCCCCAGCTGTCAGTCCATAGTCAGTGAGCTCACACTAGCTCAGGTCAGCTGTCTCTGTGGTTTCCATCATAGTCTTGATCCCTCCCATTCATATTATCCCTCCTCCCTCCCTTCAACTGAACTCTAGGACCTCAGCCTAGAGCTTTTCTCTGCTATGGGTCACTGCATCTTCTTCCATCAGTTACTGGTTGTATGTTCTATGATGACAATTAGGATAGTCACTAATCTGATTAAAGAGGAAGACCCCTTCAGACACCCTCTCCACTATTGCTAGGAATCTTAGCTGGGGTATTTGCAGATTCATGAGAATTTCTGTAGCACCAGGTTTCTCCCTATCCCATAATGGCTCCCTCTATCAAGATGTCTCTTTCATTGCTCTCCCCCCTTTTTTCTCCCCCAACTAGGTCTTCTTGAAACCTCATGTTCTCATCCCCCATCCCATCTCTTCTACCCCCCTTCCAGTTTTCCCTGGAGACCTTAACTATTTTGACTTCCTGGGGCCCTCCAAGTGTGTCCCTCTTAGGGTCCTCCTTTTTACCTCGCTTCTCAGGTGCTGTGGATTGTAGCCTGATTATCCTTTGCTTTACATCTAATACTCACTTATGAGTGAATGCTTACTGGGTTTGTCTTTCTGGGTCTGGATTACCTCACTCAGGATTTTTTTTTTTTGTTATGTTTTTTCCTAGTTTCATCGGTTTGCCTGTAAATTTCAAGACAAGATGTCTCTCCCCCCCCCCATGGAGCAATACTCCATTGTATATTTACCATATTTTCTTTATCCATTCTTTGGTTGATGAGCATCTAGATTGTTTGAACTTAGAGCTATGCTTGTAACCATAGGTTGTTTGAACTTAGAGCTATGCTTGCAACCAGAAAACTCCAGCAATCATATCAATTCTCCTGAAGTGCTGGAATTATAGCTGTGCACATGCCTTTGTTGGGTTTAAATGGGTACTGATGATTAAAACTCAGGTGTTCATTATTGTGTAGCAAGTTCTCTTACTCACTGAACCATCCTCCTGGAGGTGCTACCACTGAATGTTGTTTTAAGCTCAAGGATGCTGATGCTTTCCCACAATTTGCTAAGTGGCCTGTGATACTTTCCATTACCAATGATGAAACATTCCTAGGGTAGTGGCATTAGAGGACAAACCTTTGTGGGCATTCAATAAGGTTGGAAGAAAATAAGGAAATAACAAATATGTTGGCATTTTCTTTCTGTCATTAGGGGTTTTGGGTTCAGAACCAATGTACATGTACTTCAGAGAAAATGATGGAAGAAATATATTAATAGCAACTTAGCTACTGACAGAGAAAGAAGAAATAATGTTCCTAGTATTTGAGATACTGTATTTCATGACTTTTCTAAATGAGCAGTTTTTCATGTTTAGGTTCCTTTCAAGTCTTGGTAATAAATAGGTTCGTAGAGCCCGTTGTATGTCCTGAACTCTACTGGATTCTTGAATTTCCCAAGTCCACACATGCCCGTGACCTTGGCACTATGAAATGGAACTGGCTTGGGCTCTCTAATAGCTCTCTGTATATGAGAATTGTAATTCTGGATTGACAGTCATGGCCCCGTTTGAGTTTCATGGAAGAAGTATTGTGAGTTTCTGGGGACTTTTTTTCTTCTATGTTCCCTAACCCTGCAGATTGTGAAATAATGCATACTCACTTCCATCAACAAATGTACCAACACACATTACTCAAAGCGTTGCTACATATTAGTTCTATTTTCACTTATTGCCAGATTATATAGTAAGTTAATAAACTACTTTAAAGTTAGGTAAGTAAAACAGAATATAGACACTGGTGGGCTATTGTGAGTAATCAGAGAATATGGGTAAGAGTTACTTCATAATTCATTTGTTAATTTGTGTTGATTCTTACACATATTTTTCAAAGAGTGAATTAACATTTTTACTTTTCATTTCTCCCTGCTATAGTTGAATTTTGTTGATAATTCAAGGCTTAAAAGATGCAGTTTATTTTTTATATTCATCTTTAAAATATCTTTTAATTTTAATTTCATGCATATTTATGATGAATTATATATATAATGAATTATATTTGTTTTGTGCCCCCCATTCCCTCCTTTGCAATACATCTCCCTCATTCTTTTATATCTTCTTTGTGTGACACACATGGTTTAATCAGAGTTGCTTTCATGAGCATTGGTGGGAGGTTATTTACTGGAGCATGGGCAACTTGTTAGGGCCTCTCCCATTGAAGAAAATAACCCCCACCAGCAAACATGAACTGCCAGTAGACCTTCAGGGAGGGATAAAGCTTTATGAGTCCCTCCTCTGTCCATGATGAAGTGCTGAGATGGTCAGTCTTGTGGAGATAACCAAAGCTGCTGCAGTCAGTTCACTGGTGGGATGGCGATGTCATGTCCAGAAGACATCTGTGTGTGTCTTGGAGGAGATAATATAAATGCCCTGTTGGGGCTGGTCATTCCATGATCACTTACTCTCAGCATTTTGACCAATATGGATTTCTGCATTAACCACTGTCTGTTGCAATTAGATTTTCTGATGAATGAACATAGCACTAGTATGTGGGAATAAACAGGAGTCTTTAGAATGCAGTTTGGCATCGTGAGCATTTTACAAAACAGTTGGAGAGTCTCTCTTAGAGCTTATGTCCTCCTCAGTCAAAGGCTTTTTACTGGGTTTATAGATCAGGCATAGTTCCCACTTGTGAAGCTGTCCTCAAATCCAATTAGAAAGTAGTGAAAACAAACTCTTAAATAAAGTATAAGGAGTAGCTAAAATCCTATGAAGTTAACATAGGCTTTAAAGCATTAAGGCTAGATTTGAGTTTTAGCTACTTTCTGAACTCATGTATACCTCTGCATACTCTTTTGTCTTCTGTAGGAAATGAGATAACCTTGCCTACTTCTACTTTTCATAGATGGTAAATGAGTAAGCAAAGAATATGGGGTTACTTTACTTCAGGATTTCAAGAGAAAGATCTTTTAAGAAGGATAGTAGGAGACTCAGACAGGATGCTAATTGTGAGTTTGGGGCCATCCTGTAGTATAGAGGTAGACCCTGTCTCAATGGCTTTCTCCCAAAAGTCATCGTAGGTTAAAAGGATACACTAAGTAACTGGCCATTTTTAAAACCAAGATTGTTTTCAATGTTGGCACAGTTGGTATTTTGTATCTATCATGTTTTTTTTTTTGTGGAGGGTGTAGTATATGTACATTTAATATATGTATATATTTAGTATTGCATATATTTAGTATAAGAGTATATTTGGATTGTATTACTTGATACTACAAGTTTCCCTTTGTTAAGAAAATAAATATGTTTCTAGGACTGGTAGATGGTTCAGTCGATAAGGGCATCTGTTGTCAAGCTTGATGACCAGAGTTCCATTTCTGGGACTCACATGTTTAAAAAGTAAACCAACTCTTGCAAGCTGTCCTTTGACATCTACACACATTCTGTGGCATATGTGTGCTACACTCCCACTCAGTCTCTCTCTCTCTCTCTCTCTCTCTCTCTCTCTCTCTCTCTCTCTCTCTCTCTCTCTCTCTCTCTCACACACACACACACACACACACACACACACACACACACACACACACACAAACTAACTAAAATAAATAAAACTTCTTTCAAAATTAAACTTGCCTCCAAAAATGTTGAGAACCACTGCTTTAGGCCACATGACACATGCACAATAACTTTATATGGTGCTGTTAGTCTTACTGCACAACACTGAGTTTGTATTATGTGAATAGCTTCTTCATTTAGAGCATGAGTGAACAAACCAAGGCTTTGGGTAAAATTCATTTGATTTTATTTAGAGATTGATAACATTTGCACATTATCTGTGGCTACTATGTACAAAACCAATTTTTAAAAAAGTTATCAAGGGGATGGAGAAATGGCTCAGCATTTATAAGAGGTATCTCTGCTCAATCAAAGGGACCAGAGTTTGGATACTAGCACTATGTTGGGTAGCTAGCAAATGCCTGTATCTCCAGATCCGAGGGATCCAAGCTTTCCTCTTGCCTCCTTAAATGCCCCCAAGTGTGTGTGAATGCATACACATAGTCATATACATGCTTGTATTAACATACACATTCACACAGATAAACAATAAAAAAATCTTGAAAAGAAAATGGCTTTAGAATAATTTTCATATATACTTGTGCTGACTGCCATATGGAACAATATAAATCATCAATTCTAAAAGCATAAACTTAGGAACCAGATTTCTGTGGTTCAGATTCTATCTCCATGCTTGAGTTTCCTCATTTCTAAGATGAGGACAAGATTCTGACTTCTGAGGATGAAACCCATTAGTATGTAGAACAATGATATCAAATAAACCTATGATTATTAGTATGTTAACTATAGAATGCCAAAAGTAAATTCAGCTCTACCTATAATTCATTATGTAGCAGGTTGTTTTAAATATGTGAGTGTATAAATGCTGTTTGTACAGTAAAAGGAATATAAATAATTTCACTTAATGTGCTTCTTCCCTTAATGTCAGCATCCTTAGCAGCATTTCTGTTTTGTTCTGATTGTGCAGAAGTGGACAAATAAGCAAAAAGTTGTTCAGTTGGCTTCTAATCAAGCAATTTGTTTAAATTTTACAGATTAATTTAAAGACACACACACACACACACACACACACACACACACACACACACTGTTTCCTCGGATCTTAGCAAAAATCTCATTACTGAAACAATCAGTAAAAATAAAACAAACTGAAATAATTTATGGATTTTTCAAAATGTATGTCACCTCCTTAGTCCTGTGGCTGGGTAGTCCAGCTCAAGGAAAGTTCTGCCCTTCAATAGTAAGGGGTTTCATCTTCTGGATCTCACCTCTCCTTGCTTCCTGGAAATGTGTGTTTTCATATGATTTCCTATTCTTGAAGTGTCATTTTGCATAAAGTAAAGGTGATTCACAACAATAGCATTGCTCTCTTGTATAACAATGATGGTATGATTCCCCTGTTTTTTGTACAAGTGAGTCTGCCATATTAAATCCGTCAGTTTGCATGGATTGATTTGTTTAATTCTCACAGTAACCCTGAGATAGTACACTAATCACCATTACTTACAGATGAGAATAGTGCAACTGAACAGATGAGTAACTTTGAGTAACTTGCCCAAAGTCCCATACCTAAAGCATAGCTTATCTGAATAAAACCCATCTGTGTCTGATTTTGAAATGTGTAATCACTCTCCGGTTTGTTCTTCCTTTATGCTTTCCTGCTTGGTTGGGGAGACCTATGTAATTCAAAGACTCTGATTGCATTCCAGGCAGCTCAGGTACCATGAGCTGAGCTTAGAAATGCTGGCTTAGAAATGTCAGATCATGGAGTTAAATTGATGTGAAACTGGAGAAAACTCTTATTTAATGTTTGTTCAAAATTGTTTAGTTATTACAGATAGAAAACGTGTTTTAAAAGTGGTGGCATAAAAAGATGGGTTACTTTGAACACATGCCAGAAATTACTGTCTTCTTATTCCTTCAAAATGCAACCCCCTCTCTGCTAAGTTACTTTTAATGTGCGTATTATTCATCCCTTTGCACACTGCAGTCATTTTACCCGAGAATAGCAAATATTATCATAGCTTTGGTTTAATGATGCTATTTCAGAAGACAGAGAGCATGTGTTGTAGCATGTGAAGGCATTGCTGGCAAGAGAAAGGTCACATTTGAGGAGGGATTAGATATATAATTGATTAGTGAGGACAATTATGGAAAGGGGATGTGTTTTTTGAGCTTGTGGTTAATACATTCTTTGTGAGAGTTACTTATTTATTTATGTTTAGTAACATAAAGACCACAGAAAGTATGTAAATGGTCATCAAGCTTGATTCAGGAACAAGTGACAGGCCAGGTTTGACTGCCATATGAGTATGAGACAACCATAGCACAAAAGACTTGGGCCTGTCTGTCTTGTGATCTGGATATTGTGTGAGCGTGTCATCCAAAGTTCCTGTGCTTAAAGCTTGATCCTCATTGTGGCAATGTATAGAGATGGTAGATCCTATAAAGACGAAGTGATGCTGAGTAAAGATAACTGTAGGAAGAGACTGTTAACAATTCTTTTGGGGCCCTAGTTAATTCTTGAGAGAGTAGGTTTTACAAAAAGGGAGGTGATCTTGGATCTCTCTGGCTTCCTGTCTTGTTATAGCTTTTCCATCCATGTTCCAGTCCATTCATTGCTGCTGTTATGCTATCCTTTCTAGAAGCGAAACAGATAGGATTTGTCCATTGAGTTGGGATTCAGCCTCTGAAACTGTAAACTAACAAGATGGGTGTGGAAGTACACACCTGTATTCAGGGCACAGATGGGGGAGGATCACTGCAGTGGAACACAGTGAGTTCCAGGCCAGCCAGAGCTACATAGTGTAACTGTCCCTAAAACAAAACAAAACCTTACAGAATTAATAAAATATTATGCACTTAAAAAATTCTTCTCTCTACTCTTCTCCCTTGAATTCCTTTGTGTATACTAATATTAATCTGATTGTTAGAATATTTGTAAAGTGTTCATTGTCTGGACCAACAAGCTGGAATTTTCCTAGCACATTTGAAATTAAAACTTTAACACCAAACAAAACAATGCTTTTTAAACACTCATTCCCAAACAGGAGAAATTCTGCCCATGGTTTATTTTATTACATGCTGGTTTCTTTATGTAAGAAACTTGGGCACAATTCTTTTAGTAATATGGAGAAGATGCTATGTTGTATGTATGTGTCATAGGGCAGTGATCATTTGGGATTAGATTAATTGGACCTATTCACTGTAGGATAAGTATGGTGAGGAATTGCCTGCTTTCAGGTAGTCTTTTTATTTGTACATAGGGAGACTTGAGTGTCTGAGACTGTTTAATAAATGTAAAATCATAATTTGTTTTTCAAGCAGATACATATTGATCTTATAGTATCATATTATATTAAAATTCTTATTCTTAGGATTCTTAAGTCACTTTAGAATGAATCCCCCCAAATCCAAAGATGTGTTAGTGATGTTTCCAGTCACTAAACAATGGGTTATTCCTTGTCTGTTTTTTTTTTTTTTAATGGAGTCAAGCTTTAGTTTTTATATTGATCTTTCTCTGTTTAGGAGAGACCAATCAGAGGGCAAAGGAGAATTGTTATTTTTGCCTTTTCCTGCATGTCTATACCTGGAGAGGGAGAGAGAAGTGGTGGGAGAGAGGGCAGTCTAGCTGGTAACATCTTCATCAGCCAAGACTTGTGGGACAACTGCTCCTTTGCCCATTCCTCAGTCACCTCACTCCTGATGGTGATCATGGGTTGTTCTGAATTAGGCTCTTTAATGCCCTCTTTAATTTGGAGGGCATGCTAGCTGCTGAAGATCAGTGTTCCCTGCATCATGTAATCTCTCACTGAGTGATCATCAGGGTCCATGTTTGAGACTTTTTTCAAGAGAGCCAGTGTTTTGCTGCTAGGTTTAAAGAGTGGTTCCATCTGTCCCACTTTTCCTCTGTGTGTCCTATACTCTCCAACTTTAAGATGGAGATCTGAGAGTTGTCCTTGAATGGCTGTTGAAATAACTGCAGAGGTTGCTTGTATATTTGTGTCATTGTGAGATTTGATTATTGAGGCTTGAGGCTAACTAAACAAATTGCTGAAGGTACTATTGATCATGTTGGTAAGGCAGGACATGGCTATGGACTTACTGTTTAGGTGTTTCTAGAAGTGGTAGTTTTCAATTACTGTCTGGCACTGGTTTGAAAAGATTATAAAGCAATGATGCGGGAAATATTTAGCATGTATCAGTCCCAGGATGGTTTTACTGACCTTCAACCAAAAAAAGCCACTAAAGTATGAGGAGCATATAGTACTTTTGATATTTTTAGTATGGGAAAATATAGCATACTAGGGCCTAGGTCCTACGCCAAATAACATGACAGATTTTGATAATCCCTCCTGAAGGCCTCAACCTCCCTAGGGAATGGGATGGGGGGCTGGGGAGAGCATGGGAGGATGGGAGGGAGAGGGTACTGGGATTGATATGTAAAATAAGAAAAAATAATTAAATAAAAATATAGCATAATATGTATTATTTTAGCTTTTTATAAATGTTTGCCATTAATTACATTCAGAGTAGTACAAACATTAATAATGTAATATGTTGTGTTTGTGTGTATATATTCCATATTGTATCATCATTCCCAAGTGTGTGTGTGTGTGTATTCCATATTGTATCATCATTCCCAACAAGAATCCCTGTACTCTTGAAATATTAACTCTCTCCACCACAGTTCTTGGTAATGCCTGTCTTTCTTTCTCTATGAGTTGTCTATTCTATTCTTTTGTATTGCTAGCCTGCTTATGTAATCTGTGTCAAAACATCATTCCTTTCCATGGGTAAATATTATTCCATTGTATGTTTATTTTGATTATCTTTGTATTCTGTATCCAATATTTTAATATGTGAGATGACACTGTTGAGATATTTTATAGTCCTATGTATTGGTATTCTTGCTATAAAGGACTATTTTCATATCTTTAAAAATATTTAAAGAATAGAAACATGGAAATTGTATTTTGATAGAAAGAAGGTGAATTGTAGAAGGTAATGAATAACAGTGTGATTTCCTCCTATGTACCTAGGCTCCAAATCCATACCTCCTGAATTAGTTTCAGGGTCCCACATTTATCAGCTTGGGCAAGCCATTGAGTTTGTTTAATTTTCCTCTTTATAAAATGAGGATAATTATAGCTAAACTTAAAGATTGTCATAAAAATTAAAGCAAATTAGTACATGTGTAATAATGCTTAGAACAATGTAGTATTGTTGCTACATTGGACTAAAGTTACTTTGCTATTTGCTGTTAGTGTCCAATATATTTCTGTTTAATTACAGCCTTGTTGTGTAGTCACTGTGTGACTTTGAATATATTCTTTATACGCTTTAGCTGTAATATTTAATATGCAGATAAGTAATAATGGTGATAACTTCACAGAATTGTCCTGAGGATTAAAAGACAGGCTTCAGTGTAAGATGCTTAACATACTACCTAGCAGCACAAAGCCTCAAACAGTGGTAACCTCTGTCAATTTTGTGCTTCCAGTGATGATCACTTTCATCAATGGGATTATTTATGTTAGCTTATAGCCACATCCTTGGGAAGGTATTATTAGCAGTAAAGAAAAGGGAGCTGCAATGAATATGACATACTGCTAAAATATGAACTTGCATTTGAATTTAGACAGTAGAATGCTGTAAGTTTTGTTTGTGAGAGAGGGAATAAAATTAAGCTTGTATGTGTGTGTTTATGAACGTTTATATGTATGTTTTATGGTTATATATGTTCATGTGTCTGTGTATATTTGTGTATGTGCTTGGTTACAAATGTATGCTTACAAATATTTATGTGTGGGTTTGTTGTATGTGCATATGTGTGTATTTGTCAATGTGTATGTATGTGTTTTCTTTGTGGTTCTGTTTGTGCTGTCTATGTGTCTGCTTTGTGTATGTATATTGTAAGCAGATTGAGAAGAGAATGGTCCTTGCTGAAAGCACTGGTTGAGAATATAGATCTATTTATATTGTGCAAATAATTTGAAGTTGGGAAAGAATAGATATGAAATAGCTTCCATTATTTTTAACAGCTGATTAAAGTAATGTAAAATATATATAAAGAAAATGTTTACATTAGTAATCTACTACATTAGTCAGGGACTTTGTTAACCTCTCTATTTTGGTTTCTATATGGTCAAATGCACAGTAGCTCGTTATAAGATTCTATTATAGTTGAGAAGTCATAAGAATGAAATGGTTAAGGTCATGTAGTGTGGTGGAGACATTGAAAAACATAAATCCTTTTTTGTCTTTCTCGATGATAATCACATTTTCTGCTGGGCAGATTGGATTTCTGAAAGTTAATATCACACTTCATAACTTTCCCTGTGCCTATATTGTGGCCTAATAAAAATGAATTATGAATCACTTGGGAGGACTGTCTTCAAACAGAGTTGGATATGCTCTACCTTTCCCACCTTCTGTTCACTCTTCCTCCTATTGTGGCCATGTGGCCTGTGGAGAAAAGGGCATTTATACCTCAAATTGCATACTGTTAGGAAGGAGGTAAGTCTGTGTGACTAGAGGGACAGAGCCTCCATAGCAGCCTGGGATTGCTTACTGTTGAGCATCTGCAGTGGATGGAAGAGGAACTTTTCCCTGGATTGCTCCTAAACTTTGAAGCATCCTGAATATTTACAAACCAAAGTAGTGGGGCCCTGATTCTGCAGCCATTCATTGCCTCAGTGCATATAGTATTGCTGGATTCAGCCATGGTAACTGATTCTTTTAATTCAAACTTTTGTGAAATATGTTCTAAAAACACAAACAAAACTGCTATTGCTGCTCATGAAGCAAGAATTGTTGAGTTTGAGCATGTGTACAGAAATTGCTCAAAACAAGAAAAATCTGGTGTGTATTTTCTTATCTTTCTTAAGCAATAACCAGTCACCTAGAAAAACCTTGAAAGCTCTGTGTCTCTTATCCCCTGCTAGATAAGATTTCTTACATTTATTTTTTCTTTGCACACATGTCCCTAATGCTGAGGAGATATGGCTCTGTCATATAAAGGAAGAAGCTGAAAGATAATTTGTTTGTTTTATTCAAGAGCAGTAACATATGAAAAAGGATCCTGTATAATTAAAATGGAGACAAACTAAATTCTGATATCCATTGATGGAAGTGAATAAATATTTAGATGCAGTGGAACTGTTATTCTATTGGTCATTTTGACCAGAAACTAAAAGGTGTTTGAATTATATGAACTAATCAGTTACTGACAGGCAGTATTAGATTACCAACTGTAAAGGATAAGACCTTACCTCTGGTACTTATGCACAGACATTCTCAACTGGAAACACCTTCTAAAGTAAATGGTTTTATCACCATTACCTCTGCTGAGGGCAGCACAGGGACAAAGTATGTATAAATGAAGCTTGATTTGCCTTTGTGTTAGACAGGGTGAACAGCCTAGGAGCTTTATAGCTCAGTGACTAGAGGGTAACACATTGTGTTTAAAAACCAATGGCATATGCATTTGAGTTTGCTTGTTTCTAGAGTATTTCAAGTTATGTAGCCTTTCTAAGTCACACTCTGTACCAGAGCTCTTAGACAAGAAATTCTTGTGCAGTCTTGATTTTAATAGTGCAGAAATTCAAACAGCCAGTACAGTTTTGAAATAATTAAACCCAAATTTATTTAGAGTCACATATCCTAGTGCTGGAGACTGAATGAATTAGACATTGCTTCAATGTCATGGTTCCCTTTTAGTTAAAAACAGGAATCTTTACTTCTCTTTACAAAAAGACAGCCTTGGTTATTTGTGCTATCATGAATTTTTCATAGGAACTATATACAAAAATTTAAAGATACCTTGATGTAGTACTCTGGGCAAAGTTTTGTTTTCTTTTTCGTAACTTGATATACTGTGACAGTTTACAATTAACGTTTTCAAAAATCCTTTCCTGCCTGTTAAATCAAGATCCTGGGAGTTCTGTTTGTACATTTGAGGTGGTGTAGAATGGATGGAGCACAGACTTTCAAATAAGACTTAAATAGACTGTCTTGGCACTTGGCCTCTGTAAAGTGAGAAACAGAACAGATACTGGTCATTTGTGTGTGTGTGTGTGTGTGTGTGTGTGTGTGTGTGTGTGTGTGTGTGTAAGGAGGGGATTTGATGGGTGTGCAGGTGTATGTGTACATGGAATGGGGCAGAGGACAACATTATGTAATTTCTCGGGTATCATCCACTTGCCCTGCCCTACCAACACCATGTCTCTCATTGACTTGCAGCTTGATAAATAGGTAAGGGTGGTGGCAGAACCATGAATGCATTTTTGTCTCTATTTTCCAAGCATTGCAATTATAAGTGTTCTCCATCACACATGGCTTTTATCATTTGGGTTTGAAATCAGAACCACCTGCTACAAAGGCAAGCTCTGTACTAGCTACCTCCATGGTTCTTTCTTTCTTTATCTTTCTGAGAAGATTAAATGAAAGAATGTATCAAAGTTCCTCCAGGAGCCTATGTTAATACTGTTTTGGGCCTGCTTTCATGTGACATCTTACACTTTTTTTCTTTAAAGTCTTTTAAACACTGTCTTAATGTGTTAAAGCCATTGCATGTGCACGTAAAAGGGTCTGTTTGGTTGTGAGCCTGGCCTTTACTGCTGAGCCATCTTTCTAGTCCAGTAAAATCCAAGGAAAAGAGGATATCAATTTAGGGTTGGGTGGAAGGGATTTGAAGGAGGGTAACAGGCAGGGGCTGGAGGGACAAAGGAAGAGGGGAAATGGTATAATTCTATTTCAGTTAAAAACATGTTTTAAAAGATAAAATAGGTGAACACAAGGCTTTATTTTCAAGTCAAAAAATTGGCAACTCCAGCACATGAATGAAACTGTCTGGAACTTTGTGTACTAAGTGGATAGCAAAATTTACAGCAGAAAAATGTCTTGAAGATCTTGATGTTTGCAATCAGAAAACAAACAGTTGTTTTTCTGCCAGAATCAGCAGGCTGAAAATGGGAGATGTGGTGATCAGTTCAGCCATTTGCATTATTTTGGGGATTAAGTTACTGTGTTAGGGTTAACTTTGGCCTTACAGTAATTAAATCATAGTTTTTCTTCTTAATCATATTTTTTGGCTTGGTTTTGAAATGCCATATATGGGTCGAAATTGAAATAACCATCCACTTTCAGAATCAATTCTTTTTAATTTTCTGTTTCATAGTATACTATTATACAGAAAAAGAAGTTGAGAGAAGTAAGTGATTAATAAAGTTCAGCAGAAGTTTAACTGAATCCAATAAAGATCTTATGAAAATTTTATTAAGTAAGGGTTATGAATACTACATGAACTGAAATTTACTTAGCATCCAGAATTCTATTTTTCTTTACTTCTGAAAAATAATGTAAGCAAGATTACAAAAGGGAATGTTTTAAATGGTTAAAAGAACAAAATGTCTAAGTGGCCAACTTTCAGGAGTTGAAAATACTGATAAACATGTATAAGATAATACTTATCTAGTCATTACAGCAGGTCCCCAGGACCTTTCTGTTGCTGTGAAGAACTTTAAAGTTACTTTGTCATCAGAAATTTTACAGATTTGAGTTTTTTTCTCATTGATTTTCCTGGGGTAAGCCATTGATTTTATGTCTAACTGTGTTACTACTGTGTTAAGCACAATTCTTTCTGAGTTTCCTCACAACGTTTACACCGTCATTTCTGACCATGTAAAGTCTGTTTCATTGGTCTGAAGCTCAGACTGGTCTTGTTCTTAATTTAATGGAAGTTAATATTTCAAGACTGATCTTTTCATTCTTTGGCAAAATTAGTTATAAAAAATTCTATTTCTTCTATTGATGTGAAGACTGACATCTTTGAAAGAAGATATCAATCCCATTTTAAAGTAATATAGTCCATATTTAACTACTGTTGTTAACTTTTTCCATGCTTAGGATAATCAGATATTAAAATACTATAGTAATTTTGTTGCTAGAGAAACAGTATCAAATAATTTTTATAAGTATTGATGTGACATCTTTTCTTAACCAGTTATTGAACTATCCTCATGTACAGATAACACATTAAGTTAAGGATATAGCTCCATAGTAGACTACTTGCCTAGCATATATACCCTGGTTTCCAAATCTAGTATAACAAAAGGAAAAAGGTGGGATGGGGAAAAGGAGGGGAGGGAGAAGAGGGGAGTGAGTATAATAGCAGAAAAGAAATTAAAGCAGCTTTGGTTCAGACCTAATTCTTGGTAGCTAAGAAACCACTCAAACTTTTTGTTATGTGGAAGAAAGAGTGACATGGATTTTCTCTTGGGTTTTTCTACAAAGTGTTTCTTCTTAATATTGTCTGGATTAGGTAACTGTAATAGTCACTGTTCTCTTCCTGTGAAGAGACACTATGACCACCTGTAAATCCTATCCCAAATGATCAGTCTTCTGACCTGTACCAGCCCTGCTTGCAAGTGGCACATAGACTTACATATAAGCACACAACTTTACAGATTCAATGAAATTATCTTTCTAAGTATCAGCTCCAAAGCAGTGCATGATAACGTGTTAAGTGGTTGTTGTCACCAACATCATTATGGATGCAGTTGAAGACCCTGTGGTCAGTTGTCTTTATCTTACAAACAGTATTATCCTGCAGCGATGGCAGGGAATGTAGTGGATAATCAGATCATGAAATACAGTTGCTTAGTATCTGTGAACTATTTTGAAGTCTTTCTAAACCACCTATTACAACTGGAATTCCATCTACTCAAAACGTAGTGCAAGCTGCTTCATAAGACTCAGAAACTGATTTATAAAATGAAAATGCCATGGCATCAAATATTAATATTTTGCTAGCAGCAGGTAGTCCAAATGTTAATGGCTGGCGTGCATTTGAAAGCCTACTTAACTGTGAATTTTATTAGGACCATTTCTCAGTGCTGAAGTTATAAATGACCTTATAAATGAGAAATTAGCCATCCCTCTAGGGAGCAGCAGTTTCTTTGAAATCTTAATTAACCGATCATACTGATCTTCTCTTCCTTCATTTGCCAGCACTTTGTTAAATGCTGAAGGAAACACCATCCAGCTGGAAACCACTTTAGTAGTGGGAGAATCATCCTGCTGTATATTTAAATAATCGTTGGAAGATTAGAAAGAAGAATTTTGAAATGGTTCATATTTGCTTGTTTGAAGTTTGATTTTGGGGTGGGGGTTGATTTTTTTGCTTTTTGGAAATAGGCTTTCTTTGTGTAGCTGTCCTAGAGCCAGCTCTGTAGACCTCTCTGACTTTAAACTCACAGACATCCACCTACCTCTGCCTCCCAAGGGCTGGAATTAAAGTTAACCACTTAACACCCACCCCTGAGCTGAAGTTTGATTTTTTTAAAGGGTATTGTTTGTTGTGGAATAGAGTATTTGTTTAACTATGTAAAGATGTGTTGCTTTTAAACCTTGCCTGCCTAAGGCACCTGATTGGCCTAATAAAATACTGACTGGCCAATAGCTAGGCAGAGGAGAGACAGTAGGGGCTGGCCAGCTAGTCAGGGGTCCCAGCCATAGGGTGGGGGACTGGACAGCCAGCCAGACATGGAGGAAGCAGGAAAGTGGGATGGACAATACGCAGGTGAAGTAAATGAGCCTCAGGGCAGCACATAGATTAATAGGAAATAGAAATGAATTAAGTTTTTTGTTGTTGTTGTTGTTGTTGTTGTGTTTTGTTTTTTAGCTAGCTAGAAACAAGCCTAAAACTAATAGTAAGTCTCTGTGTCATGATTTGGGAGTTGGTTGCTCAAAGAAAATGCCAACTACAATTGTTAGTGTGGCTTTTTGTTTGTTTTTATCCATTGTACCTTAAAACAGTTGTGCCAGGGTCTGGACAGATGGACCAGCATTTAAGAGCCTTGGCTGTTTTTCTACAGGTTCTGGGTTCTGTTCCCATCACTGACACAGTGTCTCCCAACTATCTGTTACTTCAGTTCAGATTTGACATCCTCTTTGTTCCCTGCAGTTACCAGGCACATATGTGATGCATAAATATACGTGCAGGGAAAACATCCATACACATAAAATTTAAATTTTTTTCAAAGAAATTACACTGTAAAACTAAGAATTTTTAAAAGGTCAAATACAGGTATAAGAGGTATAGAGTATTAGTTATAGTGGGATTTTTGCATTAACATTAAGACAATATATTTGTAAAGAAGTGGATTTTAGTATAGCATGAATATTACACTGAAGTGGCACTATGAAAATATGAATGTGAAAATGTAGTAGTTGTTTGATTACATAACTTTTGTAGAAGTTTTGACATAAAACAGCTATCAGAGAAGTACAGATCAAAGGCAAACTGATGTATCCCTTTTTACTCACTTATCTGCCTCTTATATACTGCTATTCAGGATATGAAAATACTGCAGCTGCTTTGGATCTCATAGAGTTCTTATGAGGCATAGCAATGCTGTTCACATTTATGTACCTGTAAAAACTAAAAGCATATACTTATGTATGGGTATTTATAGCAACATTGTTCTTAACAACAAAGTACTAGAAATATCCAGAATATTTATAGTATAAACAGAATGTGATAAAGCCATACAATGTAATATAATTGAACAATAAAAAGAATAGAAAACTGTTTCATGGTACAACATGGAGGAGCTTTTAAGATGTTATGTTAAACAAAATAACCATTCAACATTTTAAAAGGGATATGTTAAAAGTAACCAACTACCAAAGACTGCATGTTATAATGATTCTGTATCTATGAATGCTGGGAATGGTTGGATTAAAGAAGCAAAAAGTAGAGGCCTGCCAAAAGCTGGAGGAGATGAGAGTCTTGGGGTGATTTACGACAAGATAGTTTATGTGTGTTATAACCTAGATTTGTGAGAGATCCATAGCTCTGGATGCTCAAAACCTAACAGCAGGATGAAGGAAGTATATGAAAGGAGAGTTAGCCACAATGAGGCATGGAAATGAAAGGAAAGAATGCTTCAAGGAGATGATGGGTTTGACTTTTAGGATACTCAGTTTGATGTGCCTGTGAAGCATCTATGTGGAGAGGATCAGTAGGCAATTTAAAATGTAGGTCAGAAGCCTGGAGAAATAAATACAGAATCATTACTGAATTGCTTAAAAGTAAGTGATTGTGTATCCAAAAAGGAGTCTTTGTTTAAAAGAACTCATGAGAATTTTATAGAAAATGAGCTGCTAGCAAAAGAGACAGCTACAGAGAGGAGAGGAAACCAAGTCAGAGGCGCTTAGGAGCCCACAGAGGAAATGGTTAACTTTCACAGTATCTATTTCACATGCCATAAACATGGAAGAATAACCTTTGTGCTTGATGATTTGGGTCATTGCAACCGTAGCCAGCAGTCACAGTGTTATTTTGAGAGTAAAATTCAACCAGGTTTCCAAGCACTTTTTTTTTCTTTCTTTCTTGATAGCATTGAGTTGGATTTGTGAAAGAGAAATATCTTTTTTTTTTAATTATTAATGCCAGAACTTTCCTTTTTAATCCCTGCATTCCTATTCCATGGTACTTCGTTTTTTAAAAATTACATGAGCTTTAATCCCAGTTATTTTTTTCTTTTCACAGCCAAAAATAGCAATGCAAACTATAGCATCTGTACTATACACATTATTAAGACTCAAATTATGTAAATCTCTAACTCTGCATAGAAAAGGATTTCTATGGGATTGTGTTTATGCAGACAGGAATATTCCTGTCACCAGAGCCCTACCACTTATGTTTCCAAGTGCTGTTATAAACATGTAGCAAAAAACTAGGGGATTGAGAGGAAACAAATGTGTTTTTTCCCAGTGAAGATTTTTTTGTCATCTAGCTAACCAGCTTCACTTTCTCATATAGTCAATAAGGATGGTTGGACTTATGATTATTCTAGCCTTATTTCACTTCTATATTTGAAAGCCCATTTTAGACAAATTCATCTGAGTTGCCTTTAAAAAGTTTTTTCCAGGGAAAACAGATGCTGTGTTCTTTCCTGTTCTGCATTTCCTAGGAAGTAAGATGTTTCAAGACTCTTTGAAGTTCTAGTGTATGCTAAGGCAGTGATGTACAAACTGTTGCTTCTCCCTTTCTATGTTATAGTGTAAATATGGAGGTTTTCCCATAAGACTCCTGGGTTGAAGGCTTGGTATTCAATTCAGCAGGTGGAACAACTCACAGGTGGAACAATTAATAGGTTATTGGATCATGAAGGCTCTAACCACATGAATGATGAGTTCATGTCTTTGATGAGTTTTTCAGGACTAAGACATAGAGAAAGTAGGCCATAGTGTGTGGCTTTCAAGGATGTGTCTTGTATTTGTCCCCTTTCTTATTTTCTTTGTTTCCTACATATCATAAAGTGAGCATATTTGCTTTCCTTAATACTATTCTGCATTGTCATAGGATGACATAGAAATGATGGGGCAAGTTGACTGTGAACCAGAATCATAATGAACTTTGCCTGTTTTAAATTGACATTGTTAGGTGTGACCGTGATAAAACTTATATACCATATATCATCTGTGAGTACTCATCAACCACAACCATTCCTTAGGAAATTATTATATCAGATGTACTTTGGTAATAACTTATTTTCTTTTTCCTTCTAGTTCCTTCTATTTCCAACAGTGTTGAGTAGTAAATCATAACCATAAAGCAATGACAAAGATTTAGATTTCCCATAGTTCACAGAAAAATACCAGTGATGGCTGTATGTTATTAACCTCCAATTCTTTCACTATGGTACACTTCTATAAGGTTAGAATGTGGATCTCTGTAGTACCAGAAATATCTAGAAGTACCCCAACTTCTAGGTGGTAGAATTATTGCCCTCATGCTATAGAATTAATGCAAAAGATTATCCAACTTAATATCCACTGTGAGTTAAGGATGGTTACTATGTGTCAGGGACTCTGACTGGCAATGATTGGCTCTATCTTCTTACCAAGTATTAGAAGAAACAGAAGAAAAAGCTTAGAAACATTAGGAACTTGTCTTAAAAAGTAGTTGGGTTTTTTGCTTTGTTGTATTCATTCATTCATTCATTCATTCATTCATTCATTCATTCATTCATTCATTCATTCTTGGCAGAACAGTCTGGCCTCAAACTTGCTGCATACACAAAGCTGGTCTTGAATTCCTGATGCTGGAATTTTAGCTTTGTACCAGGACATCTGCTTCCAGTGGTAGCCCTTTTATTTACTTACTTACTTACTTACTTACTTATTGGTTTGTTTTCTTTGCCTTCTAAAATGAACATTCCATTGTAATAGTCATCTTTCTTGCTCTTCCTCATAGTGATGACTGTGGATTTAAAGATCTGGAGTGAACATTGTCCAGATGGGGCTTGGATACCCTAACTAGTATTTGTACTGCCTTAACGAAAACTCAGAATAATTAGTTCAATCCCCTCAGTAAAGATTAAGCATTTTTTTTGCTATAATATTTGCTGGTTCTGGATCAAAAGTTATTACTGACATCTGTACACCATGGAGTTGTCAGAAGCCAGTGTATAGAAAATATTTAAGATTATGCCCCATTGTGCTTTTCACTAGCCTAGGCAGGTAAGTTAAAACATTGTGTTCATTATATTCTATATGATGCATGAATGAGAAATAGCAATCTTAGTTATGAGTCTGACCACTCTAGCAGAGACTTGGGCAGACCTTATATGAATTTCTTAGAATCCTTCTTGTATCCTAGTTTCTGTGGTGGTGTGAATTATAGGCTGGTGATCCTTTGCTCGATGTCTAAAATCCATATATGAGTGAGTACATACCATGTTCCTCTTTTTGTGACTGGGTTACCTCATTCAGGATGGTTTCTTCAAGTTCCGTCCATTTGCCTGTGAATTTCAAGATGTCATTGTCCCCCCCCCCACAGAGTAGTATTCCACTGTGTAAATATGCCACATCTTCTTTATCCATTCTTCAGTTGAGGGGCATCTAAGTGGCTTCCAGGTTCTTGCTATTACAAATAATGATGCTACAAACATAGTTGAACACATGCCTTTGTTGCATGGATGTGGATCATTTGGGTATATACCAAAGAGAGGGATTCCCAGGTCCTGTGGTAGACTGATTCCCATTTTCCTGAGGAACCGCCATACTGATCTCCAAAATGGCTGTACAAGTTTACATTCCCACCAGCAGTAAGGAGTGTTCCCCCTTTCTCCACATCTTCTCCAGCATTAGTTGTCATTGATGTTCCTAATTTTAGCTATTCTGGCAGGAGTAAGATGGTATCTCAGAGTTGTTTTGATTAGCAGTTCCCTGATATCTAAGGATCTTAAGTGTCTTTCAGCCTTTTGGATTTCCTCTATTAGAATTCTCTCTTCAGTTCTGTACCCCATTTTTTAATAGGGTTATTTGGTGTTTTGGTGACTTGAGTTCTTTGTATATTTTGGAGATCAGCCCTCTCTCAGATGTAGAATTGGTAAAGATCTTTACCCAGTCTGTTTGCTGCCATTTGGTCTTGTCAACTGTGTCCTTTGCCTTACAGACAGAAGCTTCTCAGTTTGAGGAGGTCCCATTTATTAATTGTTGATCTCAGTGTCTGTGCTACTGGAGTTATGTTCAGGAAGCGGTCTCCTGTACCAATTTGTTCAAGGGTACCTCCCACTTTCTCGTCTAAGAGGTTCTGTGTGGCTGGATTTATGTTGAGGTCTTTGATCCATTTGGACTTGAGTTTTGTGCATGGAGATACACATGGGTCTATCTGCAGTCTTCTACACACCATTGTCCAGTTGTGCCAGCACAATTTGTTGAAGATGCTTTCCTCTTCCCATTGTATACTTTTAGCTGTTTTGTCAAAAATCAGGTGTTTGTAGGTGTGTGGGTTAATGTCAGGGTTTTTGATTCGATTCCCTTGGTCTGCCTGTCTATTTTTGTGCCAATACCAGGCTGTTTTCAGGACTATAGCTCTGTAGTAGAGCTTAAAGTCAGGGATGGTGAAAAAATATTTTTTATTTTTGAGATTATAATTTTGTTTCCCCCTTCCTTTCCTTCCTCTAGACCCTCCCATGTACACCTCCTTTCCTTCAAGTGATGCTTTAAGTTCAAAATGAAAAGGAAACTATTTTCTCCTATTCTCTTTTTACTTTTCATTGTAGCATCAAGAAAACCTTAAATTGTGTTGCATGTTATTATTTTTCCATAGCTAAATCAGTAGTCACTCTACCCAGACTTGCTTCTGGCCCATTAAAGCCCATCTTCACACAAGGAGGACTAATATTTATCCAGCCTTTTTTCCTGAGTCCTACACAATCTCCTGCTCCAGCTTGAAGGAGTATTTTGTTCTTTACTGAGCAGTTAGAAAAAAAAATAAGTTTGCCCCAATTGAATGGGATAGGGCACAATGGATTTGCTACAAGTTTCATGAAGTAAAGTTCAGGAAATCCAGCAAACTCATTTTACACACTTGACAACCTGAATGTATTATTGTTTCATTTGAGCTATCAAATTGTGGGGCATGAGGGAGTGGGGGAATCTTTGTCCTTATTTTTCAATGGTTTCATTTGCTAGTAACCTACGTACATGCTTTTTGGAATATGGTCCAAGGATGGAGTTGTACAAGGATAATTCTGAGTGTTTATGGGAAAACCACAAGAAAAGAGTCTTGTGACCTCAATTTATTCAAAAAAACAGAGCTGTTCTTGAATGTGTTTTCATGCCCCTCCCTGGTGTAGTGGATAGGAGTGAGTTTTATTATAATTTCATTTTCTCCTTCCTTTCCTCCCTCCAGGCCCTCCCATGTACTACTCCTTGTATTTATTATTTATTATAACTGGCTATTGTTATTTATTTTTGTTTCTATGTGAATACATGTTTTGCCACATGTGGCTTTCCTTATTGTATGCGCCTACCCCCGCCAGCAAGGAAGACACGACTCTGAGAAGATCTTCTTCATGCAGTTTTAATCAGGATCCTTGAAACATGTTCTTATGACCTGCGAGACCCTAGGGGCCCCTTGCACAGGCTTAAATCCCCTTGCACTAACCAATCCCAGTGAGCTACGTGGACCCTGCAGATAGGCTACTCTAACGCGGAAGCAGACAGGCTGAACAGACTTAACCAAATAAGGGCTTGTTTACACCAGAGAGTGCTCACCAATGGGAAGGTGGAAGGCGGAAGCCAGCGCCATCTTTAAGGTGCGACACTTCGCAGCTCTCTACACCTTATAATTATATACAGCTTGAACTTAGAAGAACTTTACTCATGTGACCTTTCTTTTTTTGTTTCTTTGTTTTTTTGAGACAGGTATTTTTGTGGCTTTGGAGCCTGTCCTGGAACTAGCTCTGTATACCAGGCTGGTCTCAAACTCTCAGAGATCCTCCTGCCTCTGTCTCCTGAGTGCTGGGATTAAAGGTGTGCACCACCAATGCCCTTGGGTGACCTTTCTTAACCCTTAGATTATAAATTGTCTGATGCTCTGAATAAAGCTGGCTAATACATGAGAATTTTGTTTTCCTCAATTTTAGGCTCCATTCTTTAAGATTCACAACACTTTTAGAATGGTAAACCCATGCTGTATCAGATTCATTGCAGTATACCTTCCAAGGTCCCCCCAAATCTTGGCAAATACATCTTTGAAGAGGGAGATGCATAGTTAACAAACCTTGAGCCGTGGTGGAGGGAAACAGTTGGCTCATTTCAAACAAAAATATATAAGTTACTGATTGAAATTGTTTTAGTGAAAGTATTCTGAGTAGAGCATATCTGTACAAGGTAATGAAGTGTCTGCTGAAATCATTTCATTTTAATATTCTGAACTTTAAAATGCACAATTTGAGAAAAACATCAGTTAAATAGTTTATTGTTTAAAGAGACAATTTGTTCAGATGTTTACCATTATAGTTAGAGTGCTTGTCATGAAATTATAATGAATGAATTGAAACCACAGGGCATTGTGGTACATGCCTTTGACTCCAGCATGTGTGAGTTCAAGGCCCTTTAGTATACTTTGCAAGCTCCAGGCTAGCCCAGGCTACGTAGTGAGACCCTGTCTAAAAATTTTTAAAAAAGAGAAAAAAGAGAGAGAAGGCAAAAAAATGTTTTTTTTTTAACTCTTCAGAAAGAAAAAAGAATATTTACATGTAACACAGCATTGGGAGAAAAAAGTTGAAGCATGAAGGCTAATGTTCATTATTTAATTAAATATAATTATTGAAAATATATAGCCTATGAATTATTTGCCTTAATGATGTGTTTGCTCTTTTTACCCAATCCATAAATTCCACTGACTTTTGGGTTGTTTCCTAATAATTCTTTACATAAGTACTTGTAAAATTTGAATACCAGAGAAACAACTTGACATCTGCTAAGGCACTACAATCTCAAGTATAGGTTTATGTTTCAAAGAGTCTTTCGTAGGTGATGAGGGAAATTTCAAGTGGTCAATTGATTGGAGGACAGTGTTGATGAAACAAACATTCTCAGCATCTTTGTCATTTGTTCACTGGAGGAATCTTTGTCTGCTTCCCACTTCCTTGTGTTCTGAGACTGCAGAAGAGTCTGCTGTATCTTAATGTGATCTTGATTTCCGGGTCATCAATTCAGCTTTTCTGGGCTCTCAGACTCAGTGTTCTCATTAGAGATGATGTCTGTCCATTGTTATCTAGATGTCCTCATTTTTTCCCCGAGTCTTTCTGAGTTTAGATCACATCTTTGTGATTCTATTCATAGTGGTTTCTTTAACTATGCCAAGTGTCTCCCCACCTTCACCAAGTAAATTAACACAGCTTGCTTAGAAATCTAGTGCAGTTATTTCAATATCAGGCAAGGTAACTTTCAGACCTTAAAATTAATCAAAATTAAAATAATATCTGAATATACTCATAATTTGCTTTTTCTGACACTGCAATGTGAGCATGACTGCAGGATTTAGAGAATAAGAATATAGAATTCCACTTAAATGTCAGTTAATGGTAATTAACAACTAAATTTTAAAAGTATTCCCCTATGGTGATATATTATTTATGATCTAATAAAGCTTGCCTGAAGATCAGAGAAACAAAGCAGCCAAGCAACCAGAGAGCTTTTACCTCTACCCAGACTGGGCCAATCCTGTCTTCACTGTGTCTGGAGACTAATTGCCAGAATACCAAATGCCTTGCTACTATTTTATATATCTCTCTAGTGTTGGGATAATAGGTATGAGCTCTGTTTCTCTTTTAGACTGATTCCCTTTCATGTTGCCCTGGGTGAACTTGAACTCACAGAGATTCGTCTGCTTCTATCTCCTGAGTCCTGGGTTTAAAGGCTTGTGCTATGACTGCCTGGCCTCTTATGGCTGTGGCTAGCTTTGCATTATGATCTCCAAGTAAGCTTTATTAGATCATTAATAATATATCACCCTATGTCTCATGTATAATTTCTCACAGTAGTTTATGTGGCATCCGTAAGCTGGGACAAAGACAGAGGCTTTTAATTCTGTGTATTTAGAAGGTAGTTATTTATTTCAGCATATTTGACTGAATTGGTTTTCTCCATAGGGCACTGGTTCTTGTAATAATTGCTCTATTGAACTCTCAGCAATCACAAGCAGAAAGCTAGTCAGTTAAGTCCTTCTGCTCGGCATTATTGCCGTACCCCTCATGCCACTCTTTCCCTCTTCAGGCTACTAATTTCCTTGTGGGCAGTGGTACAGAGGTATTCCTTAGGTTTCCTTCCACGCCATGTTTCTCTGTCTGTCCCTAGCTTTCTGTGGGAATTTCCTTAGGGGCAGAAACAGGTGTCTTCTTGGTTAATAAAGTTATATTCTTGTTCTTCTGTAAAGAAAGCCAGCCACCTTTCTTCCTCTATCCCTGTAGTTCTTTTATCTATTGCATTAAAAAAAATTCTGTACTCCTCAGTAACTGAGTTGCTTTCAAGGGCTCCATTTACATTATGATCTTGATATAATATTACATCCATGATTGGCATCTACAAATATTCACACAAAAGAATGTTGTTTAGTTTTGGTATTTAAACTGTCTTCATAAGCAGTTTAGCCTAATCCAAGTTTATTTGAGCAAAATGTGTGCCTCATAAATCTGTGAAGTTCTTTGATCCTTTGTTGCCACATGTTAGGAAGCTGAGACTGTGAACAAAGTATGATGACTTGTTCCAAAGTGACTTCCAAATCAGTTCTGACCAAGTAGAAACATTGAACATTGTTTCCTGTGAATGAAATGAATCCTGACATTGGCTGTGACCAGGATGCCATCAGATAAATTCTGCACTGTGATAGTTTTCATTAACTTTTTTCAAAGAACCAGCTTTAAAAGGCTACATAAAAATGTGTAATGAAGGAAAATTTTTCTCATCTTACCTTTCATTTATGGATTAGTATGAGGCAATGCCCACCTTCTACTTCTATAGCAATGTAGACTCTTTCTGGACTCCCTGAGTTTTTGTTTTGCTTCACCATTTTTTTTTTCATAGAGTAATTTATTCAGCAACACTTCTTTCAACACGAAATACAGGGCACTGTATTACTACCATAAGTAAGGTGATGTTCTTTCACTAGAGAGAGATAAGATATGATTTACAGCAATATATTGTAGACTTTATAAACACATATGTGACTTATATTGTATTTTATAGAGGAAGGACATATTTTCACCTGAGATCATTAGGAAAGCACAATGAAAGACATATAATGAGTCTTTGCAAGTGAATAATATTTCAGTTGTTGGGTAGTGGGACTGTTTAAGCAGAATAAATTGTACAAAAGCGTCGGAGCTTAAAAGAACAATGCAGACAGAAATGAGGGCTTTTCAGTTTGAGCCAATAACTGGTACCATGTTAGATTTGAATGCTACCAGATAGCAGCCTAGTACTTCACATAGATTAACTTAAAAGGACTTTATGGGCTGACTGAATGAGGGAAAATTTAAAGGTGTGATGATATGTCAGCTGTTGAAATTCTCTAGGCATAAAGTGTTATGAGCTGGGTAGTAGTCAGGCAAGGGATATATATACAACCATGGTGACCAGAATGATGGTCTAATGAAAATGCAACTTCTGGGTGTATTGTGAACTTCTTAACATTTACCTATTAACATGCAAAAATGATTTGTTTTGACTTGATATTAATAACTGAAGCTTTGGGCACATTGAGAGTTTGCTTGTGGTAACAGGCTCAGCAAAATCACAGAACCTGTCAAGTTCATAGAATGACCCCTTCTTTCAGTTTCCAGGGCCATTGACTCAAGTCAGATAGCACATGCAACACTTAACATAGGAGGAATAAGTGAAATTTCTTTAAAATTTTTTTCAGTTTTCATAGCAATCAAGGCTAAGGACTTGATTAGAAATTCAGACTTTTAAAATACCTCTTTGGTTTATTAGGTCTGTTAAGGAGAAATTAACTAAAAATTACTTGAGTGGCATAAAAATCTAAAGCAAATATGTATAGTGATTAGAGGAATGTGGGTATGTGTGGTGATATCCTTCTTCCACAAATAAAACCTGTCTGGAGCTTGTCACTAGCTAACCATAGAGGTCTGGATGTCTGTACAGACAGACAGGAAGTGATGTAGCTGGGCAGAAACTGCCACTAGCTAACCATAGAGGTCTGTAGGTCTGTACAGATAGGCAGGAAGTGATATAGTTGGGAAGTAACAGGATATAAGCAGGGACAAACAGGAAATTACTCTCTTTCCTGTGGAGATGCTGAGCATTGGCTATGGCACAGCTCCCAAGACTGCGGGCTTCTATGCTGCCTGGACTCAGCTTACATTTGTCCTCTGTGCCTGGGCTGGCCCACTGCAGGTCATCTGTGGCTTCATCTGCTTACAGAGTCAAAGGCCACCATTGTAGCAACTGAGTTCTTAGCATCGACAGGTCCTGCTGACCTAGTGCATATTCAGGGCTGCACCTTTGCTTTCCCAAGTCCCAGCTCAGCTCTGAGACAACTGCAGTTGTGACTTCTGTGAGGGGGTAGGTTATTTACAAAATTTACAAATTCTAAAAATTACTCTACTTGCTTCTGTTTTACTCCAGCACTCCTAGCTATCAAGATAGACCCAAGTAAATATACAATCATCTGAATAATAATTTCCTGTTTCATATCTCCAAGTACATGCATTATTACTCTCAAGGTTAACTCACTCACTTCTTTATCATCTGGCTACTATTTCTCTGTTTTACATCTCCAATTATATACATTTTTACTCCTGATATTAATTCATTGCACTTCACTTCTTTATCTGACTAATATTTTTCTGCTTCATATATATAATTATATACATTTTTATTCCTGATGTTAACTCACCACACTTCAATTCTTTTATCTGAGTGCTCTGTTCACACTTGTATACCAGTGGTGCCTATTCCTCTGTGGCATCCATCACTTTTGTCTTCCGTGCTCAGTTTCACATTGCAGTGCCATTTGTGCCATTTGTGCCATTTGTGGGTGCCCTTTGTATAAGCCCCATTTTGGGTGTCATTTTGTAAGCATGCTTTTCTGACCAGCCAGTCTCGCTGCCCTTGACAGCCCCAAAGAAACACATGGATGCTGTATTAGTTATGAAACTGTTGGCTGATGACTTGGCATCTTATTGGCTAGCTCTGTCTTGATTATTAACCCATTTGTTATTAATCTAAGTATTTCCACATGGTCTTATCTTACCAGGGAATGCTGGATCTGCAACTTCTTTGCCTGCTACATGATGACTTCTCATCATCACTGCAGAGAAGAGAACAATTTCCTGTTTTTCCCTGCTTATATCCTGTTACTGCCCAGCTACATCACTTCCTTTCTGCTGTGCAGACCTCCAGACTTCTATGGTTAGCTAGTGGCAAGCCCCAGTCTCTGACTCCCAGACAGGTTTTATTTGTGCAAGAAAGATGTCACCACAAATGCTTGTCACTAGCTAACCAAAAGGTCTGGAGGTCTGTACAGACAGACAGGCTTTATTTGTGCATGAAAGTTACCATAGGTATGTTTTAAACAAGGCAAAGATTTTCCCATAAAGAGCTTCTAGCTCCCAAATTTCCAAGAAATTTCTCATACCACAGTGTGGTGGTTTATTGAATAGATTTTCTGGTCCTTACTTAAGCCTGTCAGCTTCAAGCTGTTTTACTAAGAAAAAGCTAACATGTCAATAATAGAATTAAGGTGTGTGTGTGTGTGTGTGTGTGTGTGTGTGTGTGTGTGTGTGTGTTGTGTATACTGGAGATTAAGTCTAGGGCCTTGTATATGCTAATTACATGTTCTCCCACTGAGATATATTCCTGGCCCAAAACTTGAGAATTTTTTAAAAAAACATATTTAATATAATTTTCCTTTGTAAGAGGTTTGAACCTATTAATTATGTGACTTGTTTCTTATTGAAGTAGTGACTTATTTTAAAAAGGCACATTATGACTGGGTAGATGGGTCAATACATAAAGCAATATGTATACATAAAGTAAATACATGTTACCTAAGCATGAGGACCTGAGTTTGAATCCCCAGAACCTATGTAAAGCCAGGTGCCATAGTGTGTGTCTATAATATAGTACTCCTGTGATGAGATGGGAGGAAGGAACAGAGAATACCCTGAAACTTAATGGGCCAGCTGTCCTGGTTTGAAAACTGGTGAGCAACTAAGAGGCTCTTTTTCTGGAAAGTGAAGCACAACACTCAAGGTTGTCTTCTGACTTTTACAGCATTGCCATTGCTCATGTATATGTACCTTACATGAATGGGCACATAGGTATCATACACATGTATCATGTGCATATATGAGCATACATCCACATGCAGAGAGACTTATAAAATGGAACATTTGAATGCATCAATTTTTTTTACCTTTTACATGCATAACATACATATATTTATTTGTTTGTTTGTTTGTTTGTTTTTGAGGCTACCAATTGAACCCAGGGCCTCATGCATGCTTATAAACTGCTTTGCCATTATGTTATATTCCAGACCTACCTCTTCTGCCTCTTTTTTAAAAATTACTTCTACCTTGAAATATGAGGCTTAATAAGAAAATCCAAACAGCGTCTTGACTATTAGAGGAAATACTAAAGGGTAGGTAGGAGTTCTCATTTCTATTTTAAGATAGAAACATCTAATTGTTTTCATGTGTCATTTTAGTATTGGAATTGTGAAACCTTTGGTATTAATTTTGCTGTGAAATTTTGTAAGTCATTGCTTTTTCACATAATAAGTGATACATGCTTACCCTGTCTGCTTCTCTTATTCTGACTTATTCAGTACTCATTTAACAACTTCTACTAAAGTCTGAGGCACCAGAAAAACAAAAGTAAAAACTGGTCATGGCTCACTTGAAGATGGCAAACAAATGGGGCATCCAGGCATGAGTTCCAGTTAATTAACTGGCACAGTGAAGTTCAGAGAACCAAATAGGGTAATAATGTGAAAGGGGGAAGAAACCGTCATCCTGTGTGTCTCCTCAGAAATGGGAATGAACACCTATGGGGAAACTCTGAAATGGGGTTTGAACTCAAGTTTTAAATGTAGAATGACAGCTCTGTCAGACATGTAGTTCCTAGATAACAGTTTTTGCACATTTGCTAGTGGGTTATAAAGATGCTTGTTAAAAATACAGACTACTTTCAAGTGCTATAGAGATTTTGGGAGTGCAAATCTAAGTAGAGTCTTGGAAAATGTGCTGTGAAACAGCTTCTCACATAATACTGATAGTCAAAACGGTTTGCCATCTGCTTTAGTGAAGATCCAGGAATGTTAGTTGTTGATGTCAGATGCAGTCATGTCACTTCCCAAGCAGAGCTTTAAGAGGGAATGAAACCTGGAGTGAGGGCAGAGCACCCTGTAAGAATGAGCAGAAGAGGAAAGAAAAAAAAAAAAAGAATTACATGATGATAAACTTTTTCCTGGAGCTAGAATGTATACTTATCTAAGTCTTTGACTGATAGCATGTATTTCTAGATCCACACAGGGGGAAACAACTGTTGAATAAAAAAATGGAGGGCTGACACAATAGTTCATAAGAGTGCTGGCTGCTCTTCTAGAGGACCTGGATTCAGTTCCAAGACCTAAATGGTGACACTTAACAACCATCCATAGCTCCAGTCTCAGGGGCTCCACAGGTACTGCTTGTATGTGGTACACAGGCATACATGCAGGGAAAACACTGATACACAAGTAACTCTTTTTATACATTTTCCTTGTGATTGGCTTTATTACAAAAGGGTTTCTCCTCTGTTCTATCAAATACTGATTTTTTTTTCTTCTAAAAATGGAAGCGTTAAAGCTCTGAAGAAACTGGAATTTACTCTCTTGAATGAGAAGTATGAAGAAAGTACATTATATAGAAATTAATATGAAACATTAACTAGGATTTAGGAAAACAAAAAGGCCTCAGTACTAGTTGTGATTATGATATTTATCTAACTGAAGTGGGCTTCATGTTGAGGATGAGAACTCATATAGTCTCTTAGAAGCAAAGCTGTTCATTCTTAGATATTCCTATCTCTTTTGGTATTAACATAATTTGTACATCTTCTATTCTTAGATAAGTAACAACTTATGTCAGTGGAAATATACTTTATAAAAAGGAATAAAATGAGAATTTTTAAAGTTGATTTGTTATAAAAATCATTTGCCTTGGCTGGGTGGTGGTAGCACATGACTTTATTTCTAGCACTCAGGAGGTAAAGGCAGGTTGATCTCTATGAATTCGAGGCCAGTCTGGTCAACAGAGCTGGTTCCAGAACAGCCATGGCTACACAGAGAAACTGTGTCTCACAAAAACCAAACCAAACCCCCAAATCAATTCTCTGTTGTAAAAACTCAATTGTAAAAACTCAAATGTAAAAACTCAAATTTAGGGCATAGAAATGGTTTACTCTAATGTAGTTTTCACAAATATATCTAGTCCCTCACTTACATATTTTTGCATGCAAAAAACAAAACAACAACAACAACAAAACAAAAAACTAACAACTGAACTGGTCAGGTTTTTTTCTTTAAGTGTATAAGCAAGGCTAGAATACACTGACTCTGTTTTGATAATCTAGGTGATCATTTAAACAAGTTAAATTAGCAAGATCATTTTAATAATTACTAGGTCTGCTTTCCATTTTGTGTGCTTAAATTCATTAATAAGATGTAGATATTTCCTTAAGCAAATGATCAAATGGTTAATTGTAATTCTGTTATATGTAATTTCTGAGGATCTACATTAAAAGCTTGAGCGTATGCTACTATCATGTCAGAAACCAATGCTCATGACCCCAGTGAGCCCACCTAGCTGTGTCAATATGTCAGTGCATAATATACATGTGTACAAAGATGTCAGAAGTAAATGCCTATGACTCTAGTGAGCCCATCTAGACTTGGCAATTTGTCGGTATATCACATGTTTATGTTTGCATTTGCAGTTTTCATGAAGACCAGGGATGTTGAGTTCTTTGGTTGCTTTTGACTTGTTTGTTTGTTTGTTTGTTCGTTTGTCGTTCGTTCATTCATTCATTCATTCATTCATTCATTCATTCATTCATTCATTCATTTTTGAGCCATGGTCTCTCTGAACCTAGAGCTGACCAGTTGATTAGATTGCCTGGCCAATGTGTCTCCAAGTCCTTCCTTTCTCTACCATTAGTACTAGGGTTACAGGGGGACCTGGTATTTACGTGGGTTCTAAGGTCCAAACTCAAGATCTCCTGTTGCACAGCTGCCATCTCCTCAGTACACAGACTTTTAAAAAGTTATTTGAAATAAAATAAAAAGAAACTTTTATTTTGAATAATATCTTGTTGTAGACAGGAAAAGGTTTATAGTGATATCTTTGAACTGAGCAGATTTGTGTGAGAATACCACAGTGAAGTCTTCAGATTTGTTGATTTTGCTTGGCGTAGTGGAAAACAGTGGTCATCCAAGCACTTGGGAATATGAGGAAGAATTGAGACGGAGAGATCAGCCCAAGCTATGTATCAGCTTTGACTTTAAGAAGAAAAAGGTTGGGTGTTTATGAGTCTAATAAGCTGCAGACTTAGAGTCCATACCAAATTGCCCTGACCTGACACAGGAGGTAAATGGAAGAGATTACTAAAATCTCCCATCTGGTTTATAATTCACTAGAGGCAACCTCATGTCTACAAAAATGCTGTAATGGTCACAGTTAGAAGTTTTCACATGTAAAGAAAGCAGCATAAATCTAGCTAGGAGAATCACTACTCAAAGCATCCTGTCTTACCCCACTGGAGTCATGGATATTTATTCCTGACATCAGTATATGACAATATACACGGGCCGTTGTTAGCTAAGGAAGCCAATTCACTATGCTGAGCTGAGTTTTTATTGGGGTGCCATCACATGTAGTCTGTACCTTTCTCTATAACTACATGGCGCAGAGCCTTCATCCTTAGTCACATTATGACCAAGGCTTCCCATGATAATTGTATGAGCATAGTGATCACTTCTAAATATCCAGTAACAAAGGCAGGTCTCTTTGGAGGTTATGTTCTTTCTTCACCACCCACCTGCACTTTTCAAATAGTAAAAGCACACAAGGCCAAACTTAAAGAGTGGTTTATAAAACTGTAAGTCAGATAAAAATAGTTCTTTATTACTTACTGGATTAAATGAAAATGTTTTTATTTCAGATCACCTTTCCATACTCTCTGTCCACTTAATGCTTCTTTTTATGTGTTCCCTTCTTAGCCAATTACAATCTTATCTCCTTAGGATGGTGGTGCTCTACTGCATTGGAGCCTCTGCCCATAATATTGTTGTTGTTATTGTCACAGATTTTTAGTTTTGAGCCAATCTAGCTATTTGCAGTGCCCAATACAATCTACCTGTATCTCATGTGAAAGGTCACTATGCCATCTGAATAGTTTTGGAGCTACAGTTTCCTTTGAACTCTTACAATTAGCATCACCTATATGAATTATTTGTCTGTTAGCATATCTTTCCTTCTATGATTATTTATTCCCACTCATCTTTATGAATAGATGTTAAGCCTCCTGCTGATCAGAAACCACCCAGACTCCTTCTTATGCCCTTTTAATTCTCTCAGATACTATTACAGTACCTTCTTGCACATTAGCACATGTTAAAATTATAAATGGCAAATTTTCATAGGTACATTGAACATATAAATTGAAGCATTTTTGTAAAGTCATCTAAATTGTATTATAGAAATTTTTAAGATAATATTAATCAAGAAAAGTGGAATGAATTTTAGTTTAACACATTTTTTCAAGCAAAATGGTCACAGAATGCTTTAAAACATTAAAGTATGTCATCCATCCCTACTTCTTTTTACTGATGTTAATGTTCATTCTTTAAATATTTGTGTTTTTAGTCAGAGAAATAAAGGTACTCTCCTTAAAGTGCTAGCCTCTCCTCACTCTGTTTCATTTCTTCATAATATTTTTCAGTGACCAGCCTCTGTCTTCATCAACATATTCTCCATAGTGGTGGGGACATATTGCTAACAGCCATGTGCTCTAGAATAGATCTGATTCTTAGAGAGTGCTCAGAAAAGTATTTGCTGAATACACAAATAACTTCAAAATGTATAGCAGATTGAAAGTTTATTTTCCATGCAATTGATGTTTTGTCATCCAATTTGAGGTATAATTGAGGTTGAAGAGTTTCAAAAACAATCTACAATGATTGAAAGAGTGATAAGATGCTTTTAAAATTTCTAAAAATTGTTTAATGAAAAATAAGGTGCATAGATGGTTAAAGATCTGTAAATCACTGATTAATTTAAATTAGGCATATTTATCAAATTGTGTTCTTATCAGAGAGGAATTCTTAGATTTTTTTTGAAAAGAGCAAAATAATGTTATTTTTGTTCTCTACATGATGCATACAGAGCTATTTTGTAAAATTTTAATATTTCAAGAGTTTAAAGAACAATTTGATCATCAATAATGTAAGAATAATATAAAGCTAGGAATATGTTTATCTTAACAAATAAGATCATGGAGCTCAGCTTTTGCCCTTCCTTCTGAAAGAAAACTATTTTCTGCTAATAGAGACTGGACACTACCATGTTCCTCATTTGAATCTATAATTTGGAATAATAAACTCTTGACAGCCTAGAGATTGAACACAGAGCTGAGTGTAGCTTTACTGTATTTGAGATATTTATCCTAAGTCTAAAAGTAACCTCGGATGTTAGTTAGCTTTGTTCATACTCTACAGTGCTTCCAAATGTACAGTGTTGTATTCTATTTTCATGCTTCCGTTCCCATCTTGGCACTTGGTACCTAAGGGGTTTGTATAGGTGTGGCCCCATAGATTTCTGTGTTTGAATTCTTGGCCCATAGGGAGTGGCACTATTAGGAGGTATGGCCTTGTTGGAGTGGTTATTACCTTTTTGGAGGAAGTGTGTCACTGTGGAGGCGGGCTTTGAGCTCTCATATATGCTTAAGCTATGCCCAGTGTGACCGTTCACTTCCTGTTGCCTGTGAATCAAGATGCAGTACTCTCAGCTCCTTCTCCAGTGCCATGGCTACCTGCACGCTTCTTGACATGATGATAATGGACTAAACTTCTGAAACTGTAAGCCAGCCAAAATTAAATGTTTTCCTTTCTAAGAGTTGCCATGGTCATGGTGTCTTGTCACAACAATAAAACCCTAAGATAGGACCCATTATAAATATTGACTGTCTATTAAGTCTACTTCCTCCCTACCTTCCTATCTCTTTGCCTCTAGTTCTTTCTTTCCATTTTAAATTTTAATTGTAATTCTTGAGACAGGGTGTCACTATTTAGCTCTGGCTTTCTAGACTGTAGACCAGATAGAGATCTGCCTGAATCTTGAATCTTCCTCTCTGAGTGCTTGTATTAAAGGTGTGTTGCACAACACCAATTGCCTTTGGTTCTTATATTTGCCACATTCCCCTGAGAAGGATTGGTTTTCATTTGCTGGCAGAATGTGTGTGTGTGTGTGTGTGTGTGTGTGTGTGTGTGTGTGTGTGTTGTTTTAAATAACTTGTTTGTTTATTTATTTATTGTGTATGAGTTACCTGTCTTCACATACACTAGAAGAGGGAATCAGATCCTATTACAGATGATTGTGAGCCACCATGTGGTTGCTGGGAATTGAACTCAGGACCTCTGGAAAAGCAGCCAGTACTCTTAACAGCTGAGCCATCTCTCTAGTGTCCTGACTTATTTATAATATGATTGTTTAATTTTATCTTTTGCGTTTATCTACCTGACTCAAGTTAAGACTCTTTATAGTCAAGAGATAAAATTGGCAATGATTCAGCATTTTGCTATTGTTTGTTGCTCATGATTTTAGCAGTGCATTTGAAACTAGAATATACTTTAAACTTTATCATTTCATCTCCAACTCTGGATTTTTGGCAAACATCAAGGCAGATAAACAAGACTTACCACTGCAAACCCATCTGCTTTTGGGTACACATGAGCAGACCAGTTTGTGATGTTTTACCATTCAACATAGAACTGGAGGAAGATCCCTGTAGGGTAAGAATAGAAGACACATTTTAAGGTTAAAACATTTTTAGCAGTGAATCATTTATCTTCCTACTGATTGTGGCTAGCGATAGTTCACACTGGCATTTTTAATATCTCTGGCAGATTGGAATGATTCCAATAAAGTTGGATTGATTTTGTAGTAGACATGAAGTGACAGCACATCTTATGCTTTAGGGGTGACAACAGGGACTGGTAGGAAAATGTTATGTTATTGTGCTAGGAATGTGAAAAACCAAGTAGTTGTCAGGTGTTTCATACACCTGTTAGGGCCATGTGTGGGAATAGTCACCATCACTATAATGCCGTTTTAGTTCTTGGCAGCTCAAAAGTTGTTTCATAAAAAATAATAGGATGTGGTTCTTCCAAGCCTGTCTTCCTAATGCTTCTTGATACTTGAGTACTATATTCATTCTACAAGAAAGAAGTTAATGATAATACTCTTCTGGCAGGAATTATGAGAATTACAAGAATGCCAGGTATATAGGTGGCACTAGATCGCAAGCAAATTCTTGATAGGAAACTTCAAATTTGAATGTGTCTGAAGATAAAATAAACTCTTTATTCTGTCTCTTTTGTTTGGTTCTAAACTGACATTTAACAAATTGCATGGCATCTCTGTTGGACTGTAGATTTTTGTCTACTAGAGATTGTTATTTTTTTTGAGGATAGTTTTAGACTTAGGACTTAAAAATTTGGAAAAAAACAAAAATTTGAAAGGTAGGCTTCTATTTCAGTATGGTGATAGAGTTGGGCATGCCAGATAAAAATGAATCTTTCAGACTTGGTTACAAACTTTTTCGTGCTTTGTGGTCCCAAGAGAGCTTGGAATATGGGCTAACCTAACAAGGCAAGAGAAAGGAGGTCCTTTAGGACTTTACTGTAGGTGAATTTCTTGATGATGGTTCACAGGGAAACATGCAATTATTGCAGTGCTGTTTCTCCTCTTCATAACCATGACTTCAACTTTTTTGTTCTTTAGATTCTGAGTTCTAAAGTATGGTAGAAATGGTGACTGTCTTGGTAGATTTTGCTACAACTTTATCATCTTTCTCATCCTCCATAGTATATTTGCCTAAAACTTTCTTTGTTGGGTCATTCATGTGAAACCTGAAGCCAATAATTTCTCACTTTGGTTTTGTTATTAGATTAATAGAAACAGTGATCATTTAGGATATATATGTGTGGTAAGTAGTTAAATATAGGGATTTGTGTACATTAATACATTCCAGAGAATTGGCTTCCTAATCATGATTTTAGGCTACTCAAAGATAGTCATTTATTTTATTAAATTATGAAAGGTCTCTAGAATGTCTGAATTATATATCCATCAAAAATTTAAACAGTTAAATATTGCATGCTTGATATATAAAAGAGTGTTTAAACACTCTTACTTGCATTATTCCATTCTAAACAATTCTATATGTATTTGATGTTAGCCTGTTTCACAGATAAAGAATCTGATATTTTATACGAACAAATAATTCATTTCAAATTCCATTGGTATTATGAGGAAAATCAGAGTCTGGCTGCTGAGATACCACAGTTTATTCTGAAGAGCAGAATGGGCACTACATATCCTGAGAAGTAAATTATGGGTCAAGTTGGGGGTCTAGACAGTGGTGAAGCAGAAGTCTATATAAGGGTGATTTCTGTATTCTCACAGTGGAAGCAGTTGTCATGATTTCAACAAGTTCTGCTATGAGGTCTTTCAAGAAAATAACCTCATCATTGTTTGTTGTGCTAGGAAGGGTTTTTTAGAAGTTATATAAATAACTGTTTTTTTTTTTTTACCTGAAACCCTTTATATACATCTATATGATTAAATTATTTGACCCTTCAGTTGGGTGATTCCTCATAAAAGAGAATTAGAATCATGATGTTATAGGATAGGTAGAGTAACCATAGCTGGCAGAAATAAATTGAGTGTTACAAAATAACTAGTAGAGAAGAAAACCACATATTTATTTTATGTGGTTTTCACATCATGTCTCTTGATCCCATTTACACACACACACACACACACACACACACACACACACACACACACACACACACACGTCATGGTAATAATGGATTTGCTAAGTACCTTTATTTTGAACATTACCTTAGCTTGTCTATTCTTAGAACAAAATACCCAAGGTTGGGTAATTTTGAGCACACCAGATGGGTGACCTCATGGTGGTGGAAGCTTGTGTGAAGAGGGAGAGATGATTTAGAACTGAAAAGAAGAGTGAGGAGGAGTTATTACTTCGTTTTACAAACAATTTTCTCGCAAGACTTAGCCTGAGATCCACAAGAATTACCATAATTCTTTTCTAGGACAGTGCTCCACCACCATGCATTAGAACCTACCTTCTAAAGGTTTCACCATCTCCTGTTATCCCCCAAATAGAACCAATTTCCAATGTATGTACCTTTAGGTGACATGCTGAAATACCATCCAAATTGTAGCACATTATACTTTGTGTCTATATTTATATATCATTTAAAATTAAATGCTTTTGAAATTGTGATCACAGTAGAGTAATTGTCCATTTGAGGCCCTATATTGGGTGAACTTAAAAATAAAACCCAGGAAAGGAAAGTTATCAGAAACTATTAACTTTATTTTCCTTTGATTTTGTAAATAAGGCAGATCAAGAATGCATGGATAAAATTATGCTTAGTGGTATACAGATACACTTTTTAGAAATTTTTGACTGATTTCTCTTTCTCTGAATCAGACTATTTGGCACAATGTAAACATGCTATGATGCTACATGTGCAAGCAGTTTCTAGGGAAAATGGGGTCTACTAATTTTTCCCACAAATATCCTGAAAATCCAAAGAGTTATCCTGTGTGCTGCTGGGCTTGTGTTTGTTCCTGGAGTTGTTCACTCATGACAGTGTCATTTTATTCATCATCTTTTCAAGTAGGTTATAAGTGAAATAGAAAGAGAAATACTCCACCAGTAAAAGCCTGGGGAAAGTATTAGTCTGTGTGGTTGCCAAGTTTTCATATTCAGAATCCCACATGCTAAACAAGTGTTCCACCCTGAGGTACAGATCCTTACCTCTGAAATATAATTTGTTATATATTAGCATTCTGCTTACCCTTTTCCAGACCTCTCCCAAGTCTTCACTGTGTTAGAAAATTCATTTCCTTATCAAGTAACATTTTTAATTTATCTATTCCTTTTACTTAAGCTATTTAAAACATTAAAGTTCCATGTTTATTCATCTTTAGTATTCCATTCCTGTAAGCCACCAGAATGTCCTTTGGACATCCTTATCAAATGTGTGCTAGCAAATTTGGAACTTGTCATTTTGCTTCCTTTCTTACTCTACATGATATAAGATCTAATTACCACCCAGCATGAAGTAGCAGCTGATGTGGAAAAGGCAGCAAGAGAAGGTCTTGACTTAACTGGGCTGATAGCTGCCTGCTCCTTGTATACTTCTCAGCTACAAGGAGAAGGAACCAGCATCATTAAAGCAATTCACATTTTAAAAATCCTTCCTTTTCTGCTATGAGGCAGAAAGGGGATCTGTTAAATCTATGAGGAAGCAAGACATTAAACAATGCATTCAATTTTTCAATTAGTAGTCTTTGATGCTTCTCTGAAATGTATAAAGTATTTTCATCGTTAAAGTTATTCAGAGTATTCATCCTATTTTCTTAACATTTAAATAGGTAACATTTTCAGGATTAAAATAAAATCAAGGTAATAATCAGTTTTTTTAACACAAGGTGCAGAATTTGACATAATTTTGAGCTTTCATTTTCCAAATTTCTATAAAAATACTACTTAAATTCATGTTTTAAAATGTAAACTTCTATATTGTTGAATGAATGACTTATGTAATTAGCCTAGTATATGTCAGTGTGTGGGGGTGGGGGAGGTGATCAATATAGCCCATGATTAAAACATAGAAAACACATTATTAGCAATGTAAAGAAATACATGCTCTATTATTATTTGAAGTAAATGCAATTATGGCAGCTCTAGAGGGAGAATATCTGAATCAAACCCGAAAGTACAAGTAGGCATGGTGATCTATGCTTATAACCCTAGTACTCTGGAGATAGAGACAATGGAATCCAGTCTAGTGCTAGCCTTAATAACAACCCTAAAACTGTATATGTGACCTAGCTGTTGAACTTTTAGGAATGTATCCTTGAAAACAGATACACACATACGTGCAAATGTGCACACACATGCAAATACATGCATATGCACAAACACATGGGTAGGGGACTTATGATTTAAAGAGTTGTATTTCTAGAAGACCTAATTTCAGTTACCAAAACTCATGTCCTCTGGCTCACAACCAACTGTAACTCCACTTTCAGGGGTTCTGTTGTCTTCTTCTGCCCTCTGTGGACACCTTCCCACATGTGACATATTTCACAGACACACACACACAAACAAAAATAAAACAATAAACTATAAATCTTTAAAGCACACACACACATATACATACATACATACATACATACATACATACATACATACATACATACCCAAAAGTACTCTTTAGGAAAAGGAAAAATAGAAAAATGTTAAAAAGATAATATTAAAGAAATTATAGTATATTCAAGAAAAGATGTATTTCCTTTTTTAAAACAAACAAACAAACTAATTCTGTTGTGATAAGGAACAGTCTGTAATTGATATCAGAGTGAATGAAACATACCTTTGTCTCTGGAAATGTGTATAATAATTTTTTTCTCAGTCTTATCAAAGAAATACACACACAAATATATACACACTCATGTGAAAGGACATAATTGGTGGTGGCACTTATCTTAGGTAGTCAAGTGTCTTAGAAAGAGAGAGTTTTTTTTTAAATTTTATTTTGTGTGGGCATGTGTGTCTGCATGTGTGTGGTTATGTGAATGCTATGGTGTGCACATGGAGTTCAGAGGACTTAATAATAGTTTGTTCTCTTCTACCTCCATATGGGTCCTAGGTATCAAAAATGGGTCATCAGATTTGGTTACAAGAGCCTTTACGTCTTGACTCTCCCTGATGGCTTTTTTATTTTATTTTTTAAAAGGCTTTTTATTTTTTTAGGTATACTTTAAAAAAATATTCTTAAACTTTTATGAACATGTATTATTTTACATAATTGAAAAAGATATTTTTACATGGATAATCAATCCTGCTTTTGTTTTCCTTTTTAAGGACTCTGCACAGGAAAGTGTTATTACTCGAGATATTCATCGTACATTTCCTGCACATGATTACTTCAAAGACACTGGAGGAGATGGACAGGAATCCCTCTACAAGATCTGCAAGGTAGGGATCTGCCCTCACTTTTTCTAATTTGTTCAGGGCTATTTGTTAGGAACATTTTATAAAGATTATTATATGTAGTATGAATTAATATAAATTCAGAGACAGATATTGGGGTTCAAGCTGAAGATCAAAGAAGCAAAACAGTCAGCCAATTGCTCTTACCTCTTACCAAGGCTGAAATGGAGATCCTGTCTTCCCTGTAACTGGAAACTAGATTTCTTACTGTCCTTAACTTAGCTGGACACTAATTACCGCGTGAGCTCTTTGCTTCTTCCTTATATGCCTCTCTAGTGCTGGGATTAAAGACGTGAGCTCTGTAACTCTTTTAGACTGATTCACTCTCATGTAGTCTTGGATGGCCTCAAAGAGATCCATTTGTCTCTGTCTCCTAATCCTGGGATTAAAGGTGTGTGTCACACTGCCCAGCTCCTATGGCTAATGGGTATAGTTGGCTTTGCATTCTCATCTTCAGTGGCTTTACTAGATTATAAACAATGTATCACCACAGTTATATTTTCTGTCTCCTTGTTTTATTTGCAATGTGTTCCTTGCTTACCCATACACCACTAGATCCTTTACAGTGATCTTGGAAGGTGACCTTCTTACTTCCTCTTCTGACGGATGCACAGCACAGTCCTAGTTTGTCTTACACACTAGCAGGGAAAGAACAGAAGTTCCTCTCAGATGAGATAATGTGAGAATTGTCCCCAGTTTTTGACTATAGGCAAGTGTGAGAACTGGTGTGGGCTGCTTGTTGAGTACTGGCAAGTTCCTACATCTTACGTGTGGTTCTTACATTTCATTTTCAAATTTTTCATCTTCCATGTCATTAGTAGACCTAGAAAAAAGCTGCTTCATTATAGTCTGTCAGGGGAGAAGAGGCAATAACTTACTAAGTTCTTAGGTAAAATCAGAAATACTCAGTGAAGCATGGTGGGCCTAAGTTCTCTTCTTACCTGCCATTCCCATAGAGACTGTCAGTGAGCAGTGGGTGACTCACGGACATTGGATAGTGCAGAGAAAAAGCAAATGCTAAGTTTGATGACAATGCCTAAATGATCAAGTTAGTTTTTCTAAGGGGTAATAAAGAGCCAGTAGCTATTCTGAAATATTCACAAATCCATTTCACTTAGTAGTTGCTATTTTTTTTTCTTGCCAAGAATTGCTAACCAAGAATAGTTGTTAAACTTTGGACATTGAAATGGCAATGGTGTATCTCTCAGTATAATGCTCCTTGCATGCTATGGTTTTCCTCTTTTCATATTCTTCCCTTCCTTCCCTCTTTCCCTCTGCCCGTTCCTCCCTCCTTCCTCCCTTCCTTCCTCCTCTTCTCTTCTCCCTCCTTCCTTCCCTCCCACTTCCTCTTCCCTTTCTTCTATACCTTTTCCTCTCTCCCTCCTCTGCTTCTCATTTTTCTCCTCTCTTCTTTCCTCTCTAGCGCTCTACTTCTCCTAATCTAGCTATTCCAGAATATTATATACAGATCAGAGCATGGACCGTGGGTATGCTTTAGTATTAGGTGCCTGTCTAGCACAAACAGGGCTCTGGCATTGACCTTGAGCACCAATTAAATCAATAAAATTAATTAAGTAAATAAATTAATCTTTTTTTATATAAGTCCTTCTTTTTGAGCCACAAATATGTAAATAATTTAAAAATTGGCTATATAATGATCTCTGCAAAATATAACTTCAAAAGTTTAATTTTTAAATTAATTTTTATTTAAATTAAAAACAATCTTATTTTACATACCAATCTCAGTTACCTCTCCCTTCCATTCTCCCATTCCCCTTACCAACCTCTCATCCCATACCCCATCCACTCCTCAAGGAGGGATCATCAAAGTCTGTGACATCATGTGGGGCAGGGCCTAGGCCCTCCCCTGTGTATCTAGACTGAGAGAGTATCCCTCCATTAGTGGATGGGCTCCCAAAGCCCATTGATGCACTAGGGATAAATACTGGTTTCTTCCCCTGCCAGAGGCCCCATAGAATGCACAGCCCCTCCCCCACTGATACCCACATTCAGGGGTCCTGATTCGGTCTTATGCTGGTTCCTCAGCTGTCAGACTGGGGTCTGTGAGCTCCCACTTGTTAAGATCAGCTGTTTCTGTGGGTTTCCCCAGCATAGGGTTGACCCCTTTGTTCATCACTCCTCCTCTACAACTGGATTCCTGGAGTTTGGCTCAGTGGTTAGCTGTGAATCTTTGCTTCTGCTTCCATCAGCTACTGGATGAAGGCTCTAGGATGGTGTTTAAGGTAGTCATCAATCTCATTTTAGGGGAAGGACATTTAAGGTAGCCTCTCCACTATTGCTTAGATTCTTAGTTGTGGTCATCTTTGTGGATCTCTGGAGATTTCCCTAGTGCCAGATTTCTTGGTAAGCTTATAATGGCTCCCTCTATTAAGGTATCACTTTTCTTGCTCTCCTTCCCTGTTCTTCCCTCAACTCTACCTTCCTGATTCGTCATGTTCATCCCCCCTGAATTTTTAAAATTTAAAAAAACATTTAGCTGAAAAATTATTAAAAAACGTTTTGTATAATATACTTCTAAAAAGGTAAAAGTAATTATGATAGTTTTTCCTATAAGCTTAAAAATTCTATAAGCAAATTAACTTCTGGTTCACATCAAAAGTGTAGGAAATTTCATAAAGTTTCTAAGTTGATTTTTAGAAGAATCTAGCTTGTGACATATGGAGAAGCATTTCCCCCTGGCACTTAGTGTATTTTCAGACAGTCATTGGCTTTTCCCTCACTTTTTCTCTGCTTATACTACTTTTTTCATCTGACTAAAACATATGGGTCTATATTCTTTCAGTTCTGGCTTACTATTTGGATCCATTGTAGTAAAAATAGTATTTGTTTCATTATATAATATTTGAAAGAGAAATTTCTGGGGAAAAAAACTGAACACAAAGATACAGGTTCACTGATGAGCATTTGTAATGTCTTGGTATTCATTGCTTTGTTGTTATGACAAATAGTTCAGCTCTTATCCTTTATAGAATAATCATCAGTGCATGTATATATGCATTACCTAGTCATCTTAGACTCTGTATATTTTACCATATAAATAGAAAGTGGTAAAACTCTGAATGAAGAAGGTTACAAAATATGGATCTAAGATATTTATTGAGGAGTAGCATAAATTATACAAAATTTTGAATATATAGAAAATAACATCAAATTCAAGGGATCAAATAAGAGTTATTCAGGAATATAATCTTATTATATATACCATGAAATAATTTTATAGTATGTTGTATTGTATAGGTTAGTAGAGATATATCTATGAGAACATGTTGTGGAACCTAAAATTTGCTAGACTTCTACAGCATGGGCCAGTTAGATTGTGATTGACCTGACTTTTCTCCTCGACTTGCTGTTCTTTAGTAGTCTAGTCTGGGCTTATCAGGAAACTTTAGCTGGCAGTATCATATAAAAATAGTTTTGCATAATTATAGTATATATTTATTATATAATATTTTTGTAACTAGTGTTGGACTAAGCAGTTGTTTTCAAGCTTCTTTCTCTGGCTTTTTAAAAAATAATGTATTTATGCTGTGTGTGTGTGTGTGTGGATGTGCTGGATATATGTATGTACATGTGAAGGGCAAGGGACCACACTCAAGAGTCAAATCTCTTCTTCCATCTTGTGATGAGTTTCAGGGATCACATTGAGCTTGTTGTCAGGCTGCTTGGCAGCAGGCAGCTTACTTGCTCGACTTGATTTGCTTATTGAATCCAATAGAAATTACAGTTCTTTCTTCTTTTTATTTTATTTCTCTTATTTTACATACCAGTCCCAGTTCTCTCCCTCCCTCCCTCCTCCTCCCTCCCTCCCTCCCTCCCTCCCTCCCTCCCTCCCTCCCTCCCTCCCTCTCCCCCCTCTCTCTCCCAAGCCCCCCTACCACCCACCCTCCCATTCCATCCACACTCCACATATAGGGTGTTGCCTTCCTAGAAGGGTCATCTAAATCTGTCAAGTCATTTGGAGTAGGCACTAGGCCCTCCCTCTTGCCTCTAGGTTAGGGTGTAACCCTCCATGAGGAACATGCTCCCAAAGTCCTTTTGTGCACCAGGATATCATCCTGGTTCTACTGTCAGAGGTCCCTTAGACTGCTCAGGCCTTCTAACAGAGACCCATGTTCAGGGGGTCTGAGCCGGTCCCCTGCTGGATTCCCAGCTATCAGTCTGGGTGCCCATTAGCTCCTCCTTGTTCAGGTCAGCTGTCTCTGTGAATTTCTGTAGCCTGGTCTTGTCTTCCCTCTCTGCATCTGGATTCCAATTCAGCTCAGTGTTTAGTTGTGGGTGTCTGTTTCTGTTTCCATCAGCTACTAGATGAGGGCTCCATGATGATGGATAAGTTAGTAGTCAATCTCATTATCAGGGAAGGGCATTTATGGTAGGCTTAACTCTGTTGCTCAAATTGTTAGTTGGGGTCAGTCTTGTAGGTCTCTGGGCATTTCTCTAGATTCCGTTTTCTCTTCAAATCTATAATGGCTCCCTCTTTTATGCTCTCTCTCTCTCTCTCTCTCTCTCTCTCTCTCTCTCTCTCTCTCTGTGTGTGTGTGTGTGTGTGTGTGTGTGTGTGTGTGTGTCTGTCTGTCTCTGTCTCTCTGTCTCTGTCTCTCTCTCCCTCTCTTGTCTATTCCTCCCCTGACTCAATCTTCCTAGTTGCATGTGCTTTCCTCTTCTCTCCTTCTCGTCCTTCTAGTTTCCTCTCCACTCACTGACTACCCCCTCAATCCCAATATGCTCATAAGATCTTGTCCCTTTCCCCTTCTGTGAGGGACCTTGTATGAAGCTCTTAGGTTCCTCCTTGTATCCTAGTTTCTGTGGTGGTGAATTATAGACTGGTGATCCTTTGCTTTATGTCTAAAATCATACTTGAGTGAGTACATGCCATGTTCCTCTTTTGTGATTGGATTACCTCATTCAGGATGGTTTCTTCAAGTTTTATCCATTTGCCTGTGAATTTCAATATGCCATTGTTTTTTTTTTTTTTCCCCACAGAGTAGTATTCCACTGTGTAAATATGCCACATCTTCTTTATCCATTCTTCAGTTGAGGGGCATCTAGGTGGCTTCCAGGTTTTTGCTATTACAAATAATGATGCTACAAACATAGTTGAACACATGCCTTTGTTGCATGGATGTGGATTATTTGGGTATATACCTAAGACGGGGATTGCTGGGTGCTATGGTAGACTGATTCCCATTTTCCTGAGGAACCGCCATACTGATCTCCAAAATGGTTGTACAAATTTGCACTTCCACCAGCAGTGGAGGAGTGTTCCCCTTTCTCCACATCTTCTCCAGCATTAGTTGTCATTGGTGTTCCTAATTTTAGCCATTCTGACAGGAGTAAGATGGTATCTCAGAGTTGTTTTGATTTGCATTTCCCTGATAGCTAAGGATGATGAGCACTTTCTTAAGTGTCTTTCAGCCTTTTGGATTTCTTCTATTGAGATTTCTCTCTTCAGAACTGTACCCCATTTTTTAAATAGGGTTTTTGGTGTTTTGTTGACTAGTTTCTTGAGTTTTTTATATATTTTGGAGATCAGCCCTCTGTCAGATGTAGGCTAGATTTCTTCTATTGAGATTTCTCTCTTCAGAACTGTACCCCATTTTTTAATAGGGTTTTTGGTGTTTTGGTGACTAGTTTCTTGAGTTCTTTACATATTTTGGAGATCAGTCCTCTGTCAGATGTCGGCTTGGTAAAGATCTTTTCCCAGTCTGTGGGATGCCGTTTGATCTTGTCAACTGTTTCCTTTGCCTTACAGAAGCTTCTCAGTTTGAGGAGGTCCTATTTATTAATTGTTGATCTCAGTGTCTGTGCTACTGGAGTTATGTTCAGGAAGCAGTCTTCTGTACCAATTTCTTCAAGGGAACCTCCCACTTCTTCTAAGAAGTTCTGTGTGGCTGGATTTATGTTGAGGTCTTTGATCCATTTGGACTTGAGTTTTGTGCATGGCAATAGACATGAGTCTATCTACAGTCTTCTACACACCATTGTCCAGTTGTGCCACACCATTTGTTGAAGACAATTTTTTCCTTTGTTTACTTTTAGCTGTTTTGTCAAAAATCAAGTGTTCATAGGTGTGTAGATAAATATCAGGAATTTCCATTTGATTCTATTGGTCTACCTGTCTATTTTTGTGCCAATACCAGGCTGTTTTCAGGACTATAGCTCTATAGTAGAGCTTAAAGTCGGGGATGGTGATGCCTCCTGAAGTTCCTTTGTTGTATAGGGTTGTTTTGGCTATCCTGGGTCTTTTGTGTTTCCATATAAAGTTGATTATTATCCTTTCAATGTCAGTGAAGAATTGTACTGGGATTTTGATTGGGATTGCATTGAATCTGTAGATTGCTTTTGGCAAGATTGCCATTTTTACTATGTTTATCCTATCTATCTAAGAGTATGAGAGATCTTTCCATTTTCTGGTATCTTCTTTAATTTCTTTCTTTAAAGACACAAAGTTCTTGCTATATAGGTCTTTCACTTGTTTGGTAAGTGTTATCCCAAGATACTGTATGTTGTTTGTGGCTATTGTAAAGAGTGATGTTTCTCTGATTTCTTTTTCATCCCCAAGGTGGTCTGTATATAGTAGGGCTACTGAATTTTTTGAGTTTATCTTGTATCTTGCTAGTTTGCTGACGGTGTTTATCAGCTGTAGGAGTTCCCTGGTATAGTTTATATAAACTATCGTATCATCTGCAAATAGTGACAGTTTGACTTCCTCCTTTCCAATTTGTATCCCCTTGATCTCCTTTTGATGTCTTATTACTTTAGCTAGAACTTCAAGTACAATAATGAAGATATATGGAGAGAGAGCGGGCACCCTTGTCTTGTTCCTGATTTTAGAGGACTTGCCTTAAGCTTCTCTCCATTCAGTTTGAGGTTGGCTGTTGGTTTACGGTATATTGCTTTTATTATGTTTAGGTATGTTCCTCTTATCCCTGATCTCTTCAAGACCTTTATCATGAAAGGATGTTGAATTTTGTCAAAGGCTTTTTCAGCATCTAGTAAGATGATCATGTGGTTTTTCTTTTTCAGTTTGTTTATATGGTGGATCACATTGATAGATTTAGTATGTTGAACCATCTCTGCAACCCAGGAATGAAACCTACTTGGTCATGGTAGATGATTTCTCTATTGTGTTCTTGCATTTGATTTGCCAGTATTTTATTGAGTATTTTTGCATCAATGTTCATTATGGATATTGGTCTGTTGTTGTCTTCCTTAGTTGTGTCTTTATGTGTCTTGGGTACCAAGGTAATTGTGGCCTCATAAAAAGAGTTTGGTAATGAACCTTCTGCTTCTGTTGTGTAGAACAATTTGAGGATTATTGGTATTAGCTCTTCCTTGAATTTCTGGTAGAATTCTGCACTGAAGCCATCTGGCCCTGGGTTGTTTTTGGTTGTGAGGCTTTTGATGACTACTACTATTTCATTAGAGGTTATAAGTCTATTTAAGGTTCTTATCTGTTCTTGATTTAATTTTGGTAGTAGTTATTCAGAAATTTGTTCATTTCCTTTGAATTTTCAAATTTTGTGGAGTCCAGATTTTCAACGTATGACCTGAAAATTGTCTGGATTTCCTCAGTGTCTGTTGTTATGTCCCCCTTTTCATTTCTGATTTTGTTAATTTGCATGTTCTCTCTCTGTTTTTCTGGTTTCTACTTTATTGATCTCAGCCCTCAAATTGATTGATTATTTCCTGGCATTCACTTCTCCTGGGTGTGTTTGCATCTTTTTGTTCTAAAACTTTCAGTTAATTCTCTAATGTGACTATTTTCTGTTTTCTTCATATGGGCACTTAGTGCAATAAAGTTGCCTTGTAGAACTGCTTTCCATAAGTTTGAGTATGTTGTGTCCTCAACTCGTTGAATTCTAGGAGTGTTTCCATGAGTTTGTAGGGTTTCTGCGATTTGTGTTGTTGAATTCCAACTTTAAAGCATGGTGGTTTGATAAGATATAGGGGACTATTCCAAAGGTTTTTTTTTTTTTTTTTTTTTTGGTTTGTTTTTTGGTTTTTGGTTTTTTTGTTTTTTTTTTTTTTGGTATCTGTTGAGGTTTGTTAAGTTGCCTAGTATGTGGTTGATTTTAGAGAAGATTCCATGTGGAGCAGAGAAGAAGGTATATTCTTTTGTGTTTAGATGGAATGTTCTATAGATGTCTATTAAACCCAATTAAGACATAACTTCTGTTAGTTCTTTTGTTTCTTTGCTAAGTTTCTGACTGGTGTTCCTGTGTAGCAATGAGAGTTGGGTGTTGGAAGTCTCCCACTATGAGTGTGTGAGGTTTTATGTGAGCTTTGAGTTTTAGTAGCATTTCTTTTATGAATGTGGGTGCCTTTGTATCTGAGGCATAGATGTTCAGAATTGAGACTTTGTGATGGATTTCTCCTGTGATGAATACAAAATGACCTTATTCATCTCTTTTGATTGATTTTTTTTTTTTTTTTTTTGAAGTCAAACTTGCTAGGTATTAGGATAGCTTCACCTGCTTGCTTCTTGGGTCTATTTGATTGGAAGATCTTTTCCCAACCTTTTACCCTGACATAATATGTTTGTCTTTGAAGCTTAGATGTGTTTCTTATATGCAGCAGAATGGTGGATTCTGTCTTCGTATCCATTCTGTTAGCCTGTGTCTTTTTATAGGCGAGTTAAGACCATTAATGTTGAAGGAAAGTAAGGATCATTGATTGTTAATTCTTGTTTGTTTTAGATTTGTTTTTTGCAGTGGTATTGTGAATATATTTGCCCTGCTTTACCCTTGGGTTCTGGTGAGGTGGGATTATCTATTGCCTATGTCTTTATGAGCGTAGTTAACTTCCTTGGGTTGGAGTTTTCCTTCCAGAACTTTCTGTAGGGCCGGATTTGTAGATATGCATTGTGAAAATCTGGCTTTGTCATTAGATATCATGTTTTCTCTGTCTATAATGATTGAGAATTTTGTTGGGTATGTAGCATCTGTGGACTCTTAGTACTTGTAGAACATCTATCGAGGACCTTCTTGCCTTGAGAGTTTCCATGGCGAAGTAAGGTGTGATTTTGATAGGTCTGCCTTTACCTGGCCTTTTTCCTTCGCTGCTGTTAATTTTCTTTCTTTATTCTGTATGTTAGGTGTTTTGATTATTTTGTGCCAAGGGGTCTTTTTTTTTTTTTTTTTGGTCCAGTTTATTTGGTGTTTGGTATGCTTCTTATAATTTCATGGGCATGTCCTTCTTCAGATTGGGAAATTTTTCTTTAATGATTTTGTTGAATATGTTTTCTGCACCTTTGAGCTGGGCTTCTTTGCCTTCCTCTATGCCTATTATTCTTAGGTTAAGACTTTTCACAGTGTCCCCCATTTCCTGGATGTTTTGTGTTAAGGATGTGTTGGATTTAAGATTTTCTTTGGTCAATGAATCTATTTCCTCTAGTTTATCTCAGTGCCTGAGATTCTCTCTTCCATCTCTTGTATTCTGTTGGTTATGCTTGCATCTGTAGTTCCCGATCATTTGCCCAGTTTTTCTTTTTCCTGCATTCCCTCAGTTTGTGTTTTCTTTATTGTCTCTATTTCAGTTTTCCAGTCTTGAATTGTTTGAGTTGCTTTCTTCATCTGTTTGATTGTTTTTTTTTCTTGGCTTTCCTTACTTTCTTTAAAAGATTAGTTCATTTCTTGCATTTTTTGCTTAGTCTTTTCCTCTATTTCTTCCAATTTTTTGTTTGTTTTTTCTTCCATTTCTTTAAGAGATTTTCTCATACTGTCTTTGAGGGCCTCTATCATTTTTATGCTGTTATTTTTTAAAGTCATTTCTTCTGCTTTATCTGCTTTGGTGTGTTCATGTCTAGTTGGTATTGAGTCTCTAGATTCTGGTGGTGTCATGCTTGTCTTTCTATTGTTAGGTATTTTCTTGTATTGCTATCTTCCCATCGCTTCTTCCACTGGGTGCAGGTGGGTTCTCTCTCTGTCTCTTCTAGGTGACTCCCCCGGTGGGCGTATTTGGGTCAAGAGTTTGATGTCTGTAGCTGTGGGTGGTCCAAGTTCTCTAGGATGTTTCTCCTCAGAAAAGGGCCGGCGATGGGAGTTTATATAAACTAAAGGCTACTGGGTGAAATTTACCTCCCTTCATTTTTTTATTGATAGGATAATATTCAGCAATATGCCTTTGAATTTTCCTTATTCATATCTATCATAGAGCTGAGAAAACATTAATGAATCTTTGTTCTTAATAAGTTACTTTTTTATATATAACTTTTTCTTTTTTTTTTTTTTTTTTTTTTTTTGAGACAGGGTTTTTTGTTTTTGAGCCTGTCCTGGAACTAGCTCTGTAGACTAGACCTGTAGACCAGGCTGGCCTTGAACTCACAGAGATCCACCTGCCTCTGTCTCCTGAGAGCTGGGATTAAAGGTGTGCGCCATCAACACCCGGCACAAATCCTACTTTTTCATGTTTTATTGGACTTTTCACTTCCTCTAGTTTAGTGATAAAATAAAATAGTCATTGTAGCAATCCTTGTATTGTTTCTGACCTTAAAAGAATGATTGTACATACAATCATTATAGAATTATAGGGCTTTTACAAAACTTCAATTTCTTATAGAGTAACATTATAGCACTTTCACATTTGCATGGTGTTTGTACGCATATAAGGATATTTTATTAGGGTATAATATGCTCAGTCTTCAAATTGAGCATACATTCCTAGTAGTGTTCTAACTGCTCTAAGTTTAGAAAGCAACTCTAGGTTCAAGGGTATTATGTCTGACCTTGCAGTTGAGAAGTTTTCTGTGACTCTAGTGAGTCAAGGACTGGTTTCAGTCTTCAGAGTAGAGGGCACTGCTGAACACTTTCTGTCGGGTTTTAATGGGCCTGTCAATTCCAGTTTCAACTCCTAAATCTTTTTTTCAGAATTGTAAGAAATTGAAATGGTTCAAAACTTCATCTGTTCTCATAAATGTGTTAGCAGAGAGTTGTGATGAGAGTTTAATAATGAGACTTAGAGATTTCTACAAATAAATGTTTGTTGCCCTCCCCCAAATACACACTGTCATTTTTATTCAATATCATATTTTCAGAATGTCCTTGAGGGGATACTGACTGTGCTGTTGAGTCAGTAGCTATTTTCCAATTACATATGATGTAAATATGCTTTAAGCTGTGGGACAACTTGCTATAATTTAAGTACTGAGCATCAATTATCCTGGAACTAGTTTTGATTCTCCCATAAAGAAATGGTAGGTCTCATACTGGAAAAGAATAGTTTAAAAACTCCAGGAAAAAAAAAAAAAACAAAAAAATGCTTTTTTGCTGTTACATTCTCAGTAGAGATGTGGCCTCCCAAAAGATTCTTCTACTTCTAATTTGCTGTGATTCTAAATGCTGCTTATATTTTACATTTTAAAATATGACAGATAGATGCAGAATTTAACAGTTAAGCCCCATGCTATTCATTATCTCTCAGTATCAATACTGTTAAGCTCTGGTGTGAGGGCTCTGTATGGCTTCCTATGTGGTGTTTGTATTTGTAGCACCACATAGAGTTTGTATAGATAGACTTTTAGACATATATCTCTTTATAAGACCCAAGATTAGTCATTTAGAATAACCAGTTAAAACATTATTCACAGCAGTATAGATTGAAGTGACTTTGGGCATTCAATTTAATTTGTACATACTGCTTTTTCTAATGTTTTGATTAACACTAGTGCTTTCTGAAAAAAGAGGCTACTGCTGTGAATTTAATGAGAGAAATTGAATGTATTGCAGAGAGATCAATACTCTTGCTCATGTGGGTTAATAATTTGGTAGTAAAATGTTATGTGAAAAAACAAATACAACTCCTATTAAATACTTCACAACAAAACACTATTGAATTTATTTTAAAGGCTGGAGTACTTGGAGTTTTGCTTTTTATATTAATAATGAAACACACAGTTTTGAGAAGCCAAACAATGCCTATTTATGAATGAAATATAATATTATTAACATTGTCTTCTAGACTTGGAGAAGGTATTTATGGTCGAGAATAAATTACTTTTTACTGACTTAGTGACATTTTAAATAGAATTTTCTAGCTATTTTTCTTTTAATTAAATTTTTTTCTTTGAGGTTCCTGAAATACTTTAGTTGAAATGAAAGCATTTATCAAACAGATGACAGTCTACTTTCTGTAGCTTCATGGCTTAAGGTTTTCATTTATGTGACAGAGTTTCTAACAGAAACAAAGAAAGATTCATTTTTGTATCATAGGTCTCAGTCCAGGTTCTATTTTTGTGGGCTTGAGGTGAGGCAGCACATCATGACCGAACATGTCTGGCAAAGCACAGCAGCTTGTGAGAAGAAAGAAAGATGTAGACTGAAGGACATGCTTGTAGCAATCTATTTTTGTAATGCTGTACATCCTAAGGTTTCCATTGCTACCAGCTGAAGGCTAAGTATGAACATGTGAGCCTGTGGGCAACACTTGAAGCCACAGCAGCACGTTTGTCTGAGCAAACCCTAAGAGTCTAACCAGATGCAGACATGACAGCCCTTTGGTTTGGAGGAAGGTCTCCTGGTTAAAATTTAATTCAGAATATGTTATTGCATTTAGGCTCACAGCTTATGTCCAAGCTTGGTTCAACTACACATCCTCAATAAGCCAATGAAGAGTCAAATTAATAGTGACAAGCAGATAAAGGAAATTTATTCAGTGTGGCTACATTAGGAAGAAGGACAAAGAGATCTAGTGAACCTCCCAAGGCTACTTTGATGGGAGGTGGTTTTGAAGTAATATTAAAGTTTAAATAGAGGATTAAGGGTGTATAGGATATGAAATTTAAGCAGTCCTGGTTAAGTTGTTGTCTTACTCACCACTGACCTGGATATCCTTGTCTGGGCTTTAGTTTTATCATCTAAGGTCATTAGGACTAAGTGAAATCTCTTTCCAGAAACTTTTCTTCTCCTAGTATGATTTCTTGAGAAAATCACCATATGGGGAGGGGACATTGTGTTCATAGTTTGATTGAGAGACACAGGGGTCTCTTTAGAACATCTGTCTGGCTACCAAGTAGGTTATAAGCAGTACCTTAGAGGATTCAGGAACCCCTTGAAGAATTAAAGGCTTTTAAATTCTGTGTAGATACTTCTCTTCCTCATGAATTCTGTAAATGTTTTTGAATTAGGACATTATTTCTAAGATAGATATAGATAGTGCCTGCTGAGGAGTCCTTTGAATTCCTGGGGGTACCTGCTTTGTTGGAACATCTTTAAAAACACTCTATTAAGTGTTTTTGGTAGACCTTAAGGGACAGCATTGTATTCTCAAAGAAAATTAACTTTCTTAAGGAAAATGAATTATTTCAAATCTTCCTAATGTTGAACAACACAAACACTCACTAGAAACTCATGAAACCTTGTGATTTAGAAAGCACTTCTGAACTATTTTTGTTTGACATCTGTTGTTATCTGTGGGAAAATAGAATTTTCTGCATTTCACAAATGATATTGAGAGAAGTTAAATGAGTCCTAAAATTTTATTACGTTTTACATTGCCAAGAGTAACATTAACACAGTTTAAAATTCTGTAGTATTACTTTGATTATATATATTTAATGACAAATACTTATGAAATGACTTCCACATGTTGGGAGTATGCCAGGCCCTTTTGTATACACCATGTTATGCATATCATCCTGATATTTTGTTAACTAATCCTCAGGAAGGCTGTGTTTTGGCCCATGTCAAGCATACAGGACCTCAGATATCTAGGCTGTTCTAGCTTACTCTAGAACTTATGTTGTATATATCCTGAGTGTTTTTTAGTGTTATAGGTGTAGTATTTAAATAGGTGAATCTTAGCATCATCATCATAAATGAAAGTTGGAAGACTGTAAAGTAATACTAAAATGCAAAGAAAAAATGACCTAGTTGTCTCTGTATATGCAAATGTAAAGACATTGTTGTACATGTTGTTTTCACTACTGTACTTGAAATTACTCAGTCTTCTAGACAAGACAATGTTTTAGTTATTTTTTGTTGTTGTTGTGGGACCTCCAAAGCATCATTACAGCCTGGACATGAGTAGAAACATCACATAGAAGGATGATCTTATTTTCATTGATTTCAAGCAGAATTTTATAATCCAAACATATAAAAAACATACTTGAATTTCAACAAGCATCTAAGTTTCACCTCTTTGACAAATAATCATTAGAAGTACTAGTGGAGGATTGGCACCATAGTCTCTTTGGTGCTTAGGACCTTTAAAGGTTTTAGTAAGACCAGTGATATATAATAATAATAATAATGAGAAATAAGTAATGTTCATACACCTTGCTCTATATTAGAGCCAGTTTTAAGAATACAGAAACTTTATTTTTATTAAAAATATTCATGTTTATATTTTGTACTTCATCATCAACATTAGAGAAACCTTTATTAAACTATATAATAAAATATATAACATAATAAAATGCACATATAATAATAGTTTACTTTTATTAAGTAAATCTTCCTGTCCAAATACTTTGAGATAAAGATAAAGAACTTTACCAGACAGCACCCCAGAAGCCTCCTGTCTTACTCCTTTGGTCAGTGCCTCCCCCAAATGTAACCAGCATTTTTGACTTTAAAGAATTATTCAAACAACATGAACTCTGTTGTATTTTTCTTTTCTTTTTTTTTCATTTATAAGACTGTGATATTATCTATTCTGACTATGGTCATCCATTTTACTGCAGATAGTAGTAGTTTGTTATGTTCATCATTGTTTAATATGTCACAGTATAAATGTACCATACTATATTACCCATTCTGTTATTTGGTAGGCATTTGAGTTGTCTTCAGTTTCTAGATATTATGAATAATGTTATTTTATACACTTTTATCACAAGTGCTTTGGTATACACCCAAGCACACCATTTCTGTTATCTATATGTTAGGGAGAGAATACTGGGTCAAAGAGTTCTCGTGTTTTCAGGTTAACTATATCAATCAATTAATCTATCATATCTATCTATCTGTCTATCTATCTATCTATCTAATCTATCATCAATGTATACTTTCTAATCACTGTATAGTTTTTCGCCATCCATATTTCTAGGGGATCCATCATTCTTATTAAGTAACCATATTTTAATGAATGACGTACTGCATCAAGTTTGGGTCCTGTGTATGCACATGTTTCAGGATTGTTGTGGGCCATTGATCTCTGAATATGTCTTTGTAACCAGCTTCATGATTTCTGTGGTTTTATTTCCTCTACTAGGAAGTTTATTACCTGATAGTATAAGCCTCCCATTTTATTCTGCTTCACATAGTTTTAGCTACCTGGTCCTTGGTCATTCCATGTATTATAATCAGCTTGTCAGTTTTTGAAAACAAGAAACATCTTCCAAGATTTTGGGTTTTTGGGACAATTTTGAATCAATAATATATCTTTTGTGTATGTGTATACTTCACCATGAGTTGTTGGGTTTTACACATTATTTGTTATTTGTATTCTGACTTTATCATAACCTCTGGTTTTTATTTACTTTAGTTTCTTAAGTTCCATTTGCATTTTAAAAAAGTTTTTAAGAGAGATATTTATATCAATGATATTTGTGTCTTTCTTACATATTGTTAAAAATCTCAAAGTCTATTGGAGTTGGAGTTACAGGCATTTGTGAATTGCCTGACATTGGTTCTAAAAATTTAACTTGATTCTTCTAGAAAGAAATAAGCAATAATAACCAGTGAGCCATCTCTTTAGCAACAATTTTTAATATCTATTCATCAGTTACTTACAGTCTATCTCTCTCCCTCTGCTATCCTCACTTCTATTCTTCCATATGTCTTGGTTAGGTTTTTGTCAACACAAGGTAGAAGCAAATGGAAAAAAGAAGCTCAAATAAGAAAATGCCTCCATTAGCATGCTGTTGACAAATCTTTGGGGTCATTTTCTTGATTGCTAATTGACAGAGTAAAGCCAAACCTTGCAAGGGCAATGCTACCCCTGGGATTGTGGTCTTGAATGGGGTAAGGGAACAAGCCAAGCAAGCCATGAGGAGCCAGTCAGTAAGAAGCCTTCCTTAATGGCTTCTGCTTTAATTCCTACCTTGAGGTTCCTGCCCTGACTTCCCTGAATGATTGTAAACTGTGAAATAAACCCTTTTCTACCCAAGTTGCTTCTGGTCATGTGTTTATCACAGCGATAGAAACCAAACTAGGACAGCATGTAAATAATATAAACACTGTACACTGGAAACCAACCTTCCTCCCTCTCTCTCTCTCTGTCTCTCTGTCTCTCTCTCTCTCTCTCTCTCTCTCTCTCTCTCTCTCTCTCTCTCTCTCTCTCCTCTCTCTCTCTGTCTCTCTGTCTCTGTGTGTATGTGTGTGTGTGTGTGTGTGTGAGAGAGAGAGAGAGATTGAAAGAGAGAGAGAGACTATGTATATATATGCATTTGCACATTTATGTGTGATTTTGAGGGTTAACTTTTTATCAGACAAAAACTATTTGTTATAGCTGTTAATCTCATTGTAGAGACTTGAGGTTAATGTACATATTAGTAGGATAGATTTTTCTATGAGTAAGAATGTAACTTAGAAGATGTGATTTTATTTTAAATATAGATTTTGTTTTGTGATCTAACAAGGAAAAGGCCAGCTTAGTGAAGCTGGAGTCCTGGAAAGAGAATGAGTGATTTGCAATGCTCTTCAGAGTGCCTGATGACATTTAAGATTTTTTTTTTCATGTGCATGGTCTCAGAAGAGCTTTTCTTGAAATAGCTTTGCAGTTTCTATGCAGCCCAATCTTTTAACCAAATAGCCTGTTGAGCCATCACCTTGCTATTGTGGTACAGAAAAGGGTATGTTTATGAGATGACTTAAAGTAGGGTGAGTGGTGAAAGTAAAATAAAGATCTTTGTTTGGATATATTCACTCTTTAGAAGACAATGTTGCTGTTTGATAAGAAAATTGAGGGTTTTTTAATATATAAAAGAGAATGAGATTAAATGATGGCTAACCTGCAAAGACAAAGCACAACGATTATTCAAATAAAACGTTAATGCTTCCTATTAAGTTTATTACTTTTCTCTCAATTGAGACAAGTATTCCTGTACCAGATTAAAATGCCTTAAATGTCCTAGACAACAAAACTGTGAGTGAATTCTTTATGGTACAGAATTATAGGGTTTGTATCCTGCTTACTAATTGTATGCAGTTGCCAGTATCTTTATAACTTTGAAGCCTCCTCCTTACTCAAACCTCTTTCTGCCTTCTCCCTAGGAAGAATGAATCTGAATTGCCCTCCTCCCCCTTCCCATCTGTCTGGATCTCAGTAGCCCATCTCTTCTGGGAAACTTGTCCTACCCACTCTACCCACAGTGATGTACAGATTACCCAAAGCTGGCAGTCTTATGTGTTACATCAAAACTCAACTTAGTGAAATTATATTCCTTAGGAATTTTATTATCATTTTTGCTGTTCCTTTTTTTTTAAGGAGAAAAAATTATTGAATACATTGAAAGGAGTAGCTGGATGGGCAGTAACTAGAGTACCTCAGCCTGCCATTCTTTTCATTAAAATAGACAAGAAATTGGCCTGTGAAATGATGTTATTATGCTCTTGTTTGTCATTGTAGCAATCATGTTGCTAACTACACATACCCAATGACATCATGTTGTAAAACTCAAATAGACACAGTATAATTCTTGTTTGTGAATGCTTCTGCATGTGTGTGATCACATGAATAGAAGTATACATGTATGTGTGGATATTTGTGTATATAGGTATGTGTTCACATTGTGCAGATGCATGTGAAGTCCAAAGGGCAACCTCTGGTGTCATCCTTATGAATGCTATCCACCTCTTTTGAGAAAGAGTCTCTCATTGGAAATCATCAGTTCAGCTAGATTGGTTGCCAGCAAACCCCAGGGATTCTCCTGTGTCTGCTTCCCTGGGAATATAAGCATGCACTATTACACCTAAGATTTTTAAATGGAATTAGGGGGTTCATTTCTGATCCTTGGGCTATAAAGGCAAGTCCTTTAATTGCTGTACCGTCCTTCCACATCCACAGAAAAATGAATTTAATGTTTTTTTCAATGAAGCCAGTATGTGGCTATAATCCTTTCTCTTGGAGGCTGAGGTAGGAGGATTGAGTTCAAATGCAGTCTGTTCTACATAATGAATTCCACTCCAGGCTTGCTAAATGCCATGGTACTTTCTCAAAATGCAAAAACAAAGCAAACAGTACACTTTAGACTTGTCATAGATGATAATTTGAACAGTCTTTCTCTATTGGGGTCTGTCTTTGCACTGAAATGTTATCTATGATATATTCTGTTTCCTGTTTTTGTCACTCTGAGTACTAATCACCTGTCAATAAGTTAACTTTATACATTTGAGGTGATAAAGTAGATTGTGCATTTCATACCCTGTGAGAAACCTGTCAATAAGACAGAACTCAATGTTTAAGAAATGTTTTGGTAAACAGGGGGCATACTAGAAGGGACATTAGGCCACAGTGTAATACCACCTTCATGGAAGAGAGGTTAGATGAAATCTCTGGGTTTACTATATACTAAAAAGGAGAGAACAAAGGAAGACCTAAGCTGAAGTTAACCTCTGGCACATTTCCTCCAGTGGCTCTTTAGCATATGAAGTAGCAATGGAGTTACAAACCTTTAAAGGAGTCCTTGTTTCTACCATCGCCTTCCTCTGCAAAGTACTTCATATTTTCAGTCTTTATGCTTATAGGACTCTTGAGTGGTATTCTCCTGTAGTATATATTTTACAGAGTCATGAGTCTGAGAACATAAACTAAATGCAGTGAACAATTTTCCATAATCCTGTAGCAATTTATTTTTGTGGAGACATTTAAAAATGTTAAGGATTTGGTAGTCTATGTTTGTTTGTTTGTTTTTACATTTACTGTTTATAAAGGAATCAGCATCCCTTTAAATTATTGCCAAGGGCTTCCTTTAAAAATCTACATAAAAAAAGAAGCCTACATCTAGGAATTATGCCAGCTATGTTAGATAAGACAGTTGCTTTGTGAGTGAATATTTGTAAGTATATCTAGTCTTGTTCAGAATATTTCGTATCAGTGAATCTGTTTTTAAAAGTTTATGTTCATACTCCTCTTGTTACCAGCATATAAGACAAACTTAACTCTTTTTGAGACAGGGTTTCTCTGTGTAGCCCTAGCTGTGTAGCTACAAAACTAGCTCTGTAGACCAGGCTGGCTTCACACTCACAGAGATTCGCCTGCCTCTGCCTCCAGAGTGCTAGGCATGCACTACCACCACCTGGCCAAACTTAACCTTTTAAGCTAACTTTTTCATTACATTTGCTAAATAAAAACTATGGAATTTGTATATACATGAACATATATTACTTAGTCTCTAACTTACAAGAAAGTTTCACATCAGAATTTTGTTTGACTAAAGTATTTTGAGTGTGATTTGCTAGCATGATAAGTCATTGCCCTAAAATACTGTAAGATGCTTTTCTTATAGTCATGGACATTGTCTTGCATGATCATAACCCAGCTCCTAGTCAGTCACATAGCATTGAGACATTAACGCTTCCAAGCAACAGACATCACCCATATTTCATTGATGGTAAAGTTAGTGGTTATACTGTGTAGAAAAGGGATCAAGTTCAAATCACATGTTTTATTTAATTGTTTCTGGCTTAGATCTCATCAGGTCTGGAATACTTTCTCACTGTTCACTTCATTTTCTTGGTCTTAAAGTTTTTATGGATTATAGGCCAGCCAGTTTTTAGATTGCTGAGTTTAGTCTTATCTGATGTATTGTCATGCTTAGATTTAAGTTAGATATTTTTGTCAAAAATTATACAGAAGAGGTCCACTATACCTATTTCTTCCTCTTAGTTCCTACAGTTTTACTTTTCCCATTTTTGGTGATCTTCACTTCATAAATAAGTGTTTCTCTATGAGGTTTATCCATTAGATAATTATTAATATTTCTTTTATTCCTTTTAGTTATTCCTTATAGTTAATAGATATTTTGTGACTAAATTTACTATTTTGAATCAGATTTTGGTATATTAATTCATTTATTTGTTGTCATATCCATGTGTGTGCTTAAGGATTACGTCTTTCAAAATAAGTTTATTAATTATTTGATAATTTCATACATGCATGCAATATATTTCATCTATATTCATTTTTTACTGCTCTAAAATTTACCTTTACTCCTTTCTTCCTTTGTGTTCCCCTTTTTAAAAGGTCCAATTTAGTAGGATCCTTGTTTTATTCATCTTATTACATTTTATATTCTGTCATTGCTGTTACTAATTTTGATGATTAAATTGTCTCCAAATTGGCCAGTGGTCACCTTCAAGATGACTTCTGTATTCTTTTGGTAAATTCTCTAACTTTGTGAACATGGTGTTTTGTTTGGCTCAAAAATTATGTTCTGGGCCTATTTTTTATTTCTTTGCTTAACTTAAGCTTATCAATTTCTCCAGAAGACTGCTTTTAATCAAAATGGTAAGAAACAAAGGTCTGGATGTGAAGAGTGATGACTGTTCTTGGATGTCATTGCATGAAAAAAAACCTATGAGATATATGGATGCACACATATGTATGTACATGTATACTTGGTAAACATGCCTTTTCACCTATTTTAAAATTATTGATAGAGCTCATAGAGTTTCATGACACTCCATAAATGAAAGTTTTGGAGCCTTTGCTGGTGATCCCTGGGCAGGCAGGGAAAAGGCTTTCTATGCTAGGTAGCTTATAGGCAGAGTATAGTTGGGAACCTCTCTGATGAGACTCTGCAGGAACTCTAACTGAGCTGTTTCCCCTGGACTGCTGCCTGGCTGATTGTCCCTACAATTATAGGCTGTTGGTTTCAGGGTTATTGACGGGCTGAGGGATGACACTTTCCAGGGAACTCCAAATCTACTTGCTCTGCTGAAATAATTATTTCTCTTTGCTAATGTTTAAGAGTTCTGAAAATGTTGACTAGACATTTTTCTTCTGCTAGGGAAGAGCAAATTTTGGAGCTCCTTCTATAGCCTTTCAAAACCAGCCCGGGCTCTCTTTGTTTCTGTATCTACCTGAGTGTGTTGCATAGGTACAGAGTCATAGCAATATTTTAGATTCCATTCCCACACCAGAGGCTTGATTTTTGTTCTTTTTTCCACACAACAGGCTACACATGACTACCTTTCCCAGCACCATAGTTTCAAACCATAAGAAATCTTAGTCACTTACCAGCTAATTTTTCACCAGCTCCACAGTTGTTATCTTGGTTTAAATGAACATTGTCTCTTCCCTCATCTTCCTGTTTGCAGTAGCTTTTTTATTTTACTTAGCATAAAAACAAAAGACTTTACAGAGGTTTACTAGGCTCTAAAATTTTTACTGAATATTCAACCATTTTGGCATGACCACATGTACAGACAAGTTCATACTCAGAACCCTTGTGTTAAACTGACTTTTCTTTTACCAAGAATACTACCCAACAGATTTGCATAGCTTGCCCTTTAGCCTCCCTCAGTTCTCTACTCGTGTGTTCTTTTTCATGTGCAGCTTGGCCTATATTAGCTACTATTAAAAATTGTCTTTTTGTTTCTCCTTAGCAGTGTCAGTAACTATACCCATGAGGTCACACCAACATGACTGCCTAAAATTAGCTAGACAAGGACAACAACAATAAACATGCCAGAGTAGACCATGAGGTGTCAACCCTACACAGAGAACTAAGGAATGTTGAGAGTGGGAGAATTAATTCCCAGGGAATAGCCCACAAATTGGTTATCTAGTATCAAATGGTCAGCTCTGAAAACATAGATACAAGTAGTGTTATATAGACTGATCAGGTCATATTTAGGAGTATGTATGGATATACATATATTCATGTAACCATAAATTAATGAAAAAGTGGGCTATGAATTCAAAAGAGATAAAGGAGGGATGTGGGAGGGTTTAGAGGAGGAAAAGGAAGAACAAATGATGTAGTTATAATCTCCAAAATAAAAGAAAATAATTTGAAAATTAAGTTTCCTTTTAGTCAATTTTTTTTTATTTTTCACTATTATTCTTACTACTTCAAACATATAAATTATTTAGTATGACTATTGTCATCTTTTCATGTTAGAAAAATGAGCTTCATTAGAGCAATTCATTTGTCCACTTTGCTCACTGTCTCTACTGGGCGTCTATATTTTGCCTCATTGCAAGAAGTTAGCTTAGGAAAGTTAAGTAATTCTGGTAAGTGGCAGAGCTAAAATCTGAGATGCTTAACATTCAGAGACACTAATAGAAAACTTCTAGGAGCCCAGCTGTGGTGGTACATGCCTTTAATCCCAGCACTCAAGAGGTAGAGGTAGGTAGATCTCTGTGAGTTCAAGGCCAGCCTGTTCTACAGAGTTCCAGGACTGGCTTCAAAGCTGCACAGAGAAACCCTGTTCTTGGGAAAAAACAAAAAAAGAAAGAAAGAAAAGAGAAGAAAAGAAAACTTCTAGGTATAATTTGAAGCCAGAGTCTTAGAATATTATACTAGCAAATTGCTGTTCCTGGCACTAGAGTGATGGAGGCTACTTTAAGGTCAGCGTAAAACTATGTTGTTTTTAGTGGGAAAACACACTGAGATTTTCAAAGGAAGTAATTATAAATGAAGTTTTAGAAAATTATTTCTTCATTGTGGATTCATTGTTCTAAGTACTGAATGGATATGGAAATGTAATTAATTGTTAATGATTCTAAAAGTTTGGTTGGGGAAAACAATATGAAGGATATTAGGTACTAAACAATTTTAATTAGAATATTCATCTAGAAACAAATTTTAAGTGTAACACTATAGTCTGTAAATAGACCTATACTGATACTGTACATGAGTTTTTCAGTGCTTGCAACTTTTATAAAACTAATAATTCATGATTATAATCAATGGCAATTTTGCTTTTATTAAAAATACTTTGTGTTTATTTTTAAGCTAGTAACTGAGATAAGCTATTTCAATTTAATTTTGAATACATAGTTCTACATAATAAATATACAATACTCAAATGCATATATATGTATACATACATATATACAGTTAATCATTTTTATGAGTTCTATACCTGCAGACTCATCTTGCTTAGTAAAATTTACTTTCAGCTTCAAAATCAGCACTTAAAACCATTAATTTGTTTTTGTTTTTTGTTACTGTTGTTATTGCTTGTTTCTCCCAGTATTGACAGAGTCAAGAAATTTGAATTGTTTGATGCTGAACTCTCACACTGTAAACAGGCATCACATTATATTTATTGGTACAGGCTTCCCTTTTTGAGTTATTTTGGTGTGTATAGTGGCCCCCACATACATCCCTGAAGCCCTGGCTAGGGCTGCTAGTGGCTGAGAGGCTGTGATGTGCCTGTGTTACACATACACCTTACTGAGGCATTAATTCATTCTATAATAAAAGAACAGTATTATTAAATATGTTGCCTTAAAACAGATTCACAGCTACAACCAAGTTATGCTGTGGTTGATTCTGAAAATGGTATGGCAAAAGGTGAATAGGAGCCAAATCATTTCTTCCCTAGGGAAAATAATTAAGAATCATAGAGTCTAATATCCTGACAACTTCATAGAATATAACTACCATGAACAGCAAGAAGTGACTGCGTATATGTGTAATTCTTTATTAAACTCCAGTGAAATCTACTTTTGTGTCTTTTGTATATTTTTTTTCTGGAGGTGATACTCAAGTTCAAATCTAAATACAGTAAGTAGTTTCTATGAGTATTTTTAAATATTTAAATTATAATTTAAAGTTATTAACTGTGTTGAACATATTTAATTTGCATTTGTGGTTTTTAAAATAAGTAATATTCTTATACTTACAAATTAAGAGAAGTATTTCCAGTACTTTTCATTAATCCCATACCTCATTTGGATCAAGTCCTCCCCACAAATCAACCAGTCTTTGGAATTTTGTGATTATTATTTCTCTACATTTCGTAGCTGCAGTCATACTTGTGAATAGCTTTTTAAAATTCTCTTGGTATATATCAAAGAGAAAGTTGTGCTTGATAGTTAAGTTTTATATTCATCTTCTGAACTTGGCTATACAGGTCAACAAATCTTCAGAACTTGAGATCTACAAAGTGAATATAGAAAAGAGTGAGGGCCTGGGCTCTGGAGGAGCTAGAACATTTAGTGTGATTGTGACTTTCACACTTTCCTTTTTTTTTTTTTTAAGATGCATTCGAAATCCAAAGAAATAGTTTTATTTTAAGTTCATATAAAGCAAAAAAGCAACACTTTAATTTTGAATTTTCAACTGTTTATAAATTAGATAATATCTTCTTGATATTCCCTTATCTCATTTGGATAAAAGTGTATTAATAAAATTATGTGTTTTCATTGCCTCTAAATTCATGGAGTCTTATCGATATTTTAACACTAATAATTTTATTTGAAATACACAAACACACACTCACACACACACACACACACACTTGACTATAGACCTTCTAAAAACAGTTTTGTTGTAGACCATTGCTTACCCCAATAACTGCCATGTATTGAGCACATTAGGAACCATGCTATGTGCTAAATGTGTTGTATTAGTTAAACCTTAAATGTTCATGAAGAGTACTGGCTTTATATTTTTGTCTCAAAAACTCAAGTTTTTCTTTCATTGTCAGAACTTGGAAATGGACACTAGGATACCAACCCTAACAATACATACACATTTGCATGTGCACATTTGTGTATGAAGATTATAAGATTTCAGTATGTGTGGTTCTATTTTTTGTAACTTGAATATAGTGTTTCCATAGCATTAATATACAGTGCAACTGTGTGTAGAGAGTTGTTCATAATGACTCCTGGTATCTTGAAGTTTGCAGTGTACTTTGGTAGTGAAGATTTGGCACCAGACTGCTTGAATGTGGCTCTCACATTTTGTTGAGTACCCATGTGAAATTGGAAGCAGAGTCAAATCATTGTACCTTAGTTTCCTTATTTGTGATGGAGGGGACAAGTTAAGTCATATTAGTTACCAAGTGGGTATGAGGAATTAATTGCTCAAATCCAAATAATTTGTCTGTCTTTTTAAAGCTCTTATTTTGCTTTTCATTTTATTTTATGGTGAAAAAGTGTATATTTGGAATTAGCCAGCTGAACTCACTTTAGATGATCCCAATTTTGTTGGCAACATCCAGAGCATCATAATTGGGAGCCAACCGAACATACGCCTTCTTCTCTCCTTCAGGCCTTATGGGGGTGTTGACTTTGGCCATATCAATGTCATAGAGTTTCTTCGCAGCCTGTTTGATCTGGTGCTTGTTGGCCTTGATGTCCACAAGGAACACAGTGTGTTGTTGTTGTCTTCATGGCTGACTCAGTGGTCAGGGGATTTTGACGATGGCATAGTGGTCAAGCTTGTTTCTCCGGGGTGTACTCTTCAGAGGGTATTTGGGCTGCCTCTGGAGCCGCAGGGTCTTGGGCTGCCAGAAAGTGGGTGATGTGTGGATCTTCTTTTTGTGGCTGTGGACACCTATCAGCACTGCCTTCTTGGCTTTCAAGGGCCTTTGCTTTAGCTTTGGCTTTGGCTTTGGGAGGGGCCTGAGCTTCCTTCTTCACTTTTGGCACCATCTTAGTGAAAAAACTTTGTTTTTTATTTTAATTAATAAAATAAAATAAGAATTTGTGTCTGACTTGGTGTTTACTTTTCTGTTAGTGAGCAGAATAACTTCCTGTACCAAAGATGCTAGAACATAGGACTGACAGCTCTGTGTAGGCACCAGCTCAACTTCTCCAAGTTCAATGAGTTGTGTAGGTGTTATCTTCAACACTGTGGCCTTGCTGTCCATTTGTGAAGACACCCTGTCGTCTTGGAAACTGCCTAGGTTATTTGGGGGTTCTCATGGGACCCTTTGACCAACAACTCAATTAGATGAAAATCAATCCAGGGCCTTGAAGTTTCATTAGGTGACAAGAGATAGCCAGCTTAGACTCCGTCTCCCATATTGTTTGGCAATTCATTTTATTTAGATTGCCTTCGTACATGTATATATTTTAGGAAGCTTCTACTCTTGTTTCCCTATTTACCCCTCAAAGAGCCCTTAAGTTTAGCTATCTTTCCTCTCATCCAATTTCCTTTCATCCCAATGTGTTCCTTTTGTTCCAGTCCCACATCCATCAATAATTTCCCTTAGCAACCAAGATTTATCTGTACCCCTGATTCCCTTACTCTGTATTTACCCTCTGGAATTCTGTGGATTGCATCATTGACTTAACATCTAATATCCTCTTATAAGTTAACACATACCATATTTCTCTTTCTGGGTTACCTCACTCAGGATGATTTTCTAGTTTCATCCATTTATTTACCTGTGAATTTCAGATTTCAGGGTTTCTTTTCCTTTCTTTCTTTCTTTCTTTCTTTCTTTCTTTCTTTCTTTCTTTCTTTTTTGATATAAATGCTGTTGTCAGTTACTTGTTTCTTTTTTTTTTAATAATATAATTCAAAACTTTTACATGTGGATCCCAGTTTCCTCTCCCTCCCTCCCTTCTTCCCTCTCTTTCTCCCTCCCTCCCTCCCTCCCTCCCTCCCTCCCTCCCTCCCTCCCTCCCTTCTTCCCTCTTTTTCTCCCTCCCTCCCCCTCCCTCCCTCCCTCCCTCCCTCCCTCCCTCCCTCCCTCCCTCCCTCCCTCCCTCCCTCCCTCCCTCTCTCTTACCTTTTTTCCCTGTGACATG